>JAWZYU010000003.1:35259899-35871566 GCA_038380435.1 Ryuthela nishihirai | reverse complement strand
ATTAGATTACAAACTTGGTGTACTACCAGCTTAGCCAACCCCGATACACCATGACCAAATTATGATGGGCTCTCTTTTTTTAAACAAATTTCACCCTTATCCCTCAAATTATCCAAATATTCGACTGCCGGGTCTCGAATTTCATACACAGGTTTCACCCGTATTCCATTAAAAACATTTAGTCTCTTCTATAAAATCATTCTTCCCCTCCCCCCCAATTTTATAATGGTTCGAGTCCTGTAATAGCACTCGAATCATTTCTCCCAATTTGATAATATATCGATTGAAATCTTTTAAATACTTTCGAAGCTCCCATCCTTAACTTCTAAAATACTTGACGATGGAATTGTCCCAAATTTCTCGTGCAAGTTTCCCCTTGCAACACCGTGTCATAATCGAGTCTTTCCAGGTTTGCCTGTCACAGAGTCCAAACCACTTTTACACTTGAAGGGCCATGCAAATTTCAATGGTCAAGTTGCTAGCGATATTTTAAGAATATAGTTTGAGGTTTTCAATAAACGCACTATACCAAGTCCCTCGATTATTGTGGGGCGGGGGTGGCTCAGTCGGTAGCGCGCCAGGCTCGTAATCTGCCGTTTCCAGGTTCGAGTCCCAGCTGGGTCAGCTTTGAGATTTATCTCTGCAAAATTCCCCGCCCTGCCCACGGTCAGTAGGGGACACCGATGGGCTTGGAAAGGCCGCCGTTCGTCGTATGGGACGTTAAGCCGTGGCACCGTGTGTGGGAGAGCCATACCCTGTGCACGTTAAAGAACACGCTGGATGGCCTTGACGGGAGGTTACCATCTGTCTCCCAACAGCTGTTCCAGTGGGTCCCCAACCTTCTCTGAGCCTTCGGGGTCCATGTGACCTGGCCATTTAGCCCATGGTGTGCAAAAAAGTGCCGCTCAGAGGTAAAACAACCCAACCCTCGATTATTGTATCACAGGACTCATTCGCAGGATCAATGTTCCAGGTATTTATTTAATATACGTTTCAACTGAATAGCTTAACTCTTCAGGCTGCATGCTTGAATGTATTTTGAATGAGAAGGTAGCGATTTTTTTCCATCAATGTTACAAATCGTTCTTACGTGTTTTGATTTCTTTTCCAACTTTAGCATCCTCTGAGAATGGAAATGAAAATTATTGGGAGATTCAGAAAATGCGAAATCAAATATTTAATTAATATATGTCCAACCCCCCGTAAAAACGAACGTTTTATCTATAAATACAAGAAAGTCGAATGCGAGTCGGACTTCGACCTTCTGAGGCCCTAAGCTACGACAAATTTAAGAGGCCTCAAAAATTCGAAAGACGAAATATATGAATCAGTGGTTACGCAGTTGCCATTGGTGTTGAGCGAGACATTATTGGACTGCACATTGGAGGAGAGTGTTGTTAACAAATGAGTCCCAATTCTGTTTCGGCATGACAGACTGCCGTTTGTCTGTATGGTGTCACCATCATTAATGACATGAGGAAGACTATTCCATTAGCCGCCATATGGATTGGATTGTTTTACCTCTGAGCGGCACTTTTTTGCACACCATGAACTAAATGGCCAGGCCACAAGGACCCCGAAGGCTCAGAGAAGGTTGGGGGAGGGGACCCACTGGAACGGCTGTTGGGAGACAGATGGTAGCCTCCCGTCAATGCCATCCAGCGTGTTCTTTAACGTGCACAGAGTATGGCTCTCCCGCACATGGGGCCATGGCTTAACGTCCCATCCGACGGACGGCGGCCTTTCCAAGCCCATCGGTGTCCCCTACTGACCGTGGGCAGGGCGGGGAATTTTGTGGAGAGAAATCTCAACGCTGACCCAGCTGGGACTCGAACCTGAGAACTGCAGATTACGAGCCTGGCGCGCTACCGACTGAGCCACCCCCGCCGCCATATGGCTCCCAATCGTGGTATAATGGTATGGGGTGGCCTCACATATGATGGCCAGACACCTCTGTTCCATGTTTCTGGCATGCTAATGGTGAGATGTTACATCGATGACATCGTTAATCCTGTGGCATGACTTACATACCACAATGCCTGGACTGATTCTCCAGCAGGACAACGCCACCCTACACGTGCAACAATGGACAGTCTCCAAGGTGTGGACATTCTCCCAGGGCCGCCATACCCCCTGGACTTGTCACCCATTGAGCAGTTTTCTACCTTATGGATCTCCCCTTCGCCAGCGAAGGGGTCACATGGACCCCGAAGGCTCAGAGAAGGTTGGGAGGGGACCCACTGGAACAGCTGTTGGGAGACAGATGGTAGCCTCCCGTCAAGGCCATCCAGCGTGTTCTTTAACGTGCACAGGGTATGACTCTCCCACACACGGGGCCACGGCTTAACGTCCCATCCGACGGACGGCGGCCTTTCCAAGCATATGCCTACAATAATCTTGGGGATACTCGAGGGCATGTTTTGTGGTACCCTCTACAGGGTACCACAAAAAGGTTGAGAACCATTTTTATAATGCAAACTTAAAAAACAAACTTAAAAGCAAAAAAATCGTGTAAAGCCGAGAATTTAACGATAAAAGTTCAAAAATGAGGCAGCTTGCAAAAGTTGTGTTCAGAGCTTTTATCTGTGGTAATTTGACCTGCTATGTTCTTGATATTAGATTACTTTTGAGATATCCTGTTTAACATGATAAGCAGAGGAACGATCGCCTGACATTTCAGATCGTAAATAGCAGAAATAGTCATTACAAATACGAATGATTTCACTGCAAACATAATCGAGATATCACTTTCACAAGGCACTGAAGAAAATTCAGATTACATTCAACTCTGATAGTGGTTTCATATTTGAAATTTAAATTACAAGAGTTTGAAAGAACACGGGTCTTAAATACTTAACATGAAAAAAAACTCCGACGAATTCGGCGAATGCAGAACTAGCAAATATATTGAACTACACGAGTGCTGAAAATACAAATACTTGAAAAACAAAATTGAACAAATTTAATAAAATAACGAAGCTTATACATTGAGCTTGAAAATAGTGAGAATGGAGAGAGGTGAAAGTGGCAGGAAGTTAAATGTAAGTTACAATGTTGTAAGCTGAACCTGTAATCAATTCCAAGACACCCAAAAATATCTCTTGAACGTTCATGGCCGTCCTACGGTCACTTCATTAACCTTAAAGATTAAGGATTTAATTAAGGATTAACTTTTTGCTGGCCTAACTTGTGGGTTGGGTTGTTTTACCTCTGAGCGGCACTTTTTTGCACACCATGGGCTAAATGGCCAGGTCACAAGGACCCCGAAGGCTCAGAGAAGGTTGGGGGAGGGGACCCACTGGAACAGCTGTTGGGAGACAGATGGTAGTCTCCCGTCAAGGCCATCCAGCGTGTTCTTTAAAGTGCACAGGGTATGGCTCTCCCGCACACGGGGCTACGGCTTAACGTCCCATCCGACGGACGGCGGCCTTTCCAAGCCCATCGGTGTCCCCTACTGACCGTGGGCAGGGCGGGGAATTTTGCGGAGATAAATCTCAACGCTGACCCAGCTGGGACTCGAACCTGGGAACTACAGATTACGAGCCTGGCGCGCTACCGACTGAGCCACTCCCGCCCCACCTAACTTGTGAAATGGCATAAAAACTCCATAGCATGTGAACAGTGGCCATTGGCCACTCAGAGGTAAAACAACCCAAAAGAAATATTTGGCTGCATTCACAATCCTTCCATTACTTTAGGAAATACAGGGTTTTCCAAAAGGGGCTTTAGGATTTTGAATGCCGATATATTTTTGAATGCCGATAAAAAAAATATTTTTTTTTTCAGGTGGAATTTCATATACCCTAACTTCAGTCATATACAAGTCTAACTATGGCGTCGCTCTCACAAGAACAACGTTTTGAAATCATTAAAACTTATTATGGAAATAGAGGTTCAGTAAAAGAAACGCATCGCAAAATTCGTGATTTTTTTCGGCGCATTCAATCGTCCTACTGAACAAGCAATTCGAAATTTAGTGAAAAAATTTGAAGAAACTGGATCTGTTCATAATAAACCCACCTTCAGGGAGACCAAAAACTGCAAGTTCTGTTGAGAACATTACTGCTGTACGTGAAAGTATCGCAAATGACCCATCAACATCAATTCCACGACGTTCTCAAGAATTAGGCATTGCTCAAACCAGTTTATGGCGAATTTTGTATAAAGATTTGCGTGCTTATAAGATTCAGTTAACACAGAAGGAAAAGGGCGATTTGCAGCGCAGAAATTTTGTTACTTGGATGTTAGAACAAAGGGCAACGGATCCTCAGTTTTCACTTAAAATCATCTTCACCGATGAGGCACATTTCACGTTAAATGGAAGTATCAATAAACAAAAATGTCGACTTTGGGGGGAAGAAAATCCTCAAATTATTCACGAACAATCCCTTCATGCACAAAAATGTACACTTTGGTGTGGTTTGTGGTCTGGAGGAATCATTGGCCCATTTTTCTTTGAAAATGATCGTGGTAATGCTGTTACGGTGAATGCAGAGCGTTATAATGCAATGATTACAGAACTTTTGTTGGAATTGACATTTCTAATGTTTATTTTCAACAAGATGGTGCTACGAGCCATACAACACGAGCGAACATAAAGTTATTACGCACTAAATTCCCTGGACGTGTAATTTCATAAAATGGAGATGTGAATTGGCCGTCAAGATCTTGCGACTTAACACCATTGGACTTTTGGGGGCTATTTGAAAAGTAAAGTTTACGTCAACAAACCAGATAACATACCAGACTTAAAAGATAACATCCGACACAGAGGTCTGACAGGAGCCTGTCAGTTTATATGCCACAGTAGATATGAGAGGATGGCAGGACGTTGGGTTGTTTCACCTCTGAGCGGCACTTTTTTGCACACCATGGGCTAAATGGCCAGGTCACATCGACCCCGAAGGCTCAGAGAAGGTTGGGGGAGGAGACCCATTGGAACAGCTGTTGGGAGACAGATGGTAGCCTCCCGTCAAGGCCACTCAGCGTGTTCTTTAACGTGCACAGGGTATGGCTCTCCCGCACACGGGGCCACGGCTTAACGTCCCATCCGACGGACGGCGGCCTTATCCAAGCCCATCGGTGTCCCCTACTGACCGTGGACAGGGCGGGGAGTTTCGCGGAGATAAATCTCAACGCTGACCCAGCTGGGACTCGAACCTGGGAACTACAGATTACGAGCCTGACGCGCTACCGACTGAGCCACCCCCGCCCCTGGATGGCAGGACCTCAGCAGAAAAACGACACATACATCCATGCCTTACCCGGGGCTCGAACCCAGGTCCCTTAGATCAGTAGCCAAGCGCGCTAACCACTCGGCCACGGGACGGCAAGAGCAGTCATAAAGAGAGATTAATGTCTCCATGATTGAGAATATCTTACAAAATTATGATGTTCATATCGATGCTTGTAAACGTAGCCATGGTGGACATTTAAATGACATCATCGTTCAAGTTCAATTGTAAACGATGAAACTTTAATTTACACTATACAAATCAGATATATTCCACGTGTTTTCCTTTTTATTACAAAACAACATCCTAAGTCCCTTTTGGAAAACCTTATATATATCTGAATTACTATTATAAGAAAAAGTACTATAAGCAGTCCTCGATTTACGGAATTTGATACTGATGGATATATTTCAGCACCTATTCCGGCAAAAATTATATACGGCAAAAAAATCCGCAGTTATGGAATTTTTTCGTTTTTTTTTACAGATGCAAGAATTGATGCCATGGATGTTGTTGTGGAGACCCAAAATTTTAATTTTTTATTGTAGAATAATCACTATTAGCTCCTCTTGTGGTTTATAAGTCCACAGATGCGCGGGTTATTTCATCAGCGCTTTGATGCGGTTAGAGATGTGATTTCTGTTTAATAAAGCAATGAGTTGGATTGGGTTGTTTTACCTCTGAGCGGCACTTTTTTGCACACCATGGGCTAAATGGCCAGGTCACATGGACCCCGAAGGCTCAGAGAAGGTTGGGGAAGGGGACCCACTGGAACAGCTGTTGGGAGACAGATGGTAGCCTCCCGTCAAGGCCATCCAGCGTGTTCTTTAATGTGCACAGGGTATGGCTCTCACGCACACGGGCCCACGGCTTAACATCCCATCCGACGGGCGGCGGTCTTTCCAAGCCCATCGGTGTCCCCTACTGACAATGGGTAGGGGGGGGGGAAATTTGCGGAGATAAATCTCAACGCTGACTCAGCTGGGACTCGAACCTGGGAACTACAGTTACGAGCCTGGCGCGCTACCAACTGAGCCACCGCAGCCCCAATAAAGCAATGAGACTATTGCACTTGTAGAGGAAGACAGGAACAGTTTTTTCTATTGGCTAGCGCGCTTGGCTACTGATGAAAGGACTTGGGTTCGAACCCCGGATAAGGCATTGATGTTTGTTGTCTTTCTGCTGAGGGCCCGCATTCTCACAGACCTCTATGGCGTATAAATTAACAGACTCCTATCAGACCTCTGTGGCAAGCAGCTGTTTGAGGAGGTATTTATTTTTATATAGCTGTGCATCTATACACACTATGGAAATGTGTTTGTTAGATTCGTATCTAGGATTTTTTTACTGGATGATGAATCTAGGTTATTTTAGGGAGAGGGCCGTACTGAAACTTCTGGCATTTCATTTAGGTTCTATGAAACCTAAATGAAAATAACTTCCGGATCTGCTACGAAAGTTAAATACGATGACGTCGCCGTTGTATAGAACCCAAAGAGATTAATTTGAAGATTTTTTTTAATATTTTTTATTTCAATAGCTTTGATAAAAACCGTGGCACGACCCTTACGGTAGGCTATTTTTGGCGGCAGAGGAGGGGTTTCTTTGTATATATGCATTCGAAGCGGTTTATGTAGAAGATATTTGTTATCTTTTTTTTAACCAGTTGTTTGCCTCATTAAAATCAACGCAGTCTGGTGGCGCAGAAAACTTAAATTTCATTGTTTGCTAATTAATTCCTTATTTTGAGTTCATCCTTCCTTGGTTGCGGATTAATAATATTCCGCATTTTCTATACCCTGATATATCTTTTTTTTTACATACCCTGACCTTTATCTTTTGTACTCAATTTCAAATAACACGTCATTTTCCCAAACCTTTGAATAGTTTTATCATATTTCAATTTCGAGCTTTCAAAGATTCAAGAGAATGCTTTTAGCAACACACTGGGATTAATGACCAGGTCACAAGGACCCCTAAGGCTCAGAGTCCGAAGGACGGCGGCCTTTCCAAGCCCGGCAGTGTCACCTACTAACCGAGGTAAGGGCGGGGTGTTTTGCGGAGATAAATCACAATGCTGGTCCACGTGGGACTCGAACCTGGGGACCACAGATTATGAGCCTAGTACGATACTAAATGAGACACTCCAGCTCCTCTGCAAATTGAAGAATACCCGTATTTGATATACCACTAAAAATTAAATTTCTAGATTTGACTTTTAATATTCCGCTTTTTTTGCAACAATATATCTCTGCCAAGCATAGAAAAATATTTTTATTTCTACATGAATGCAAGAAACAAAAGGGGAAACAGACTTCATGTAAAAGATGATCTACGCTAGCAATAAAAATATTACACCAGATTTTGAGAAGGGGCGGGGGTGGCTGAGTCGGTAGCGCGCCAGGCTCGTAATCTGTAGTTCCCAGGTTCGAGTCCCAGCAGGGTCAGCGTTGAGATTTATCTCCGCAAAATTCCCCGCCCTGCCCACGGTCAGTAGGGGACACCGATGGGCTTGGAAAGGCAGCCGTCCGTCGGATGGGACGTTAAGCTGTGGCCCCGTGTGCGGGAGAGCCATACCCTGTGCACGTTAAGAACACGCTGGATGGCCTTGACGGGAGGCTACCATCTGTCTCCCAACAGCTGTTCCAGTGGGTCCCCTCCCCCAACCTTCGGGGTCCATGTGACCTGGCCATTTAGCCCATGGTGTGCAAAAAAGTGCCGCTCAGAGGTAAAACAACCCAAGCAACCCAGATTTTGAGATTGTATGCAAGAAAAAATATTATTTAAGTCCTTGAACGTTTTTTGTGGTGAAAATATCAATTTCCCCTACAAATATAAAAATTGTGATTTAGTACCTGCTTTCAGTAAGATATGTATTTTATGTTTTGATAACAAATGCACTAAGAGAGCATTTTTTTAAGTAACATTTGTAAATACCTTTTCTTTCAGATGTTGCTGCAACGTTCGGCATGTGCTTTTTAAAGACGCCTGATTGGACAAGAGATTCAGGAACCTATGAATGATTCTAGATCAGGGAGAGAGAAAGTTTTTTTTAAAAGGAAACACAAAAATACTACAGTATAATGAAGAAATAATTCCATTCAATAAAGCTACTGCGTTTTTTTCACTAGCTTGGATTTTAAAACAAACGAGTACAAATTGCACATCTTCGGGTACCTAGATTTTTTAGTACTTCATCAGAAAGTTTTTCATAAAATAGATCAAAACCTCTATTATCCGACATATGAGATGTGACAAAGTGACGAAATTTTTTTTATAAATTTTGGCATCACTGCGTCAAAGAAAATGGCGGGGGATAGGCGATGCATTGAATTGTTTTACTTCTGAGCGGCATTTTTTGCCGTGCAATGGGCTAAATGGCCAGGTCACACGGACCCTGAAGGCTCAGAGAAGTTTGGGGAAGGGGATCCACTGAAGAACTGTTAGGAAACAGATAGGAGCCTCCTGTTAAGGCTCCCTGCCCACGGTCAGTAAGGGACACCGATAGGCTTGGAAAGACCGCCGTCCGTCGGATGGGACGTTAAGCCGTGGCCCCGTGTGCGGGAGAGCACAATAGCTCTTTCCCAACAGCTGTTCCAGTGGGTCCCCTCCCCCAACCGTCTCTGAGCCTTCGGGGTCCATGTAACCTGGCCATTTAGCCCATGGTGTGCAAAAAAGTGCCGCTCAGAGGTAAAACAACCCAACCCTGTTAAGGCCATCCAGTGTGCTCTTTAACATGCACAGGCTATGGCTCTACAGCACACAAGGCCACGGCTTAACGTCCCATCTGACAGACGGCGGCATTTCCAAGCCCATCGGTGATCCCTACTGGCTGACCGAGGGCAGGGTGGGGAGCTTTGGAGATAAATTTCAACGCTGGACCATATGGGACTCGAACCTGGGAGGTGCAGATTACGAGCCTGGTGAGCTACTGACTGAGCCACCCCCGTCCTGGAAGGAAGATACTGGAGATTGTTCATTGGTGATTTGTGGTTAGTTACGATTGTTGGCTACGCTTTTTCTACTAAAGTAGTTTAAGTTTGCCATGAAAATGGCAGATATCTGGCATAACGAATTAATGTTAAATTGTTGGTTAAACTTGGTAAGATAGAGTCGGAAGCACTTCAAATGTCGTAACAGGTTTATGGAGTGCATTATGTCAACAGCTCGTGTTCATGACTGGGTTAAATATTTTCACGAAAGTGAGTCCTGTGGAAGAAGCCAACATCGGCTTAGTTAAAAAGAAAACTCATGGTCAAAAATGAAGTTTGATTTTTTCTTCAGACTCTAAAGTAATTTTCCATAAAAAATTAGTTCCTCAGGGTGAAACCGTAAATCAGCAGTTTGACCTATAAATTTTAGAAAAGTTCAGAGTTCGCAGTGCGAGATCTAAGTTGTCCTCCGAGAATTGGATTTTTCACCATGACAACGTTCCGGCTCACACAGCACTCTCGATACGACCTTTTCCGGCAAGAAATCCAATTACAGTGATCGAACAACCTGACCGTGCGACTTCTTTTTATTCCCATAACTGAAAATTCACCTGAAAGGAGATCATTTTGGAAAAGTAGAGCGCGTTCAAACTAGAGCCTGACCTAGTTACAAAAGACCGTGACCGACGTTCTATAAAACCTAAATGAAAATGACTTCCAAATCTGCTAAGAAAGTTAAATATGATGATGTCGCCGTTGTATTTTACCCAAAGAGATTAAAGATTTTTTTTTGATCAATAAAATTTTTTCCGTCCCTTAATTACCGCACCTTGTATAAAGTATAAGCGGAGGAGGCGGGGGGGGGGGAGGAGGGGGGGTCGATGATTATGTTAAATTTTGCTTTTGATAGGAAATATTTTGTTTTACTACATGACAATACATATTAGTATTAATATATTATGAAAAATATACATTGAAAATAAAAAAATAATTGTTGGGTTGTTTTACCTCTGAGCGGCACTTTTTTTCACACCATGGGCTAAATGGCCAGGTCACATGGACCCCGAAGGCTCAGAGAATGTTAGGGGAGGGGACCCACTGGAACAGCTGTTGGGAGACAGATGATAGCTTCCCGTCAAGGCCATCCAGTGTGTTCTTTAACGTGCACAGGGTATGGCTCTCCCGTACACGGCGCCACGGCTTAACGTCCCACCCGACGGACGGCGGCCTTTCCAAGCCCATCGGTGTCCCCTACTGACCGTGGGCAGGGCGGGGAATTTTGCGGAGATAAATCTCAACGCTGACCCAGCTGGGACTCGAAACTGGGAACTACAGATTACGAGCCTGGCGCGCTACCGACTGAGCCACCCCCGCAAATAAAAAAAGAAAAAAATAAAATTTATCACTTCTATGTATTTTGTGTTATAAATATACGTGTATATAACTATATACTCCGTTCGCATGACAATCGGGCAACTTGTAAAATAGCTTTAAAAATATGTGTACTGCTTGTTTCATGGGATTGAAATATCTGACAAAATGATCAGCGGCTTTCTCTTTTTTTAACTTCATAATAAGAAAACCAGAAACATGACGACCACAAATGAAACAGCTTTAAAAATTTTAGTTTTGCTGTGAATGGGATCCCACTCACTGCAAAACTAAATTTTTTTAGCTATTTCATGAGTCTCATGTCTACGGGACATCTCCTGTGATACTTTGCCACTGAATTACCATAAATATTTAACCTCTGCTTGATTCGTAGATATTTAACCTTTTTCAGACACTTTTTGAGGTTTTTAACTTTATAACCATTGATGAGTGTGGAAGAACTTGATTGGCTTGTACAGAGTCCTGATCTCAACCGCCATGGAACACTTTTGGGATGAACTGGAAGGGTTGGGTTGTTTTACCTCTGAGCGGCACTTTTTTGCACACCATGGGCTAAATGGCCAGGTCACATGGACCCCGAAGGCTCAGAGAAGATTGGGGGAGGGGACTCACTGGAACAGCTGTTGGGAGACAGATGGTAGCCTTCCATCAAAGCCATCCAGCGTGTTCTTTAACGTGCACAGGGTATGGCTCTCCCGCACACGGGGCCACAGCTTAACGTCCCATCCGACAGACGGCGGCCTTTCCAAGCCCATCGGTGTCCCCTACTGACTATGGGCAGGGCGGGAAATTTTGCCGAGATAAATCTCAACGCTGACCCAGCTGGGACTCGAACCTGGGAACTACAGATTACGAGCCTGGCGCGCTACCGATTGAGCCCCCACCCCACCCCCCGACATCAGTGATTGGCCTCGCTAATGCTCTTGTGGCAGAATGACTGGTAATTTCCGCAGCAACGTAAAAAAATCTAGTGGAAAGCCTTCACCGCAGAGTGAAGACTAAGGAGATTGTGTATGAGAGCGAGTGTCCGGATACTTTTGATCACATAATATATGTTACGAAAGGCTTTATTTTAATGATAAATCACTCTAAAATGAAGTTAAAATCTTACACAAAGAGTTTCAATGATGTAAACAGATTGGTCCGGAATTCGTCGAAACAGTTTTGGAGTTCTTCATTTACTTGCAGATAGCTGAGCTCCAATCCTATAAAAAGCAAATAGAAATGTTTAGTAAAAGTGCATTAAGTCGGGCTTTTATCACTGGATTCCTATGGAAGACCCATCATTAGAGGAAATTAATTTGCGTTATATATATATATGTATAAAACAATGTAGTGCACTTCAGCAAATAAAAGTAACAGATTAAACAGAGATATATGAAGGGTTGGGTTGTTTTACCTCTGAGCGGCACTTTTTTGCACACCATGGGCTAAATGGCCAGGTCACATGGACTCCGAAGGCTCAGAGAAGGTTGTGGGAGGGGACCCACTGGAACAGCTGTTGGGAGACAGATGGTAGTCTCCCGTCAAGGCCATCCAGCGTGTTCTTTAACGTGCACAGGGTATGGCTCTCCCACACATTAGGCCACGGCTTAACGTCCCATCCGACGGTCGGTGGCCTTTCCAAGCCATCGGTGTCCCCTACTGACCGTGGACAGGGCGGGGAGTTTCGCGGAGATAAATCTCAACGCTGACCCAGCTGGGACTCGAACCTGGGAACTACAGATTACGAGCCTGGCGCGCTACCGACTGAGCCACCCCCGCCCCATATATATATGAAGGAACATCCAGCAGAAATTATTAACGAACACGACAGAACGCTATGCAAATTTAGCCAGTTGCCGTAACAATTCCTAAAGTGACAACTGTGTAAATAGTTCCGAAAATCTATCTGTAGCGCATTAAAAACAGTCAATTTTCAAACGAAATAATTCGCTTCTGAAAGTTCATAAATTTAAGAGGAGGAAGATTTGGTAATTCTTGCGGACACTAAAGCGCTACACATCTACTTTTAAAACTTGACGTCAGGCTAAAATCATTCCTCCGTTGATGCTTTCTTTCTGCGTTTTCGATATCAGTAATTTCCTTCCCGAAAGTAAACACAATGCGCAGACACATGTCGATTCTCATGAACACCTGAAACGGAATTTGCTTTAAGTTCTGCAGTGCTCAGAAAATCTATGTATTGTTTCAGCAGACATGCCCTTGCGTGTCAGCTCTAACTCATGCTGTTTGTCAGAAAACCCGCCTTTTTCTGTGGACATATCGTTGTACGAAGAAACTACAAGTTCAGAACAGATTTTTCTCTATTCCTAAAAAAAAAAACTGAAAAAAAAAGGGACCCTTCAAGAAACTGCTTGCCACAGAGGTCTGACACGACCTGTCAGTTTAAAGCGTCATAGAAGATCTGGGAGGAAGGCGAAACCTCAGCAAGGAAGCGTTCAAATAAATAATGATTAGCAAATCCTAAATAATGGTAATTTCTTTACTAAATCAGAATATTACGTTGACCTTATTACCCAGTAACATAGCCAATGGTGCAGGGTTGGGTTGTTTTACCTCTGAGCGGCACTTTTTTTGCACACCATGGGCTAAATGGCCAGGTCACATGGACCCCGAAGGCTCAGAGAAGGTTGGGGGAGGGGACCCACTGGAACAGCTATTGGGAGACAGATGGTAGCCTCCCGTCAAGGCCATCCAGCGTGTTCTTTAACGTGCACAGGGTATGGCTCTCCCACACACGGGCCCACGGCTTAACGTCCCATCCGACGGACGGCGGCCTTTCCAAGCCCATCGGTGTCCCCTACTGATAATGGGTAGGGGGGGGATTTTGCGGAGATAAATCTCAACGCTGACCCAGCTGGGACTCGAACCTGGGAACTACAGATTACGATCTAGATTCGGGCCCACTTCTAGTGCTTGGGCACTCGAGTGTCTGGCGCATTTCGCATAAGCCAATCCTGCTTACATTAACCAAAAGCTGTACAATGGAAAAATTATTCTACCATTAAAAGAATGATTATGAAAATAAAGTATAAATAAACATGCAAAAATTATAAAAATATGCACAAAACAATTAAAATTGGAAAAATTATTTATTAAATATAATTCAATGTTAAAACGTAACCTCACTTACCAATGATGTTGAGAAAAACAAAGATAACTCCAAAAGTAAAATACAAGGCGAAAGTCAGATTCCCTGGTATGCCCCATCTCCTCAAGAAGTAAAATACTTCACCTATCCTTAAGAAAAGAAACAGAATTTTTTAATTTCAATTTTTTTCCCTTTACAGATTAATTTGAAATAATGACATAATTCAATACTCGAAAAACTTTTCTGCCATCTAGCGATCAAAACTCATTAAATTAGTTGCTGCGGATATTACAACATTAATTTCAGAAGTTCGGGCACGTTATGCTGTCACTTAGCGTCTAAGAACAAGTGACTCGGGTTGGGTTGTTTTACCTCTGAGCGGCACTTTTTTGCACACCATGGGCTAAATGGCCAGGTCACATGGACCCCAAAGGCTCAGAGAAGGTTGGGGGAGGGGACCCACTGGAACAGCTGTTGGGAGACAGATGGTAGTCTCCCGTCAAGGCCATCCAGCGTGTTCTTTAACGTGCACAGGGTATGGCTCTCCCGCACACGGCACTTTAAACAACGGAAAAAAGGAGCTGTTCTCTTTCTGCACTTTAGTAAGGCATTTGATAAGTTAGATCACGATATTCTACTTCAAAAATCTCCTACTACTTATGCTATCCGAGGTATTACCCTTAAATGGTTTGAAAATTATTTAAAAAACAGAGTGCACGTTACTAAAATTAATGGCGCTTTTAGTGAGAAGTTTTTTATGTTTTTTTTTTTGTACACTGGTGTCCTACAAGGTTCAATTTTAGGTCCACTCTTATTCATTATTTATATTAATGATCTAGCTAACCTTAAACTGAAGGGCTCTCCTTATATACATGCTGATGACACCGCCTTGGTTAACGTGAATCACAATATAGGAGACGCAGTCCGAGTTGGGTTATTTTACCTCTGAGCGGCACTTTTTTGCACACCATGAGCTAAATGGCCAGGTCACATGGACCCCGAAGGCTCAGAGAAGGTTGGGGGAGGGGACCCACTGGAACAGCTGTTGGGAGACAGATGGTAGCCTCCCGTCAAGGCCATCCAGCGTGTTCTTTAACGTGCACAGGGTGTGGCTCTCCCGCACACGGGGCCACGGCTTAACGTACCATCCGACAGACGGCGGCCTTTCCAAGCCCATCGGTGTCCCTTACTGACCGTGGGCAGGGCGGGGAATTTTGCGGAGATAAATCTCAACGCTGACCCAGCTGGGACTCGAACCTGGGAACTACAGATTACGAGCCTGGCGCGCTACCGACTGAGCCACCCCCGCCCCGACGCAGTCCGAGATACACAGGATGATTTTAACAAAATTGTTAACTGGTCTCACATTAATCGCATTTACATAAACTCAGATAAAACCAAATGGATGAGCTTTCATTCACCAGGATATTATGATCTTTCACCTCATGCAATTAAAAACCACGAACCCATGTGTCCTCACAATACGATCACTCATGACTGTGACTGCTGCGACTGTGATGTTATTGAGCGTGTTGAGAGCCATAAATATCTTGGACTTTACATGGACATAACCTTCCGATGGAATACACATATTCCAAAGTTAGCATGGAAATTGTGTCTATGTGCATCTAAACTTTACAAACTACAATTTGCTTCAAGCACACATACATGAATTTTGGTTTACAAAGCTATCTGTGAATCTATATTGACTTATGGTTTGACAATATACAGCTCAACTAACCTCACGAATATAAATAGAAACTATTCAATCATCCATTGCTAAAAATATAATCTCATACAACTTAAGAAATTCATTTTATCATAGTGAAGAAATAATCTAGGCATACTTTCTTTTCACAACCTTTACAAATGCAGAATTATTTTAAAATATTTTTTTGACAAACAATTTAAATCTAAAATATCCCATGGGAAAACACAAGGTTACAATAGCCAAAACATTAGAATTGAGATTTGCTCAAAAAAACATACGCCAGCTCCTCAGTGAGTCCCGTCATGTGCACTTGTCAGGATGGCTCGTAAGGATAGTCTCCAAATGCAGTCCAAGACGTCTTCTTGAGACTGAATCTTTGGTGTAAGATCAGCAACAGAGGATCGTTGTTCGGCGGGTGGTAGCTCAGCGATCAGAGCATCTGACATGTTATCTGGAGGCTATGGTTTCGGATCCCACCTTCCTAAAGGCAATTTTCACTTTATACCTTTGTCTCTCCCCCCCCCCCCCCGATAGGGGACCACCTTGATGTGGTGGTGGTGGTGGGGGGGGGGGGGGGAGCTTCGGGCTTGGGTCCCTGGTTGGACAGAGCCAAGACCAACCGAGGTCGAGGACATCACCGACCGGATTGCAGCCCGATTGGACGGTGTCAAGACCTCACGTCAGGTACTCCGCGGAGGGTTCCTGACGTGAGGTTCAAGGGCACGGCCGAGCGGATTTGGTCCCCTAGTAGGCACGAGCCCTTTCAAAGTCTGGGCCTCACTAAGAGTCTCCACCCCGGGTGCCGAGCGAACTTGGATCTACATATCCTTATTCATGGCTAACCAGTGAACAGATTAAGTTTCAGGTTTCTACCGGTGGTTAGCTTTCCTTTTATAGGACTGCTGCCATGTGAGGTCGGGGATGAGGTGCGTCTATATGGCGCATTCTTGCCCCCGACTCTAGATAGTCACGGCTTTTCGTTAACTTGGTTGGGTTGTTTTACCTCTGAGTGGCACTTTTTTGCACACCATGGGCTAAATGGCCAGGTCACATGGACCCCGAAGGCTCAGAGAAGGTTGGGGGAGGGGACCCACTGGAACAGCTGTTGGGAGACAGATGGTAGCCTCCCGTCAAGGCTATCCAGCGTGTTCTTTAACGTGCACAGGGTATGGCTCTCCCGCACACGGGGCCACGGCTTAACTTCCCATCCGACGGACGGCGGCCTTTCCAAGCCCATCGGTGTCCCCTACTGACCGTGGGCAGGGCGGGGAATTTTTGCGGAGATAAATCTCAACGCTGACCCAGCTGGGACTCGAACCTGGGAACTACAGATTACGAGCCTGGCGCGCTACCGACTGAGCCACTCCCGCCCCCGTTAACTTGGTAGTGTCGTAAAGACGGAACCGGGGATTGCCGTGGTTCCGAACATCTGGCAACAAATAGTACATTTATACCTTTTGTCATCATACGAAGAAATGCAGCATAATAGTGGAAATCAGAGCCGGATCTCCGTGACCCTGGCCACCTCCCCACCCCCTTTCAGAATGCTGGTAATAGATGCAAAAATGACTAAACTTCTTTATATTTCATGCATTTTTATTCAATAAATTTTTTAAAGACGTGCACAGGGTATGGCTCTCTCGCACACTTAACGTGCACAGGGTATGGCTCTCCCGCACCCGTGGACCACGGCTTAACGTCCCATCCGACGGACGGCGGCCTTTCCAAGTCCATCGGTGTCCCCTACTGACCGTGGGCAGGGCGGGGAATTTTGCGGAGATTGTTATAAGCCCCCGTCTTTGACCCAGCTGGGACTCGAACCTGGGAACTACAGATTACGAACCTGGCGCGCTACCGACTGAGCCACCCCCGCCCAGGCAACTGGATGCGTGCCGCGCGGGAAGCTGTTGTCTGCGGCAGCAACGATCGAATTCCGCTGCTTGCGTACTCTATGTTATGGAAATTTAATGGCAATTAATAACTAATAATCAATACGGGGGCGTCGGTCGTAGCTGCCGCAAGCTACTATTTCCGTGTGGCATCGAGATTCGCCGCTACCGATGATCTTTCTCAAAAGCATCATTTATTAATCATCAATCAATCGATATATGGCGTACATTAGGATGCAGAGGGAGTAGTCCCAAGTCCTGTCTCAACGTCGAGGTGGCTAGAATCGCCGGTACGCAATGCTTTTGTAAGACTGAAAATTGAAATAAAATTTAGATAATTTTAAAATGAATTCTAGTTTTGATCTCGAATTTATTCTTTTTACTTCGATATGTACCTTCAAATGAAACTATGATTTGTATTCCTTTGCAAAATGGGATGCCATAGCCGGTAGCGCGCCAGACTCGTAATCTGCAGTTTCCAGGTTCGAGTTTCACTTTGGCCAACAATGATTGTTTGTTCAAAGGTCTGATTAGATGAAAAAAAAAGTGCCCTCGGTGAGATAACGGAACACCGATGCTTTTGGGTCTCTGAGCTGCAATTTTTGCACAAAATGAGCTAAATGACCGGGTCAAAAGGAACCCGAGGGCTCAGAGAAGGTTGAGGGAGGAAACCACTGTACAGCTGTTAGGAGACAGATGGTAGCCTCCCGTTAAGGTCATCCAAAGTATTCTTTAACATGCACAAAGTATGGCTCTCTCCTGCACACGGGGCCACGACTTTACGACCCATTCGATGGACAGCGACCTTCCAAAGTCCATCAGTGTTCCCTGGCTTGGGAAAGGGGATATAATGCACAGCTGTTAAATGAGACTTGAGCTCTTGGTGTCCTTCTACTGCAACCCATGTAATGAAATGGAAAAGGTCCAATCCAATGGAGAGACATTGTAAAATTTGGGGCATATTTCAAGCATTTTTCCAGAAAATTTTTATAGACGACTAGACGTCTAAAATGGAGCAGAAAATTTTTAGTACATTGGACCAAACTGGAAATAAAAATGTCCTACTGCCTACTTATTTTTATTTCCAGCATAGCTCAAGGTATAAAAAAAATTGTAGTTCGGATCCCACCTTTCTAAAGCAGATTGAAATTTGTTAATGAGCGGCTGTTTAATTTGTGGAAAGCCCAAGAGAAGACGGCACAATTTCAGAAATCGATTTTAATGTGCAAAATATTCAAGAGATGGCGCCATTGTTACAGAATTTCTACGAATTTCTGGATGGAATCGATCGCATTGTCTAACGAGGCATAAAACATGATTGAGCTTGGTTGTTTTACCTCTGAGCGGCATTTTTTTTGCACACAATGGGCTAAATGGCTAGGTCACAATATTTACCTTGCTCTAGGGAGGCAGTGGTTCTTAACAAGGGAGGATGTGGCTCAGTCAGTTGCGCGCCAGGCTCGTTACCTGCAAGTTAACAGGTTCGAGTCCTACCTGGACTAGCGTTGAGGTTATCTCCGCAAAACTCCCTACTTTCGGTCAGTAGGGGACAGCGAATGGCTTGAAAACGCTGTCATCCGTCAGATGGAACATTAAGCCGTGGCACCTTGTGCGGGAGACCATACCCTGTGTAGCCAAGGCCATACATATATCAGCTATATATAAGAACATGCTGTATGGCCTTGACGGGAGGCTACCATTTGTCTCCCAACAGCTGTTCCAGTGGGTTCCTTCCCCCAACCTTCTCTGAGCCCTCGGGGTCCTTGTGACCTTGTCATTTAACCCATTATGTGCAAAAAAAGTGCCGCTCTGAGGTAAAATACAATGAACCCAACAGGGGCGTTTCAGAAATTTGTGGGCACGCTGAATTTTTCTGTGAAAATAAGTTAAATAGAATATCGAATTAAAAATAACTTTCCATGAAGAGCGGCGTTAGGAAAATAAAAGTGGGGGTGGAGGGGCGTTCAGCCGAGAAAAGTTTGGAACTACTGCTTTAGAGTAAAAGCTATTACACTTGCGCCAAATGTACATTAGATATTTAATGCTTCTCATATTTTCATATGTTGAGCTCTAGAAGGAAATATTTTTAATTAAATGCATTTCGATAAAGAGAGAATTGCTTCTCTGAATTCCTGCTCATGTTTCAAGGAACCAAATGCTGCTGGCGAAGAATCTATTTATTAGGGCTGCTTTATGCTTCGTTAGACAATGCGATCGATTCCATCCAGAAATTCGTAGAAATTCTGCAACAATGGCGCCATCTCTTGAATATTTTGCACATTAAAATCGATTTCTGCAATTGTGCCGCCATCTCTTGGGCTTTCCACAAATTAAACAGCCGCTCATTAACAAATTTCAATCTGCTTTTGTCTGCAAATTTGGCATGAACAGTGGCGTAACTATTTATGTCATTTGCCGCTCTGGACGAGGGACTTACTGTCGCCTCCGAACTCAGGGCAGAAAACGGGAGATACCGAAAATGACAAATGATAATAAATTTTACTTTGTAATAACCCTATATTAAGAATGGATATACCATAACCATACTCGGTTGGGTTGTTTTACCTCTGAGCGGCACTTTTTTTGCACACCATGGGCAAAATGGCCAGGTCACATGGACCCCGAAGGCTCAGAGCAGTTGGGAGACAGATGGCAGCATTCCTTCAAGGCCATCCAGCGTGTTCTTTAAAGTGAACAGGGTTGGGTTGTTTTACCTCTGAGCGGCACTTTTTTGCACACAATGGGCTAAATGGCCAGGTCACATGGACCCCGAAGGCTCAGATAAGGTTGGGGGAGGGAACCCACTGGAATAGCTGTTGGGAGACAGATGGTAACCTCCCGTCAAGGCCATCCAGCGTGTTCTTTAACGTGCACAGGGTATAACTCTCCCGCACACGGGGCCACGACTTAACGTCCCATCCGACGGACTGTGGCCTTTCCAAGCCCATCGGTGTCCCCTACTAACGGTGGGCACGGCGGGTTGTTGTTGTTGTTTTACCTCTGAGCGGCACTTTTCTGCACACCATAGGCTAAATGGCCAGGTCACATGGACCCCGAAGGCTCAGAGAAGGTTGGGGGAGGGGACCCACTGGAACAGCTGTTGGGAGACAGATGGTAGCCTCCCGTCAAGGCCATCCAGCGTGTTCTTTAACGTGCACAGGGTATGGCTCTCCCGCACACGGGGCCACGGCTTAACGTCCCATCCGACGGACGGCGACCTTTCCAAGCCCATCGGTGTCCCCTACTGACCGTGGGCAGGGCGGGGAATTTTGCGGAGATAAATCTCAACGCTGACACCTGCGAACTACAGATTACGAGCCTGACGCGCTACCGACTGAGCCACCACCGCCCCCGTGCACAGGGTATGGCTCTCCCACACATGGGGCCACGGCTTAACGTCCACCCGACGGACGGCGGTCTTCCCAAACCCATCGGTATACTCGGTTCTACAATATGGAATTTGTTGTTGGGGTGGTGCCTACGAGCATAACATTCATAATTTAACCATTGTTCATAGAAAATTTTCAGGCTTGATTTTCGTTTCAGCTATACAAATACTGTATACACATTATACTCTTTTAGAGATATTAGACAGATCTATATGTAGAAAGTGCTGTTACTTTTATTCAAATTTGGACATTGATTACCTAGAAAAATTTAATTGGTTACAATATGAGAAAAAAAGTTTTTTTTTTTATTTTCATTAGTTAAAAAAATTGTTTTTGCAAAGAGATAGCTTTAATAGCTTTAATAATTTTTTTTTCAATAGCTTTAATAGCGCCCTCTAGATGTGGGAAAAAGTGGAAAATGCTAAAATTTAAAACGAATATTGTAAGCAAACTATTTACACTAGAAATCTGAAATTTTGGTAGTAGAGTATTATGGTCAGAAGGTTTACAACGGCAACAAGGTTTTGCCATCTTAGCCAAAAATGGGGGGGGGGGTCGAAAATAAAACTTTTTTAAGAGATAAACTAAACAATATTTTGTTTTTTGTTTTACAGACACTAACAAAATATTAATGATTTAAACAATATTTGATAATTTCAGCATTGCCTGTAGATGTTTAAACAACTATAAATCAGTAAATGTTTTTTGTGAAAAAAGCCAGCTTTAGTTCAACCGGTTAGAATGCTATGGCATGTTTCTGGAGAGTTGCGGGTTCGAATCCCGTATGTCGACGAATTTTTTTTTCACAAAAATATTAATATTTACGTTTTTCGAATCCCCATCAGCTGCAATTTCCAGTGTTAGAGAGTGGTAAATGCGTTAAATAAAACTCGAAAGTCGACCTCTAGCGGCGAAAGAAGCTGGAAAATACCAATTCTTTAAATAAATATTGGAAGCGATCTATTTTTGCTAGAAACTTCTATTTTTGTTCATAGAGGGTAATGGTCAAGTGGTTTATTCTAATAGTAATGATTTGTCCCGTTGGTAAAATGCAACTTTTCTGCTTTAAGAGATGAACGAAAAACTATTTTTGCACATTATAGGTACTAATAAAATATTAATGGTTTATTTTCTGAATTATACAGTAGTTTGAATTTTCATTGTCAGAGGGTACTGAAAGTGTGAAATAACTAGAAGAACGCATATCGACTCTGGCGCATATGGGAATCTCATTTTCAAAGAGAATGAAGTTCTTCCTTTGCCTACTTTTTCACTCCTTAAAAGTTTTAATTACGGATGTTCGTTTGTTTTTCTGCTGAGGTCCCGCCATCCTCATGGACCGTCTACTATGGCGTATAAAACTGACAGGTTCCTATCAGACCTCTGTACAAGCAGTTGCTTGAGGGGTTATTTTTTTTTAATGTAAGATTGGAGAAATTTAGATAGTAGTATTTTATTAGTAATTATAAAACATAAAAAATATTTGTCTTTTAGTTCTTAAATTTAAAAAGTTGCTTTTCTCTCGCTCTTCTGAAAATAGTGGGCAGATGATTGCTGTCAGTGGAATTTCTACCATAACAGTTGCATTCACCTTCTCCCCCCACCCCCCCTGTGTCTAAGGAGTCAAGTGATTGTTGCCAATGGTAATTTCGTAACCTTCACATTTCAACACCAAAATTTTAAACTTCTAACTACATCGTTTGGAATATTCGTTTGATATTTTGGAATTTTCAAAATTTTTCACCGTTAGAGGGTGCAGTTTTAACTTTTGGGAGATTCGAAAAATGCAAAATCGTAATCTATCATTAATTCCTATCTAACACAAAAAGAATTTTTTATCTGTATAAACAAAAAAGTTCGATGTCTTCAGACGGACAAGACAACAAAACGAAATTATATATTTAAAAAAAATAAAGCCGTAAAATTTACTTTTCCTTTTTTTAGCCGTTTTCTAAAGTGCTTCCAATCATGAACACTGAAATCTGTTTCAAATATTACCCTACCTTTTCATGAATCCATAAGCATTCGTGCAATACCATTCAGCTATGGAAGCTAAATAATCCGAACGACGACAAAACATGGAGTCCAATTTTGAGATGGCCAACCTCTACCTATACAGGGCCTCTACATCTGTGGGTTGTTTTACCTCAGAGCTCCCCTTTTTTGCACACCATGGGCTAAATGGCCAGGTCACATGGACCCCGAAGGCTCAGAGAAGGTTGGGGGGACCCACTGGAACAGCTGTTGGGAGACAGATGGTAGCCTCCCGTCAAGGCCATCCAGCGTGTTCTTTAACATGCACAGGGTATGGCTCTCCCCGCACACGGGACCAAGGCATAACGTCAAATCCGATGGACGGCGGCCTTTCCAAGCCCATCGGTGTCCCCTACTGACCGTGGGCAGGGAGGGGAATTTTAGATAGATAGATAGATAGATAATTTTTATTTCAGATAATGTTTTACAGTATACAAAAACTTTTGAAGTCTCACAAGAGCAGGCTCGTTCGTGAGATCTCAATATAGAAACAATTTCAATTGAAAGCATCAGTCGTCACATTCAATAATACACACAAAAAAAAACGAAAACAACTCAAAACGAAAAATTTCTAGTAATCCAGAAGTGTGAAAGTCAGAAACATTCAATATCCATGTTACATATAACAGTTATAGTAGATTAATGCAAAAAAGTTTCCACGTCATCCAGTTTCAAAATGTATTTCTTGAGAACTTTAGAAAACAAATGATAATTCGTGATATTTTTCATGCTGACTGGGAGAGAGGAAAGAAATTTCGGTGCTAAATACAAATAATAGTGCCTAAAAATTTCCTTATGTAATGCAGGAATTTCATAATTTATGTTTTTATCTCGTCGCAATTGGTAATTATTCGTGTCAGTTTTAATGCTATCATTTCTAAAGTAAAAGTATTGAATTATTTCGAAAAAATAATCATAGCGTAAAGGCAAAATTCCTGCTTCTCGAAACAAAGGTAATGAAGGTTGCGTTTTTGGGCTTTTAGTTAATAAGCGAATAAATCTCTTTTGCAGCACTAAAAGTTGTTTAAAATTATTGAAATACATGCCTCCCCAAGATTTTATACCATATGTTAGTTGAGAATGGATTAATGCATAATATAGTGTACACATAAATTTAAATGAAACTAAATGTCTTACAAGATAAAGCGGGCCAGGTTACGGATGACCTTTCTTTTTACCCATGTTGCATGCACTTTCCAAGTTAGGCCTGCATCAATCCAAATACCTAAATATTTCACTGACGGCACAAAAGGAATTTGAGGACAATTACAGTGACTTTTCGATGAACAATTCGTATCATGATATTTCAATTGATTGCGGTGCAAAATATCTGTAACAGAACTATTTTTCTTTAAGTAGAAATAAACTGCATTTGTCTTTGTCAGATTAATTGTTAAAAAATTACTCGTGGCCCAGTTTCTAATTAATTCTAGATCACTATTTGCTTGTTTAAAAATAATTGAAGAATCAGAACCAGTATATGTCAGGCAAGTGTCGTCAGCAAAAATAGTTAATTTACCTGTTAGATTAATGGAATCTAGATCATTAATGTAAATAATAAATAATAAGGGACCCAGAACAGATCCCTGGGGCACTCCGTATTTAACTTTAGTCCAAGCACTGAATGCATCTTTTATTTTTACTCTTTGCCTTCTGTTAGCTAAATAACTGCGAAACCAATTCAATGCCACTCCTCTAACTCCAGCAGCTTGTAATTTTTGTATTAATTTTTGATGATTTACCGTATCGAATGCTTTTTTAATGTCCAGAAAGATTGTTAATGCATGATCATTGTTATTCATAGCTGTGTAAATAGTATTTGTTACCTGCAATAATGCATCATCCGTACCCATTTTTTCTCTAAACCCAAACTGATTGCTACTGAGAAAACATTTTTTTTCCAGATATTCATATAATTTATTTTTCACTATTTTTTCAATAATTTTAGATATTACTGAGAGTAATGCAATAGGTCTATAATTCCCTAATTCCTTTGGGTCACCGTCTTTAAAAATAGGAACAATAGTAGCTTTTTTCAAAACATCAGGGAAAATTCCTTGCTCAATGGATAGATTAAATAGATTTACAAGTATTTCGATAAATGTTTCTCCCAACAGATGAATTATTTCTGCGGTTAAGCCATCAAAACCTGGAGATTTATTTTTTGGTAGAAGTATAATTTGAGTCCTAATATCTTTAGCTATTATTGGCGTTAAGAAGAAAGAACTTACCGCAGTTGATAATTTTCCGTCTCTTTCCCAATCAGCATTTGTTTGAACTAAATCTTTGTTCAAATTTCGTGCAATTCCGGCAAAATAATCGTTGAAGAAATTTGCAAATTTACAAGGGTCTTCATCATATTTAATTAGCTCGTTTTTACTTTTAATTGCACGGGGATAGTTTTCTTTCTCTTTAAAGTTACCACATATTTCATTTATTACATTCCACTGCTTTTTCTGATTTTTACTTGCTTTGGAAAATTTATTAGTATTGTGTTTTTGTTTCCCTTATGGCACTAGTAACAAAATTTCTGTATCGGGAAAATGACAGTTTAAGCGACATATCTGTAGGATTCTTCTTCATTTCCTTATACAGAGTGTTACGATAATTTATTAAAATTGCTAATTCATTTGTCATCCACGGTTTAATTTTCTTAAAACGTTTTTTCTTTACTTTCGTTGAATCATCAGTTAAATGGCTTAGTGTATCAATTAAATTTTTAAAAGAAGCATTAACAGAACCGTCAATATATATATCATCCCATTTTATATTTGCAATTAAGTTCGTTAATCTTTTCAAATCTACCATTTTTATTTCATCATTTTTTAATTTTTGTTCAATTTTAATATCCAAATTAACCTTAACTAAGCAGTGGTCTGTAATTCCAATGTCATCCAGAAATATATTACAGTTATATAATTCTTTGGTTCTAAGAAATACATGATCAATACATGTAGACGAGTTCTCCGTAATTCTGGTTGGCTCTTCTATCATATTAAGTAAACCATTTTCTGCTAATAGTCCTAGATATTCATCAGTGTTTGTGTTGTCATTTAATAAGTTAATATTAATGTCTCCAAGATAGAGAATATTAAGAGTATCAAGTGATTCTAGGATTCCGTTTAATTCGGAAATGAAATTAGATACATTTTCAGAAGGAGATCTGTATACAGCCATTAATGTCCACTCTTTGTTTTCAATTTCAAGATTTAAAACTCAATGTCTGCGCAATTCATTGTGATTGGTTGCTGTATAGCATCGATGTCGCAGCTAACATAAATTAATACTCCACCTGATCTATAATCATCCCTACAAAATGAGAAGCACTTGTAACCGTCTATTTTGTACAGTGAGACTTCCCAGGAGTAGATCCAAATTTCTGCCAATATAATTAATCTGGGTCTTTCCTGAAAAGTCCCCAAGTACATCAAAAATTCATCAAAATGGGCTCTAGCACTGCATATATTTAACTGAATAAGAGAAAAATTACCAAAAAAACATCACAGAGAAAAAGAAATAAATACAAAAATACAAATCGGTAACTATCAAACCTGAATAGCATTTAGGTCTTCTAAGAATCTAACACGTATTACAGGGCTAGTATCACTACGTCGCAAAAATATTTTGCAATCCCTAGTCCACACGTATTTGAATCCATTCGCTCGTTGAAACTTTTTAGTTTCATATAACACATGCTTTAGTTCAGGGATTAAATGTTCATTGACGAAAACCAGTCCTTCACCATCGTCTCCAATCAACTCTTTTCCGTTTAAATTTTTGTTTCGTTTAAATGCTTCGACCCATTTATTTCTATTCCGTCGCGAATCCAATTGCGCAATGATCGGTCTCGGTTTATTTTTATTTGCAGATGGCACTCTGTGTGCGACATGAATTTCATTGTCACCCAGTTATCTTTAACTTTTCCCCAATTGTTTTAATTAATTCTGGTAGATTTTCGTTTGGTGTTTCTTTTAGTCCAACAATCTCTATATTCATATTTCTCGACACTTGCTGTAAGTCCATTATATCGTTTTTCAGTCTAGCTACATTTGTTTCCAACGAATTAACTTTTTGCGTTAAGATGGCATTTTCTTTTTTAACGTCAGAAACAGTCTTCGTAATCGAGTCTATGGTTCTAGAAAAATCATCGATTTTGCAGGAGCAGAAGTCAGCTGATTTCTTAACTTCAAGTAACTCTTTCCTAACATCTTTTAATTCTGCTTTAATAATTGCCAATTCACCCTTAACTGCAAGATTATCAGTCCTCAGAATTGCAATAATATCTTCTTTCAATTGGCACAAATCACTGTAACTGATCTGTTCACCCACAAAATCTCTTGGTTTTTGTTCTGGCTGCTTCCTGTCGTCAGTTCCCTCGCTCTGTGTTGCCAGCTTTTCGGGTGCATTTTCCTCGTGGGGCACTGTCGCAGGATTGCCTGGGGCGGGGGTGGCTCAGTCGGTTGGTAATCTGTAGTTCCCAGGTTCGAGTCCCAGCTGGGTCAACGTTGAGATTTGTCTCCGCAAAATTCCCCTCCCTGCCCATGGTCAGTAGGGGACACCGATGGGCTTGGAAAGGCCGCCGTCCGTCGGATGGGACGTTAAGCCGTGGCCCCGTGTGTGGGAGAGCCATACCCTGTGCACGTTAAAGAACACGCTGAATGGCCTTGACGGGAGGCTACCATCTGTCTCCCAACAGCTGTTCCAGTGGGTCCCCTCCCCCAACCTTCTCTGAGCCTTCGGGGTCCATGTGACCTGGCCATTTAGCCCTTAGTGTGCAAAAAAGTGCCGCTCAGAGGTAAAACAACCCAACCCAGGATTGCCTTCCGCTTCTAGGCTTAATATAATTGAAGACCTTTGGTTCCGGCATTTGTAGCATCTCCATCTACCTTTGGCTTCAGATGACATCTTTTTAAAATTTTTTTCAGTCATTCCGATACAAGAGAAGTGAAATAGGTTTTTACATAGACTATTGCACATTATGCTTTCACTGTCGTTTACAGCTGGGGAGGAGTATACGATACACACATCTCCGTTCGCCTGAGGGGATGTGCAGATGGCTTGACTGGTCATCTCGTTTTGGGATCTCCGATGTTCTTTGTTTTGCGGAGATAAATCTGAACGCTGACCCAGCTGGGACTCGAACCTGGGAACTGCAGATTACGAGCCTGGCGCACTACCGACTGAGCCACCCCGCCCCCTACATCTGAGGACTGTGAATCATCACCTGGTCCAAAAAAACCTTTTTAAATTCTTGTATGCAAGCAATTAACGATATCATTTGATTCTAAATATGTAACTTACAATGCGATAAACATATCAACTATACTCAATTCTTACTAGGACGTTTTAAAAAACTTGACATTTTTAATAATTTAAAGATTTATTTAAATTTCAAACCACTTACCTGTGAGTCGGAATCCAGGGCAACACGAGGACTACTACTGCCAGTTCCTCGATCAGAATGAGCAAGCTCAGTGCTGCGTTCATCAGAACCATTGCTATGGATGTAGCTATTAATACAAACACATTAGAAGGAATCACTCAAAAACCTATGCGATATTTAAAGAAGTATTTAATATAGCACAATGCTCAGTAGCGTATTTTTAAAATTTGTTTGGGGGGCGGGAGAATTTGCATTTTAAAAGAGTAAAAAATAGGTAATACGTATATATAAAAAAAGTAAATTAATAAATAAAGACTATTATTATAAATAAAGAGATACATTTTGCATCATTGCAAATTTCAAAAGAATGAATATGCAAAATAATTTTTTAAATGAATCTGGAGGGGTAGAGGAAATATTAAATTAAACCCCTTAAATTAACACCTTCTACAACAGGAGACCTGTGGACCAAGTCCTCAGCATAATTAGTCCTGTAACGTAGGTAATTCTGATACGTTTCATTATATTATCATGAGTGGTGAGTTGGGTTGTTTTACCTCTGAGCGGCACTTTTTTGCACACCATGGGCTAAATGGCCAGGTCACATGGACCCCGAAGGCTCAGAGAAGGTTGGGAGAGGGGACCCACTGGAAAAGCTGTTGGGAGACAGATGGTAGCCTCCCGTCAAGGCCATCCATCGTGTTCTTTAACGTGCACAGGGTATGACTCTTCCGCACACGGGGCCACGTCTTAACGTCCCATTCGACGGACGGCGGCCTTTCCAAGCCCATCGGTGTCCCCTACTGACCGTGGGCAGGGCGGGGAATTTTGCGGAAGATAAATCTCAACGCTGACCCAGCTGGGACTCGAACCTGGGAACTACAGATTACGAGCCTGGCGCGCTACCGACTGAGCCACCCCCGCCCCCATCAGTGGTGAACTATTATACTAACGCTAATTTATAAATATATCTTATTTAGAAGAAATATTATTCTGCATTATGATAATTGCAAATCAATCCAATTTTTGGATCAAATCCAAAAACATGATTTTTCTTCTAAGATATATTTAGAAATAAACATTAATAAAAAGATAGTATCAAAGTACATCAGTAATAATAATAAAAATAATTGTATAATAATTATCTATATTACACGACTGCTTAAGATGACGTCATAACTTGATCCGCCGGCCTTCTGTTATAATAGGTGTTGCTTAAATTCACCACTGAGATTTGGATCTCAAAGAGCGCGAGGGTTAGGTTCCTGGTATCTCCGCATAATTGCGAATTCGCGTAAATTGGGATATACCTATAGATAATTATTGTATACATTGTTACAGATTTTAGCAACCTTTTTGACAACCGTGGGTGGGTTGGGTTGTTTTACCTCTGAGCGGCACTTTTTTGCACACCATGGGCTAAATGGCCAGGTCACATGGACCCCGAAGGCTCAGAGAAGGTTGGGGGAGAGGACCCACTGGAACAGCTGTTGGGAGACAGATGGTAGCCTCCCGTCAAGGCCATCCAGCGTGTTCTTTAACGTGCACAGGGTATGGCTCTCCCGCACACGGGACCACGGCTTCACGTCCCATCCGACGGACGGCGGCCTTTCCAAGCCCATCGGTGTCCCCTACTGACCGTGGGCAGGGCGGGGAATTTTGCGGAGATAAATCTCAACGCTGACCCAGCTGGGACTCGAACCTGGGAACTACAGATTACGAGCCTGGCGCGCTACTGATTGAGCCACCCCCGCCCCAACCGTGGGTGAATTCGTAATAAAGACAGATAGCAAATGAACTATTGAATAACTGAGACAATTTACATCAATAGCGTGAAAATTTAAGCATTAGTTACTTGAATACCAGAAGACTAATGACTAGTTTTGACATTCATCAGATACCAAACAATAAATGAATACAACATTCGAAAACCGAATCATAAAACAATTCATAGGTACGATTCTTACTAATCCCCTTTTTTCCTGTCTATGCAAAATATATACAGGAAATGACGCACTCTACAATAACTAAAGATGCACTGTTATTCATAAAAACTTTCGATTACACAAACATTGACAATTTTAGTTAGGCAACCAATTTTTGCCAGCGCATTTGTTTCCACGGCAAATAGGGTCTGGGGTGACTCAGTCGGTGGCACGCCAGGCTCATAATCTGCAGTTTCCAGGTTCGAGTCCCATCTGCGACATCCTTGAGATTTATCTTCGAAAAACTCCCTGCCCACGTCAGTATGGGACACCGATGGGATTGAAACGTCTGCCTCCATCGGATGGGACGTTAAACCATGGCTCCGTGTGTTGGAGAGATAACCTATACATATTAAAGAATACGCTGAATAGCCTTGACGGAAGGTTACCATCTGTCTCCTAACAGCTGTCCAGTGGGTGCCACCTTCTCTGAGCCCTCGGGTCCTTGTGACCTGAACATTTAAGGCCATTGTGTGCAAAAAAGTGCTGATCAGAGGTAAAACAACCCATAGCAAACAATACAGCTTAATAATTTTTTATCACAAACAAATAAAGCATATTAACAGAATAACTTCCTTCTGCACGGCAACAAAAAAGTCCTCAGGATTGAAACATTTCATCACATCTGACTTATTACGAATACCAACACTCTCACTCTTCATTGGGGCGGGGGTGGTTCAGTCGGTAGCGCGCCAGGCTCGTAATCTGCAGTTCCCAGGTTCGAGTCCCAGCTGGATCAGCGTTGAGATTTATCTCCGCAAAATTCCCCGCCCTGTCCACGGTCAGTAGGGGACACCGATGGGCTTGGAAAGACCGCCGTCCGTCGGATGGGACGTTAAGCCGTGGCCCCGTGTGCGGGAGAGCCATACCCTGTGCACGCTAAAGAGCACGCTGGATGGCCTTGACGGGAGGGAACCATCTGTCTTCCAGTGGATCCCCTCCCCCAACCTTCTCTGAGCCTTCGGGGTCCATGTGACCTGGTCATTTAGCCCATTGTGTGCAAAAAAGTGCTGCTCAGAGGTAAAACAACCCAACCCAACAACTCACTCTTGATCGACATTTCTTCACTTTATCTTGGATACATATTTGGAAAAACTTCTCCGGTACGCGTAGAGAAAACACAATCTCAGCGAAGCAAGGATGTGCAATCACTACAGCCTAGAAACAGTCAATTTCTAGACTACACATGCGCAACCTGTCCCCCAATATTGTCGGCCCGCGAATATTGCCGCGCAAATTATTAAATTTATCTCTTCTACTTAAAGTACTTTGCGAAATACTAATTGTTCTTTCTTTCCCAATTTACCTTTACACTGTGTTTGAAAGTGTTGTTTAATAGCCTAAATTTAATTTACGATGACATCAGCCACAAGACTGACATTGAGCATAGGGATAGTTGTTGGTTGATTGTTTTACCTCTGAGCCGCACTTTTTTGCACACCATGGGCTAAATGGCCAGGTCACATGGACCCCGAAGGCTAAGAGAAGGTTGGGGAGGGGATCTACTGGAACGGCTGTTGGGAGACAGATGGTAGCCTCCTGTCAAGGCGTGTTCTTTAACGTGTTCTCCCCCACACGGAGCCACGGCTTTACGTCACAATCGACGGACGGCGGCCTTTCCAAGCCCATCGGTGTCCCCTACTGACCGTGGGCAGGGCGGGGAGTTTTGTGGAGATAGATCTCAAAGCTGACCCAGCTGGGACTCGAATCTGGGAACTGCAGATTACGAGCCTGGCGCGCTACCCGCATAGTGGTAGATCGGGTTTTTTTTATGTACTGTGCAGCTCCCGATTAAAGAGATCAGCTCTTTAATATAAAATTTAAATAAATTAAAATTAAATTAATTTAATTTAATAATAAAGAGCTCAGCTCTCACTCGAATAGACACTACATCAGTCAACATTTTAATTATGAAAGTTTCCAAAAACATCATCATAGAAAAAACATTTCAGAAATTTATAGCGCACTAAACATGAAAAAAAAAATTTTATTTACCCAAGTCTCAAGACTCTGATGCTATTATGCGATCTAGTTTTGTTATTGGTAAGAAAAATTGCAAAATATTTTTAAAAAATTTCTGATGACGAATTTGTAAAGGAGTGCTTGCAAACAGTTTTTGGTATGTTTCAGTCGAGAGAAAAAATTATAACGTAAGTTGATCCCGCAGCATCGTCATTAGCTGTAGCGATGATTAGCTATATCGATGAAAGTACTGATGCAGGTAACGCAGCTTAATTAGTAGTGGATGTGGAATCGATGTTAATTTCCATTGAAATGAGTTCCATTTTTCTTATCTAATTATGCTGTTTACTTTGTTTCTTGTATAATCACAATTTTAAAAATAAGTAAGTTATGCAATAAGGATCTGGCCACAGGCAACAAATCAAAAATCCTCATCTGGCCCGTCGATGAGGAAAGGTTGATCAGTCTTCTTCTAGACCAATGTTTCCCAAAGTGGGCGATACCGTCCCCTGAGGGGAGTTGAAATGATCCAGGGGGTCGGTAGTAGCCTCGGGTGCAATTGGGGGGCGGTGGAAGCATAAAGAAAGAAGGGAAGATAAGAAAATTTTGAAAAACATGTTCGTGCATGTTTCATCAGTTGTGTAACATAGAGTTAAAGTCGTAGTGATTACTTTCTTTTCCAAATAAACACAAAATTATCCTTCGTCATCTTAATTTTCTGTGTGTAATGCGAATGTTACTATGGTTGATTTTAATAAATAATTTTATAATTCCAGCTTCAAGGTGTCTTATTTACAACAACATCTTTCTTTACTATGTTGTAGGACGTAGGTAGAAATATAGATACATAAAAGAACGCAAATTCGTCACTGCATCTTTCTGTTTGTTCGCTTAAAGAAGGTAGATTTCCAGGGGGGCGCCGAGTAATTTTTTTTTTCTGAAAAGGGGGCGGTAGGACAAATAACTTTGGGAACCTCTGCTCTAGGCAGTGAAAAGAAAAAGAAAATATCCTTAAACTCAACCAACTATCATCTGGGGCTCGAACCTGGGAACGGCAGATTGCAAATGTGGTGTGCTAGCGACTGAGCCATCCATGCGTACTGACTGTTGTCATTACGGTTGCGATTTCTGATCAACGAAAACTTCCCAAGTTGCATTCTTAATGATGGTGATAAATCATTACCTTTATTGGCTGTTGCTCTTTCTGCTAAGTACCGCGAATCAACCACATTGCTAACAGGGATGGGTTTAAGGGGGGTTATAACCTCTTTTTGAAAATGCTAGTAATAGAGGTAAAAATTATTAAACTTGTACATATTTCATGCATTTTTTAGGAAATTTTTAGAAGACCTATAAAAGCGGAGGAGGAAATGCTATACTGTAATGGAAATCGTCTATTTTTTCCGGCTATATTGAGTTTTTTATACTGAGCGGCACTTTTGTCCACACAATGAGATTAGTAACCATATCACAAGGATTGAGTGTTTTACTTCTGAGTGGCACTTTTTCTGCACACAATGGGCTAAATGGTCAGGTCACAAGAACCTCGAAGGCTCAGAGAAGGTTGGGGAAGGGCTTTGGATTGTTGGGTTGTTTTACCTCTGAGCGGCACTTTTTTGCACACCATGGGCTAAATGGCCAGGTCACATGGACCCCGAAGGCTCTGAGAAGGTTGGGGGAGGGGACCCACTGGAACAGCAGTTGGGAGACAGATGGTAGTCTCCCGTCAAGGCCATCCAGCGTGTTCTTTAACGTGCACAGGGTATGGCTCTCCCGCACACGGGGTTGGGGGAGGGCACCCACTGGACAGCTATTGAGAGACAGATGGTAGGCTCTCTTCAAGGCCATCCAGCGTGGTCTTTAACGTGTACAGGGTATGGCTCTCTTGCAAACGGAGACACAGCTTAACGACCCATCTGACGGACGGCGGCCATTCTAAGCCCATCGGCACCTCTCCTTACCGGGAGCAGGGTGCGAGTTTTGCAGAGATAAATCACAAAGCTGAGCCAGATGGGACTCGAACCAGGGAACTGCACATTACGAGCCTGGCGCGTTACCGATACCACCTTTCCCTAGGTGAAGGAAAAGTTCATACAAAATATGGTGCCTGTTGCTCTTTAGTGGGGTGGGAGGGGGAGGCTGGTTTATAAGCAGACGCACATTTTTAGAAATATCCTACATATTGATTTATTGATTATTAATTAATGGATATTTTTAAAGAATTGGATGCCGTAGTGGCAACTCGATGCGTGCCGCGCGGGAAGCTGTTGTCTGCGGCAGCAACCATCGAATTCCGCTGCTTGCGTACTCTACGTTATGGAAATTTATTGGCAATTAATAACTAATAATCAATAAGGGAACTTCGGGCATAGCTGCCGGAAGCTACCCTACCGTTTCCGTGTGACACTCGGGACCACAGCTTAATTCCCATCCGACGGGCGGCGGTCTTTCTAAGCTCATCGATGTCCCTTATTGACCTTGGACAGGGAGTTTTGGGAAATAAATCTCAATACTGGTCCAACTGGGACTCAAACCTGGGAACTGCAGATTACGAGCTTGGCGCGCTACCGACTGAGCCACCCGTACCACCAGATCAGAGGACCGAATGGGACCAGAGAAGGTTAATAAAGGGGATCCATTGAACAGCTGTTAAGAAACAGATGAAAGCCTCCCGGCAAGGACATCCAATTTGTTCTTTAACGTGCAAACGGCATGAGTCTCCTATACACGAGGTCACGGCTTAAAGTTTCATCCGAAGGACGGCGGCTTTTCCAAACCCATTGATGTCCCTTTCTGTCGGAGAAAGGTGTGGGTTTAGCGGAAATAAATCAATGCTGACCTAAGTGGGACTCGAATCTTGGAACTGCTGATTACGATCCTGGTACGCTATCGATTGAGCAAACTCCCATCCAATTTTTGTGTCAAAACCAAACGCTTGACAAAGAGAGAATCGCTCGGAAGCCATAATTATATTAGTGGTAGATCTATAACGGAATGTCGTTCTTTCCGAAAAGAATTTTCCATGGTCTCAATCTTCAGCGACTTAAGTATCAAAAGCACATAATTCCAGGACTCTGTAGAGTCACCAGTTCAACTTCGGTGTTATCGCTCCGTTCATTATTTTCTGTATTTGTTTCTACTGATGCAAGATTTACTTCTACGCATAATTTAATCAGGAATGGACCAAATGGACAATAATATTAACTTTACATATTAAAATCCTTACCAGTTTGTATGACCCACAGCCAGAAATGAATCCACAACAGAAGCAGATACAGAGCATACCTCAAAGGGGCAGTTAAGATAGAAACGACGCCCATTCCATTCCTTGAATCATTTCCACTCTGATAGAAAGAAAGTGTCTCCATCCACGGTCACGGGTCTATGAGAGATAACGATAGGGGGCCAGATATTCAACGCTTATTCTTCCTTTTTTTGATGATGTCAGACAAATAAATCGACCTTCACTTCTTCAGACATTTTGCCATTAACAACAGTTAGTTATTCTTCCATTACTTTCAAATACTTTAAAAAAGCGATTATGTTTCTTTTTGCATTTTACATCTGTGTAATATTTGAGTCGTTTGGTGGGCTATCGGATTTCTCAGACTGTTTTGCATTGCGTTATAAGAAGGGTCTTATCAGTAGGAAAAACCAAAGGCCAAACAATCGTTATCTCTTGACTGAACACGGGTTCCATGCTGGATTGAAAACAAACTGTGCTTTTTCTGATCATTGAATGTATATATGCATACTGTACAAAGATAAGATATACTTTTTATTTTCCACTAACTAATTCTTATCTATCTCACATATAAAGTACTAGCTGAACGGCACAGGTGTCAGTTTTAATCTGTATTTTCTTATTTTCACTGCACCAAGAGGAAATTTTGTAACCCCCACCCCACACCCCGACACTTTAGCACAGATTTTCAACACGAAGAAAATTATATCCTGGTGTTTGCTTGCGTTGTTGTCGACGTCAGCGAGCTCTCTCATAGCCCGTGGCTTAGTTTATGCCTAAGCTATCGAGATTTTTATTTCCACTTTTAATCTGCATATTCTGTTGTTTACTGCACTAAAGGTTAGTTTTGTGAGTATCCCCCCCCGACATTTTATCACAGTTTAAACACGAAGAATTTCTCGGTGTTGCAAAGGTCATTGTTGACTCGGCACGCGGCTCTCAGAGCCCGTGACAAACGATCGAGTTATTTTTATTTCGTCAGAATTTGGCATTCTTTAATTCTCGATGTACATCACCGAAAGGTTCCAAATTTCGCAGGCGGGTTCTTCGTGCCCGACCCCATTTTTGTTTAGAAAATCAGGTCTCTAGCTGCAATGGAACCCCTAAATAATGCTTTTAGAAATGTGGGGAATCTGGCAACGGCATCAGATTTGCAGCAGAACATTCAAATGCTATTTTAAAGCTTTACTTTCATAGTTAGGGAGCAGAAAATGGCAACAGTAAATTTGATAGCGATTATCGTTTCCCGTAGAAATAGAATGGTAAATATTTTTGGTTCCAGGAAGCCCCCCTCTTGGACTTTCGACTTGAAATTTGACATTGCAATCCGGACCACAACCAGAAACGTTCTCTGAAAATTCGGAAGGTGTAGGTTGATTTCCCGATGAGTTATGGCTGCCACAGACAGACAGACTCACAGACAGACAGACATCTTCTTTTATTATATAGATTTATTTAACTCTTTACGTTCACTGTTAGGGAGCAGTAACTGGCAACAATAAATTTTACACCGATTCTCGTTTTCCGTAGGAATAGCATGGTAAATATTTTTGCTTGTAGCAAGCCCCCCTTTTGGACTTTCGCCTTGAAATTTGGCAGTGCAATCCGGACCACAACCAGAAACATTTCTGAAAGTTTGAAGCGTATACGTTGATTTCCCGATGAGTTATAACTGTCACAGACACACACACAGACACACGGATACCTTTTATTATACAGGGTGATTCAAAACTCTTGGGCCAAACTTTAAGGGGTGATAGAACACACCTAAACAAGCACTTTTCGTCATACAATGCATGGTCGGAACTCAAGCGGTGAAGCGCTAGAGGGCGCTTTCCAGTGAACACTTATAAGAGCTAGGTTGGGTTGGGTTGATTAACCTCTGAGCGGCACTTTTTTGCACACCATGGGCTAAATGGCCAGGTCACAAGGACCCCGAAGGCTCAGAGAAGGTTGGGGGAGAGAACCCACTGGAACAGCTGTTGGGAGACAGATGGTAGCCTCCCGTCAAGGCCATCCAGCGTGTTCTTTAACGTGCACAGGGTATGTCTCTCCCGCACACGGGGCCACGGCTTAACGCCATCCGACGGACGGCGGCCTTTCCAAGCCCATCGGTGTCCCCTACTGACCTTGGGCAGGGTGGAGAATTTTGCGGAGATAAATCTCAACGCTGACCCAGCTGGGACTCGAACCTGGGAACTACAGATTACGAGCCTGGAGCGCTACCGACTGAGCCACCCCCACCCCTATAAGCGCTAGTTTTCGCACTCGTTGTCATTTCTACCGTGGATTGCAGAACGGATGGATTATTTCACGAATCAGGAGAAGGCGGACATGCATTTCACGTACGGAGCTGCGGACATACTCACCCACTGCTCACTTTGCCTGTGGACCTGATGATAAGAGAGCCGAGGCTCTCTTTACAAAGAGGTCCAGAATATTGATGGATGTAGAAGAAGAAGGAGCTGCGGACGGGAATGCGCGGGAAGCCCAAAGACTGTACCGGGAGGGCTTTCCGACCAGTGTTTCTTCATTTCCTGACACAGTAACTGCTATGGGCTTGGAAAGGCCGCCGTCCGTCGGATGGGACGTTAAGCCGTGGCCCTGTGTGTGGGAGAGACATACCCTGTGCACGTTAAAGAACACGCTGAATGGCCTTGATGGGAGGCTACCATCTGACTCCGAACAGCTGTTCCAGTGGGTCCCCTCCCCCAACCTTCTCTGAGCCTTCGGGGTCCATGTGACCTGGCCATTTAGCCCATGGTGTGCAAAAAAGTGCCGCTCAGAGGTAAAACAACCCAACCCAACAGCAGTAACTGCTAACCACTAACGCTTCACCGCTTGTGTTCCGACCATGCACTGTATGACGAAAAGTACTTGTTAGGTGTGTTCTATCACCCCTTAAAGTTTGGCACAAGAGTTTTGAATCACCCTGTATAGATTCATGCATAAATACATGTATTGGTTCCCAGAGCTTAAATAACGCACCGAAATCTTTAAATATCATTAACTTGGAATAATTCACCATTAATTCCAGAATTTTTTACAATTGCCTTAAAAAAAAAATCTCCTGTATCTGATGACACCCCATGTACGAGTTGGGTTATTTTACCTCTGAGCAGCACTTTTTTGCATACAATGGGCAAAATGGCCAGGTCATAGGGACCCCGAAGGCTCAGAGAAGGTTGGATACCCACTGGAATAGCTATTGGGAGATAGATGGTAGCCTCCCGTCAAGTCCATCCAGCGTGTTCTTTAACGTGCACAAGGTATGGCTCTCCCGCACACGGAGTCACGACTTAACATCCCATCCGACGGACGGTGGCCTTTCCAAAGTCCGTCGATGTCCCCTAAGGGGCAAGGAGTTTTGCGGAGATAATCTCAAAGCTGGCCCAACTGGGATTCGAACCTGGGAACTCACAGATTACGAATTTGGCGCGCTACCGACTAAGCCACCCCCACCTCGTATACAGTAGCGTGGTGAATACATTTGTGTTGGCGGGAAATGCTTTCTTTGGATATATGTATTCAAAGCAGGTCATGCAGAAAAAACTTCTTCTAACCACAAGAAGTGGTTTGCCTTGTTGAAAACAACTTTATCTGTGCTGGGGTTTCAGAAAGCTAAACTGTCACAAATTAGGTAATAATTTCATCGCTTACTGAAAGTGTCCTATTTTATGTTTATTCTTCTATGGTTGCAGATTAAAAATAGCAGATATTTCATCCTCAAATTTCTAATCCTTGACAAACTGAAACACCTGTAGTATTTTTTTTTACTCAATTTTAGTTAATAAGGCGTTTTCCTCGAAATCCTTGAGACGCCATGGTGAATAATCTTATTAGTTTTTAATTTCGAGCATTCAAAAATTTAAGGATGGTGCTGCAGCACTCCAAGCATCTCCTCTGAATGCGCACGTGCCTCCAGTATCATTAAATACCAAAATGAATACACTGTTTTCAAACACCATATGCAAATTGACGTTACCTGACTCCAAGCCACGCTGGCCCAAGATATTTTGCCTCCGGATAGAGATTTATTATTTGCCGTTTCCCCCAAAAAGTTTGTTTCTCCACCTCAATCAATTTTCTCTCTCTTTTTGCGGATCCAACTTTATTTTTTTTGCCGCCTCAAGCCATTTTTGTGACTTTAGTAGCTTCTCATGTCTCCACAGAGGCAGAGTTGGTTCAGTCGATAGCGTGTCAGGCTTGTAATCTGTAGTTTCTAAGTTAGAATCTCTCCTGGGTCAGAGTTGAGATTTATATCCGATTAATCTCTGCCCTCGATCAGAAAGAGAACACCGATGGGCTGGGAAGGACCGCCGTCCGTCAGATAGGATGTTATATTGTGTCCCGTGTTTAGTAAAGCATTACCCTGCCCAATTTAAAGAATACAAGAGACTTCCATCTGTCTCCCAACAGATGTCCAGTGGGTCCACATTCCTCAACCTTCTTCGAGCCCTTTAGTCCATTGTGTGCGCAAAGAAAAGTGCCACTCAGGGGTAAAACAAACTAACCTGTCTCCACACTTCAAAATGAAACGATAGGTAATTTTTAAGTAATGAGATTTCTAAATTGCTATACTAGAAAAATCATGCAAAAATCTTAGCATTTGACTCTCATGCAACTTTTATTAGAGTTAGCCAATCCAAATCATTAGCATGATACTCATAAAACGCTCCACACAAGTTTCACCCATTTTCCTCCTCGATTCGTTCTTGGTTTGTTTTTCTGTTTTTGGGGATCACGCAGCTTCGTTGACTCGTGCTGCCACCTTGTGGCAAAATGTAAGTAAATAGCAGGTGACGGCAAAATCGGCAATTGTTCATGGATATAAGGCAACGGAAGAATGAAAAGAAATTAAGAAGGAGGAAAATAACGTAATCATCCCCCCTATTTAATTGGGAATTGAGCGTAGAATAGCGTATGCAAATAAAAATTATGATTCTGGTTGAATATTTTTTATAAATGTAGAATATCTTCTACATTTCCTACAAAGGAGACAAATTTGCTTGTGTCCGGCATAGATGACTCCACAAGCCAAAAATTCAGCACCAAGATGATATCGCCCCCCCCTCCCCGGCAAAAAAAAAAACCGCACAAAAGAAATTTTTTGAGCCTGTGTGTCGTAGGTTGGGATGTTTTACCTCTGAGCGGCACTTTTTTTGCACACCATGGGCTAAATGGCCAGGTCACGTGGACCCCGAAGGCTCAGAGAAGGTTGGGGGAGGGGACCCACTGGAACAGCTGTTAGGAGACAGATGGTAGCTTCCCGTCAAGGCCATCCAGCGTGTTCTTTAACGTGCACAGGGTATGGCTCTCCCACACACGGGGCGACGGCTTAACGTCCCATCCGAAGGACGGCGGTCTTTCCAAGCCCATCGGTGTCCCCTACTGACCGTGGGCAGGGCGGGGAAACTTTGCGGAGATAAATCTCAACGCTGACCCAGCTGGGACTCGAACCTGGGAACTACAGATTACGAGCCTGGCGCGCTACCGACTGAGCCACCCCCGCCCCATGTGTCGTAGTAAGAAAAGACATAGCTTTACACATAAACACAACAGTTCACTAATAAAAGTACAGAAATAATTATATTATTTAAAAAAATTATAACAATAGCAACAATAAGAATAACAAATAATGACAAATATCGTTTAAATTTTTGACATCATAAATGGGTCACGGATTGTGCATCACATCACAAGGACACAAAAAGTAGTGGGGGCCCCGTATTGTGTACCACCAGAGACGTCTCATTCAATGGTGCTGCACCAGAACCCTAAGCTCAGGGGCCCCCAAAAAATATAAAAAAGAAAGTTTACTTTTTTTGAAGAAAAAATAAAAATTTACAAGCAGTGATAGCAAATATCTTTTTACATGTCAATTTTCAGAGTAGTGAAAAAAGAGTAATTTTACATTTCCACTGTGCAAAAGAAATAGCAAAGATTGATTAAGCAACAGAGGTGGCTCCAGAAAATAAGATTTAAACAAAAGATACAGATATTTGCTCATTGATTACTTCAAGTAATACTCTCAAAAATTTTGTAATCAGCAGATGCTATCTCCAAATTTCTGCAATCTCCAGCACCTTTCATAATCCTCGAAATTGCTGCACACTATACTGGAAGGCTTGCAGGAATCAAGGAACAATTTTAAAAAATTCAATGAAAGTGCACAAGAGATGGCATCGATGTGGACGTAAAACGAAGATTCCAGATTCTCCTATGCCAAAACTCAACCGAACGGATGAATTGATCAAAAATTATCTCAGAAGTTATCAAGACTTGTAGTTTTATTTACAGAAATTGAACAATCACGAAAATTAATAGATTTGATTGAGACTGTTGAAACATTTTCAAAAGTGAAAGTAAGAAAAGTCTAGAGCAGAGAAGTTGTGCTAATGAAAGTTTGTTTCATTTAAAATTATTTTAATTTGTAAGTATTTATGTAAATTCTGTGAAAGCTTTGTTTAAAAATTCTACACCACTACAGGTTACCTTCTGTAAAATGTTTTGAGTCTGTAATATAGCAATAATTAATTATTAATTAATTATTTGCGACATATAGGACAGAGAAGAATCCTAGAAGCTACTGCTAGCTTTTACAGGCCTTCTCATACAAGGACATGCCTCCTAAGACCGAAGTCATTGCTGACCACTGCCTTAGTTAGAGGTAATACAACACACAAAGTTTGCCTTGCTGGAACAGTCGCTAGCTGCCTAACCACTATGCCAGTTAAGGCTATATTAATATAAGGCTATATTAATATATATTAATATAATTATTGTTATATTAATATAATAATAAATTATATAATTAATACAATAATTAACAAATAACCGATTATTTGAAGTACAAGTGGATAGTGGTCTCTGTGATGATTTGAGGTTTATAAATGGAAAATTGTTTTGGATTGGAAATGATTAGTATTTCTTTCTGCAGAGCTATCAAGGAATCCAAGAGAGACTTTTTGAAAGCTTGAATGAGATTGCTGACATCGGTTAGTGTACTGTATGTTAATGGCAAAGCAACCAATTGGAACAAACTGTGTGTGGGTAAGAAATACCCGAAGCATTTCCGGAAAGTGATTTGCAAGTAATAGCGTCTAACTTCATTCTCAGTTGAGTAATGCGATTTTCTACGGTACATTCAACTATTTTTCTATCATGATGTTACGATATTTCACCCAAGATGGAACTTGTTGATAAGTCTACATAACTTTTACCCAAGCTAAGTTTATCATATTCATCATTTTAGTTTATCATTCAATTGTTTTAAAAAGTATACTCCTTTTTTTTTAATTTTATTCGTAGCTTTTTAAAATTATTAATTGTGCAATTTAGTTCTCCAAACACATTTGACCTGAGCTACATCTTCTGCATCTGGCTACTGTAGACCAATTCTAACAAATTACATTGCCTGCCACCCATCCTAGGTCTCCCCCCACTATTTCAGATGTCTTCAATCAATCAATCACCATTTCAGATGCCTTCAATATCAATGGTTGTTTGACATTGTCTGCCCACCCATCCTAGGTCTCCCCCCCTATTTCAGATGCCTTTAGAAAATAGGGTTATGAATGGTGTACCTAATCTATAGTTATGCATACGAGCAACATGGCAAAACCAAGAGTCTCTCTCTACACTATATGCTGCTCAACCACATCAGTACCATAACCTTTTTCATACCACATCATTATTTACAAATATTAATAAAAGAAACAGTGCTTAAGTATATTAGAATTACATTCGGTTCACCATTGTGCTACTTAAATTTACGTAAAGAATTGAATTATTAAAATGAGATTACTATTTATATTCTTATACATATTCATTTCACACATTAATTTTTTTGTACTTTATATATCTGGCCGTTCCGTGGTTGAGTAGTTAGTGCGCTTGGCTACTGATCTAAGGGCTTCGGGTAAGGTATGGATGTTCGTGTTGTTTTTCTGCTGAGGCCCAACCATCCTCACAGACCTTCTACTAGGGCATATACACTGACAAAGCTCCTGTCAGACCTCTGTGGCAAGCATGTGCTTGAGGGGGTATTTAATATTTCATTTTTTAAAATTTTTTATTTCGACGCGTGGTACAATGGTAGCGCGCTCTGGCATGAATCTGGAGAGATGCGGGTTCGATTCCCGCCGTGTAGACAACGTTTTGCCGTCCCGTGGCCGAGTGGTTAGCGCGCTTGGCTAGTGATCTAAGGGAACTGGGTTCGATCCCCGGATTAAGGCATGGACGTTTGTGTCGTTTTTCTGCTGAGGTCCTGCCATCCTCTCAGACCTTCTACTACGGCATATAAACTAACAGGCTCCTGTAAGACCTCTGTGGTAAGCAGCTGCTTGAGGGGGTAGTTATTTTTTTTAATTTATTTTCATTTATATATATATGTAGTATTAGCGTATCCGAGCATTAAGAAATTGTGTTTAAATAAGACACACATAGAACAAATATAATTTGTTTGCAAATTGCATATTTGTCCTGAATATGCTATTTTGATTTGCGCATAATGAGATTTGGCGAAATGAAAAAGGAAGTTTTTTTTTATCACGAAACTAATAGTTTTATTATGTAAATAAAGTATTAGTATTATTCTGTGTTATGGATGCATACAGTATGTGTGTTTAAGAATAGCAAAATTATAACTACTTATTTAACGTACGGAGCGAATACATTTTTAACACAGACATGAGTTTTCATTTCTAGTGAAATTGTCCAAATATTCGTTTCAAATTCAAATGAGAACCTTTAAAAATCTAGCAAGGATTAAATCGCCAATGTCCGTTTTCCTAGTCAACTTTTAAAAAGGGACACTAGGGGACCCATAGAGAGCTTTGCACTCGGGTTCAAGCTGATAGTGATACGCCCTGTGTGTGGTGAGATGCAAATTCTTTCTTCGCCACGTATGCTGCGGAATAAACTGCGCCGAATGTGTGGTGGGCTAGATGACATAAATTTCGTTCTTTAACAGAGGAGATCAATTGGTCCCTTAATTACCTTCACCTTTTCTTAGGTGAAATTTGTTACACCCGTAACGACGTATGCCTCAGACTTGTGCGCCAAGTGATGTGTAGAAATATGTCCAACAATTCAGGCACGAGAGTTGTATAGGGAAGACACAGTTTATTCATATTTATATACAATTACGTGCTGGGGATGCGCTCGATTCCTTGGGCCTTCGCCGCTTTGCTACTGCAAACATTCATGCAATGAGATGGAGATCTGCACTTTGAGATTCTCACTTTACCGACCTCAAACTCGGAGAGAGGATATTTAATCCTCGCCTACTACCAGGTTCACACAGAATTGCACAGTCGCTCAAAAAAGTATCCAAACACTATGGTTGACTACAGAATTCATAAAGAATATCTGTCAACGATTTATTTTAGAAATTAGTGATCTGACAACCTTCGTGTCACGTGACACGAAGGTTGCCAGATCATCATCATCATCATCATCAAGCAGCCATGGGCTACGGAGGTCCAACCAGACCGTGCAATTTAGTTCTCCAAGCAAGTCTATCCTGAGCGACATCTACTGCATCTGGCCACTGCACACCAATTCTAACAAGGTCCTGTTTGACATTGTCTGCCCACCGCATCCTAGGTCTCCCCCTCTTTCTGAGGCCTTTAGGCACACTGTTCACAACCCTATTCGCCCAATCTATAATTATTCATACGGGCAACATGGCCAAACCAACGGAGTCTCTCTTTGCACAATATGCTGCTTAAAGGAGGTTGCAAAATCCTTTGCCTAACCTTATCATTAGTTACAAAGTTGAACCACCTAATGCCCAAGATACTGCGTAAGCATCTGGAATCAAAAGCATCTAGTTTCCTGTTATTTTGTTTACAAAGTGTCCAAGTTTCACTACCATAACTAACCCTAGAAAGAACCAAACTATTATACAGTCTAATTTTAGTCTTTAGGTGTATACGCCTATTTCTCCACACTCTCCATAGATTCTTAAAAGTCCCGACAGCAATACCTATTCGTCTGTTAATCTCATGCGGCACATCACCATTATCTGTTACATAGCTCCCAAGATAATTAAACTGTGACACCTGCTCAAGACTGCAACCATTCAGATTAACTGAATCACAGCCTGCCTGACCAATTTTCATCACTCTAGTTTTTTCTCTGTTTATAACCAAACCTACTCTACTACCAGTCTCATCAACAGCTCGAATGAAAGAGTTCATCTCATCAACATCATTTGCCAAAAGGGCTAAATCATCAGCATAATCTAAATCAGAAATTTTCGTATCTCCAGCCCATTTAAGGCCAAAATCTTTCTCTTGCAGTGAATTTCGCATAACATAATCAATAACCAAACTAACGAGAAAAGGAGACAAAATGCACCCTTGTCGAACACCAGAAGTAATGCTAAACCTTAATCCAGTGTCTCGCAAACTGTGTGCCGCGGCACAGTAATGTGCTGTGTGAGATTCCAAGTGTGCCGCGAGAGATTTTCAAATTGACACTAGATATTCCAAAGATTTCATTTTGAGTTGACTTGTGTTATCGACGTGCTTTAATAAAAATCTTTCAGATTTTATCAACTGGGATCTTGTAAGTATTTATCAAGCTTTTTCCAAATTTTGGTATTAATTTTTGATTATTTCAAGCCATAGAATGGACAAATATTTAAAACAAACACCGAGTTATGAATTAAAGAACGAGAGCAAATCTTCAAGTAAAACCAGGCTGATGACTTCAACAAAGCGCAAATATAATGACGATTATATAGAGTTTGCTTTTATTCTTATTTTAGGTGTGCCGCGGAAAAAAAATTAGATTCAGTGTACCGCGGAAAAAAAAATTAGATTCAGTGTGTCGCAGAGTAAAAAAAGTTTGCGAGACACTGCCTTAATCCAATGTTGGATTTCACATTAAGTTTGCTTTGCTGATAATAAATATAATACGCACACTAGGGCAACCGTTGTGTATTAAGAGTTTTGGGTAGGTGGGGGACACCACCCACCTAAAACGCTTAATCTTCTTTTTAAACTTTTAAGTACCTTTTTTTTTTCATTACACATCCGCATATGAAATGTTTGAATCATTTTACTTTAAACTTTTCTTTCCCTCTGGGCGGTAACAACAAAAGCAACAAAATGTTTATTTTTCCTGAAATGTTTATTTTTCCTAATGGATGTTTGAAATTCATCTCATGATATTCGATTTTTACTTATTGTTTTAGTGTGTCGTTTGATAAATTGATTTATGGTTTTTGAAACATTTGTGCCATTCATGGGGGGCGGGGGTGGCTCAGTCGATAGCGCGCCAGGCTCGTAATCTGTAGTTCCCAGGTTCGAGTCCCAGCTGGGTCAGCGTTGAGATTTATCTCCGCAAAATTCCCCGCCCTGCCCACGGTCAATAGGGGACATCAATGATCTTGGAAAGGCCGCCGTCCGTCGGATGGGACGTTAAGCCGTGACCTCGTGTGCGGGAGAGCCATACCCTGTGCACGTTAAAGAACACGCTGGATGGCTTTGACGGGAGGCTACCATCTGTCTCCCAACAGCTGTTCCAGTGGGTCCCCTCCCCCAACCTTCTCTGAGCCTACGGGGTCCTTGTGGCCTGGCCATTTAGCCCATGGTGTGCAAAAAAGTGCCGCTCAGAGGTAAAACAATCCAATCCAAAGCCATTCATTGACGTACTCATGGAGAATGTGTTATGAGCTTATACAGTTTATTAAAGCTTATCATCTTGAAATACATCTATTTTCTAAGGTTTCCCCCCAAAATCAGACTCAGTTATGTCAACACCTTCCTTTTCCCAGGTTCGAGTCCCAGCTGGGTCAGCGTTGAGATTTAAATAAATAAATACCCCCTCAAGCAGCTGCTTGCCACAGAGGTCTGACAGGAGCCTGTCAGTTTATATGCCATAGTAGAAGGTCTGAGAGGATGGCAGGACCTCAGCAGAAAAACGACACATACATCCATGCCTTACCCGGGGCTCGAACCCAGGTCCCTTAGATCAGTAGCCAAGTGCGCTAACCACTTGGCCATGGGACGGCTAGCGTTGAGATTTACCTCCGCAAAATTACCCGCCCTGCCCACGGTCAGTAGGGGACACCGATGGATTTGGAAAGACCGCCGTCCGTCGTATGGGACGTTAAGCCATGGTCTCGTGTACGGGAGAGCCATACCCTGTGCACGCTAACCCTTTCAGGACCATAAGGTTTCTAAGAGTAAATATTAGTATGTAACTGTTTATTTTAGTTTGTTTAGACGTAAAATAAATAAAAATCATAAGAAAAATACATAACAATGTGTTGTTTTTTTGGAATTTTATGTGAAATATTTTTCCCAATAGACTATAAAGGTAACAGAAATTGTAGTTAGGCTTATTATGCAATGTCTTTTATTTATTGGTTTATTAGAACAAAATGTTAACTAAAATAATCCAAAATTATGAAATAAAATTACTATACAAAATGATGTGCTAATTATGATAATCTGCGAAGCAATTTCTTTTGGTAGTGAGGCAAAGATGGACATTGCACATAGTACATATATTATGCGTCCTGACAGTTCTGTTTTTGTTTTCTAAACGTTCCCGTTTACGTAATTGCGTTCGGCATACATTCTATTTTGACATTCTGCATAAAAAAATGCAGATAAGGTTATAATTAAATACGACAATCACCAATTTTAAAATGGGGAAAAATGTTTCCCTTAGTCGTGAAAGGGTTAAAGAACATACTGTATGGCCTTGACGAGAGGCTACCATCTGTCTCTCAACAGTTGTTCCAGTGGGTCCCCTTCCCCAATCTTCTCTGAGCCTTCGGGGTACTTATAACCTGTCCCATGGTGTACAAAAGTGTCACTCAGAGGTAAAACAACCCAACCCTTTAGTTCAGACATGTCACTCTCCTCGCATTTGAAACTTTCTCGGTATGCCACTGGGTCCATTAAAATCTCCAACCAGATTCCAGTTCTGCCTATAGATCTGACAGGAGCCTACCAGTATAAGACATGAATTACGTATGAAATGGAAGCTACCTATATAGGAAATGTAGGTCTGACAGGAGCTTATCAGTATAACACATGAGTTACATATGAAATGAAAGCTACTTATGCGGGGAGTGTCAGGTCTGACAGGAGCCTGCCAATATGATGAATGTGTTACATATGAAATGAAAACGACCTGGTAGGGAGCGTCAGTTCTGACAGGAGCCTGTTAGCGTAATATATGAGTTACATATAAAATGAAAGCAATTCTTACAGGGAATGTCAGGTCTGACACGAGCCTCTCTTTTCCAGAAAAGAGATAAATACCGGGTGCATTGCACCCGGTATTTCATCTCTTAACCTGCTTTAATGTTTCAATTCAATTTTGGAGTCAATTTTTTGTAGTCTGTTAAATATTCCAGCGTTCATAACTCTTTGAATATTGAACAAATGTAGTTTAAAATCGAGATTTAGATAGATTTGATGAGAGCTTTATTTTATCTTTATGCATATTTTTCATTAAAAATCATATTACAGAAATTATTGAGCGCTGAATGCGATTTTCTATTGAGCTAACATGGAACTGTTTCCATTTTCCTGTCCAGTACCTGTAGATTCGCCACAGTGTAAATTTGTCTTGTACGAAATGATTCTTATCTGAATTGTATGTTTTTAGCATTGGTTGGTTGTTTATCGATTTGCAGTCTTAAGTTCTGTTTTCAGTTATCCTGTAATTTTTTTTTGATAGATAGATAGATTTAATCCCAGAATCTATAGTAACATTACATTTACGTTTGCATGTTTTTATCTTATAATTAGAATTACAACGAAATACATACAATCTTGCATATCCTATATACAGTGGTGTCACCCGAATTTATTAACAACCGGTTTCTATACCGACAATTTAGTTTGTTAGACACTGGTACCACATTCTGGGAGGGGGGGGGGGGTGAATCCTCTCCAGGGAAAAACCTTTGAAAATATTACATTTGAGATTGCATGATAGGTAAGTATCAATATATTATAACTAACTTTAACTACAAAAGTTGCATCTCAATTAATGCATCACACATAATGCAGGGGTGGCTCAGTCGGTAGCGCGCCAGGCTCGTAATCTGTAGTTCCCAGGTTCGAGTCCCAGCTGGGTCAGCGTTGAGATTTATCTCCGCAAAAATCCCCGCCCCGGCCTCGGTCAGTAGGGGACACCAATGGGCTTGGAAAGGCCACCGTCCATCGGATGGAACGTTAAGCCGTGGCCCCGTGTGCGGGAGAGCCATACCCTGTGCACGTTAAAGAACACGCTGGATGGCCTTGACGGGAGGCTACCATCTGTCTCCCAACAGCTGTTCCAGTGGGTCCCCTCCCCCAACCTTCTCTGAACCTTCGGGGTCGATGTGACCTGGCCATTTAGCCCATGGTGTGCAAAAAAGTGCCGCTCAGAGGTAAAACATCCCAACAACAACACATAATGCAGTCTTATCTGAGAATATAAAAAACTAACCACTACCGGGATATACCTGCAATTAGTGGCAGTGATTCTGTATTAAATAAATATAACTATAGATAAGAGCAATATATTTTTTCATGCAACTGTAGGATACATACGAAAAACATAACATAAATGATTAAAGAGTTGGGTTGTTTTACCTCTGAGCGGCACTTTTTTGCACACCATGGGCTAAATGGCCAGGTCACATGGACCCCGAAGGGTCAGAGAAGGTTGGGGGAGGGGACCCACTAGAACAGCTGTTGGGAGACAGATGGTAGCCTCCCGTCAAGGCCATCCAGCGTGTTCTTTAACGTGCACAGGGTATGGCTCTCCCGCACACGGGGCCACGGCTTAACGTCCCATCCGATGGACGGCGGCCTTTCCAAGCCCATCGGTGTCCCCTACTGACCGTGGGCAGGGCGGGGAATTTTGCGGAGATAAATCTCAACGCTGACCCAGCTGGGACTCGAACCTGGGAACTACAGATTACGAGCCTGGCGCGCTACCGACTGAGCCACCCCAGCCCCAATGATTAAAGAAAGCTTCAAATTTTAACAAAATAAACATAAAATAAACTCATCATACCATATACATTTTTGACAACACGCTAAACTTTCCTCTGTGGCGTATCACTCCTTCTATTTCATAGTCTATTTTCATATTCCATACTTTTCTTCTTTTTCGAATACAGATGTCACACGGTGATGTAATTATCAATTATTATGGTCCAGGATCAAGATACTCGAACTTAAAATTCTTGGAAACAATTCGTTTATTTTTTATGAAGTGTCAAATCTTTCTGAGAAATTTGGGAAGGTGTTTTAATGTTTATTTATTTTGTCAGAATGATACGCGGAGGGATCTGTGTAGTGCGCGGCAACATTTCATAAGCAGCTCAGTTTCCGGAAATCGGCGAAAAGTTTAATAACCGGTTTGTGGAAACCGGCTGGGTGACATCACTGCCTATATATACAATTTAAAGCATTACATTTTTTTCTTTCATATATATTAGTGTAAGAATGGAGTTGAAATTAAAAGTCTAGTATGTATAGCAGACGAAATTTTAAAATGCTGAGCCGTCCCGTGGCCGAGTGGTTAGCGCGCTTGGCTACTGATCTACGGGACCTGGTTTCGAGCCCCGGGTAAGGCATGGATGCTCGTGTCATTTTCTGCTGAGGTCCTGCCATCCTCTCAGATACTACTACTGGCATCACTCTACTGTGACATGTAAACTGACAGGCTCCTGTCAAGCGACAAAGAAAACTTAATACATGCGAGTTAAATCCAAAATAAATTTTTATGATTTTTTTTAGATTCTAAACTACATAATAGGCTCCAGGAATCGAAAGTTCACTAGTGGTACATATTGCACCAAATACTTGCTCCGAAAAATTATTAAAATAATTTTCTTTAAGCAGCAGTTTCACACAACCTTTTGGCAGAGCTTGCCAATATACGTACAGTCGCTAAAAAAAGTATCCGAACACTATGGTTGATTCCCGAATTCATAAAAAATATCTGGCAACGTTTTATTAGAAATTATTGATCTCACAACCTTCGTGCACGTACATGAAGGTTGCCAGATCAATAATTTCTAAAAAAACATTGCCAGATCAATAATTTCTAAAAAATCGTTGCCAGATATTTTTTCTAAATTTTGTAATCAACCATAGTGTTCGGATACTTTTTTGAGCGACTGTAGGTGGTTATATTATTTTGATACTAGATCGTGTGGGCTCACTCACGGAAATATTGAGCGTGTGCAATTACCGTTCATAGCAAACTGGAACGCAGTAACTGCACACGCTCCAGATATTTTTCCTGAATTCTGTAATCACGTGACACGAAGGTTGCCAGATCACTCATTTCTAAAACAAATCGTTGCCAGATATTTTTTTCTTGTTTTTGTAATCAACCATAGTGTTCGGATACTTTTTTGAGCGACTGTACTTCCTTACCAAAATGTTATAGAATTTCCATCTTACGTAAGTTGGAATATAGCTTCGAAGCTTTTTAACTTATGAAATATCCATTTCATGGGAAAATGTAACTCAAGATAAAGATCATAATGAAATCTATTAAAAAACTCGATTTCGATAATATTCGTTCAGTATTAAAAAATTTTTTAAAGATGTTTAATAAAACTCTTCATAATTATTTAATATTGAAATAATCTTTCCGCAAACTTCTAAAACGTATATTTAATTTTATTAAATGATTTGAAACAATTCTTATTATTTGAGTTTTAACTAATTTCTGAGGTAAAATGATGCATTACTATTGTGAAATATTCCAGCTTCTCCAACTTCTTATATACTCAACGAATATTGTTGAAAATCGAGATTTAAATAGGTTCGATTATGGGTTGGGTTGTTTTACCTTTGAGCAGCATTTTTTTTTTTGCACACAATGAGCTAAATGGCCAGGTCATAAAGAACCCGAAGACTCAGAGAAAATTGAGAGGAAGGGACCCATTGGACAGCTGTTGAGAGACAGATGGTAGCTTCCATCAAGGCTGTCTCGGCGTGTTCTGTAACGTGCAGAAGGTATGGCTCTCCCGCACACTGGGAGAAGCCACTCCATAAATTTGCTTCTGAGCACACCTTTATGCATACAAGGAATAAAATGGCTAGGTCACAAGGACCCCGAAGGCTCAGAGAAGGTTTGGGGAGGGGACCCACTGGACAGCTGTTGAGAGACAGATGGTAGCTTCCATCAAGGCTGTCCCAGCGTGTTCTGTAACGTGCAGAAGGTATGGCTCTCCCGCACACTGGGAGAAGCCACTCCATAAATTTGCTTCTGAGCACAACTTTATGCATACAAGGAATAAAATGGCTGGGTCACAAGGACCCCGAAGGCTCAGAGAAGGTTTGGGGAGGGGACCCACTGGACAGCTGTTGAGAGACAGATGGTAGCTTCCATCAAGGCTGTCCCAGCGTGTTCTGTAACGTGCAGAAGGTATGGCTCTCCCGCACACTGGGAGAAGCCACTCTATAAATTTGCTTCTGAGCACACTTTTATGCATACAATGAATTAAATGGCTAGGTCATAAGGACCCCGAAGGCCCAGAGAAGGTTTGGGGAGGGGACCCACTGGACAGCTGTTGAGAGACAGATGGTAGCTTCCATCAAGGCTGTCCCAGCGTGTTCTGTAACGTGCAGAAGGTATGGCTCTCCCGCACACTGGGAGAAGCCACTCTATAAATTTGCTTCTGAGCACACTTTTATGCATACAATGAATTAAATGGCTAGGTCATAAGGACCCCGAAGGCCCAGAGAAGGTTTGGGGAGGGGACCCACTGGACAGCTGTTGAGAGACAGATGGTAGCTTCCATCAAGGCTGTCCCAGCGTGTTCTGTAACGTGCAGAAGGTATGGCTCTCCCGCACACTGGGAGAAGCCACTCCATAAATTTGCTTCTGAGCACAACTTTATGCATACAAGGAATAAAATGGCTAGGTCACAAGGACCCCGAAGGCTCAGAGAAGGTTTGGGGAGGGGACCCACTGGACAGCTGTTGAGAGACAGATGGTAGCTTCCATCAAGGCTGTCCCAGCGTGTTCTGTAACGTGCAGAAGGTATGGCTCTCCCGCACACTGGGAGAAGCCACTCCATAAATTTGCTTCTGAGCACACTTTTATGCATACAATGAATTAAATGGCTAGGTCATAAGGACCCCGAAGGCCCAGAGAAGGTTTGAGGAGGGGATCCACTGGACAGCTGTTGAGAGACAGATGGTAGCTTCCATCAAGGTTGTCCCAGCGTGTTCTGTAACGTGCAGAAGGTATGGCTCTCCCGCACAATGGGAGAAGCCACTCCATAAATTTGCTTCTGAGCACACCTTTATGCATCATCATCATCATCATCATCATCATCATCATCATCATCATCATCATCATCATCATCATCATCATCATCATCATCACCACCACCACCACCACCACCACCATCATCATCATCATCATCATCATCATCATCATCATCATCATCATCATCATCATCATCATCATCATCCTCAAGCAGCCATGGGCTACGGAGGTCCAACCAGACCGTGCAATTTAGTTCTCCAGGCAAGTCTATCCTGAGCTACATCTACTGCATCTGGCCACTGCACACCAATTCTAACAAGGTCCTGTTTGACATTGTCTGCCCACCGCATCCTAGGTATCCCCTTCTTTCTGAGGCCTTTAGGCACACTGTTCATAACCCTATTCGCCAATCCATAATTATTCATACGGGCAACATGGCCAAACCAACGGAGTCTCTCTCTGCACAATATGGTGCTTAAAGGAGGTTGCAAACTCCTTTGTCTAATCTCATCATTAGTTACAAAGTTGAACCACCTAATGCCCATCTGGAATCAAAAGCATCTAGTTTCCTGTTATCTTGTTTACAAAGTGTCCAAGTTTCACTACCATAACTAACCCTAGAAAGAACCAAACTATTATACAGTCTAATTTTAGTCTTCAGGTGTATACGCCTATTTCTCCACACTCTCCCTAGGTTCTTAAAAGTCCCGGCAGCAATCTCTATTCGTCTGTTAATCTCATGCCGCACATCACCATTATCTGTTACGTAGCTCCCAAGATAATTAAACTGTGACACCTGCTCAAGACTGCAACCATTCAGATTAACTGAATCAAAGCCTGCCTGACCAATTTTCATCACTTTAGTTTTCTCTCTGTTACAAGGAATAAAATGGCTAGGTCACAAGGACCCCGAAGGCTCAGAGAAGGTTTGGGGAGGGGACCCACTGGACAGCTGTTGAGAGACAGATAGTAGCTTCCATCAAGGCTGTCCCAGCGTGTTCTGTAACGTGCAGAAGGTATGGCTCTCCCGCACACTGGGAGAAGCCACTCCATAAATTTGCTTCTGAGCACAACTTTATGCATACAAGGAATAAAATGGCTAGGTCACAAGGACCCCGAAGGCTCTAAGAAGGTTTGGGGAGGAGACCCACTGGACAGTTGTTGAGAGACAGATGGTAGCTTCCATCAAGGCTGTCCCAGCGTGTTCTGTAACGTGCAGAAGGTATGGCTCTCCCGCACACTGGGAGAAGCCACTCCATAAATTTGCTTCTGAGCACACTTTTATGCATACAAGGAATAAAATGGCTAGGTCACAAGGACCCCGAAGGCTCAGAGAAGGTTTGGGGAGGGGACCCACTGGACAGTTGTTGAGAGACAGATGGTAGCTTCCATCAAGGCTGTCCCAGCGTGTTCTGTAACGTGCAGAAGGTATGGCTCTCCCGCACACTGGGAGAAGCCACTTCATAAATTTGCTTCTGAGCACACTTTTATGCATACAATGAATTAAATGGCTAGGTCATAAGGACCCCGAAGGCCCAGAGAAGGTTTGGGGAGGGGACCCACTAGACAGCTGTTGAGAGACAGATGGTAGCTTCCATCAAGGCTGTCCCAGCGTGTTCTGTAACGTGCAGAAGGTATGGCTCTCCCGCACACTGGGAGAAGCCACTCCATAAATTTGCTTCTGAGCACACTTTTATGCATACAATGAATTAAATGGCTAGGTCACAAAGACCCCGAAGGCTCAGAGAAGGTTTGGGGAGGGAACAGCTGTTGGTATGGTAGCCTCCCATCGTGTCCCAAGCGTGTTCTTTAACGTGCACAGTGTGTGGTTCTCCTGTATACAGGGCCTCGGCTTAACGTCTCATCCGATGGACGGCGGCCTTTCCAAGCCCATCGGTGGCCTCTACTGACCGTGGGCAGGGCGGGGAATTTTGCGGAGACAAATCTCACCGCTGGCTCAGCTGGGACTCGAACTTGGGAACTGAAGATTTCGAGCCTGGGAACTGAAGATTTCGAGCTACCGAGTTAGCCCCCCCCCCCCCGCCCCGATTTGATCATGATCTTTAATTTGCCTTCAGTCACATTTTCCTATTAATTGCATATTTTAGTAGTTATCGAGCTTCGAAGTTAGATTTCTGTTGACATAACATGAATATTTTCTGATATTTAATCCCTTGGTAGGGCAGTGTAATCATGCCACAGAGATTTATGAGGAAGGTGTGACGTCATTAGAAAGACAACTTAAGAAAGGAAACACCCAGAAAACTCAAACCCAGATTTCTTCATAGAGAAACCCAAAATTTCGAAATACATACGCATATGTCTTTGGTGCCATAGTGAACTTTTGCATTTACGAATTCAAGTGCTTTGTTGGGATATATCTTCGAGTACTGATCTAAGGGACCTGGGTTCGAGCCCCGGGTAAGGCATGGAAGTATGTGTTGTTTTTCTGCTGAGGTCCTACTATCCTCACAGACCTTCTACTATGGCATATAAACTGACAGGCTCCTGTTAGACCTCTGTGGCAAGCAGCTGCTTGAGGGGCGATATTTATTTTATATTTATTTTTATTATCCCGACTTTAAACAACACAAATACATTTCACGATAGAAATGGTAAAAGCTGAAAATAGTTTCAGCTCCATCTTTCCCGGTAATTTTTATCGTCATTCCATCCATTTCTCTCTTAACGACTGTCGCCAAGTGCTCTTTAACTCCCATCAGTGTCCCAACACCAACATGCAAACAAGCCAATGATCGCAGGAGTTTCCGAAGCCGTTTTAATGGCTCCTTCTAGCCGCCTCAGCCACAGACAGCAGTAGCGTGGCCACTTCATTTCCCCGTTATCACATGGCCTAAGGTAGTCTACTGTGCTGTGACCACGTGGGGGGTCCCCCGAGCACCACAATGGAGAGCGTTTATTGTTCCCCCCAGTGACCGTTTAAACGCCACAGTGACCGTGTGATCACTTGAAGCCAGGTGATTTGCCAGCTGCAATAAAACGCATCACTGCTCTGAGCCACCCACCGTTATCTGAGAGCAGCCAGCGGTTGGCTACCCACAGTACTATGTCATTGTCATGGTTACATACTGGCTTTTCTGCGGACACTGAGGCCCATAGCCGCCAGCTCACCGACACGCTACATCGTTGAATGGGCCACTTTGTTTTTTACCTTGTCTGATCCCTAAACCTGTCAACTCTAAATCTTTCACTGTTGGCCCTTAGCCTCTGACACTCCCCCACTAACTTTTCTGATCCTGGCAGACCCACCCCTTCTTTTGGACTCTCGACATAGGAGTGAAGGAATCGGTGGATATTGGGCGTGAAATCACGTATAGCTACTTTTAAAAGCGACTTCTGTATTCATAGTCAAAAACATTAGTAATTGCATGACAGCTAAATGTTGACAATGTGCATTTTCGGGTTGTTTTACCTCTGAGCGGCACTTTTTTTGCACACCATGGGCTAAATGGCCAGGTCACGTGGACCCCGAAGGCTCAGATAAGGTTGGGGGAGTGGACCCACTGGAACAGCTGTTGGGAGACATATGGTAGACTCCCGTCAAGGCCATCCAGCGTGTTCTTTAACGTCCACAGGGTATGGCTCTCCCGCACACGGGGCCACGGCTTAACGTCCCATCCGACGGACGGCGGCCTTTCCAAGCCCATCGGTGCCTCCTACTGACCGTGGGCAGGGCGGGGAATTTTTGCGGAGATACCAACGTTGACCCAGCTGGGACTCGAACCTGGGAACTACAGATTACGAGCCTGGCGCGCTACCGACTGAGCCACCCCCGCCCATTGACAATGTGCAACATAAGATTTATGTGATTTTTGTGGAAAGTGTCATCACTAAGTTGATCTCAAGGCTTATAGTGAAGAACAAAATCAATTTTTTTGACCCTTTTGTTGACCTGAGGAAGGCAAAATTTCAGATCCAGAAGGATCTTCCGGCATTCATGTTTGTGGGTTTGTTTGATCAGCAATAACTCTCGAATGGTTGCATGGATCATTTTCATTTTTAACAAATACACTGCCTAGACAATAATAATACAATGAACACTCCATTTAACATAATAATTGGAGAAAGGGATGTCGGTTAATGCCGAAAGCTCTATGACTTCTAAAATATGCATTTAATGAGATCTGCGACGAGGTAAATTAAAAATCATAATCAAATCTATTTAAATCTTGATTTTTCGACAATATTCCTTCGATATTTAAAGAATTATAAAAGCTGAAATATTTCACAAAAATTACCTTGCTTTATTAAAATCATGCATATTTGTCTAATAATGAAATAATCGTTGCGAAAGGTTCTAAGATGTATATTTATTTTGTTAAATTGTTTGAAGGAATACTCATTATTTGAGTTTCAATTAATTTCTGAGGTAAATTCTTATGACGCGTTACGGTTCTGAGATATTTCCATTTCCAAAACTCTTTAAATATCGAACGTATCATCTTCGAAATCGAGAGATTTAAATGGAACTGATTGAGTTATTTGAAATATTTTCCGTCAGATTTTTCTACAAAAGGCTTATTTAAGAAGTTACTGAGTTCTTTATCTATGTTATGTTAAACATCTCGTTTAATGATCTGGCAACCTTCGTGTCACGTGACACGAAGGTTGCCAGATCACTAAACGGTTATTTTTTCGGTTATTCTTCATCACTAAACGGTTATTTCTTCGGTTATTTTTAAGCCACTGCGAGCAGTGGCTTAAAAATAACCGAATACACAGAAATAAAAAAAGATAGCTAGATTTTTTGCAGTTTTTCAATTTAGGGAAGAGTCCCACATCCTCATGTAAGTCGCTCAAAAAAGTATCCGAACACTATGGTTGATCACAGAATTCAGAAAAAAATATATGGCAACAATTTTTTTAGAAATTAGTGATCTGGCAACACTGACACGAAAGTCAGTGACACGAAGTTGCCAGATCACTAATTTCTAAAAAAATTGTTACCAGATATTTTTTTCTGAATTCTGTGATCAACCATAGTGTTCGGATACTTTTTTGAGCGACTGTACATAGCTAGAGGGGAGGGTTCAATACGAATACATATTGAAGGAGTATACATATTGAAGTTTAGGATTTTGAACCATAGATATTGAAGCTTCTTTCTGATACATAGTCAGAGGAGAGCTTCAATATGAATTTTTTGTTAAAATTTATATTGAAGAAGTTATTGAGCTCTGAATGGGATTTTCTATTGAGGTAACGTAACTCTTTTCCCATTTTTCCGTCCAGTAACTGCATATAGTTTAAATGATATGTGGCGATGAAATTCGTTGCGGACTTCTGGTTTACTGGTTTCTACACCAGAGGTCCATCAGAACTCTAGACTAGAAATCACGCTAACTACAGTAATCAGAAAAATTACAGTAATAAGAAGTGTTAGAAATAAATCGTGCAAATATGTTACTAGTCACACATAGTAGTAGACTATATGTCTATATACATACTATATGTCTATCACACATAGTAGTAGACTATAGTCACACATAGTGTAGACTGTTAGGTAACTTACATGTATCAAGTGCAAGATGAAATTGTTTCCCCTCTGAGCGGCACTTTTTTTGCACACAGTGAATTAAATGGCCAGGTTACAAGGACCCCAAGGGCTCAGAAATGGTGGGGGGAAGGGTACTCACTAAGTCAGATGTTAGGTGACAGATAGTAGCCTTCCATTAAGGCCATCCAGCGCGTTCTTTAAGCTTCCCAGGCATGATTTCCTTCGCATATGGAGCCACGGCTTAACGTTCCATCTGAAGTGGCGGCCTTTTCAAGACCATTGGCGTCCCCTTTCTATCTGACCGAGGGCGGGTGTTGAGGGTGGGGGTTAGCTTAGATAAATCTGAACTCCGGCATACACTTTCGAATCTGAAAATTACAGAATAGGAGCCTGGCGCGCTACCGACAGAGTGCAGGAATATTAAACGAAATATTTGGCGCATTTGCCTGGAATATTCGAAACTTTTAGAAAAATTTCTAAGGCATATTTTCAAAAAAAAAATCAGATATCTTATATTTTATTACTGCCACTACTTGAAGGTAAAAAGTCCTCTTGTACCTGGACTTTGTGACCTCTGGTAAAGAAACTCCACAAGGCTGTTCTTAAAAGAATAACCGGATTTGCTGTCACAGTTATGAAGCTCTTACAACTGAACTCTGAAGAAAAAAATGAGTAGAAGGAAATTGTATTGTTCGTCACAACTGTATAATTTCTCCAGACCTCGGCAACCTTTAGTTGCTTAACGAATATGCGTGCTCATCTTTTGCCAACTGCTTTACCTCTACCTCCTCATATACTTTCTTGTCTGTCTGGTTATGCAAATTTCGCATTTTCTCCGAAACTCCCTAAGTAAATGAACAGAAAGCTAATTCTATCAATAATCTCACTTGCTTTCTTCTTGCTTGTCTTCCCAGTTGAATGCCGAACCAAAAGGATAAATGTCAGCATCGTGATTTATATACCAGGCTCACTTCATCTCCTCCCAGTGAACAATTAAGCTACAAAACCATTTCCCAGTGATCCCATAATGCACGTCGGGGCCACAGCCATATTTGTACTCCCCACTTCTTCTATTCATCCCCCTCCCGACTCAGAGAGGACCATTCCCTGGCACGTTCTCCGCACTCCTCCCAATCATCCATGCTCCCAGTTCCGGCACAGTATGGCAGGTTGATGCCTGCGGGCACGGCAATACAATCCGCAGGGGAAGGTGGCAAGGGAGGGCCGTCTATTGAAGGAAGAGTGGCTTGATGTAGTGCTCGCGTGGCCGTGTCGCTCTGCCATCATCTATAGGCCAGTCACGATGCCTGTTGCCGGTGCAGCCCACGACATTCACCCGCAGCAGCGGTGGTGGAAAAGCACGGGATGCTTCGGGCTTTAGTGCCTGACCTTGGATGCTGGCTGGCCGCGTTGTCGAGGACTGAGCTTGTTGGGGACTCTGACCCACTTCCAGCTTAGAATCGTCGAAGTTTCTCCTTCTTTCGCTTCACTTTCGTTTCGACTCAGTGTACGGTTTTAGGAGGATGGTGTGGAAAATTTTGTTCTTGGAGAGAGCATGAGTGTCATACTTCTAATATGAAGCCTGACGCTCAGTCTTCTTGCAGTATTTTTATATGCATAGGGTTAGAGGTTCGAATCCTCTGGGTGCCAGAGTTTAGATTTTGTCGCCTTTTCCTGCACGAGAAAGGAGATAACACTGAATTTAGAAACGCTGTCGCAAGTTGGATAACCCCCCCCCCCCCTCCCAACTGTGTAGAGAGAGAGGATGGGGATTATACATGTTAAAAACTAAATAATAAAATGAAATAAATACCCCCTCAAGCAGCTGCTTGCCACAGAGGTCTGACAGGAGCCTGTCAGTTTATATGCCATAGTAGAAGGTCTGAGAGGATGGCTGGACCTCAGCAGAAAAACAACACGAACATCCATGCCTTACCCGGGGCTCGAACTCAGGTCCCGTAGATCAGTAGCCAAGCGCGCTAACCACTCGGCACGGGACAGCTAAAAAAAATATGTATAATATTTTATATTTTACAATGTGTCAGAGAATCCCCCCCTCCCTTCTAACTGAGATTGGCCAGTCGCGTATTCAAACAAGGCCGAATCCGGCGGCGGGGGGGGGGGGAGGTACTGAGAATCCTAATAAGGGTAAGAGAAGCAAAATATTATTAAACTTATGTATATTTCATTTTTTTAAAGAAAGTTTTAAAATCTCTAATTTGGAAGAGGAAATGTTATACTTTAATGGAAACCCAGTCTCTTGCCTCTCCACCCCCACTTTACTTTTTTCTACATCCGGGCCTGTATTGAAATAATTATAGAAATGGTTGGGGCTCGCGCTCGAAAATTTGAGCTCGAACTCGTCTCTAGTAAATTCCTTTAATCATTTCTCCACAGAGTTCATATTCTGAAGACAACTGGTCCAGATGGAAAGGCGTCTAAATACAGAGTGATGGAAAAGTCACGCAACCCAACCAATTGTAACTGAATACAATTCAACTGAATTCATAAACACATATATCACTGCCAGCGCAGGTCACGTGATTTTGTGATAGACTCGCGCCAATCGTCTTTCAACAGTCGAAGTGCAAAAGTGTATTTTTCACAAGTGTAACGAGTGGTCATTGTCGAACAGTACTTGGCAGGGTCGCATCAAGTGTGTGTGTGAGTGTGTGAGGGTGTGTGTGTGTGTGAGGGTGTGTGTGTATATGGGAGTGTATGTTTGTATATGGGAGTGTGTGTGTGTGTATGTATGGGAGTGTGTGTGTGTATGGGAGTGTGTGTGGGAGTGTGTGTGTGTGTATGGGAGGGTGTGTGTTGTGAGGGTGTGTGTGTATGGGAGGGTGTGTGTATGTATGGGAGTGTGTGTGTGTGTGTGTGAGGGTGTGTGTTTATGGGAGTGTGTGTGGGAGGGTGTGTGTGTATGTATGGGAGTGTGTGTGTATGTATGGGAGTGTGTGTGTGTATGGGAGGGTGTGTGTGTGTGAGGGTGTGTGTTTATGGGAGTGTGTGTGTGAGAGTGTGTGTGTGTATGGGAGGGTGTGTGTGTGTGTGTGTTAGGGTGTGTGTTTATGGGTGTGTGTGTGTGAGGGTGTGTGTTTATGGGAGTGTGTGTGTGTGGGAGGGTGTGTGAAGCACTAAGGGGCAATGGCCGCCTCCCACGAGAGTGCGATTAAGGATAATGGAGGCAAACAAATTATTAAACGTGAATATTTCAAGCATTTTTCAAGAAAATTTTTAAAGATCTCTAAACACAATAAAAATACAAGATTTGAAAACCAAGGGTATTACCTAATTTTCGAAAGAATTGCGAAAAATGTACGGTCGAATATTAAATAACACTTACCTTTAATGCTGTCCCAAGGGAAATACTAGATATAGATTCATACAGCACACTTAAATCTAAATTGAAAGATCATTTGGGGAAAACAAATTAGTTGAATATTACATGTGATGTTTTGTGAAATATTTATGATGTAACCCATTATTATGGTTGATGAGCAATGTTTCATTTAATTTATTCACTTTCCAGCAGATAAGCTATTTACCTTGCCGACCAAATGGTAAATGTACTGTATTGTTTACTTTTATGAATAAAAATCAGTTAGAGGAGAAAATGTTATACTGAAATGGAAACTCAGTCTCTTGCCTCCCATTTTAGCTTTTTCCCTGCTCGATTGCATCCCTTGATTGCATCCCCCTTTATTTCTTTCTAGATCCGGGTCTTCTCCCTGATAAAAACAAAATACCCCTCAATCAGCTGCTTGCTATAGAGATCTGAGAGGAGCCTGCCAGTTTAATATGCCATAGAGTAGGTCTGTGAGGAAGGCGAGACCTCAGAAGAAAGACAACACAAACATTCATGCCCTAACGGGACTCGAACCCAAGTCCCTTTGATCAGTAGCCAAGCGCGCTAAGCATCTCATTATTATTCAATTTTCCAGAATGAATTTAGAGTATGCTTTCTTATTCTCCTCTGCCAAACAAATCGACAATATCTCATCTGGTGAACTGTTTTAATTTCAAGCATCACTGAAGTTGGGTTGGGTTGCTCTACCTCTGAGCGGCACTTTTTCTTACACCATGGGCTAAATGGCCAGGCCACAAGGACCCTGAAGGCTCAGAGAAGGTTGGGGGAGGGGACCCACTTGAACAGCTGTTGGGAGACAGATGGTAGCCTCCCGTCAAGGTCATTCAGCGTGTTCTTTAATGTGCACAGGGTATGGCTCTCCCGCACACGGCGCCACGGCTTAATGTCCCATCCGACGGACGGCGGTCTTTCCAAGCTCATCGGTGTCCTCTACTGACTGTGGGCAGGGCGGGGAGTTTTGCGGAGATAAATCTCAACGCTGACCCAGCTGAGACTCGAACCTGGAAACTGCAGATTACGAACCAGGTGCGCTACCGACTGAGCCACCCCCGCCCCACATCACTGAAGAAACTTTTCATCAGATTGCATCAAACATGAGGAAAAGTGTGAATCTATGCATTTTTTTTTCAAATAGAATATGTTTCAGGAGATTGGTTGCGTGACTTTTTCGATCGCCCATGGAGGGTGTGGAGAAATAGACGTATACACCTAAAGACTAAAATTAGACTGTATAACAGTTTGGTTCTTTCTAAGGTTAGTTATGGTAGTAAAACTTGGACACTTTGTAAACAAAGTAACTTGTAAACTTTGATTTTGTAAACTTTGCAACTTGTAAACAAGATTACAGGAAACTAGATGCTTTTGATTCCAGATGCTTACGCAGTATCTTGGGCATTAGGTGGTTCAACTTTGTAACTAATGATAAGGTTAGGCAAAGGATTTTGCAACCTCCTTTAAGCAGCATATTGTGCAGAGAGAGACTCCGTTGGTTTGGCCATGTTGCCCGTATGAATAATTATAGATTGGCGAATAGGGTTATGAACAGTGTGCCTAAAGGCCTCAGAAAGAAAGGGAGACCTAGGATGCGGTGGGCAGACAATGTCAAACAGGACCTTGTTAGAATCGGTGTGCAGTGGCCGGATGTAGTAGATGTAGCTCAGGATAGACTTGCTTGGAGAACTTAATTGCACGGTCTAGTTGGACCACCGTAGCCCATGGATGCTTGAGGATGATGATGATGATATATACAATTTCAACTCAAATTAATTGAATAGTTGAGACTCTAGAGTTCCACACGGGCAAAAAATTACTTCTTATGAAAAAACTTTAAATATCTGTTCTTGGGATGATCTCTACGGAAGGATTCCATTTGCATCCAACGGCTGTCCGTTCTCTAGCCTGTTGCCAGCCTTGGGGTCTTTGTGACCTGATCGTTTCTCCCATTGTGTCCATAACATATTGCCGCTCAAGGGCCAAAACAATACAGCTCAACTGATCTTTTTCAGATTAAACATCAACTTTTGTTGGATAGATAATAATAAACTTCAACACCTGAAGTGTTTAGTTAAGATGACAAAATTTCACCTTCTTTTGAGAGTAGTGCAAAGGTCGAAAGAAAAAGTCCAATCAACTGCAGAAAATTTGGAAAGCTCGTTTTCTGAGATAATTTTTTTCGTCATTTTCTGGCGTTAGCGCCTTTCAATGTATAAATTCAAACCAATAAAAGATTCGCAAAATAGCAATTGTAATCTATAAAAATGAATATTTTTCTCGTCACTGATATATGTAAGAAGACGAAACTAAACCTCTATTTGAAATGACGATATTTATTTTCAAGCAGCTGCTTGCCACAAAGATCTGACAGGAGTCTGTCAGTTTAATATGCATTTGAGGAAGTAGATCGCAGCAGAAACAACACAGATAAGGTACGGACAGAAATGCCTATATCTTATCTGGGGCTCTTCGATCAGTAGCCAAGTACACTAACCACTCGATGAGATGGTTCACAACCATGAAAAATACCATCTTTTGTAATAAGGATTAAAAAAAATATATCCCCTCAAGCAGCTGCTTGCCACAGAGGTCTGACAGGAGCCTGTCAGTTCATATGCCAGAGTAGAAGGTCTGTGAGGATGGCAGGCCCTCAGCAGAAAAACGACACAAACAACCATGCCTTAAACGGGACTCGAACCCAGGTCCCTTAGATCAGTAGCCAAGCGCGCTAACCACTCGGCCATGCGACGGCTGTAATAAGGATTACACAATATAAAACGATTATTTCCTTTTAGTAATATGCAATCATAGGTACCAAGTGCAGAAGCATGCTTATAGGAGTTTCATCTTCTTACATCAATAGTAATATTTTATTATTATCTATCCAACCCAGAAAAAAAAAATTGTTTACCTATCTCTTAAAATAAAAAGCTGTATTCGCCCTTCCCCTTCAGAAATAAGTCGCTGATGCCAATTACAAACGAATTGAAGTCTTACCTGGACTAGTGGCTAACGTATCTGACTAATATTCCAGCGGACCTGCCTTGTTTAAGTGTTTGTGTGTTGTATTCCTTATGTAAGTGTTTGTGTGTTGTATTCCTTATGTAAGTGTTTGTGTGTTGTATTCCTTATGTAAGTGTTTGTGTGTTGTATTCCTTATGTAAGTGTTTGTGTGTTGTATTCCTTATGTAAGTGTTTGTGTGTTGTATTCCTTATGTAAGTGTTTGTGTGTTGTATTCCTTATGTGTTTGTGTGTTGTATTCCTTATGTAAGTGTTTGTGTGTTGTATTCCTTATGTAAGTGTTTGTGTGTTGTATTCCTTATGTAAGTGTTTGTGTGTTGTATTCCTTATGTAAGTGTTTGTGTATTGTATTCCTTATGTAAGTGTTTGCGTGTTGTATTCCTTATGTAAGTGTTTGTGTGTTGTATTCCTTATGTAAGTGTTTGTGTGTTGTATTCCTTATGTAAGTGTTTGTGTGTTGTATTCCTTATGTAAGTGTTTGTGTGTTGTATTCCTTATGTAAGTGTTTGTGTGTTGTATTCCTTATGTAAGTGTTTGTGTGTTGTATTCCTTATGTAAGTGTTTGTGTGTTGTATTCCTTATGTAAGTGTTTGTGTGTTGTATTCCTTATGTAAGTGTTTGTGTGTTGTATTCCTTATGTAAGTGTTTGTGTAGTGTACAAGAAACCAACACACGCTTACAGGTTATCTTCATTTCTTTAAGAAAAAAAAAATCTTGGCCATCACACTTTATCACCGAAATTCGTTTGAATTTTTCAACTTTAGGGGCCTATAAAAGTGGAAATTAAAAGAATTGGAGGATTTGTAAAGGGCGAATCACAATATCATTCTAGAACTCCCAAAGTTTTTTCTTTTATCTCTTTAATAAAGAAGTTCAATGGTTCGAATTAGAGATCAGTTCGGGCTCGTGCTTTGTTGGGTTGAGCCCATGCAGGCTCGGCAAAAACAACACAGACGACTTCTGGCTCGGACGGACGGGCTCAAAATAGTGGAAATTTCAAATATTTCTCGTAATTGGGAAAAATTAAGCAAAACTATAAAATATTTTTTATTATAATTTCAACCTTTTAATCAGTTTTTAGTAATTAAAAATAAGCATGCAACTTTTGATTATTTTTATGTAGCTTTAATAAATGAATGGCTTCTTCATTTATAATGATATTATCCACAAACTTTCAGTTTCTATTATAGAAAGTAATTATTATTTTTTTCTCATATTTTTCGTTCCAAATAGAATTAATATTTTAATTTCGCCACAAAATAATTATAATTAGTAACATAACATAAAAAAGTGCCGCTCAGAGGCATTAGTATCAACTTTATCTATATACATTATATAAGAATAAAATAAATACACTATATACATTATACATATATTTACTATATACATTATATAAGAATAAAATAAATAAATTATATACATTATACATATATTTACTACATACATTATATAAGAATAAAATAAATACACTAGGTACATTATACATATATTTACTATATACATTATATAAGAATAAAATAAATACACTATATACATTATACACATATTTACTATATACATTATATAAAAATAAAATAAATTGTTGCCTACGTGCATTTCTATATTTATATATCTGTTCTTCAGAGAAATGTTTCTTTTCCAACCGTGCTTAGGCTCTATAATTGTCGAAATGGTTCGAATTCGGGCTCAACAAAATTCGGCTCGAGCTCCAGAAATTGTCCAAACTCATCTCTAGTAAAGACAACAGTCAGAAAAAACAAATGAAAACAGTTGCTCTTTTAAAAAAACGAACTTAAAACTAAAGAAGATGGATTGAATTGATCAATCTTTTGAACTTCAAAAGTTCAGATTGTTTCTCTGGAGACTATTCGAGCTTCATTCGAAATATTCTCAAGTTTCTGAGCTTTCCTTTGGAACCAGTGGCTCTTTAAAGGCCACAAACTGCTTCAAAATCCATCTCTTTATAATTGGGCCGAAATGGCTAATGCGTTTAGCTACTGATAACAAGGGATCTGGGTTCGAGCCCACATCAGGCAGGGATATTTCCTTTCTGCTGAGGTCCCGCTTCTCTCGCAAATGGCGTATTATACGAAATTTATATTTTTGCATTCATAAAAGAATAAGTTATCTCTCAAGCAGCTGCTTCATACAGAAGCCTGACAGTGTAGTATTCCATACAGAAGGCGAGACCTCAGCAGGAACGCGAGACCTGCGAGGAAGGCGAGACCTCAGCAGAAGGACAACACAAGGAAGTAAACATCCAGGCTTTATCCGGGACTTGAACCGGGGACCCTTTCATCAGCACTCAAGCACGCTAACCACTCAGTCTTTAGGTTCTCAAAAACATTAAAGCCATCTCTGAAGGCAGACAAAAAAAGACAAACGGAGACATCGTATTTTTCCACCTTTTCTGAAGGAATTTCGTGCCACACCTAGGGTAGTTGGTTGTAGAGTGCTGCTTCCGAAAAAGATAAAAAAAAGAAAGCCCACAGAAAGGCGTCGAGAAAAAAAAAAAGAGATTGGGATTTCCTTCTCTGTGGCTTGCATCGAATTGTCAGAGAAGAGATATACCGGTCTCTCGCCTGTTATGGTCGCCCGGGGCTCTTTCATCCACATGGAGTGATGTACCCCCCACAGGCTATATCGGTAAGCAACACGGACGGATCCTGGTTGCTTACTGGTAGGTGGGCCCTGCAAATAACTCATCATCCGTAACTGTCTTCATCTATACGAGGAGGGCAGCATATTAATGTACATCATACTCGGTTATTAATTTTACGGGCAGCGTTAATCGCTGGGTTTCGAGCAGACTTGGAAGTCCAGCTGGAAAGATGGGTCGATAGCAAACAAGCTTTCAGGGCAGGGCGTTTCTTTCAGGGTTCATGCTCCTGCTCTTCAGAGGATCTTTCTCTCTCGAGGCCCTACCTCATCTCTTCGCCTTTTGGCCCCTGTATTGTTTCGCATTCGGGAGGAGGAGGATTCCCGTGGTTGCAACTAGAAGTTATGTGCTGCTCGCGGCTACTGTTGGCCTCGTTGTTGCGGAAATGCTGAAGAACGAGGTAAGGGAAGCTGACGTAACGTTTTTCAAAGTAGGGTTGTAATATTCAGGTCAGGGATTTGATTAGGTTTTGAATCGGCGAAAGGGGATAAGAAATGGACAATAGTTTCAAAGGATAAGATTAGTAAACAGATGTTTAGACGAGTTGATTTAGACTCTTGAGAGGCACTATAATCTAAACCAGTGGTCGCCAAACTTCCTTTTGGCGGGGCTATATTGGGTTGGGTTGGGTTGTTTTACCTCTGAGCAGCACTTTTTTGCACACCATGGGCTAAATGGCCAGGTCACATGGACCCCGAAGGCTCAGAGAAGGTTGGGGGAGGGGACCCACTTGAACAGCTGTTGGGAGACAGATGGCAGTCTCCCGTCAAGGCCATCCAGCGTGTTCTTTAACGTGCACAGGGTATGGCTCTCCCGCACACGGGGCCACGGCTTAACGTCCTACCCGATGGACGGCGGCCTTTCCAAGCCTATCGGTGTCCCCTACTGACCGTGGACAGGGCGTGAATAGGGCTACATTCACGAATGTCTAAAATCCAAGGCTAGATCAGGGGGGGGGAGGTCAAAGAGGTCATGCCTCCTATCCTTTTGAGGAATGCTAGTAAAAAAAATATACCACTAAAATTAAGGGAAAAAGTTTATCGAGGAACGGCGTTCCGGTTCGTGCCCACTCGTTCTTGCTCTACTTCTCCTTCACTCGGATCATTCCCTCCTACCCCCATCCCTTTACTTTTTTTAGATCCGGGCCTATCTAAATTCATGGTCCTTAACCATTAGCTACTGAGCCTAACGTCAGATGTGTGGCAGCACTTTTGCGAAAAGAAGTCTAAAGGTTAGGTGGAAAAAAATAACCGAAATATAATGAGAGTTTTGAAATACAAATTAAATGGGCATGAAGGATACTAATATATAAGGAAAGATTTCGTATAGTTTGTTTTATTATTTTTATAATTGGCGATATAGATCCATACCAAGGGAGGGGGCAGAGTTACCTAGTACTGACCCCCCTAGAAATGTTATGAGAGATATCTGTAGAAGCTATGACACATCTTTCTTTAAGAAATGTTATGAGAGATATCTGTAGAAGCTATGACACATCTTTCTTTAAGAAATGTTATGAGAGATATCTGTAGAAGCTATGACACATCTTTCTTTAAGAAATGTTATGAGAGATATCTGTAGAAGCTATGACACATCTTTCTTTAAGAAATGTTATGAGAGATATCTGTAGAAGCTATGACACATCTTTCTTTAAGAAATGTTATGAGAGATATCTGTAGAAGCTATGACACATCTTTCTTTAAGAAATGTTATGAGAGATATCTGTAGAAGCTATGACACATCTTTCTTTAAGAACTCGCCGAGTTTTCTTATCGAGATATGCAAGACGTTCTCTCCCGGGGGTCTAAGGGGTTCTGACCCCCCTCCGCGGCCGAAATGCTGTGTCTTATTCGAACCTTGGAACTTGTCTACTGACTTGAGATGCACAAACGGTGCCTTTATATAATTTTATTTTAGCCCATGTTGTATGTCCAACGTTAAAAAGAGATTTAAAAATTAAACAATTAAACAACTATAAAATTCATATAGAATATCATTTTACCCTTACCTGTCCTATTGACAATTTGGAGTAATTCTGAAATTCTACCTTCTACTCTAGCGTATAAACTGACAGGCTCCTGTCAGACCTCTGTGGCTTTTGGATTGGATTGTTTTACCTCTGAGCGGCACTTTTTTGCACACCATGGGCTAAATGGCCAGGCCACAAGGACCCCGAAGGCTCAGAGAATGTTGGGGGAGGGGACCCATTGGAACAGCTGTTGGGAGACAGATGGTAGCCTCCCGTCAAGGCCATCCAGCGTGTTCTTTAACGTGCACAGGGTATGGCTCTCCCGCACACGGAGCCACGGTTTAACGTCCCATCCGACGGACGGCGGCCTTTTAAAGCCCACCGGTGTCCCCTACTGACCGTGGGCAGGGCGGGGAAATTTTGCGGAGATAAATCCCAACGCTGACCCAGCTGGGACTCGAACCTGGGAACTGCAGATTACGAGCCTGGCGCGCTACCGACTGAGCCACCCCCGCCCCAACCTCTGTGGCAAGCAGCTGCTTGAGGGCGCATTTATTTTTTTATTATTACTCAAGTTTTATTCTGGGAAAAACTTCCTCTCAAGGAGGTTTTAAAAACCACAAAGAGAAAGGTAAAATTCTTATACCGGATGTTGCCTCCCCCTCACTTGGATAGCTCTCCGACCTTTCTTTTACTTTGGTCTGATTCTGACCGTAATGTTTCGTCTCATGACAGTTCTAACAGACACTATTGTGTTTTACCGGATAAATCCGAGAGTAGTTCGCTTGTTTTAATATCTGGAAATGTTAGTTATTTGGTTTAATTTCCACTGGAAAGTAATCTTGAAACTGTTGTTGCATAATGAGATATTCTTCAATATCATTTTCAACCGTGGCTTGTGGGATGGGAGTGGTTGGGTTGTGTTGTTTTACCTCTGAGCAGCACTTTTTTGCACACCATGGGCTAAATGGCCAGGTCAAAATGGACCCCAAAGGCTCAGAGAAGGTTGGGGGAGGGGACCCACTGGAACAGCTGTTGGGAGACAGATGGTAGCCTCCCGTCAAGGCCATCCAGCGTGTTCTTTAACGTGCACAGGGTATGGCTCTCCCGCACACGGGGCCACGGCTTAATTCCCATCCGACGGACGGCGTCTTTCCAAGCCCATCGGTGTCCCCTACTGACCGTGGGCAAGGCGGGGAATTTTGCGGAGATAAATCTCAACGCTGACGCAACTGGGACTGGAATCTGGGAACTACAGATTACGAGCCTGGCGCGCTACCGACTGAGCCACCCCCGCCCCTGGGAGGGGAGGGGGAGAAGGGGGAAGCAGCTAACGGGGGTGGGAGGCAAGAGCCAAAAATTATTTTAGTAAAAAATTGTAACAAATCGGGAAATAGTTTTAGTAACTGATTCGGGGAAGAAGGAAAAAGAGTAAACATATATAACACACATTTTGAAAAAATGTTTTTAAAAACTTTAATACGAAGAAGGGGGAAAAATATATTGCACTATGTAAGAACTCTCACTGTTCTCTGCTATCTGGCTATCCATCCCTTGTCCTCGGTCTCGGCCGCACGCGAGGCTCGCAATCTGCAGTTTCCAGGTTCGAGTCACAGCTGGGACAGCTTTGAGATTTATCTTTGCAAAATTCCCCGCCCTGCCCACGGTCAGTAGGGGGACACTGATGGGCTTGGAGAAGCTGCCGTCCATCGGAAGGTACGATAAGCCATGACCCCGTGTGCGGGAGAGCCTTGTGCACGTTAAAAAACAGGCTGGATGGCCATCTGTCTCTCAACAGTTGTTCAGTGGGCCCCTTCCCTAACCTTCTCTGAGACTTCGGGGTCCTTGTGACCTGGACATTTAGCCAATTGTGTGCAAAAAAGTGCCACTCAAGAGGTAAAACCAAACCCTGTCCTTTGTCGGAAAACGAGCACTGATGGGCTTGGAAAGATCGCCATCCGTCGGATGGGACGTAAAGCCATGACCCGTGTGCAGGAGAGCCATGCTCTATGAACATTAGGGAACACTCTGAGTAGTTTTGAGGGGAGGCTTCCATCTGTCAACTGACAGCTGTTCAGGTGTTACTTTCTCCAAACTTCTCTGAGCCTTTGGGGTCATTGTGAACTGACCATTTAGCCCATTGTGTGCAAAAAAGTACCATTCGTAGGTAAAACCCCCCAACCAAAACGACAGTTTCTGCAGGAGGCTTCGTGATCCATTATAGTTCAATCTACCTATTTGCTGACCCCCCCCCCCATCTCATTCCTTCTAATTGTTTTCCATATCCTGACGTATCTGTCGCCAAAATCTGCTTTCCTTCTTTCCTCGGAAAAAAATCTTTGATCCATTCTTGGAAAAAAACTATGCTAAACAACTAACTTGAAAATGCTCATTATTAAAGCCGTTAGTTTTTTCGGTACTCAAAAGATGGCGCTACGATATTGTAGCTTTTGATTCGTTTGTTGTTTAAGAGTCAGAAGTTTAAACTTTTCTCTTTCTGAGAGAGAAATATACCAGGATGGAAAAAAAAACCAGTTAATATTAAAACAGAAGAACATTAAATTCATGAATTGCATAAAGAAGCGTAGTAACGAATAACAACTTGGAGAATAAGGAATCATAATGTAATTAAAATACACGAATAAAAAAGATCTGGACAAGTTCGGAGAAATGCATGATTATTTTTTTCTTATTATTATGTCTTCCTCACAAATCTTATACATGGACATATTTACGTGAGATGCTCCTATCAGACCTATGTGGCAAGCAGATGCATGAGGGCTTTTCTTATTTCTAAATTATTACCTTTTCACTGATAAATCTTGGCAGCTATTGACTTTTCTATTTCTTAAATCATTTTACATGCCTAGCAATTTATGTTCTGATTGCATGCGTTTTACGTTGTTCAGACCTTTCAATAGTGATGTTAATTTGGGAAAATATAGAAACATAATATGGAAATTTAATCGAAATTAATCTAATAATGTATTATTCAAACTAGAAAAAAAATTCCTCGCTTTTAGGTAATGTCATCATTTAAAACAAAACTGCAAATCCTCCAGTATATTGGGGTGGCTCAGTCGGTAGCACGCCAGGCTCGTAATCTGTAATTCCCAGGTTCGAGTCCCAGCTGGGTCAGCGTTGAGATTTATCTCCGCAAAATTCCCTGCCTGTCAGTAGGGGACACCGATGGGCTTGTGAAAGGCCACCGTCCGTCGGTATGTGACGTTAAGCCGTGGCCCGTGTTCAGGAGAGCTATACTCTGTACATGTTAAACAACACGCTGGATTGTATGGCCTTGACGGGAGGCTACCATCTGTCTCCCAACAGCTGTTTCAGTGGGTTCCCTCTTCAAACCTTCTCTGAGCCTTCGGGGTCCATGTGACCTGTCCATGGTGTGCAAAAAAAGTGCCGTTCAGAGTAAAACAACCCAACCCTCCAGTATATTGAGTAGAGCAATATTTTCATAAATTGAATGATTTAAAAAAAATGTTTAATCGCTGTTGTTTTTTATATAAATAATGTAAACATGAACTCTCGGTTCTTGAGTGAACATCGATAGTCCTCTAGGTGATCAGATTTAAAGAAGAAGATCCGAGACTCTTCAAAATTTTATCTGAAGAATTGACTTTTGATGAAATTTATGATGTTTAAAAGTAACACGATCTTTTTCATTTAGAGCAGTGGTTCTCAACCTTTTATGCTTCACGTACCCCCTGGAAATGTGTATGTAACTGGCGCACCCCTTGTATAGATAGATAAAACTATAATTATAGTATAACAATGGGAATAAAATGAAACATGTATATATATATATACACATTAAATTTTATATTCATAAATTACATATATCGATAAACACCAAAAATGACAAACAATTTAACTAATCTTATAAAATTATAAACATTTTACTGGGTAATCGACTTTTGAGCTCTCACGGCGTATCCCAAAACATTTTACCGCATATCCCACGTTGAGAACCCCTAATTTAGAGTATATTTTATACATTATTGCACATAATGCTATTCTTAATATATAGTAGCATAAAATATAATTTGAATAACTTAGGTTAATTAACAAAAATCACTGTTACTTTCGTATTTTCATAAAAATGGATTTCTGCAAAATATTTCATTTTCGGCAAGTTTTGTACTAAAGGTTTCTCAGTAGACACATGTTATTTTCAATTGTAGCAAAGTTTCCACGGTATTCACTTTTATACGTGATTTCTTATAATTCGTAGATCGTAGATCGTTACATCATAAAATGAAGTACCAGGTACAATAGTACCCATAACCTTCTTCATCTGGAAATATGCCTAATTGGCATCAGTTTGAAAAAACAAACAAAAGTAAACCATACAATAGTGGGCCCCAAAGGGCAAAAGAACATAAAACAAAGAGTGGTAATGATGCACAAGCGACCTAAAATAGATAACTTTCTTTAGCGAAAGCCATCATCTTAGGCCTCTTGTATCTGTTAAGGACTTCATGATCGTAGTCCAGAAGGCAGGATATAATCTCGTGCGGGTTTCTCTGCACTGACTCGTAGAAACCTCGCGAGACAAACTTAAGATATGTGTAAATATGATCAATACCCAGATCTTTATGCAATTGTCTATTGGTTACAAACCAGGTGGCATTGACCACACATCGCAGGATTTTGTTCTGCAAGACCTGTATCTTGTGAATGTTCGTGGGAGTTGTGTTCACCCAAATTGGGGAAGCATAGGATATCATAGGTCGAATGACCATGTGAAAATTAGTAATTTATTATCAATGGATAATACTGAGTTTCTTCCTAGAAGAGTCCCCAGTTGACATCTGACAGAGTTAACTTTTGTGATGATCCCGTGTATATGGGGATCCCACTTAAGCTTCTGATGCAGAGTGACTCCCAAATATTTGACAGTCTCCTACCACTTGAATTGTTCATCTAAAAAGTATAAAGTTAGAGGTTTTTTAATCCTCTTACCACTGAAGAGGATGATGGCGTTACTCTTCTCAGTGTTGATCTTTATTTGCCACTTTTTCATACCAGTATCCATTTTATCAAGGCAATTCTGAAGTCTTCTGATTTTAGAATCAACTCCCAAGGAAGGGGAGATGAGAGCAATGTCATCAGCATGTTGTGCGATAACGATTCGCTCAAATGAAAGAATATCAGAGAGATATAATGAGAAGAGAGTAGGGCTTAGGAGAGAGCCTTGAGGAACTCCAGCGGCCACTACTCTCTTGGTAGAAAGGGAAGATTTAATATGAACCTGGAATGTTTGATTTAAGAGATACGATTGAATGATACAGGTGAGTCCCGTAGGCATTCCAATCTTGGAGAGTTTGTAAATGAGGCCGTCCATCCTGATGCGGTCAAAAGCCTTGGCCACGTCTAAAAAGACGACAGCAACTGTTTCCTTCTTGTTCAGTGCCTCAGAAATAGTTTCCACAACTCTGAGGACCTGATGTTCTGTCGATCTTTTACGCCTGAAACCAAATTGGGTTTCAGGTAAGATAGGATGGATTGAGAGGAACTCTTCCAATCTATTGAGGATAATACGTTCAAATAGTTTTCCTACGCAGGAAAGCAGACTGATTGGATGATAGGTGTCAGGAAATACAGGGTTCTTTCCTGGTTTGTGTATCAGTCTGACATAAGCGTTTTTCCAGGCATCTGGAAAAACATGGTGACGGAGAAGGAAATTAAAAATCCCGCAGAGATGCGTAATGGCTTTCTTCGGAAGGTGTTTCAGTATTCTGTTGGAAATATTATCGGGGCCTGAAGCCTTGTTAGGTTTCAATTTCTTGATGGCTTGAGACAGCTCAAGTGGAGATTAAAGGGAGCTCTGATCTTTCTTCCTGTCCGAAACGGAAAAGAGTTTCTTCTATCTCTTCGCAGGTGTCATGATCAAAACGATCAAAATTCTCTTGAAACTGAAATTCAAGTGCATCAGCAAATGCTTCGGATTTATCATCCTCGCTGTAACATAAACCTGACTTCCTATGAATGGGGGGAAATTTAGAACGAGGGTTCTTGAAAGATTTAACCATCTTCCAAATAGAATTGTCACTTGTAGAGAGTGAGTTGAGTTTTTTGTTCCATATAAAGCTACGGTGATCCTTGATCTTTTGTCGAACCTCAATCTTGAGGGAGTAATAAACATTTTTATCGTGAGCATCTCTGCTCCAATTGCCAATTATGTCTGGCTCTGTTTTTAAATTTAATGAGATCCGATAGATCCTTTGGAAAAATATAAAAGTCTCTATGAGGTTTTCGTAGATTGCTGGCTTCATTTCTGGAATCAGTCACAAATCAGTAAATGTTAGTATGGAATCATTTATCTTTCTAAGAGAAAGAGATTTGCATGATCCTGACACTTTTTCGTTGACAATTGTTTTGTAAAGTTCCCAATTGACAACACTAAAAGTGTCTGGAGCAATAGTAACAGACAGATAAAGGGCAATGGCAACCGGAAGATGATCGGAATTCAGATCATTATGAACACTAAGTTCACAGGTGGGTAAAAAATTCCCAAACATAACCAGGTCTAAAACATCCGGTTTATGCATGGAATTAAACGGGTTAAAGTAGGCTCGCTAGGAGCGTCAACAATGATGCCATTTGACGTGGCATAATCTAAGAGTAGATTACCATTTTTATTACAAGTTCTGGAATTCCAAGCAATATTTTTGGAATTTAAATCTCCTGCCAAAATTGTAGGAGTGTTAGTATCAAAAATGACTTTAAAATCATTCAAGACAAGTTCAGAATTAGGCGGTTTATATACCGCAAAGACGTTCAAGGTTCCAAAAGTATCATCATGAACGGCAATAGCAGTAACTTCCAAAGAATTGAAGTGCTGAGTTGGCAAGAGGTGATGTTTAATGAATCGTTTGACGACTACAGCGGTACCTCTACCGCTGGTGTGCTGTCGATCCGTCCTGTAAACTTCAAAGTTTGGAAGTTTGAGACGATCAGAAGCACGAAGATGGGTTTCGCCCAAAAGGACTATGTCAGCGTGGGAGTCAGACAAAAAGTTGCTGAACTCCCATAAGTCGGTAAGAATACCGTTTGCATTCCAGGAAAAAATCTGGAGGTAATTCTTCTTACTGTTGTGCTCCATCTGAGGACAGCGAAGAGAGTAGATGATCGAAAGCTTTTAGCCCAACGGTGAGTTTACCCATCAGGCCGTTGGCATTTTGGTATTCATTGATTAATTACTTAGCCATTAATAAAATCTTTGAAACATTAAGATTTTAAAAGATCAGGAAGATTTGCTTCAGATCGTTCAAAATGGAGGCATCAAACTGCTCACTTGTAGAAGGAGCTTGCTTTGGAGGTAAAGCATTAGGAGACACTCTTTTAAGTAAAGGTTTACCTTTTCCAGTTGACTTGGCAGCTGGTGTGCCTTTAGCAAGAGCAGTTGCCTATGATAGTTGAGGGGTAACAGGGGTAATAATAGCCTTCTTGGACGGGGCAGTATTAGATTTATCCTTAAGTGGAGTTACCACCTCACGTGTAGGAAAATAAGAGCAGCCTTTATAATTAACCGTATGGCCAAGGCCACAATTGGTACATTTTGGCGGACTCTCTTCCTTCTTACGAAGACAGTCCTTTGTCATATGATTTCCGGCACATTTGACGTAGCGTGGCAGATTAAAACAGCCACTCTGCGCGTGGCCATATCGCTGGCATTTATGGCACTCTATTGGTGTTTTCTTCGACCTGTAACTCTCCACATGTATTTTCAGGTGAAAGAGGTCTGTGACATCGTATATCTTTTTATTAGCATCATCCTTAGGCAATTCTGCCAAGAATACAGGGATCGGAGATTTGTCTTTTCCTCGTCTCATCTGTGAGAGTTTAATAATTGTAAAGCCCAAGTCTACCATTGGGTAGATTTTTGATTACCACTCTGAGGTTTTTCTCCTCTTTTAATTTGTGTGTATGAAATTGTTGCCTTGAAGCTTCAAAAAATCTGACAAAGGACCTGTAATCATTGGAGCATTTGGTTTGTAAATCTGACCGTTTCTCCAGAAGACATTTCTTGTAACTCCTGGTTAAATTCATATTTAGAAAAAAAAATGAAGAAATTTCTTTAGCGGTAGTTGTTCTAATTTATTTCTTCTTTTACAAGTTGAGAAAGACTTGAGAGATGCCAAAAATCTCTCACATCCGCAAAGCCGTTCGAGGTTTTAAATCGCGTCCCATTGCAGATTGGGACTCGGTTTTTTCATCCCAACATAGAGTTGCATAGGAGGATTTAATTTCAAGAGGGGGGGAGGGGGGGCTGAGAATAAGACTTTAGATTTCCCAATTGTTAAAAAATTCCATCGGAGCTTGGAAAGTTTGAAATTTTACATTTTTTTAATCGATTTTTAGTGTCAACACATGCTAAATATGGGGCTAAAATGGGCTAAAATAAAATTACACGAAGACAACTGTTTTGGATTTCAAAGCAGGTAGAGAACTTTGAGATTTCGCATAAGATGTCCCCCGTTACCTCCCCCCTGTTACATCACTGCCAACGGGAAAACTGTGTTCCTAATTTGAGACCCGTTGACCAAGTATATGGGGGAACTATAGGACACCGAAATCTGTTAAAACAATAAAACTTGCAAGTGACTAAGCCATCAAAAACATAAGGCATGTGATCGTGTCCTTAAATATAAGAAAGAACTCTTGGTATCTGCACTGATACCAACTATCATTATGATGATGATTCTAGCCTCAGTTTTTCGGTCACCTGCATTGCGACCAGATTTTTTTATAACAGCGTTGCCAATACTATTCTATTAGTAAAGATCTGTAGAGTCAATTTAATATTTTAAAAATATCTAAACCCGAATTCCGGGGACACTTCTGGGGACATTTATTCGTTGGAGACAGAGCCTTTAATCCAGGGACTGTCCCCGGAAAACGGGGACGTATGGTCATCTCATTATGCACAGTACGCTAGGCTCGTACCACAATGTTCCAAGGTTCGAGTCTCAACTGTGCATTGCTTTTAGATTTATCGCCGATAATTCCCACTCTACCATCGTTGAGAAAAGGAATACAGCTGGACTTGGAAAGGCAGCCATCCATCTGATGGGACATTAAGCTATGGCTCATGAGCAGGGTATCTTCCACATCTGCACTTTAAAGATTATGCTGGATGGCCTTGACGAGGGTTTCCATCGGTTTCCTAATAAGTATCGAATGGATCGCTTTCAGATGTTGTACTGAGATCTTGGGGCCCTTGTAACCTGGTAGCCGTCCCGTGGCCGAGTGGCTACTGATCTAAGGGACCTGGGTTCGAGCCCTGGACAACGCATCGATGTGTGTGTGTTTTTCTGCTGAGGTCCTGCCAACCTCACAGACCTTCTACTATGGCATATAAACTGACAGCTCCTGTCAGACTTCTGTGGCAAGCAGCTGCTTGAGGAGGTATTTATTTATTATTATTTTAACCTGGTAGCTGCGTAGGGATAAAATAACCAAATCCAAAAAAAAAAAACCTGTAGCTTTGAGTCGTTGTGCTAACTGGAGTCACAAGGGAAAGCAATTAATAATGAGATGAAAGCATTGCATCTCATTATTAGTTGCTTTCAGCAATTATTAGTTGTAACTATAATTATTAGTTGTAACTATATAAACAACTAATAATGTGTTCATAACATTATTAGTTGCTTTCAGCAGTTTACTAATGAAATAAATGAAAAAAAAGTGGGAAGAATGGGGAAATAGGCAAAGGCCAAATGATTGGATTGAAAAGGAAGGGTTGATTCTGAGAATTAAATTAGAAGGGATTCGCAAAGAAAACTTTTCATAGTACTCACACCCAAGCGTTTCGAGAAGCGATACGCGAACCGACTTTGAAATGGGATTCATAAACAAACTTCGAAAAAGGATTCATGAACTAAATTTAGAAATGTATACCCGAATATACTTCGAGAAACGATTCACTAACAAGCTTTCAGAAAAGATTCATGAACAAATTTGAAAAAGGGATCCACGATCGAATTATAAGAATGGATTTACAAATTTCTAGAAGGGATTCACGAAATAATTTTAGAGAAGGGATTCCCACGACATTTTATCACCCCAAGCAAACTTACTTTTTACGACTCTCGAGTAAATTTTGTCTTTGCCTCCCTGAGGTAAATTTACTCTTTGAATATTCAAGTAACTTTACATTTATTGCACTTTTTTTTTTAGTTGTAATTAGAGCAAGCCCATCCAATTACCGGAAAGCCATCGTTAAAATTCTGCCGCCCCAATCGACAGCTTGGAATGCTAGTGTTGCCACGCCGCCCTGAATTTGTGAATTAAACTTTAGAAAGAAATCAAAGACGAATTTCCAGAAAGGATTGGGCGGGTGTGGCTCAGTCGGTAGCGCGCCAGGCTCGTAATCTGTAGTTCCCAGGTTCGAGTCCCAGCTGGGTCAGCGTTGAGATTTATCTCCGCAAAATTCCCCGCCCTGCCCACGGTCAATAGGGGACACTGATGGGCTTGGAAAGACCGCCGTCCGTCGGATGGGACGTTAAGCCGTGGCCCCGTGTGCGCGAGAGCCATACCCTGTGCACGTTAAAGAACACACTTGATGGCCTTGACGGGAGGCTACCATCTGTCAATAAACAGCTGTTCCAGTGGGTCCCCTCCCCCAACCTTCTCTGAGCCTTCGGGGTCCATGTGACCTGGCCATTTAGCCCATGGTGTGCAAAAAGGTGCCGCTCAGAGGTAAAACAACCCAACCCAGAAAGGATTCATACATAAACTTACAAAGATAACACTAGACAACAAATTGAAACTTTTTCTCATAACACTGGTCAAATGGGATGTTTTTTTAAACTAATTTTGGGATGCTGAATTCAAATAAGACTGTGAACAATCTGCAGCACGTACAGTTTTTTTTTTTAAATCACGGATTGATATATTTCATATTTCAATGAATACACATATCTCGGAAATGAAAATAAATGTGACTTTTTTTTAAATTGCAACTAAAGCTCATTAATTAATCACATGATTACAAGTGAAAAAAATTAGAAACGTCATAGTTATAGACCACTGAATATAAAGTAACAAATGAAATAATATTGACACGCAAAATAAGAAAACATGGGTAAGGATCTTTAATATTTACATGAAGTTCATTTTTGTCTTTTATGTGCTGAGGTATCTTCCTTTTGTAAGAACCAACAGCAGTCACCCATCATTGCTGGGTTCCACCTGTCTCGGTATCTCTCCTCCATGGTTCCGATATCCTGGTGAAATCTTTCCCCTTGCTCATCATTGACAGCGCCTAATTTCTTGGGAAAGAAGTCGATGTGTGAGGAAGATGCGAATGCAAGAAATGAATCTTCAAAGACATTCGGCAGGCAAGATTTTCACAGTTTTTAAGAAGATCTTGAATGAGCTGATGGTAGTTTTCCTCTTTGTGATTCCCCAGAAAACCCTGGATCACAGACGTGAAGGATTTCCATGCAGCGTGCTTCTTCATATTCAGTTTTTCTTCGAAGACAGTATCATTCAGTAGCTTCGTATCTTAGGACCAACAAAAATCCCTTCTTTGAGTTTGGCATCACTTAGTTTTGGAAAATTTTCCTTCAAGTGCAAAAACCTTTACCAGTTTTGTCCATAGCCTTTTACAAAGTTTTTCATAAGCCCCAGTTTGATGGGTAGTGATGGGAGCAGAACATCAGAGGGATCAACTAGAGATTTATACCTCACATTACTCTTTCCAGGAATAAAAACATCTCTTTTGGGCCAGTCTTTTGTTTTGTAGTGTTACTTTCTGGTCCTATTGTCCCACAAACACAGAAAACAGCAAAATTTTGTGAAGCCACCATGAAGTCCAAGCAAGAGAAATATAACTTTTAGGTCACCATATATTGTCCACTTAAATTGGTCGTGATTTATAGCAGTGACTATTTTTTCCATGCTTTCATAAGTTTCCTTCATTCCCACAGCTTGTATCACTGGAATGGAGGGTTTTTGGTTTCAATTTTGCAAAAGGACAGTTTTTAAGCTGGATTTTGAACAATCTATAAATAGACGCCATTCCTTAGGTCGTGAGTTGTTTCAAATTCTTTCATCAGCCCTGAAATATCTGTGCAGAAACACAAACAATCTTGCATCTCGTAATAAGCAGATAAAGCCAAATTTCTCTTTCTGAAAAGAGAAACTCGTGGCATCCTTGACCAGAAGATTCCATTCTTGAAGTCTTGAACCTGAAAACTCAGCTTGTTGTTAGGAAAGTCCTAGGTCTCGAACAAGATCATTTAGTTCGTTTTACTGAATCAGATGAGGCTCATCTAACTTTATAGGGGTGTATGTAGGATCAGGATCTGTATGTGCCTCAAATGCCTTCCTCTGATGAATGTGAATCCATCTCCTCCCAGTTGGTTCGATTTGTTGGTGTAGGAAGATCTCCATGAAGAACTGTCCTTATGACTGAAGGCACATTTGGATATTGTATTTTGCTTTTGTTCTTTTTTGAAAAGCCCGACACTTTAGTTAAACAAAATTATCGATCATACAAGTGACTAATTGGCTCACGCCAAATCATTGTTTCTGCAAAGGGCATGGATTTTATTTTATCTTTCAACTATTCACTCAGGCCAACAAAGCACGAAATGCAGCACACATGTGGAGCCCATGTTTTGTCCTGATCTCCAACATGACATCCAAAATACAAGTTATAGGCTTTCTTCACAATCTTTGTCCAAGAATGACCCTGGGATTTTAAAATATAATTTCCAGACACATAACAAAACTTATCTGGCCCATTAACACATCCGCGACCCTGCCTATGTGCCATTTAAACACCAAAATTCGCTCTTCAACGTACTGCACGTGTTCCTTCTGCAATGAAAACAACAAGAATGGCTCTCTGAGGTTAGGTTACTATTACATGTTTTCTCCTACTTGGCAATCAGTGTTGCCAACCAGAAATAGTAAAATATCTAGTATCCTCCCAGTTGCCTGGAGGTGTTGGTATAGGAAGATCTTAATAGGAGTCTAAATGACCAATAACATAAAAACGTGACATGCTTAGCCATTTTTTAAAGCCAGATCTGAAATCAGCACCTGAAAAATAGTTAAAGGCAATTTATTTACAAAATAGTTAAATACAATTTTTCATGTTATAAAAACCTTGCAAACCAGTGTAATTTATAAACAAAATTCCAGAAAGGATTCATGAAGAAACGTCCAGAAAGGATTTATAAGCAAACTTTGGAAAGGATTCATGAAGAAACATTAAGAAGGATTAACGAGCAAACCTCGAGAATAAAATCATATCTAAACTTTAATAAGGAATACGTGAAGAACTAAGGAAAGAATTACATGATATAATGTACCTTAAAAGGGGATAAAAGAATTATCTCTGAGAAGTGATAAAAAAGAATTTTTTGAGAAGGGACACCAAACCTTGAGAAGTGATAGATGGATATATTGTTTTTAAGGTAACTAACTACCTTCACGTGTGTTGTGATTTGGAACAAAGAATAGTTCGTCTTTAAGATTCAAATCTAATTATATACCCAGCTATTATTGTGTTTCAGATTCTTTATGAGCATTTTAAGATCAGCTCCCAGTGGCAAAAGTACTAGGCACATTTGTTTAGTTTTGGATCCTGCTTTCATTATCTTTGCATAAAATTGTTGTACGACTTAAAAAAGAAATATGACCCTCAAAGGTCTCACCATCAGATTCCGAATATGTGTATTCGATCCATTATGACGTAGGTGGTTTTAATTCCCAATTTCCTAACTCTTGACAGGATATTAAAACTTCTAACTTTGTATCTTTGGAAAAGATATTTTTTTTAAAGACGGATAATTTTAAAGACCTTTACGTTTATTTTCACTAATCATCATGAGAAGGATGCGCCTCAGGCTCATGATATGCAGTTCCTGGGTTTGAGTCCCACCTGCGCCAGCGTTGAGATTTATCACCGCAAACTCCTTACGCTGGTGAGAAAGGGGACATCGATGGACTTGGAAAGACTGCGGTCTTTCGGATGGGTCGTAAATCCTTGGAACATTAAATACACTGAATGGCCTTGATGGGAAATACCCATCTGTCTCCGAACAGTTATTCAGTGGAAGTATTTTTCCAACGTTCTCTGAGTTCTTGTGACTTGAAATTATATGAAAACTCAAATTAATAATATTTGCATATGTGTGAATATGCCTAAAAGGAAAAATAAATAATTTATAAGCTTTGCACACAACAATACTTTCATTGGGCTTAATTTACTTGAATATTTTCCCAATGTATTCCGATTTACTTGAGAATCATGAATTGAACACAGACACCTACTAATTTCTAGTTCTTCTGAAACTTTAGAATTCTTTTCCCAATATGTTCATAGAAACGAACGAGTTCCACAAGATTATGAAGCCTCATTTCTGGAGACTCAATTATTAGTTATAGATTAAGTCAAGACCTAAATCTAGTAGATACGATTTCAGTTAAGACTTAAGCCTAGTGGCCAGGATTTCTGCATTGAGGTAAAGAGCCTATTACATACGATTTCAGTTAAGACTTACGCTTAGTGGCCAGGATTTCTGCATTGAGGTAAAGAGCCTATTACATACGATTTCAGTTAAGACTTACGCTTAGTGGCCAGGATTTCTGCATTGAGGTAAAGAGCCTAGTAGATAAGATTTCAATTAAAACCTACGCCTAGTGGGCAGGATTTCTGCATTAAGGTAAAGAGCCTAGTAGCTACGATTTCACTTCAGACTTACGCCTAGTGGCCAGGATTTCTGCATTGAGGTAAAGATTGTGATGTCTAAGGAATCGTCTGGGCTGTATGTTATATGCATGAGACCATCGCAGAAGAGACTTATTGCCTGCAATTAGTTATTTTTAAGCTAATTGACATCAATCAGATCAAAGGGACTTGGGTTCGAGTCCCGGGTAAGGCATGGATGTTCGTGTTGTTTTTATGCTGAGGTCCTGTCATCCTTACAGGCTTTCTACTATGGCATATAAACTGGTAGGCTCCTGTCAGACCTCTGTGGCAAGAAGCTGCTTGAGGGGGTATTTATTTTTTTATTCATTAAACATATTTAATGCAATTCTCTGGTTTAGATTGAAACACACATTTTGATTTGTGTATGGGGTTTCGGAGATGCTTAATACCTGCAGAAAAAGCCCAAAGAAGCTACTGGTTTTCATTTTCTAGCCACTTATGGACATTGCTTTCACTTGTTATTCTCAAATGCACATCCACTGGAAGCACTTCAATACCGAGAGAGTTTCTCGTTGATGCATTGCATTGCACGTATCCATTGCTTACAAGTCCTCTTCAGTCAATGTCTTGCTCCTATTGTGAACGTCGTTGGCCACCGTCAATTCGCTCTTGAGAGTTGTGTTGCCTCGTCCTTGGCTGTGAACCTACACAGCTACTGTTACTCACCATCGCTGCTCACCACAAGTCAGGACATCCGTGTCAGTGCGGCAGCATTTCAACCGCTGAGTGGGCTGCCGTTAGCTCACATCGGTTGATGTCCCATTGTAATGGTCTCCCATTGTAATGTGTGCACCAGTGACTCAGTGCCTCCATATCTAAATTACTCGATCATCCCGAGGAGTGGCGGCAAGCGGCTGGCAGGAGGTGCGCTCGTGCAGGTGACCGCCCCCCATTGCTGGGGGAGCTGATGAGGGGGAGGTGGCACGGCGATAACACGTGCTCCTTCTCCCTACTCTGGACGGGGTATCTAATAACCATATGATAACGCGCCACGGGCATGCATGCCATTACAGCACCGGAGCCCCGTCATTTGCGGTGCTTGCATGCGCTGACCGGTTGACGGAGGTCGCAGGTCATGAGCGGCCATCAGCGGGTGGCCGACGGTGGCGGAGAACGGCTGTGGGGGAGGCGGTCAGCCCCAGCCGCATACCAGTGAAAGAAACGTGCGCGGTCTCCCGGATTCGGCGCGCCGAGCAGCACGAGGGGAGGCGCACCCTCCCGAGGGTCACCGGCGGTGGCGTGACGCGCGTGACCTGGCCGCACGGGCCACTAGGGGGGAGAGTAGGGAAGGGGCGCTATCGGCAAAGGGAGATCAATGGAGGAGTGAAATTGTTGAGGAATTCCTCTTCCAAGTGGCGTATGGAGCGTGGCCACTTAGGAATCTTTGGAGTGCGGAGCGGAGTGCTATGGTGTTTTGACGGAAGAAGGAATGCACCTGTGATCGGCACATACCGAAGCGGAATGATCAATTTATCTCTCTATTTTTTCAAACGAGTTTCATACCACGAAGTAATAAAGACCGCACTCAAGATGACGCCGTTATAACTCTTTTATTACGAAGATTACTTAAATATCAAAAGGCAGACAATTGTAATAAAGTTCACTAGCCGTTTGATTGAAATTTTCTTTATTGCAGCAAAACTTGGTTGATTAGAAATAGAGAGACCGTAAAAAATTGCGAATTGCTGAAAGCTGGGTTAATTCGAAATTCACGATTAAAAACAAAACACAAATATAAAAATGCAAAAATAAAGAAAAAAATAATTAAATGAGATTAGGCCGTTCCATTGCCGAGTGGTTAGCAAGATCTGCTACTGGTCATAGGAACCTGGGTTCGAGCCCCGAGTTTTTTGTTTGTTAGCGCGCTTGGCTACTGAACTAAGGGACCTGGGTTCGAGCCCCGGATAAGGCATGGACGTTTGTGTTGTTTTTCTGCTGAGGTCCTGCCATCCTCACAGACCTTCTACTATGACATATAAACTGACAGGCTCCTGTCAGACCTCTGTGGCAAGCAGCTGCTTGAGGGGGTATTTATTATTTATATTATTTGTGTTGTCTTTCTGTTGAGGTCTCGCCTTCCTCACTAATCTTTTCTATGGCGTAATAAACCAACACCTCCTGCTGTTATTACTGGTAGACTCCTTTGCTAAGTTCTTACTAACGTATATCGAAAAATACATTTTATTTAGAAAGAAAATTATTCGTATTTATTATCAAATATCATAATGTTAGTTAATACAAATAATTTTTCTCCTGAATAAAATATATTTATAGATAAATATTAGTATAAAGATTAGCACAAGAGTCCACCAGTAATAATATTAAAATAAAAAATATAATAATTATCTATACATAGAACTACTTGCGCTGACGTCAAACATTTGGTGTACTGGCCTGTTATAGAGGAATTGATTACACTGACAGGTTCCTGTCAGACCTCTGTGGCAAGCAGCTGCTTGAGGGGATATTTATTTTTATTTTTTATTCAATAGACAATATAAATATTAACGCTGTCACTGTTACTGCCTATGCTCTTTTTACTATATAGTATAAAATAGTCATGGAAATCACCAAACACTGTAGTAAAAAAAAAAAAACTCATTTAAAAAGTCACTAATTTTGAACTGTTAATTTTCTAAAGATTCCCTAGTTCTATGAATTGCATTATATCACGAAATTTTTAAGTCCCTGACAAGTATCGCTGGATTATGTCCCAAAACGGAAAATACTTCATCTTTAATCGGCAGTGGCTTAATCGATACATTAATATCATCTTCCCTTTCGTCGTCGTGGCTGTTCAATGGTTGCATTCCCAAAGGCATAATTTTTGGGGGCTTTTTTTTATTTGGCTCCTGCCATCCTCTCAGACCTTCTTCTCTGGCATATAAACTGACAGGCTCCTGTCAGACCTCTGTGGCAAGCAGCTGCTTGAGGGGGTATTCATTTTTTTAAATTTTTTTTTATCAAATTATGGAGGCAAGGTTGTTAGCTGAAAGCAACTTTTTTTTAACTTCTATTTTACTGAGAAAATAGTTGAAACTTTCCTTGGGAATCAAAATATCTGTATTGCTGAAGATTCTAAACAACAGAGTAACCATCTTAGCATGTATATGTGATGTAGACCTCCTACCCGCACCTCCTAAACAACGTATATCCCTGCTTTCCACTTTATTTCATAATCCCTTTAATCTGTGCTTCCCGCATTACCCCCCTCTACATCTGTGCTATCCACTTTACTTCATAACACAATTTACATCTGTGCTTCCCACTTTACCTCATATCCCTTTAATCTGTGCTTCCCACGTTACCCCCCCCCCCCCCTCTACATCTCTGCCATCCACTTTACTTCATAACATAATTTGCATCTGTGCTTCCCACTTTACCCCATAACAGTCTTTACACCTATGCTTCACACTTTACCCTATAGCATTCTTTACACCTGTGCTTCCCACTTTACCCCATAACAGTCTTTACACCTGTGCTTCCCACTTCACCCCATAACACCCTCTACAACTGTGCCTCATATTTTACACCATAATAATATAAATAAATAAATAAATAAATACCCCCTCAAGCAGCTGCTTGCCACAGAGGTCTGACAGGAGCCTGTCAGTTTATATGCCAGAGTAGAAGGTCTGAGAGGATGGCAGGACCTCAGCAGAAAAACAACACGAACATCCATGCCTTACCCGGGGCTCGAACCCAGGTCCCGTAGATCAGTAGCCAAGCGCGCTAACCACTAACAAACACCCTCTGAAACCCAAAACGGAAAAAAATTTAATTTTTTTCCGTTTTTACATTTATACGTGTACTTCCCAGTATACCATATAAACCCTTTACATCTGTGCTTCCCACTTTACCCCATAACAGTCTTTACACCTATGCTTCCCACTTTACCCTATAGCATTCTTTACACCTGTGCTTCCCACTTTACCCCCCTCTACATCTGTGCTATCCACTTTACTTCATAACACAATTTACACCTGTGCTTCCCACTTTACCCCCCTCTACATCTGTGCTATCCACTTTACTTCATAACACAATTTACACCTGTGCTTCCCACTTTACCCCATAACAGTCTTTACACCTGTGCTTCCCACTTTACCCCCCTCTACATCTGTGCTATCCACTTTACTTCATAACACAATTTACACCTGTGCTTCCCACTTTACCCCATAACAGTCTTTACACCTGTGCTTCCCACTTTACCCCCCTCTACATCTGTGCTATCCACTTTACTTCATAACACAATTTACACCTGTGCTTCCCACTTTACCCCATAACAGTCTTTACACCTGTGCTTCCCACTTTACCCCCCTCTACATCTGTGCTTCCCACTTTACCCCCCTCTACATCTGTGCTATCCACTTTACTTCATAACACAATTTACACCTGTGCTTCCCACTTTACCCCATAACAGTCTTTACACCTGTGCTTCCCACTTTACCCCCCTCTGCATCTGTGCTATCCACTTTACTTCATAACACAATTTACACCTGTGCTTCCCACTTTACCCCATAACAGTCTTTACACCTGTGCTTCCCACTTTACCCCCCTCTACATCTGTGCTATCCACTTTATTTCATAACACAATTTACACCTGTGCTTCCCACTTTACCCCATAACAGTCTTTACATCTGTGCTTCCCACTTTACCCCCCTCTACATCTGTGCTATCCACTTTACTTCATAACACAATTTACACCTGTGCTTCCCACTTTACCCCATAACAGTCTTTACACCTGTGCTTCCCACTTTACCCCCCTCTACATCTGTGCTATCCACTTTACTTCATAACACAATTTACACCTGTGCTCCCCACTTTACCCCATAACATCTCTTTACACCTGTGCTTCCCACTTTACCCCCCTCTACATCTGTGCTATCCACTTTACTTCATAACACAATTTACACCTGTGCTTCCCACTTTACCCCATAACAGTCTTTACACCTGTGCTTCCCACTTTACCCCCCTCTACATCTATGCTATCCACTTTACTTCATAACACAATTTACACCTGTGCTTCCCACTTTACCCCATAACAGTCTTTACACCTGTGCTTCCCACTTTACCCCCCTCTACATCTGTGCTATCCACTTTACTTCATAACACAATTTACACCTGTGCTTCACACTTTACCCCATAACAGTCTTTACACCTGTGCTTCCCACTTTACCTCCCTCTACATCTGTGCTATCCACTTTACTTCATAACACAATTTACACCTGTGCTCCCCACTTTACCCCATAACATCTCTTTACACCTGTGCTTCCCACTTTACCCCCCTCTACATCTGTGCTATCCACTTTACTTCATAACACAATTTACACCTGTGCTTCCCACTTTACCCCATAACAGTCTTTACACCTGTGCTTCCCACTTTACCCCCCTCTACATCTATGCTATCCACTTTACTTCATAACACAATTTACACCTGTGCTTCCCACTTTACCCCATAACAGTCTTTACACCTGTGCTTCCCACTTTACCCCCCTCTACATCTGTGCTATCCACTTTACTTCATAACACAATTTACACCTGTGCTTCACACTTTACCCCATAACAGTCTTTACACCTGTGCTTCCCACTTTACCCCCCTCTACATCTGTGCTATCCACTTTACTTCATAACACAATTTACACCTGTGCTTCTCACTTTACCCCATAACAGTCTTTACACCTGTGCTTCCCACTTTACCCCCCTCTACATCTGTGCTATCCACTTTACTTCATAACACAATTTACACCTGTGCTTCCCACTTTACCCCATAACAGTCTTTACACCTGTGCTTCCCACTTTACCCCCCTCTACATCTGTGCTATCCACTTTACTTCATAACACAATTTACACCTGTGCTTCCCACTTTACCCCATAACAGTCTTTACACCTGTGCTTCCCACTTTACCCCCCTCTACATCTGTGCTATCCACTTTACTTCATAACACAATTTACACCTGTGCTTCCCACTTTACCCCATAACAGTCTTTACACCTGTGTTTCCCACTTTACCCCCCTCTACATCTGTGCTATCCACTTTACTTCATAACACAATTTACACCTGTGATTCACACTTTACTCCATAACACTTTACACCTGTGTTTCCCAAGTTTGAGAATTCAAAATTTTCGTGTTACACCAGAAAGAAAGAAAACGTTTTATTACCTTTTTTAAAAAATAATAATTTATTTTATTAGTTAATCGTCTGTTATTTTAAAATCCATGAATACTTTTTTTTTGTTTTACATTCAAATGTGAAGGCAGACCATTATTATGGTTATTTTCAATTATATAAAAATGAAAAAAATAAATAAAATTCAGTTTATCAATTTTTTTTTATATTTAATAATATCTAGAAAGGGATTAAATGTTTTTTTTTCGCAACAAACCTTCTTGAGCTTAAGGTAAAAGAACTTTCACAGTTATTTGGCAAAAATAAACAAAACGAAAATTCCATATCAAAATTACTTTTGGACTAAAACAAAATTAATTGCTAAATTTTTAAAATTGAATTACCAGTAAGTTCTCATCAATTATCGAAAAAAAAAAAAACGAAGTTCACAGAAATTTTTTTTAACAGTATTGTCTTCTTTTGAGCGGAGAGTTGAAACTTTCTTCGAACACAATTGTTTGATATTTGGCTGATAATTTTGCTTAAACATAAATAACAGGCGGCACATCTGAAGCCTTTTTCGCTGCACATTTGAAGCATTTTCATGGCACATGTGTGCGGCAATAGATCGGCACAATGGAAACAGAACTGGATACTATTCAACGTCACGATACTTCATTCCGGCTATTTCTTTTTCCACAAATTATTCTTGTTCAATAGTCCAGCACGTTGCACCCCCCCCCCCCTACATTCTAGTGGTCTTTAAAAGAAAAAAAAAAAAAAAAACGCAATACAAAACAGGGCAGGATCGTGGGGGGGGGGGGGGGGGGGTCAGGCTCGTAATTTGCATTTCCCTGTTCGCGTCCCACCTGAGCAGCTTTGAGATTTATCTCCGCAAAACTCCTCGATCTGCCCTCGGTCAGTAGGGGACACCGACGGGCTTGGAAAGGTCGCCGTCAGTCGGACGGAACATTAAGACTGGGCACCGTGTGCGGGAGAGTCATGCCTTGTGCTCTTAAAGAACATACTGGATGACCTTGACCTAATAGCTGTCCAGTGGGTCTCCTTCCTCCGATCTTCTCTAAGTCCTCAAGGTCCTTGTGACCTGGCCATTTAGCTCATTGTGTGCAAAAAAAGTGCCGTTCAGAAGTAAAACAACCTCTGAGGGGTCACAAGGCCCCGAAGGTTTGAAAGAAAGTTAAAGGAAGGGAACCTATTAGTCAGCTTTTAGGAGAAAGATGGAAACTTCCGTCGAGTGTGTTCTTTAATGTGCAAAGGACGGGACTTTCCATGTCCATCGGTGTTCCCTTTCTGACCGACAGCAGAGAGCGGATTAGCAGAATTTTATTCAATGCTGGCACAGCTGGGGTTCGAACTTGGAAATTACAGATTACGAGTCTGATGCGCTACCGACAAACCCAATCCTTGAAAATTGGTTCTTAGGTGACATATCATTTTTGAGAACTTAGGTGACAATATAGATTTTATACTTTCAGGAAACAGTGTAATTTTTATGCCCCAGAGAGTACAAAAATTCACTAATGCTCCGAGTGGTTAGCACGCTTGGCTACTGATCTACGGGACCTGGGTTCGAGCCCCGGATAAGGCATGGATGTATGTGTCGTTTTTCTGCTGAGGTCCTGCCATCCTCTCAGACCTTCTACTATGGCATATAAACTGGCAGGCTCCTGTCAGACCTCTGTGGCAAGCAGCTGCTTGAGGGGGTATTTATTTTTGCCGTCCCATGGCCGAGTGGTTAGCACGCTTGGCTACTGATCTAAGGGACCTGGGTTCGAGCCCCGGGTAAGGCATGGATGTGTGTGTCGTTTTTCTGCTGATGTCCTGCCATCCTCACAGACCTTCTACTATGGCATATAAACTGACAGGCTCCTGTCAGACCTCTGTGGCAAGCAGCTGCTTGAGGGGGTATTTATTTATTTTTATACCTCTGTGTATATAGTTGGAAAGAAGGCTGTGCCATGAGAGCAAAGGTAATCCTGATCCCAAGGGACACCGAAACCTCGTCTTGGAACTGGTTGTTAGATTTCGCCAGTAGGCCTACTTTGAATACAGTTGCAATGATGCGAGACTGAATCATCGAAGTTGGTCGTTGTGAAGAGGGAGCCACCACCGATTATTGACGAACACAGAGAGAGAAAGAAACAGGATTTCGTTTCTTCCCTCTAGGCAGGGAGAGAGCAATTCGAAGCGTCTTGCGGGAAGAGATATCCTGGTGGGAGGTGGGCTGTGGTAGACCTGTCCTGGTTATTACGATCTTTCGCCAACGCTTAGATGTAATAACTGTTTCGGTTAGGTGTGTTATATTGGCTGCCGCAAGGGAACACCTGAAAGAAGGACGTTCCTTGATTTGTAACTACTGCATAAAAAACGTTATGCGATGGTGATCGTCACTGAAGAAAATTCGGCGTTTTTAATCAACGCGTTAATTGTTGTTTGTGGATTTTGGAGTTGAGTTTTATTCGATTAGGGGAGTGTAAAGTGGTTCGAAACGTAGAAAGGGGGATCAAAATTAATAACTCAAGTAAAATTGCCTAGTTCTCAGGTTCGAGACTCGCTTCTGCTAGCGTTGGGATTTATCTCTGCTAGTAGTTCCCACCCTGTCCCAGGTCGGAAAGCGGATACCGATGGGTTAGAAAAGGCCGCCGTCCTTAGGATGGGATGCTAAGCCGTGTACAGTCGCTCAAAAAATATCCGAACACTATGGTTGATTACAGAATTCATAAAAAATATCTGGCAATGATTTTTTTTTAGAAATTAGTGATCTGGCAACCTTCGTGTCACGTGATTACAGAATTCAGGAAAAATATCTGGAGCGTGTACAGCAACTGTACACGCTCCAGTTACCGTTCACAGCAAACTGGAGCGTATGCAGTTACTGCACACGCTCCAGTTTGCTGTGAACGGTAACTGCATACGCTCAATATTTCCGTGAGTGAGCCCACACGATCCAGGTCTTTGTGAGCTCACACGATCCAATATGCTGTGAACATTAACCGCAACCGCTTTAGTTTGCTGTGAACGGTAACTGCACACGCTCCATATTCATTGCATTATACATTCATACGCATTATATATATTAAAAAATATCCGAACACTATGGTCGATTACAGAATTCAGAAAAAATATCTGGCAACGTTTTTTTTTAAGAAATTAGTGATCTGGCAACCTTCGTGTACACGCGCAAATTAAAGAATACACTGGATGGCATTGACGGGAGGATACCATCTGTCTCCCAACAGCTGTTCCAGTGGGTCCCATTCCCTTCCCTCAAACTTCTCTGAGCTCTTGGGGTCCTTGTGACCTGGGGGTGGCTCAGTCGGTAGCGCGCCAAGTTCGTAATCTGCAGTTCCCAGGTTCGAGTCCCAGCTGGGTCAGCGTTGAGATTTATCTCCGCAAAATTCCCCGCCCTACCCACGGTCAGTAGAGGACACCGGACACCGTCGGATGGGACGTTAAGACGTGGCCCCGTATGCGGGAGAGCCATACCCTGTGCACGTTAAAGAACACGCTGGATGGCCTTGACAGGAGGCTACCATCTGTCTCCCAACAGCTGTTCCAGTGGGTCCCTTCCCCTAACCTTCTCTGAGTCTTCGGGGTCCTTGTAACCTGGCCATTTAGCTCATTGTATGCAAAAAAGTGCCTCTCAGAGGAAAAACAACCCAACCCAATCCAACTCTTGTGACCTGTCCATTTAGCCCATAATGGGCAAAAAAGTGCCACTAAATGGTAAAACAACCCAACACTGAAATTGGAAACATCAATTACTTATGTAGTAGTACGTAACACATTTGAAAATGGTGGGGACCTCCTCGCTATAATTTTACAGAAAAACAATCCCAATTTTTACATCCACGATTTTGTCAAGTCACTCCGAATTTTGCCAACTCCCCAAGATTTTACCAAGTCACTCCGAATTTTGTCAACTCCCTAAGATTTTGCCAACTCACCTGTATTTTACTAAGTGGCTTCGAATTTTGCCAACTGCCCTAGATTTTACCGTCTCTCCATTTTCCAAACTGCCCTAGATTTGCCAAGTTGCCTCGATTTTGACAACTCCACTTAATTTTACCAAAAAGAAAATGATTACAAATTTTCACAACTCACCTAGGTTTTACGAAGTCGCTTCGAATTTTGTCAACTCCGAGTTACTTTGGGGGGAGGCTCCCCCATTCCCCCCATACCTACGCCCCTATGTCTCATTGTCATTGTCAAAGCTTTGTGCTCCTCCTTGGTTTATTCTTTGAAACTTTCTGCCATTGCAGAATGCAAATACTGGACATAGAAATGGAACCATTTCCATGTTAAGTCAATGGAGAGTCAGATTCGTAAGTTCTACAGTACACTTTTTATAAGAAAATAAGATTTGATAAATTCAAATCTTATTCAAATCTATCTAAATCTCGATTTTCAACAATATTTGTTGGGCATTTTCTTTTTTTTAAGTTTTAATTAACTTCTGAGGTGAATTTTTATGATTGACATCTCTGTTATTCGATATTCAAACTTGTATAACTCTTCAAGTATTGAACGAAATCGAAATTTAGACAGTTTACCAGACATATTTATTTTCACTCATATTTTGCCATCAAAGTTTATTTAACCAGTTACAGAGCATCGAATTTGATTTTGCTTTGACATAAGATGAGGATTTTTTCATTTTTCTGTTCATTGCCTGTATATCAGACGAAATAGGTAAGGGCACCAGCCCCGTACTACGGTTTGCGAATTACGATTTCTCGTTGGGTTGTTTCACCTCTGAGAGGCACTTTTTTTTTGCACACAATGGGCTAAATGGCCAGGTCACAAGGACCCCGAAGACTCAGAGAAGTTTGGGGAAGGGGACCAACTGGAGCAGCTGTTAGGAGACAGATGGTAGCCTCCCTCAAGGCCATCCAGTGTTTCTTTAACGTGCAGAGGGTATGACTGTCCTGCACACGGACCACTGCTTAACGTCCCATCCGACAGACAGCGGCCTTTCCAAGCCCATCGGTGTCCCCTACTGACCGTGGGCAGGGGGGGAAATTTTACGGAGATAAATCTCAACGTTGACCCTACACATCGAACCTGGGAATTGCAGATTACGAGCCTGGGGCGCTACCCCCGCCCCCACGATTTCTGATCTCTATACGTTAAATCAGCTCGGCTGCATTGGTAACAATACATAGTGGATTTTTGATAACGATGTGAGACAGGACGGAGTGGTTGGGGTTTGATCTCCGTAGTGGGCCAGAATCGCAATCTACAGTTCCCAGGTTCGAATCTCCACTGTGCCAGTGTTGAAACTTATCTACAGAAACCCACCTCTGCCCTCGGTCAGAAAGAGACACCGGTGGACTTGAAAAAGCTGTCGTCCGTCGAATGAGACGATAAGCATTCGCTCCGTGCTCAGGAAAGCCATACCTTGTGTATATTAAAAAAACGTTGGATAGCCTTGATGGGAAGTCATCATCTGTCTACCAAAAGGTGCTCAGTGGGTTCCCTTCCACCACCGTCTCTCAGACTCGGGTTCCTTGTGACCTGACCATTTAGTCCATTGGGTGGGCAAAAGTGCTGCTCACAGGCAAAACCAACCAATCAACAATGCGAGTGCTTTCTTTTTCTACTATACGCCAAGGCGAATGTTTTAGCTGAAGGGTCGCATAAAAGACAAACGGAATGGTGGGTCGCACAGAATACTGAAATCGAATGGCGGGTCGTGTATGAAACCTAAAATGGATTGGCGGTCCTCCAAAGAAATATATAATCAATAACATTTGCCGTCCCGTGGCCGAGTGGTTAGCACGCTTGGTTACTGATCTGGGTTCGAGCCCCGGGTTTGACCCTGGTTCGAGAGACCTGGGTTCGAGCCCCGGGTAAGGCATGGATGTGTGTGTCGTTTTTTCTGCTGAGTTCCTGCAATCCTCTCAGACCTTCTACTGTGGCATATAAACTGACAGGCTCCTGTCAGACCTCTGTGGCAAGCAGCTGCTCGAGGGGGAATTTATTTATATTTTATGTATAACAAAGAAAAAAACAACAACAACTAAAGTCAAACATAAACAATATAATTTTATTAAAATTGACTATTTTAATGGGACTTCTTGCCCTGTATATGTTCATTTTTCTCTCTTACAAATTTAATTTATTTGCCATCAGGTTGGGTTGTTTTACCTCTGAGCGGCACTTTTTTGCACACCATGGGCTAAATGGCCAGGTCACATGGACCCCGAAGGTTCAGAGAAGGTTGGGGAGGGGACCCACTGGAACAGCTGTTGGGAGACAGATGGTAGCCTCCCGTCAAGGCCAGCGTATTCTTTAACGTGCACAGGGTATGGCTCTCTCCCGCACACGGGGCCACGGCTTAACGTCCCATCCGACGGACGGCGGCCTTTCCAAGCCCATCGTTGTCACCTACTGACCGTGGGCAGAGGCGGGGAATTTTTGCGGAGATAAATCTCAACGCTGACGCAGCTGGGACTCGAACCTGGGAATTACAGATTACGAGTCTGGCGCGCTACCGACTGAGCCACCCCCGCCCCGAACATTTTGATGCTTAATTGTGCTGTTAATATGTATTCTAATTGACTATCACTATAGCAACGGCTAAATAGAATCATTTCATTGCACATAATCATAAATAGACCGTGTGAAAGCGATCAGTTCTATCCGGGAGACAAACACGCATTACTTTACATCCACGATTCGGACCCGGACATACCGAGTCCGCAATTGGTATTCTAATAACTAAGCGGCAAAGTAATCTCAATCTCAACCAACCGCAGACTAAAGAGGCCCATTTTATATATTAACTCAGTCGGTATAAATACATGTCCTTAGATGTCAGTTATTCTGTAAATAATAAACAACCACAAACATTAAAAGAGAAATAGCTGGAGGTAAACTACACATCCTACCGGGAATTATTGCGCATGCTCTACACCCGGAATCTGTAATTCCCTTCAGATCGGGAGGAAATCATTTTCATCCATCAGCAACTTGTTCTTTTAAGTTCAGAGGTCGCCATTACAGGAAAGCTCAAAAAATACGTTTTTGCTCCAAAAAACGCTCGTTCAGCAGGGCGAGCTCTTTCCTGTTACATGAAAACAAGAGAAAATAACAAAATAATGGTTTTTTACTTCCAATTTTTCTAATGACTTGTGGTGAATGGGAGAGGCAGTTATCTTCTAACCCTACCTATGCAAGCGTAAGATGGTGCGGTGCAGTGCTAGGGTCACGACGTTTCAAGGAATACTCCCGCCAAGTGAACGACTAATAATACTGCAATCTTCGCTGCGAGGGGAGGGCGAGATGGTGGTTGTTGGGTGGGAGAGAGGGGGGAGGGAATAGAGTGAAAGAAGGAGAGAAAAAAGCCTCGGAGGTAAAGAAACCTCCTCTTTGCTTTGTTCGAACAGGAAACATTTATTCCTCTGAATCACTGGCAATCGAAGGTCAAGAGTCGCCGTCCTTTGACCCGAGGCCTCGTATGCCGCGGGTCACTGACGGAGGCGGTGGCGGGAGTAAAGTAGACAAGAACCCGCGAAGAGACGCGTGCTGCGTGACGTGGCAGGCACGGGTGGACCGTGCTCACGTGCACACGTGATCAGCTACTATGCTCGCCAAGTTGCAAGTAGAGAGCGTGCTGCAATAAATATGCTGACAAATCTCTCGTTGCAATCTCTGCGGAGGAGAAAGAGATTTGGATTTTTTTTCTTTTGTTTTTAACAGTTTCAAGCAAATGCAGAATTTCAGGAAGAACCTTTGAGGAGTCGGTCCTTGTGCTACATGATGATCGTTTTGTTACGATGCACGGCATTGCGGTGAACGTCTGTATAAGGCGAATAGGAGAGTTGTAGAAAATGGCTTCTGATCGCAGGTGCTTGATTGCGTCGTATTCCGTGAATTCAGTGTCCTTGTGGCACAGTGCGTAATGATTCGTCTTTTGTAGCGAATGTTCTGTGAATTATTAGTATTGGTTAGCAGAGGTGAAGGTGGTTTTAAGTTTGCTCATTTGGCTTTACGATTTGACGATAAAATGTGCACAATAATCAGGGGCAGGACTCGTTCTAAAGGAATGGGGGGGGGGGGAGGCAAGGGAGCCATGGGAGCTCTTTTGACTCGAAATGAGAATTCCATTTCCCTCCGTATGAGAATTACCTTTCTCTCCATATGAGAATTACATTTCCCCTTGGGAATATTCCATTTTCTTCCATATGAGAAGTCCATTTCTCTCAACATGAGAATTCCATTCTGCCGTTCACCTGAGAATTCCATTTCTTTGCAAATAAGAATTTCATTTCCCTCCAATCAGAATTTCATTTCCCTCCATATGAGAATTCCACTTCCCTCATACGAGAATTCAGTTTTCCTTCCCATGAGAATTCCATTTCCCTCCGTATGAAAATCCCATTATCCTCCACATGAGACTACAATTTTCTCCTACATAAAAATTCCGTTATCCTCTACGTGAGAATTCCATTTTCTTCCACATGAGAATTGAAATTCCCTCAATTGGAGAATTCCATTCCCCTCTATATGAGATTTCCATCTTCCTCCATGTGAGACTACCATTTTCCTCCACATGTGAATTCCATTTTCTTCCATATGAGAATTTCAATTTCCTCCACATGAGAATTTCATTTTTCTAGACATTAGAATTCCATTTCCCTCCATATGAGAATTCCATTTCCCTCCGTATGAAAATCCCATTATCCTCCACATGAGACTACAATTTTCTCCTACATAAAAATTCCATTATCCTCTACGTGTGAATTCCATTTTCTTCCACATGAGAATTCCATTTTCTTCCACATGAGAATTGCATTTCCCTCAATTGGAGAATTCCATTCCCCTCTATATGAGATTTCCATCTTCCTCCATGTGAGATTACCATTTTCTTCCACATGTGAATTCCATTTTCTTCCATATGAGAAGTCCATTTCTCTCAACATGAGAATTCCATTCTGCCGTTCACATGAGAATTCCATTTCTTTGCACATAAGAATTTCATTTCCCTCCAATCAGAATTTCATTTCCCTCCATATGAGAATTCCACTTCCCTCATACGAGAATTCAGTTTTCCTTCCCATGAGAATTCCATTTCCCTCCGTATGAAAATCCCATTATCCTCCACATGAGACTACAATTTTCTCCTACATAAAAATTCCATTATCCTCTACGTGAGAATTCCATTTTCTTCCACATGAGAATTCCATTTTCTTCCACATGAGAATTGCATTTCCCTCAATTGGAGAATTCCATTCCCCTCTATATGAGATTTCCATCTTCCTCCATGTGAGACTACCATTTTCCTCCACATGTGAATTCCATTTTCTTCCATATGAGAATTTCAATTTCCTCCACATGAGAATTTCATTTTTCTAGACATTAGAATTCCATTTCCCTCCATATGAGAATTCCATTTCCCTCCGTATGAAAATCCCATTATCCTCCACATGAGACTACAATTTTCTCCTACATAAAAATTCCATTATCCTCTACGTGAGAATTCCATTTTCTTCCACATGAGAATTGCATTTCCCTCAAATGGAGAATTCCATTCCCCTCTATATGAGATTTCCATCTTCCACCATGTGAGACTACCATTTTCCTCCACATGTGAATTCCATTTTCTTCCATATGAGAATTTCAATTTCCTCCACATGAGAATTTCATTTTTCTAGACATTAGAATTCCATTTCCCTCCATATGAGAATTCCATTTCCCTCCGTATGAAAATCCCATTATCCTCCACATGAGACTACAATTTTCTCCTACATAAAAATTCCATTATCTTCTACGTGAGAATTCCATTTTCTTCCACATGAGAATTGCATTTCCCTCAAATGGAGAATTCCATTCCCCTCTATATGAGATTTCCATCTTCCTCCATGTGAGACTACCATTTTCCTCCACATGTGAATTCCATTTTCTTCCATATGAGAATTTCAATTTCCTCCACATGAGAATTTCATTTTTCTAGACATTAGAATTCCATTTCCCTCCATATGAGAATTCCATTTCCCTCCGTATGAAAATCCCATTATCCTCCACATAAGACTACAATTTTCTCCTACATAAAAATTCCATTATCTTCTACGTGAGAATTCCATTTTCTTCCACATGAGAATTGCATTTCCCTTAATTGGAGAATTCCATTCCCCTCTATATGAGATTTCCATCTTCCTCCATGTGAGATTACCATTTTCCTCCACATGTGAATTCCATTTTCTTCCATATGAGAAGTCCATTTCTCTCAACATGAGAATTCCATTCTGCCGTTCACATGAGAATTCCATTTCTTTGCACATAAGAATTTCATTTCCCTCCATATGAGAATTAAAATTTCCTCAAAATGAGTATTCCATTTCTCTGCACATGAGCATTTCATTTTCCTCAACATTGATAATTCCATTCTCCTTCACATGAGAATTAAATTTTCCTCCATATGAGAATTCCATTCTCCTTCACATGACAATTAAATTTCCTCCATATGAGAATTCCATTTCTCTGCACATGAGGATTTCATTTCCCTCCACATGAGAATTCCATTTCTCTGCACATGAGGATTTCATTTCCCTCCACATGAGAATTCCATTTCTCTGTACATGAGGATTTCATTTCCCTCCAATCAGAAATTCATTTCCCTCAACATGAGAATTCCACATGTGAGAAATTTTTTTCCCCCATATGAGAATTCCATTCTCCTTCACATGATAATTAAATTTCCTCCATATGAGAATTCCATTTCTCTGCACATGAGAATTTCATTTTCCTCCAATCAGAATTTCATTTCCCTCAAGATGAGAATTCTATTCTCCTTCACATGAGAATTAAATTTCGTTCATATGAGAATTCCATTTCTCTGCACATGAGAATTTCATTTCCCTCCACATGAGAATTTCATTTTCCTCCAACCAGAATTTAATTTCCCTCAACATGAGAATTCTATTCTCCTTCACATGAGAATTAAATTTCCTCCATATGAGAATTCCATTTCCCTGCACATGAGAATTAAATTTCCTCCATATGAGAATTCCATTTCCCTGCACATGAGAATTTCATTTCCCTCCAGTCAGAATTTCATTTCTCCCAACAGAATTTCATTTCCCTCAACATGAGAATTCCATTATTTCCCTCAACATGAGAATTCCATTCTCCTTCACATGAGAATTAAATTTCCTCCATATGAGAATTCCATTTCTCTGCACATGAGAATTTCATTTCCCTCCAGTCAGAATTTCATTTCCCCCAACAGAATTTTATTTCCCTCAACATGAGAATTCCATTCTCCTTCACATGAGAATTAAATTTTCCTCCATATGAGAATTCCATTCTCCTTCACATGGTAATTAAATTTCCTCCATATGAGAATTCCATTTCTCTGCACATGAGAATTTCATTTCTCTCCAATCATAATTTCATTTTCCTCAACATGAGAATTCCATTCTCCTTCACATGAGAATTAAAATTTCCTCCATATGAGAATTCCATTCTCCTTCACATGATAATTAAATTTCTTCCGTGTGAGAATTCCATTTCTCTGCACATGAGAATTTCATTTCCTTCCATATGAGGATTTCATTTCCCTCCAATCAGAATTTCATTTCCCTCAACATGAAAATTCCATTCTCCTTCACATGATAATTAAATTTCTTCCATATGAGAATTCCATTTCCCTCCAATCAGAATTTCATTTCCCTCAACATGAGAATTCCATTCTCCTTCACATGAGAATTAAATTTCCTCCATATGAGAATTCATTTGATCTGCACGTGAGAATTTCATTTCCTTCCACAGGAGAATTTCATTTCCCTCCAATCAGAATTTCGTTTCCCTCAACATGAGAATTCCATTCTCCTTCACATGATAATTAAATTTCCTCCATATGAGAATTCCATTTCTCTGCACATGAGAATTTCATTTCTCTCCAATCAGAATTTCGTTTCCCTCAACATGAGAATTCCATTCTCCTTCACATGATAATGAAATTTCCTCCATATGAGAATTCCATTTCTCTGCACATGAGAATTTCATTTCCCTCCAATCAGAATTTCGTTTCCCTCAACATGAGAATTCCATTCTCCTTCACATGAGAATTCCATTCTCCTTCACATGAGAATTAAATCTTCCTCCATATGAGAATTCCATTCTCCTTCACATGATAATTAAATTTTCCTCCGTATGAGAATTCCATTTCTCTGCACATGAGAATTTCATTTCCTTCCATATGAGGATTTCATTTCCCTCCACATGATAATTCCATTTCTCTCCCTATGTAAATTTCATTTCCGTAGGATTTCATTTCCTCTCCTTAAAAATATTTTTTCATAAAATAAATTAAGAGGATTTTTTTAATGAAATGCCTTTGCTTAATAGTTTTAAAAATTTAATTTTGTAGGGTACACTTAAAAATCAGGAGATAACAGTATCACATGACATAGGTCGGTATTTGGAAAAAAAAGGGGAGGGGGAAAAAGGAGGAGACAGACACCATCGAGCCGGAAAAAATGGTAAAAAAGCGAAAGGTCAAGAGACTGGATTTCCATAGCAGTGTAACATTTTCCTCCCCGTTTTAGAGGTTTTAGCAAAATTTCTTGAAAAATGCGTGAAATATTCACGAGTTTAATAATTTTCGCCCTCCATATGGCCGAGTGGTTAGTGCTCTTGGCTACTGATCTAAGGGACCTGGGTTCGAGCCCCGGGTAAGGCATGGATGTATGTGTCGTTTTTCTGCTGAGGTCCTGCCATCCACACAGACTTTCTACTATGACATACAAACTGACAGGCTCCTGTCAGACCTCTGTGGCAAGCAGCTGATTGAGGCGACATTTTTTTTTTTCATAACTCTTACTTGCATTCTCAGAGGGGGGCATGGCTCACTTCCCCTCTAGATCCGACTCTAACATTACATAATTATGAACATTGTACACTCAACCAATTTGAGAAAATTCATCCTTCGCGTTTTACTCTCCGCAAAATTTCCTCTGACTACCTGTTGTTCATTCAATATATAGTAACATTTAAAAAACAAATTATTCATTATCGAGTTAATCGTCTTTTATTCCCCATTTATTTTTTTGTTCTGGAAAGAAACAACACAAATATTAAATCTCAAGTTTAATAGCGGTCTTCTGAAAAAAAAAAAGTTGTCGGCAGGGTGACTTATCGAGCTCTTGTTCAGCTGAACCATGGAAGCTATGACTCTGATCTCAGTGGCGTTTTAAGAGATAGAACACAACTACAATTTGAATGTAGCCTTCCATTCACATAACATGGAGGTATGCGATCCCTTCTGGTATTAAAATGTAGCATCCGCTAGTGCCGAATTTTTCTCCAGTTCGCTAGCCACATGATGTAAAAAACTGACTGAATTACTAATGAAATACTCTTTGCATTTTTCCCCATCATCCGCTAGCTCAAATTAAAATTTTTAAGGAATGAAACGGTAGGTTGGGTTGGGTTGTTTTACCTCTGAGCGGCACTTTTTTACCCACCATGGGCTAAATGGCCAGGTCACATGGACCCCGAAGGCTCAGAGAAGGTTGGAGGAGGGGACCCACTGGAACAGCTGTTGGGAGACAGATGGTAGCCTCCCGTCAAGGCCATCCAGCGTGTTCTTTAACGCGCACAGGGTATGGCTCTCCCGCACACGGGGCCACGGCTTAACGTCCCATCCGACGGACGGCGGCCTTTCCAAGCCCATCGGTGGAAACGGTAGGTAAAGGAAAAACTTCATTCTCTTTGAAAACGAGATTCTCATATGCGCCAGAGGCGATAAGCGTTTTTCTAGTTAATTTTTATAATGGTTTAAGATTTTGTAAATGTTTTAAGAGTTGAAAGGTTTGTTTCTCTAGGAATAGCCAAGCAATGCTTTCAGTTCTATTATAAACTACCGCCATTGACTGTCAGTAGCTGCTTGGATCAAAGCGGATACTTCTCCTTTATGTAGTCAGTTTTTTTTTATTTTCTGCAAAAAAAAAAAACACATTTATTTTTATTTCTTCAACCACGAAGACACGAAATAAAGCCATGGAAATTGATTTGGATATGAGCCTCTTAGAAGCCAAACTGATCAACTCCACTTTTTCTACATTTCGCAATTCTAGTACCCAAGCACGTTGTTTTTATATATTTTTATATCTTGTAATATAGAATCTATATCTATAATATTACTCTACATAATATTTCTTTGTCGTATATTTGAAGCAAAGTTTTAAAATTAAATCTTAGAGAATCATGAATTTTCTCCGCTTTTTGTTTTATGGAGTTGATCAGTTTGGCTTATAAGAGGCTCATATCTTGATGATAAGTAATACAGTATGCAATAAATTAATATTACGCATAACATAAAATTTATGATTAATATAGAATAATATTTAAAAATCAAATTAATCATTTTCAAGTTCAAACATATTTCTTCCTCACGTTTTGCTCTGGGAATGAACAAATTTCCAAAAAATGAACAATTTATCAAATGTTTTGTGACATGTTTTGTGAATTGGAAACTACGTTAAAAATTTCCTAAATCTGAAACAAGTATTTCGTAGCAAAAAAAAAAATGTTTCGTGTCACAGGAAACAAATTCAAAATCCTTAAAAATAATTTCTAAAATCTAGTTTTTGAGCAACATTTGTTTACTACTTCACTCCCTACTTACTAATTTTTGAGCAACGTTTGTTTACTACTCACTACGAACTCAACATTTGTTTACTACTTCATGTGATTTTCTCTGGAAGATGAAACTTTTAGCATCAGTATTTTTCGTCATAAGGATTTACTTCAAACGTAATATAGTAAAATCACCCGTTATAATAAATTTAATTTTGCAAGTTTATATAATGTTTTTTTTTAACACTGGTTTCCATAAATTAAGAAACAACCCTTTGTTATGTCAATGAGAAGCTAACGTCGAAGCTTTATAACTTCTAAAATAAGTTTTTTTGCTTTCAAAAATGTGATTGCAGATAAAAATCTGAATCATATAAATAAATATTTCGTTTTTCAACAGTATTCGTTTGTGGAAGATTCAATATTATCAACAGCAATGCCAGTCTTAAGAAACTTATACTGTTGAACAGTGAAGGGATTCTTTACACAAACTTTATTAAACAGTGAAGGGATTCTTTACACAAACTTTATTAAACAGTGAAGGAATTCTTTACACAAACTTTATTAAACAGTGAAGGAATTCTTTACACAAACTTTATTAAACAGTGAAGGGATTCTTTACACAAACTTTATTAAACAGTGAAGGAATTCTTTACACAAACTTTATTAAACACTCTGAAACAATACTTATTACTAAGATTTAATTAACTTCTGAAATCAATTTTTGTAACTGGCATTGTTATTGTGAAATATTCAAACTTCCATAACTCATTAAATACTAAGCGTATATTGCTGAAAATCAAGATAGTGATGTATTTGATTGAGATCTTTATCTTCTGTCTCATTTTTCAAAACAAAATACTTATTTTAGACGTCAGAGAGCTTTGACTTTACCTTCCTATTGGCGAAACATAGGGTTTTTCCTTAATTTATGAGGACCAGTGTAGTTTCTCCCAATCTTGTAATTCACCGTCCTGCCCACGGTCAGTAGGAGAGACCGATGGGCTTGGAAAGACCGCCGTCCGTCGGATGGGACGTTAAGCCGTGGCTCCGTGTATGGGAGAGCCATACCCTGTGCACGTTAAAGAACATGCTGGATGGCCTTGACGGGAGGCTACCATCTGTCTCCCAAAACTGTTCCAGTGGGTCCCCTCCCTCAACCTTCTATTAGTCTTCGAGGTCCTTGTGACCTGGCCATTTAGCCCATGGTGTGCAAAAAAGTGACGCTCAGAGGTAAAACAACCCAACCCAATCTTGAAAATCAGCCATACCCTGTGCACGTTAAAGAACACGCTGGATGGCCTTGACGGGAGGCTACCATCTGTCTCCCAATAACTGTTCCAGTGGGTCCCCTCCCTCAACCTTCTCTGAGCCTTCGGGGTCCTTGTAACCTGGCCATTTAGCCCATGGTGTGCAGAAAAGTGACACTCAGAGGTAAAACAACCCAACCCAATCTTGTAAAAGTGTTGAGGACGAGTGTAACAGCAACGTCTGCTATCAAGCAGTTCAGCTTCAATAACTCTATTGAATTTTTAATTTTTACTCACTGTGGTATGTTTCGGTAAAAAAAAAACTTATTTTAAAGTTATGGAGGTTCTTGTGGCTCGACCCTTTCTCCGCCATATTGGGGAACTACTCTTCTACTGAATTTCAGATATCCTGTGGCTTTGTCCAAAGAAAGTCCATCACTAAAATGTTCAATGAAGTGACATAAATGTGATTTTCCACTCATATAATATTGACGTGTCCCAGTAGGTTTGATAACATAATGTATATTCTTAAACTACATATTTGAAATTAATTCGGGGGTCAAATACTTGAGTGCACCTCCGAGCCTGAAATTATTGAGTCAGATGAGCTCAAGTTCGAAACATTTCCATAATTACTGAGCTCTTGTTCGATCAGGGAAAACGTTTTTTCGGAAACATCGTAAAGTAAATATATACAGAAATACCTACCGCTAAACAATTTTTTCAATTCTTCCTATTCTAAGCTACTTTGAAAGAAAATTTATAAAGGAACTAGCTTTTCAATTTTATCTTTGGCATCATCTTTCGTGCTAACCTACTGATCCGGGTAGTCTCGTGGAGTCTTCTTTATGCATCTTTGCCGAAATTAGGTCTGACACGTATTAACATCAACTATATCATCCTCCCTGGCAGTGATTCACACCAGTTGGATTGGATTGTTTCACCTCTGAGCGGCACTTTTTTTGCACACAATGGGCTAAATGGCCAGGTCACATGGACCCCGAAGGCTCAGAGAAGGTTGGGGGAGGTGACCCACTGGAATAGCTGTTGGGAGACAGATGGTAGCCTCCCGTCAAGGCCATCCAGCGTGTTCTTTAACGTGCAATTGGATTGTTTTACCTCTGAGCGGCACTTTTTTTGCACACAATGGGCTAAATGGCCAGGTCACATGGACCCCGAAGGCTCAGAGAAGGTTGGGGGAGGTGACCCACTGGAATAGCTGTTGGGAGACAGATGGTAGCCTCCCGTCAAGGCCATCCAGCGTGTTCTTTAACGTGCAATTGGATTGTTTTACCTCTGAGCGGCACTTTTTTTGCACACAATGGGCTAAATGGCCAGGTCACATGGACCCCGAAGGCTCAGAGAAGGTTGGGGGAGGTGACCCACTGGAATAGCTGTTGGGAGACAGATGGTAGCCTCCCGTCAAGGCCATCCAGCGTGTTCTTTAACGTGCACAGGGTATGGCTCTCCCGCACATGGCGCCACGGACGGACGGCGGCCTATTCCAAGCCCATCGGTGTCCCCTACTGACCGTGGGCAGGGCGGGGAATTTTGCGGAGATAAATCAAGTTGCGCAGGAGAACAGTTAAAATTTTCAAAGATGATGATTCAGTGAAAAAGAACAACTTTTGCTAACGAGAGATTTGGGAAGAGAATGAATGCTCCCATTTCCGCAATCTTTTGCCATGATAGCTTAAAGTTATGCAAGTACAGTCCGTTCAAAAAATATCCGAACACTATGGTTGATTACAGAATTCAGAAAAAATATCTGGCAAACGTTTTTTTTTTAGAAATTAGTGATCTGGCAACCTTCGTGTACTGATCACTAATTTCTAAAATAATCGTTGCCAGATATTTTTTTCTGAATTCTGTAATCAACCATAGTGTTCGGATACTTTTTTGAGCGACTGTACCTAAAAGAAAAAACAAACAAACAAATATGAATGAAAAATGCATTTGAAAACTTGGTTCTTTCGCTACATAGGTGAAATAAATTTCCATATGAAACATATAGATTTATATTTTTACATACCTATTACTTTATGATATTGATTCCCAAATAGCATTTTCATTTGGTCTGCTGAAAATCTGCATACATGAAGTTTTGTGCTATTTAAACAAAATCCTTAAGAATTCTATTTTCAGTCAGAACTTGAGAGCCGATAAGGCCACCCCCACCTTCTCCTGTGAAAACTGCAATGACATTTAGAATAAAATTCACACTCATGTTTCTCTCCCTAATCCTCTCCTAACAAATATTCAAATTATCATTTAGTCTCACTCCTACGTAAAATAACATTCATTTTACTTCCCTGGTTACTAATCCGGTGAAAAAAGCTGTGCATGCATTGAGAATAATCTCCTCTCATTGAGATTTTTCTCCGCTCATTGAGATTTATCTCCGTTCCTGTCACTTTCTGTGGCAAGAAGCTGCTTGAGAGGGGGGGGGGGGGGTAATTTTTAATAACCCGCATTCTGCGCTTCTCGGGTTGTTGGGTTGGGTTGTTTTACCTCTGAGCGGCACTTTTTTGCACACCATGGGCTAAATGGCCGGGTCACATTGACCCCGAAGGCTCAGAGAAGGTTGGGGGAGGGGACCCACTGGAACAGCTGTTGGGAGACAGATGGTAGGCTCCCGTCAAGGCCATCCAGCGTGTTCTTTAACGTGCACAGGGTATGGCTCTCCCATACACGGAGCCACGGCTTAACGTCTCGTCCGACGGACGGCGGCCTTTCCAAGCCCATCGGTGTCCCCTACTGACAGTGGGTAGGGCGGGGAAATTTGCAGAGATAAATCTCAACGCTGACACAGCTGGGACTCGAACCTGGGAACTACAGATTTCGAGCCTGGCGCGCTACCGACTGAGCCACCCCCGCCCCGCGCTTCTCGGGAAAGGGGCTGATGGGCAGAGGGGGAAACGATGGGCTTAGGAAAACCGATGTATGGGACGTAAGCCATGGGTGTTTGTTAAGGAGATAGCCATATCTTCACTTTGAAGAATACGCTGGGTGGCCTTGATGGGAAATTCCATCTGCCTTCTATAACAGTTATCCAGTGGGCGTTCTGAACTTAACTGTGACCCTTGGGGACTTTATGACCTGGGTATTTAGACAATTTTTATGTGCAAAAGTTCCTTCCTGATGTGAAAAACACCAACCCTGCAAAAAACACCTGCTGACCTGAAAAGGCACCTTATGTGCAATTTATTTATCAATCGAGAGAATGCAACAGATCAGCAGCACCTGAAAACTGCTTTTATTTTCCCGACAGTCGTCGTGCTTATCATGTTTCCATGACCAAAAAGTGTCATTATGTGGGTGTTATTGTGAAATAATGTTTACGAATAAAAGATGGTAATCAGAATACTGAGATTTATATTTCAGGCTTTTTTCATGTATGAAAGCACATGCAGTTTTTTTATGAAATTTGGAAGAAAACTTATGCATTTTGCAATTTCACAAAAAGAGTAATCAGTTTGCTATCTGAATTGTTAAAATATGCTCTGTTAAAAAATAGGTCATTATGATTTTTAAGTTATGATAGAGAATTCAATTTTACTCTTAAACCAACCCATCTAAGTGAAAGATCTCTTCGGCAAAGTGTCCTGAGAAATAGAACAAGGCACTCGAACACAATATTTCAGAGGGATATGAAATAAGACATTCAAATTACAAATACAATTTTAGAGAGAAACATCAAGGTATGCAAGTGAAAGATTTTATAAAGAAACTGAGTAAGGCACCCAAACCAAAAGAATCTATAGCAGTGGTTCTCAACCTTTTATGCTTCACGTAACTCCTGGAAATGTGTATGTAACTGGCGTACCCCTTGTATAGATAGATAAAACTATAGTTATAGTATAACAATGGGAATAAAATAAAACATATATATCAGTGGTTCTCAACCTTTTATGCTTCACGTACCCCCTGGAAATGTGTATGTAACTGGCGTACCCCTTGTATAGATAGATAAAACTATAGTTATAATATAACAATGGGAATAAAATAAAACATATATATCAGTGGTTCTCAACCTTTTATGCTTCACGTACCTCCTGGAAATGTGTATGTAACTGGCGTACCCCTTGTATAGATAGATAAAACTATAGTTATAGTATAACAATGGGAATAAAACATATATATCAGTGGTTCTCAACCTTTTATGCTTCACGTACCCCCTGGAAATGTGTATGTAACTGGCGTACCCCTTGTATAGATAGATAAAACTATAGTTATAGTATAACAATGGGAATAAAATAAAACATATATATCAGTGGTTCTCAACCTTTTATGCTTCACGTACCCCCTGGAAATGTGTATGTAAATGGCGTACCCCTTGTATAGATAGATAAAACTATAGTTATAATATAACAATGGGAATAAAATAAAACATATATATCAGTGGTTCTTAACCTTTTATGCTTCACGTACCCCCCTGGAAATGTGTATGTAACTGGCGTACCCCTTGTATAGATAGATAAAACTATAGTTATAGGTAACAATGGGAATAAAATAAAACATATATATCAGTGGTTCTCAACCTTTTATGCTTCACGTACCCCCTGGAAATGTGTATGTAAATGGCGTACCCCTTGTATAGATAGATAAAACTATAGTTATAGTATAACAATGGGAATAAAATAAAACATATATATCAGTGGTTCTCAACCTTTTATGCTTCACGTACCCCCCTGGAAATGTGTATTTAACTGGCGTACCCCATGTATAGATAGATAAAACTATAGTTATAGGTAACAATGGGAATAAAATAAAACATATATATCAGTGGTTCTCAACCTTTTATGCCTCACGTTCCCCCTGGAAATGTGTATGTAAATGGCGTACCCCTTGTATAGATAGATAAAACTATAGTTATAGTATAACAATGGGAATAAAATAAAACATATATATCAGTGGTTCTCAACCTTTTATGCTTCACGTACCCCCCTGGAAATGTGTATTTAACTGGCGTACCCCTTGTATAGATAGATAAAACTATAGTTATAGTATAACAATGGGAATAAAATAAAACATATATATCAGTGGTTCTCAACCTTTTATGCTTCACGTACCCCCTGGAAATGTGTATGTAACTGGCGTACCCCTTGTATAGATAGATAAAACTATAGTTATAGTATAACAATGGGAATAAAATAAAACATATATATCAGTGGTTCTCAACCTTTTATGCTTCACGTACCCCCTGGAAATGTGTATGTAACTGGCGTATCCCTTGTATAGATAGATAAAACTATAGTTATAGTATAACAATGGGAATAAAATAAAACATATATATCAGTGGTTCTCAACCTTTAATGCTTCACGTAACCCCTGGAAATGTGTATGTAACTGGCGTACCCCTTGTATAGATAGATAAAACTATAGTTATAGTATAACAATGGGAATAAAATAAAACATATATATCAGTGGTTCTCAACACTTTATGCTTCACGTACCCCCTGGAAATGTGTATGTAACTGGCGTACCCCTTGTATAGATAGATGAAACTATATAGTATAACAATGGGAATAAAATAAAACATATATATCAGTGGTTCTCAACCTTTTATGCCTCACGTTCCCCCTGGAAATGTGTATGTAAATGGCGTACCCCTTGTATAGATAGATAAAACTATAGTTATAGTATAACAATGGGAATAAAATAAAACATATATATCAGTGGTTCTCAACCTTTTATGCTTCACGTACCCCCCTGGAAATGTGTATTTAACTGGCGTACCCCTTGTATAGATAGATAAAACTATAGTTATAGTATAACAATGGGAATAAAATAAAACATATATATCAGTGGTTCTCAACCTTTTATGCTTCACGTACCCCCTGGAAATGTGTATGTAACTGGCGTACCCCTTGTATAGATAGATAAAACTATAGTTATAGTATAACAATGGGAATAAAATAAAACATATATATCAGTGGTTCTCAACCTTTTATGCTTCACGTACCCCCTGGAAATGTGTATGTAACTGGCGTACCCCTTGTATAGATAGATAAAACTATAGTTATAGTATAACAATGGGAATAAAATAAAACATACATATCAGTGGTTCTCAACCTTTTATGCTTCACGTACCTCCTGGAAATGTGTATGTAACTGGCGTACCCCTTGTATAGATAGATAAAACTATAGTTATAGTATAACAATGGGAATAAAATAAAACATACATATCAGTGGTTCTCAACCTTTAATGCTTCACGTACCCCCTGGAAATGTGTACGTAACTGGCGTACCCCTTGTATAGATAGATAAAACTATAGTTATAGTATAACAATGGGAATAAAATAAAACATATGTTTAGCGACTTTTGAACTCTCACGGCACACTCCAAAAAATTTTACCGGATACCTCCAAGGGGTACGCGTAGCCTACGTTGAGAATGCTTAGTCTACAGGAACAGCAGATCAAGGCATTAATATTTTTTAATATCTGCCATTATCAAAAAAAAAAGACAGTGATGTTTTGAAAATATATAAAAATATAATTTTGTTTAATACGTATTAGACTAAAATTATTCTTTTAAATTCCACTTGTTTGCACCCATACGCTATAAAATTTTTTTTATAATTGTCTTTTTCAAAGTTTAATAATTGAAGATGTTGAATATAACATAAAATTTTCATGTAAATACTAAGCCTCTGGCTTTGAAGGATTACTGTTAAATACGAAAAGGTATTATTATTAGAACAAAAAGACGTGATATCTTTTAAAGATCTGGTATAGGGAAGAATTATAGGGGGAAGGGTTGCAAATTATTTATAACTGTAGATAGTTCCCTTTTTTAAACTGCCTTTAACTCGTTTATGATAGAAATATGTGCAACTATTTGAACTGTTTAAATTAGGTGAAGAGAGTTAAAATACGTATTAAAAACTTCTTATTTTAAATTAAATTATTTCAAATTCATTTTATCTTTTCAACGTAGAGTAAAGCCTCATTTCGTCCTTATAATAAAAATAAATAAATACCCCCTCAAGCAGCTGCTTGCCACAGAGGTCTGATAGGAGCCTGTCAGTTTATATGCCACAGTAGGAGATCTGAGAGGATGGCAGGACCTCAGCAGAAAAACGACACACACATCCATGCGTAATACCAGGGCTCACTACATAATAATAATCTTTTTTCATATTCATGTTAATAATAATAATAATCTTTATTCCCCATATTTCCCCATTATTGCTCTTAACCCATACCCTTCAGTATGTAAAAAATAATCTCTTTTTTTCAAAAAAAGGAGGCAGGCAATCTTTGCATTTACGGTCAATATGCCTCACGGTTCTCTTATCTCATTCACTTGCATTTGAAGTTGGTTCGTTAACAGAAACAAATGAGAAACTAACACAAATGTACATTGTTTAAAAGATATATGCATTGGAGAAAATCTTGACAAAAATAAATGAATAATAATATAGTAATTGTATCGAGATTTTTGCAAGGTGTCTGATAGAATATAGCAGTTTGTTATTTCTTGAAGTTTTCTGGGAGATGGCTCTGAATGGTGGCGCCCTCTACAGATCTCGTAGAAAATAAATTGATTTCCTACATTAATTCAAAAATTGCATCCTGAATAGTCACCATTAAAAATAGTGAAATTTAAAAACATTACTACTTAGCAGATACTCAACCAATTCTAGTTTATTAAGAAGCAAAAGAATAGTAGATTTTCAAGATAATATTTTAACAAAAAAAAATGGTGTACTATTCAGTACTTCAGTTCCATTCTATTTATTTTAATAGTATATAAAAAAAAATTAATTTTCCCGACTAGGATTTTCAGTTTAATTTTTTTATCAGATATAACTCAAACCTTCTTTAAATAATTATATATACCTTAGAAATAAAATTCTTCGGCCATAAAATAATTCGACAATTGCTCTAAGGAACCTGGGTTCGAGCCCCGGGTAAGGTATGGATGTTCGTGTTGTTTTTCTGCTGAGGTCTCCTCATCCTCACAGATGGCGAAGATACCATTAGGCGTATAAACTGACAGCTCCTATCAGACCTATGTGGCAAGCAGCTGCTTGAGGGGGTATTTATTTTTTTATTTTTATTACTAATTTGTCGTATGGAGAGTGTATAAAAATATTAAATTGCTAAAAAAAAAGTGTAACTTATGAGCAATAATATATTAACATCTGAATAAACATCAAAGAACAGGACGAGTAGATTCCATGAGTTAAACAGGAAATGGAAAGAAAATACGATGCAGATGCACGTGGTGTTTAAAAAGAGAAAAACGCCTTGAAAAATAAAAAGCTGCAAATACTTTCGATTGAGGATAAGACACCTAGAATTTATTCCAAGAAATATGACGAATCTGCATAAATATTCGCTGTTGTATCTATCAATAGTCTTCTGTTTTCTTAATTTGGTTTTGTCAGCTTTTTTACATGAAGTACACAAATTATTATTTGGATAAATTGAATAAGTTTAAGAAAATAAGGAAAAGAATTGTTTTCGTGATACAGAAACATGGATGCCATTTTTGAAAGTAGTGCAGCAAATTTATGAAAAATAACATATGAAAATAGAAATCCAATTTTATAAGTTTTAATATTTGAACAAAAATGCGAAATATGAAAATGCCGAGTAGGAAAATACAGTCGCTCAAAAAATATCCGAACACTATGGTTGATTACAGATTTCAGAAAAAATATCTGGCAACGATTTTTTTAGAAATTAGTGATCTGGCAACCTTCGTGTCACGTGATTACAGAATTCAGGAAAAATATCTGGAGCGTGTTACAGTTACTGCATACGCTCCAGTTTGCTGTCAACTGCACAAGCTCAATATTTCCGTGAGTGAGCCCACACAATCTAGGTCTTTGTGAGCTCACACGTTCCAATGTGCTGTGAACATTAACCGCAACCTCTCCAGTTTGCTGTGAACGGTAACTGCACACGCTCCATATTCATTGCATTATATATTCATACGCATTATAGATATTAAAAAATATCCGAACACTATGGTTGATTACAGATTTCAGAAAAAATATCTGGCAACGATTTTTTTAGAAATTAGTGATCTGGCACACGAAGGTTGCCAGATCACTAATTTCTGAAAAAATCGTTGCCAGATATTTTTTTTGAATTCTGTAATCCACCATAGTGTTCGGATATTTTTTTGAGCGACTGTACATTTCATTCTTGTCACCAAAGAAATACATTCACTAAAGTGGTTAACGCGCTTGGCTACTGATCTACGGGACCTGGGTTCGAGCCCCGGGTAAGGCATGGATGTTCGTGTTGTGTTCTGCTGAGGTCTTGCCATCCTCTCAGATCTTCTACTGTGGCATATAAACTGACAGGCTCCTGTCAGACCTCTGTGGCAAGCAGCTGCTTGAGGGGGTATTTATTTTTTATTTTAATTCTGTGACAGGCAGGATTGAGTTTAGCGTGCTTGCTAACTATTCAAGGAGATCTGGGTTGGAGCATGGATGCTTTCTTTTTTGTGTTGCCTTTCTGCTGGGATGCTCAAACACACGGAAGATTGCGATTTAAGATACGATTATTTCCATGCACGTGCATTAACTTATTTTAAACTGTTTATTATTGTATTACGTGAGATTATGCAGAAACGTTTCCAGCAATAAATGAAAAATATTGAACCTGTATCGATTTTTTTCCTTTAGTCATCATTTTTTCTTTATCAGCCTTGTCAACTTCCCTCGAATTTTAGTTTAGGACAAAATAATAAATAATTTCTTTCCTGAAAATAATTTCTTTCCTGAAAATAATTTCTGACTACTTCTAATCGCATGCATGAAAATTCTATTTCAGCAAGTTCTGAGTACTCTCATTTTCTCTCTAGCAGAGGAAATCGATTTCTCTCTAGCAGACGAAATCGATTTCTATCTAGCAAAGGAAATCGATTTCTCTCTAGCAGAGGAAATTGATTTCTCTCTAGCAGAACTAATGAATGATTGCGAAAATGCAAATAGTAATATTTCATTAGCATCTATGAAACACAAAAGGAATTTTACATTTATCACTTAAAAGAAAACAAAAAATCGTCTCTCATCCTCCCCGGGGGCAAATAAGGAGGCAAATTATTATTGCTAATTTTCTTATTCTTTAAAGTCTGAAGTCTTTTTGTCTGAAATCAAAAAGTCGAAGGGGCGCGCCAGGCTCGTAATCTGTAGTTCCCAGGTTCGCGTCCCAGCTGGGTCAGCGTTGAGATTTATCTCTGCAAAATTCCTCGCCCTGCCCACGGTCAGTAGGGAACACCGATGGGCTTGGAAAGCCGCCGTCCGTCGGATGGGACATTAAGCGGTGGTCCCGTGTGTGGGAGAGCCATACCCTGTGCACGTTAAAGAACACGCTGAATGGTCTTGAGGTAGGCTACCATCTGTCTCCCAACAGCTGTTCCAGTGGGTCCCCTCCCTCAACCTTCTCTGAGCCTTCAGGGTCCTTATGACCTGGCCATTTAGCCAATGGTGTGCAAAAAACGTACCTCTCAGAGGTAAAAACATCCGAAAAAGTCGAATTTTTTGATACTCTCCCACCACTTTATCACGCTGCACCACCAAACTTTTCTAGCATAAATAATTAATTTCTAATATTCGTTTAAAGTTTGGCATTTTTCCAGTTTTTTCCGCTGTCGGAGAGCTCTCTCTGTTAATGCAACTGAGAGATTCAGAAAGTGCGAATGACAATATTTCGTCAGTACCTAGCCAACCCCAAAACAATTTTCCATTTACCACTATAAACAGGAAAAAAAAAGTTCAGTGAAAAGTACGATGAAGCATGGAAAAAATATTTTTTTTGAAGCACTACAGCAAAAATTACTGAATTTACAAAATATTTTGAATCACGATACTCTTTGTTCTAAATTGGTTATCTAACAATTTTCAATTGGATTTCATTAGACTAGGGGTTCTTAACGTGGGGTACGCGGTAAAATTTTTGGGGTACGCCGTGAAAGCTCAAAAGTCGCTTGTGGCCGAGTGGTTAGCACGCTTGGCTAGTGATCTAAGGGACCTGGGTTCGAGCCCCGAGTAAGGCATGGATGTGTGTGTGTCGTTTTTCTGCTGAGGTCCTGCCATCCACTCAGACCTTCTACTATGGCATATAAACTGACAGGCTACTGTCAGACCTCTGTGGCAAGCAGCTGCTTCAGGGGGTAATTATTTTTTTTATACAAGGGGTACGCCAGATACATACACACATTTCCAGGGGGTACGTGAAGCATAAAAGGTTGAGAACCACTGCCTTAGAGAATCGATGCTTTATCATATAGTTTTGGTTCTCGGTATTTAACAACGTCTAAAACATCTAAATAGCGCATTGAGTCAGTTGGGTTGATTTTACCTCTGAGCGGCACTTTTTTGCACACCATGGGCAGGTCACATGGAAAAAATTTCTGGCCCGAAGGCTCAGAGAAAGGTTGGGGGAGGGGACCCACTGGAACAGCTGTTGGGAGACAGATGGCCATCCAGCGTGTTAACGCGCACAGTGTATGGCTCTCCCGCACACGGGGCCACGGCTTAACGTCCCATCCGACGGACGGCGGCCTTTCCAAGGCCATCGGTGTCCCCTACTGACCGTGGGCAGGGCGGGGAAATTTGCAGAGATAAATCTCAACGCTGACCCAGCTGGGACTCGAACCCGGGAACTACAGATTACGAGCCTGGCGCGCTACCGACTGAGCCACCCCCGCCCCCACATTGAGTCAGAGGAAACTCTCTAAATTTCTTCCTTAGTCGATCTGTGTCATACACAGAAGTGCCATTGAATTAAAGATAGGAAACGTTATCCAAACAGTGCCGCAAATTCCGCATTTGCGCGCATGCGTGGCTGAAACTCTGGTCATATATAGCTGTCAGCTTTGGCTTCCCCAAGCATTCGTCGTGAGAAGCGTAATGGGAACGGCGCGAGATTTAGATGCATTTGACAGAAGGCAGATCGTAGGTGCCCGACGGATGGGACACTCGATCTCCAAAATTGTCAATGAACTTGGATTTTCTCGTACTACAGTTTCAAGAGCGTTCCGGGAATATCAAATTTCCGGCAAAAAACAAGCACCCAGACAAACTGCAAAGGACAACCAGCCTTGAATGATCGTGGGCTTCGCCGTTTGACCCGCATCATATGGACCTATAGGGGCCAGACATTATCGAAATCACCTCCCATCTGAACGTAGGTTCCAGCCTACGTTCAGATTCCTGAACCTTTCCTGAACCTTCTTACCTTTCTAGCATTTCTGCTTCATAGAATTAGCGTGATCCCTTTCTAGTATTTCTGCTTCCTAGAATTAGCGTGATCCCTTTCTAGCATTTCTGCTTCATAGAATTATCGTGATCGCCTTCTAACATTTCTGTTTCATAATTAGAATCAGTGTGATCCCCTGTCAGTTAGCTATCACCTGTCAACCACTCGCAATCGTCCATATACATGTGATGGTTATTATTGTATAATGAAAGTTTTTCAGTTTTTCAATTGCTTTGAACCGGAAGTGTACAGCTAAATACCCCAGAGGCGTGTATAGTTAACAAAAATAAATAACTCTTTACAGACGAACTCTATACAAAGGCGAGAAAATCAAAACATTAGCTTTCTTGTTTGAAAGCGTAATGGATTTTGGTAGTGGATTGATAAAGATACCATCCGATTTTGAACTTCGAAACATTCGCACCCAACTTATGGTTTAACGTTTGTAATTTTAATCTAACGCTTTTCTGTCTCTTTCACTTACCAAATGCTCGATTGCTCTGTCAAAAATATGAATATGCGCTTCCCCTGGCTTTAACAATTCAAGTCTCTGCCAATGATGAACCCCGATTTCGAAACCTGGAGCCATCTTTTCTTTTTGCAATTTCGGATCCGACCAGCAGAGTTATTAGTTCCTCCACTTCTAATATTAAATTTTCGACGAGGCTGCACAGTAAAATTCTATTAATTATGTATAATATTGTTACAACAGATGAACCTGCTACAATAAAACCGTGATCGATGTGTCATTGACGCTCGCGTTGTGCCTCAGCGTGAGAATTACGTCACTAGTCAATTGGAACAGACAGACTTGAAAATTTAACAGACTGTAATTAATTAAATTTATTATTAATTAGAGTGTAGAGAATTGAAAAGTTTTCGGTTGTGGCTGAAAGTGTACATATGTGTCCTTTATAGTGAGTTAGTATTGGGATATTCTAAGTGAAGATTATTCAAGAGACTTGGCAATCAAATCGAAGTAGTCGAGCAAGTGGCTGGCTGGCTTTAATTTCTTCACAGGAAAAGTTTGTGGTGACCGGGGTTCGGATCCTGTCCGACTGCGCCAGATGTGATGACCTGTTATTCGGATCCTTTTCGACTGGGCCAGATGTGATGACCCGTTGTTCGGATCCTTTTCGACTGGGCCAGATGTGATGACCCCTGTGTTCCCTGGTTCGGATCTGTGATGTTTCCCTGGTTCAGATCCTGTCAGACTGTGACAGATGTGATGACTTCCCTTCACAGGATCTTGATTGACTGAGCCAGATGTGATGACCCAGTCCAAACGGGAGAGAGAGCGACGATGTAATTACTACTTAATTCACTTCGGTGAAAATTACAGGTTCGCGGGTTTTTAGGCCCATGCCACTGTATGCCTCAACTTTGCTGTGTTGAATGAAGAATAACAATGATCCACCAATTACTGCACGAGAGTTATATCTCATATACATATCGAAAGGATAACCAACCTTTGCCTACACTGTGGCTCCTCCTGAACCACAAGAATAAAAGACTAGATTCTCCAAGAATCTGGATTTCCTCTTGGAATCGCACCCTCACTCACTCCAAGGGTTACTATTGAGAAAGGCGGCGTCCTTTTGACGCGTGTCAACGCGACCTCTTCGCTTGACAGCTAACGCACAGACTCGAGCTTTATCCAACTCCTTCCCCTAGCCTCGTGCGCGGACTTTCGCGCCGCGGGCTAGTTAGTCATATACGGCATAAACAACAATTCGTCACCACTTACAAGGAGTAGCTTTAGACTCGAAAAACAACAGTGAGTCATCCCAGCACAAACATTTCCAAGAACACATAAAAATATATACAACAAAAACATACAATAAGTAAATAAATATAAAATTCGAGGGACATGACAAAATTTACGGATGCTTGACCTACTTAATAAGTTAAAAAACTGTTTCTTAACAGCTATTTGGTGAATCCTCTCCCCAAGCTCTACACCTTTGCGATAATTAGTCTAATGAGTGGTGAATGGGTAAAAGCAATTGGTAGGATTAATCTTGATAACTATAAGTTTATTCACAAAATTGTTGTGTCACTTATTGAACGTTGCACAAAAATTCCCTTTATATTTTGAACAGAGTCTGTAAGAATTGTAATACGACTATTTGGAGGTAATGCAAAATATTCTTTTGGTGGTTTAGCTTCATATGGTGAAGACAAGGATTTGTGTTTAGTTGAATTTATTTTACATATGTGCTTTTATACTTTTGTTGTAAATTAGTTCATTTATAATTTTTGTTGATAAATATTCTTTTGAACTCACGCTAAAGATTTTCGGTTAAAAATTCATAACAATACTGTTCACATAATTTATTGGATATAATATTAACACTATTTTGGTTTTAAAGCTTACATTTACTTGTGATATGACAGTTTACGGCGATTAATATTTTTTGCAGTTACGGATAAATTCTCTCCATTGTCGCGGTTATGAAATTACAGTTACAGTATTTAATTTACTTTCAAACAATTTTGGATCGGATGTGGCGAGGGGGGCTCAGCAGGTAGCGCTCCAAGCTCTGTCCAACTCCGTAATCTGCAGTTGTTAGGTTCGAGTTCTATCCGGGCCAGCATTGAGATTTGTCTCCGCAAAAACTCCACCTTCCTGCGGGATGGCGTAAGTTTTTTTTTTTTTGATTTTTTGATTTGCGACACATAGGACAGAGAAGAATCCTGGAAGCTGCTCCTAGCTTAATACAGGCCTTCTCATACAAGGACATGCCCTACTAAGACCGAAGTCACTGCTGACCACTGTCTTAGTTAGAGCTAACACAACACACAAAGTTTGCCTTGCTGGAACAGTTGCTAGCTGCCTAACCACTATGCCAGTTAAGGTTTATGCCACTATGCCAGTTATGCCAGTTAAGTGCAACTAGAGATGTGTAAAAAACGTTATGAATTAAATGATGATGTTTAAAATTCGTTATGAATTAAATGATGATGTTTAAAAATACATTACGAATTAAATGACGATATTTAAAAATACATTACGAATTAAATAATGATGTTTAAAAACTGGTTACGAATTAAATAATGGCGTTTAAAATTGGTTATGAATTAAATAACGACGTTTAAAAACAGTTATGGATTAAATTGTGACTTTAAAAATTCGTTAAATAATGTTCTGTAAAGGCAGAATGTCAGGTGACCATGCTTTGCTTTGACTACATTGCAATTTCCATGCTAGAGAATGGTAAGAAATCCTTAGGCTTATATTAATTTTGCTGTGGTTCTTTAGGAATATAATTTTTTTTAAATGGCTCTTCTCTAAGTTTGGGTTCCCCAGAGCTGCTTTAAATATAATCCACGAATATTGTTGTTCCTAGATTAGATTCAGACCTTTGTTTCATTTTCAGTCATGTTTTTACACATGGGTTGGGTTGTTTTACCTCTGAGCGGCACTTTTTTGCACACCATGGGCTAAATGGCCAGGTCACATGGACCCCGAAGGCTTAGAGAAGGTTGGGGGAGGGGACCCACTGGAACAGCTGTTGGGAGACAGATGGTAGCCTCCCGTCAAGGCCATCCAGCGTGTTCTTTAACGTGCACAGGGTATGGCTCTCCCGCACACGGGTCCACGGCTTAACGTTCCATCCGACGGACGGCGGCCTTTCCAAGCCCATCGGTGTCCCCTAGTGACCGTGGGCAGGGTGGGGAATTTTGCGGAAATAAATCTCAACGCTGACCCGGCTGGGACTCGAACCTGGGAACTACAGATTACAAGCCTGGCGCGCTACCGACTGAGCCACCCCCGCCCCTGTTTTTACACAGAAAGTTTAAGAATCACGAGGCACTGAATTTCGATTTTCAGTAGCATAAAACGAATTTCTTCAATTATTTTGTTGATAGTGTAAGACGTATGAAAAAATTGTAGGTAGTCACGGTCAGGCCCGGATCCAGAAAAAATTAAAGGTAAAGGTGTGTTTGTGTATGTGGTGTGTGTGCGGGAGGGGGGGGGGGGGGGGGGCGAAAAATTCGATTTCTAATTGAATGTAATATTTCTTGTTTTAGAGGTTTTTTAAAAAATATCTCGAAAAAATGTGCGAAATATGCAAAAGTTAATATTTTTGGCCTCCATTACCTTTACTAACATTCTCAGAAAGGGGTGGGGGGTGGGGGGTGTAAGGTCTCTCATTCTAGGTCACAGTTTTGAGAAGTAAAAATAAACATCGAAATTTTAGGAGTGATGATCTTTTCCCTCCCATATACACAAACTAAACGAATTTTTGACTCCCAAAATGAGGTGGAGGTTGTTGGCTCCGTACCAGGCTCATAATCCGCAGTTCCCAGGTTCGAGTCCTATATGTGAAACAAGTTGAGATATATTACTAACTCCCTTTCTGCCCTCGGTGAGAAAGGGGACACCACTGGACTTGGAATGCTCGCCGTCCGTCTGATGGGTCCTTAAACCGTGGCACTTTGTACAGGAGCTCTATACCAAGGCTACCTTGATATTCTAGATCTGGACAGTGCAGTAAGAGAAGAATTAATTTGAATTACTCTGCATAAAATTTTTTATAATTTTATCTCTAAAAATAAAATTTGGTAGTTAATTTTAAAACATTATTAAATATTTTAATAAAGTTAAAATGAGTAAATTGTTGAACTTTATAAAATTTAAAAATGAATTGCTTTTAGCAAAGATTTAGACGTATTAAATTACTTAAATTTTTATGCGCAATTAAACTCCTTCCTTCCTTTCCTCCTTTTGCTCAATGTCCAGTGTATCATGGTGACCTTGGCATGCTAAAGAACACACTGGATGGCCTTGACAGGAGCCTTCCATCAGTTTCCAAACAGGTGCTCAGTTGTTTCCCTTCTTCCAATCTTCTCTGAGTCCTTGTGACCTGGGGCGGGGGTGGCTCAGTTGGTAGCGCGCCAGTCTCGTAATCTGTAGTTCCCAGGTTCGAGTCCCAGCTGAGTCAGCGTTGAGATTTATCTCCGCAAAATTCCCCGCCCTGCCCACGGTCAGTAGGGGACACCGATGGGCTTGGAAAAGCCGCCGTCCGTCGGATGGGACGTTAAGCCGTGGCTCCGTGTGCGGGAGAGCCATACCCTGTGCACGTTAAAGAACACGCTGGATGGCCTTGACGGGAGGTTACCATCTGTCTCCCAACAGCTGTTCCAGTGGGTCCCCTCCCCCAACCTTCTCTGAGCCTTCGGAGTCCATGTGACCTGGCCATTTAGCCCATGGTGTGCAAAAAAGTGCCGCTCAGAGGTAAAACAACCCAACCTTGTGACCTGGCCATTTATTGTCTGCAAAAAGAAAAAGTTTCGTTCAGAGGTAAAACAACCTGACACCCCAACTCCCAACATTGCACATGCTCAATCGCGAAGATTTTTTTTATACGCCCGGAGTCGAACAGAAAATTGCTTTCTGCGAATTACCGTCTTCATTGTTCATTTGCAAGAAATAAACGAGAAATGAAAATCGACATCCCTTTTCTGCTGCGTAATAAGTGGTTTAATGGAGAGAGAGAGAAATAAATAAAAGGACATCTATTTAGCAGTAATATTTTCTCAGAATGAGAACAAAAGCGAAATCATGTGTTTACAAGATCATCCTTTAATCGGGATGCTTAAACACAAAAGTAAAGAAGATTGGATTGTTTTACCTCTGAGCGGCACTTTTTTGCACACCATGGGGCTAAATGGCCAGGTCACATGGACCCGAAGGCTCAGAGGAGGTTGGGGGAGGGGACCCACTGGAACAGCTGTCGGTAGATAGATGGTAGCCTCCCGTCAAGGCCATCCAGCGTGTTCTTTAACGTGCACAGGGTATGGCTCTCCCGAACACGGGGCCACGGTTTAACGTCCCATCCGATGGACGGCGGTCTTTTCAAACCCATCGGTGTCCCCTACTGACCGTGAGCAGGGCGGGGAAATTTTGCGGAGATAAATCTCAACGCTGAACCAGCTGGGACTCGAACCTGGGAACTACAGATTACGAGCCTGGCGCGCTACCGACTGAGCCACCTCCGCCCCTCAAAGTAAAGAAGAAATAGAAATCTTTAATATCGAAAATAATTGTTAAAGTAAGCATCGTAAAAGTCCTTGTTCAAGATAATAACCCTTGTTCATAAAACATTATTACTTCGACTAATTGGGTATTAGCCTAATTCAATTAGTGCGCTTTTTTTTTTGCATTAATCAATCATTGTCGACAAGAAGACAGCTCAACGAGCAGAACACGCTCTTAAAAAAAGAGCCTTGAGATAAGGCTCTTTTTTTTTTAAAGTATGACTAGAGAAGCATTCAGCCAGAAAGGTGATCCTTGACTGGGAACCTCCTCGAAAATCTAGGCCTCTGGTAAAAGAATTAAATTAAGTTTTAAGAACTGAATTTTGGTGTATTAACTTTATGAACCCATTTATTATTCTTTTATATAAATAAAAATAAATAAAATAAAGCAGCTGCTTGCCACAGAGGTCTGACAGGAGCCTGTCAGTTTATATGCCACAGTAGGGGATCTGAGAGGATGGCAGGACCTCAGCAGAAAAACGACACACACATCCATGCCTTACCCGGGGCTCGAACCCAGGTCCCTTAGATCAGTAGCCAAGCGTGCTAACCACTCGGCCATGGGAAGGCAAAATAATAAATACCCCCTCAAGCAGCTGCTTGCCACAGAGGTCTGACAGGAGCCTGTCAGTTTATATGCCACAGTAGGAGATCTGAGAGGATGGCAGGACTTCAGCAGAAAACAACACGAACATCCATGCCTTACCCGGGGCTCGAACCCAGGTCCCGTAGATCAGTAGCCAACGCGCTAACCACTCGGCCACGGGACGGCTTTCTTTTATATATACTTAATTATATCGTTTTAATAGCATTGAGGGAAGATAGTGTAGTTATAGAAAGCTTTTTTTTCCTTCCTTTGTCATTTTTTATCGATTATAACGAATGAATTGCTATATTTAAAAATAAACAGCTTTTAGTAAAAATTTCGACAAATTAAATCACTTAACTTTTTGTACATAATTGATTTCTCTCTTTCCTTGTCTCCTTACGTTCAACGGCTTTCCAGGCCTGGTGTGTCAAGGTGACTTTGGTCATACTCTGCGGCCAAGGTCACCTTGACACTGATCCAATTTAGCTTAGAATCTCGAAAACATTTTTCGATTTTCCGACTGCTCGACTCTAGTAAATTGAAAAAGAGTTAAATTTAATGCAGTGAACTGAAAAACAAATTAATTTCTTTATAATTTATTCAGTTAGCAAAGATTATCAAAAAAGTTTCGCATTATTGGTTAATTTCTTTCTCATAATTAAACTGACAATCTTTAATTTCGGAAAAAAATAAGTTATAAGCATGCAGCTAAGTTCGAATAATCGAAATTCAGATGACATTAGCTCGATTGTAATTTCAACTTTTAACTCAGTGAAGGATTAAGGGACCAAGCTAGGTTGGGTTCTTTTACCTCTGAGTGTCTCTTTTTCTTTATGCGTTGGGTTGTTTTACTTCTGAGCGGCACTTTTTTGCACACCATGGGCTAAATGGCCAGGTCACATGGACCCGAAGGCTCAGAGAAGGTTGGGGGAGGGGACCCATTGGAATAGCTGTTGGGAGACAGATGGTAGTCTACCGTGAAGGCCATCCAGCGTGTTCTTTAACGTGCACAGGGTATGGCTCTCCCGCACACGGGGCCACGGCTTAACGTCCCATCCGACGGACGGCGGCCTTTCCAAGCCCATCGGTGTCCCCTACTGACCGTGAGCAGGGCGGAAAATCTCAACGCTGACCCAGCTGGGACTCGAACCTGGGAACTACAGATTACGAGCCTGGCGCGCTACCGAATGAGCCACCCCCGCCCCTTCTTTATGCACCCAATGGGCTAAATGACCAGGTCACAAGTACCCCGAGGGCTCAGAGAGGGTTGGGGGAAGAGAAGCCACTGGACAGCTATTGCGAGACATATGCCTCCCGTCAAGGCCATCCAGTGTGTTCCTTAACGTGCATAGGTATGCCTCTCTCACACACATAGGTATGCCTCTCTCTCTGACAGACGGTGGCAGGATCATCTGTATCCCCTACTAACCGAAGCAGATCGGGGAGTTAGTGGAGATAAAGCTCGATGCTGGCCCAGGTAGTCTCGAACCTGGGAACTGCAGATTACGAGCCCGGCACGCTACCGACTGAGAAAACCCGTTCTTTTATCCTAGGAATATGAACCTTGTAACGCAATAATTAAGATAATATTAAGAGATCACTGGAAGGCCGAAAATAATCTTGAGAGTAGAGGAAAAACTGTCTTCAGCGAGATGGAACACGGATCTCCTCATGTTAAGTTTTCTCTCTATTGTGATCAAGACGTCTTCTATTAACAGCTACAAATCTTATACGGTATGGCAGTTGGCATGTTGTGTTGTGTATATTTGAGCAGCACTTCTGTTCATGAAATCGACTAAAGGGCCAGGTCACAATGACCCCAAGGGCTCAGCGTTGGTAGAGGAAGATCCACTGAACAGCTGTTAGGAGACAGATGGAAGTCTTCCGTCAAGACTTTCCAACGTACTATTCAATGTAAACATAGCGCCACGGCTTTATGTTCCATCCGAAGGACGACAGTCTTTTCAAACACCCTTTCTGATCAAGAACAGGATGGTGGTTTAGTGAAGATAAATCTCAATTCTGGCCAAAGTGGGTTGGGTATTTTTACCTCTGATCGGCTTTTCCCATTGTTCCCATTCGTGTGCGATGTTTTCCCATTGCACCATTCATTTTGTGTTCCATTTAGCCCATTGTGCTTGCACACAATGAGCTAAATGTCAAGTCATAAGGACCCTGAAGGCTGGGGCGGGGGTGGCTCAGTCGGTAGCGCGCCAGGCTCGTAATCTGTAGTTCTCAGGTTCGAGTCCCAGCTGGGTCAGCGTTGAGATTTATCTCCGCAAAATTCACTGCCCTGCCCTCGGTCAGTAGGGGACACCGATGGGCTCGGAAAGACCGCCGTCCGTCGGATGGGACGTTAAGCCCGTGGCCCCGTGTGCGGGAGAGACATACCCTGTGCACGTTAAAGAACACGCTGGATGGCCTTGACGGGAGGCTACCATCTGTCTCCCAACAGCTGTTCCAGTGGGTCCCCTCCCCCAACCTTCTCTGAGCCTTCGGGGTCCATGTGACCTGGCCATTTAGCCCATGGTGTGCAAAAAAGTGCCGCTCAGAGGTAAAACAACCCAATCCAACTGGAGAGTTGTTGGAAGACAGATGGTAGCCTCCCATCATGGCCATCTAGCTTGTTCTTTAATGAGTATAGGGGTTTGGCTCCACCGCACACGGGGCTACGGCTTAACGTCCCATCCGACGGAAGGCGGCTTTTCCAAGTTCATCTGTATCTCCTACTGCCAGAGGGCAGGGCGAGGAGTTTTGCGGAGATAAAGCTCAATGCTGGGCCAAGCAGGCCTCGAACCTGTGGGGGGGGGGGGGTGATTTTGGGAAAAATAACTTTAATACTGTTCATTAAATTTTGCCTATTTATAGGGATTATAGGGTATACTATTACTTTATGGGATATCACGTTAGTTTCAACTTCTAAAAGTACATACGCATCTCAGTCGAAAAGATTGAAAAAACAATGAAAGATGAAACTGCAATTTGTACTGATTAACAATATCATTGTGGAATATTCAATATTCGTTAAAATCTCTAGTTAATTAATTATAAGGTGCATACACAGTGCATCTGAAAATAATGAGACAAAAATTTTAAAACAAAATCAAATGTTTAAGAAAAGAATTTATCTCGAAAATCATTTAAAATGGTCACCATACACTTCTCATTTAATCATCGAAAGCATTCTTGAAATTACTCTAAAGATATTTCCTTCCGAGAGTCAGTCAGATTCTTTTAAATGCGTTAATTTTCAAAGATTTCCTTCGAAAAAGGGGTTACTGAAATCAACTCCTAATCTCCTCCTACCCTACCCTCCCAATTCGCCAGATTTGGTTTCAGTTGACTTTTTATTTTTTTCGGAACAAAAAAAATAAGGATGAAAGGAAAACTATTTCATACCACTTGAAAATTTCCAAAAGAACGTGATCGAACATCTGAAGAAAATTACTTTGGATGAATTTCAAGAATCCGAGTGGTTAACGCACTTGGCTACTGATCTAAGGAACCTGGGTTCGAACCCCGGATTAAGGCATGGAGGTTTGTGTTGTTTTTCTGCTGAGGTCCTGCCATCCTCTCAGACCTTCTACTCTGGCATAAAAACTGACAGGCTCCTGTCAGACCTCTGTGGCAAGCAGCTGCTTGAGGGTGTATTTATTTATTTATTTATTTATTTATTTATTTATTATCTGTCTCCCAACATCTGTTCGGGTATTTCATCATCAGGCCACTTTTGTGAGGTCCCCGTGACGTCATAGTAAGGCCACTTTTGTGAGGTCCCCGTGTGGATTGTGTGATTGGATCGGGTGAGCTCACAAAGACCTTGATCGTGTGGGCTCACTCACGGAAATATTGAGCGTGTGCAGTTACCGTTCACAGCAAACTAGAACGCAGTAACTGCACACACTCCAGTTTGCTGTGAACGGTAACTGGAGCGTGTACAGTTGCTGTACACGCTGGATGTGTGTGTTGTTTTTCTGCTGAGGTCCTGCCATCTCTCAGACCTCTACTCTGGCATAAAAACTGACAGGCTCCTGTCAGACCTCTGTGGCAAGCAGCTGCTTGAGGGGATATTTATTTTTTATTTTTTATATTTTCAGTGATTAAAACAGAGGTTACGTAACAAGTGTATGGTGTTCCGTGGTAGCTATTTTGAATGATTTTCATAGTAAATTCTTTTTCAAAACTTTTGCTTTTATATACAGTGCATGTTTATCAGATGACGTAGAAATATTTCGTATTAATCGACACGTACATTTACTTTTTCGATGAATTTTTAATGAAAACGCATCCATGCAGATTCCCGTGCCTACCCACTTTTGGATAAGCAATTTCACGGACAAAACTTGGCGTGAAATATCTGGTTTGACGCTGGTAATTATCTGTGATCATTATCATCGTTCTGTTCACGACTGGGCATGCAAATTTGATACTTTAAAGGTAATAAAACAAAACCAGAAGAATAAGAAATCGCCTCTTGTAAATATCGGATGCATATTTGAAAAAAAAAATATTTGTCATTTATTGACTTTTTGCACTCTTTAACAATCGAACTAGTGGATGATTGGCAAAATACAAACAGCAATGTTTCCTTAGTGCCTATTTGAGATGAGATCGAGTTTAATTTTTCGAGCCGCGCGCTCCCGAACACAAAGTTATTGAGCCCGAGTCCTCCCGAGCACGAAGTTATTGAACCCGAGTTCGCCCGAGTCTGAACCATTCAGCAATTATTGAACCTGAGCAGAACCATTTCTAAAAATAGTGAGCCTGACCCCGAACCATTTTCAAAATTATTGAGCGCGAGCCAAACCATTTGTAAAATTATTGAGCCTGAACCCGAACCATTTCAGCAGTTATTGAGATGAGATCGAGTTTAATTTTTCGAGCTTTCTGAGCCCGAACATTCCAACAGCTACTGATCCTGAGTCCGAATCATTTCGACAGTTATTGAGCCTGAGTCCGAACTTTTTGTAAAATTATTGAGCATGAGTCCGAATTATTTCGACAATTATTGAACCCGAGCACGAAACATTTCTAAAATTATTGAGTCTACCAGAGCCCGATTTGGCGAAAAAATTTCTCTGACGCATCATAAGGAATATATAAAAAAATGCACGTCATTAATCATTTATTTTTATTCTTATATTATTAATCAGAATCGTTTTATGACAGAATTAAAATGTTAAGGCTATTTGGAATAAGTAGGAACTGAAAGTTTCTGGGGAACATCATTAAAAATGCCCAGAGCCATTTATTTATTAAAAATAGAGAATACGTCAAAAAGTAATCAAAAGCCGCATTTGTAATCACTAAAGACTGAAAAAGGTTGAAATTATAATAATTTTTTTTAATATTTTTGCTTATTTTTTTCACCATTACAAGAAACATTTGAAATTTAAATTACTATGAGCTCGACAAGGCCCGAGCTGGAATTCATTCTAGTGCAAAAGGAATTCCCTATTCAAAATTGAAAAGCTACTTTTTATCACCTCCTTAGGTTAATAAAAAAAATAAATACCCCCTCAAGCAGCTGCTTGCCACAGATGTCTGACAGGATCCTGTCAGTTTATATGCCATAGTAGAAGGTCTGAGAGGATGGCAGGACCTCAGCAGAAAAGCGACACAAACAGCCATGCCTTACCCGGGGCTCGAACCCAGGTCCCTTAGGTCAGTAGCCAAGCGCGCTAACCACTCGGCTAAGAGATGAAATTTGTCAGGGTAAGCCCTTGACCGTCATCCTATATCACCAAACCTTGAATTTTTTTTTTATCGTAAATAGATCGTTTGTAACGCTCGTTTAAAGTTTTGCTGTTTTCAAATTTTTTTCTACCGTTAAAGGCGCAATTATGACTTTTAATAGATTCGGAATATGCGAATCGTAATATTTCGCCAACACCTATTGAATCCAAAAATATTTCTTAATTTACACAAAAATTATTAAAAGAAAAGGGTGAATTCTACAACAGTGTTTCCCAACCTTATAGCAGTGACAGAAATTCTGCACGATATTGCGAACTCCTACAAGAACGCCTGAACGATGTTACGAAGTCCTACAGAACACCTGAACGATGTTACGAAGTCCTACAGAACACCTGAACGGTATTTGTCAAGCCTTATGGAACGACTGAACAATATTACGAAGTCCTACCGGAACGATATTGCGAAATATAGAATGTCTGAACGATATTACGAAGTTCTATAGAATGTCTGAACGCTATTGCGAAATATAGAATGCCCGAACGATATTGTCAAGCCCATTGGAATCCCAGTATATCCAAAAAGTATGTTTTTTCCATAAAAACTCCAAGAAATAAAAAAACCATTTTCAAACCCCAAGAAAAAAAGTTTTTTTTTTCATATTTTTCCAAAAAAATATTTTCCACATTTATTATAATTGTAATTGCACCACAGATTTATTAATTATTTAGTGTTAGATTTGATTTTGTTTCTTTCACAAGTCATGAATTCTTGGACAGAATTTGGGTAAAGACACTCTCTGTTCTTCTTCCAACGTACGATTCCTTTGTTTTCCACGTATTTATGAGAAAAGCAGAAAGCCGTTTCACATGAATACGTGGTTCAGAATTGAAGTCAAAATGGATTAGATTTTTTTCGAAAATCCAGATGTTATTCTCTCTAATCTTTACCTGGAACCCCCTAAGATTGCTAGCAGAACTCTTGTAGGGGAACACTGCTCTAAATGATATTACCAAGGCCTATGGAACCACCCAACATCTATATAATAAACGGTGTCTGTGTGTGTGCCTATAGCAACGATAACCCATCGGGAAATCAACGTACACGCTTCAAATTTTCAGAGAATGTTTCTGGTTGTGGTCCGGATTGCAGTGCCAAATTTCAGGTTGAAAGTCCAAAAGGGGGGATTGCTAGAAGCAAAAATATTCCCCATGCTATTCCTACGGGAAACGAGAATCGCTGTCAAATTTACTGTTGCCATTACTGCTCCCTAACTGTGAACATAAAGAGTTAAAATACATTTAAATCCGCTGCCATTGCCAGATTCCCCACATTTCCAAAGGCATTATTGATGCGTCCCATTGCAGCTTGAGACCTGATTTTCTAACACAACTTGGGGTTAGGCAGGGGGAAACCGCCTACAAAATTTAGGACCTTTTGATCAAGTACGTCGGGAATTACCGAATACCAAATTCTGCCGAAATTAAAATCCCGATAGTTTGCCACGGGCTATGAGAGAAAGCGCCGAGTCAGCAATGACCTTCGCAGCACCGGGAAATTCTTCGTGTTTAAACTGTGCTAAAATGTCGGGGGGTGGGGAGTATATACTCACAAAACTGACCTTTAGTACAGGAAACAACAGAATACGCAGATTAAAACTGATACATGAGCTGTAACAATTTGTGTAGAAACGAAGCCACGGGCCAAGTGCGAACCTGATTTTTAAACCAATCACTGGGGCACACGGGGGACAGCTGTGCAGGAAATTTGGACAGTGCAGACGAATATCACGGGAGCCATAGAGCAGCAAAATTCTATGGTAAAGGAAATAGAAATCACGATAACTTACACATAAACTAAGCCACGGGTATGAGAGAGCTCGCTGATGTCTACAATGATCTAAGCAAACACCGGGCAAATTTCTTCCTGTTGAAATCTGTGCTAAAATTTCGGGAGGGGGGGGAGGAGTACTTAAAAAATTTGCCTTTAATGCAGTGAAAATAAGAAAATACAGATTAAAAGTGACATTCACGCAGCACCGGGAATCGTTCGGTTCGTAAAAAAATAAAAGAAGCCCTCCTCTCAAAGAAAGATTTTATTTTTTGCGAAGAACGACTGAACATCTGCTTTTTTATTTTGTTTTTTTTTTTCATTATACAATAAAATTGTAATGAGTTTGCTTTAATTATTAGTTTTTTTTTTAGTGTGAGACCTGAGGTTTTTTTTACATGCTAAAATCATGAATTCTTGAGGAGGTTTTTAGCTAAAGACACTGTTTTTCTTCCCCATGTTTCGATAACATACGATTTCTTTGTTGGGTTGGGTTGTTTTACCTCTGAGCGGCACTTTTTTGCACACCATGGGCTAAATGGCCAGGTCACATGGACCCCGAAGGTTCAGAGAAGGTTGGGGGAGGGGACCCACTGGAACAGCTGATGGGAGACAGATGGTAGCCTCCCGTCAAGGCCATCCAGCGTGTTCTTTAATGTACACAGGGTATGGCTCTCCCGCACACGGGGCCACAGCTTAACGTCCCATCCGACGGACGGCGGCATTTCCAAGCCCATCGGTGTCCCCTACTGACCGTGGGCAGGGCGGGGAATTTTGCGGAGATAAATCTCAACGCTGACCCAGCTGGGACTCGAACCTGGGAACTACAGATTACGAGCCTGGCGCGCTACCGACTGAGCCACCCCCGCCCCCTATTTCTTTGTTTATTTTTATATTCGTCAGAAATGAAAAATCTGTTTCACATAGATATGTGGTTCAAAATTGAAGTTTTTTGGCAATGGCAAAATATTCTTCTTATTTCTGTAATTCAGATTCCCTTCTGTTTGAGAATGATAAATAAATAAGTACCCCCTCAAGCAGCTGCTTGCCACAGAGGTCTGACAGGAACCTGTCAGTTTATATGCCAAAGTAGAAGATCTGAGAGGGTGGCAGGACTTCAGCAGAAAAACGACACACACATCCATGCCTTACCCGGGGCTCGAACCCAGGTCCCTTAGATCAGTAGCCAAGCGCGCTAACCACTCGGCCATAGTGAAAGTAACAGAGGTAAAATTTATTAAACTTATTCATATTTTGCGCATTTTTTAAGATAATTTTAAAGAGCTCTAAAACGGAGAACAAAATGTTGTACTGCAAATGGAAATCCAGCCCCTTGTTCCCCCTCCCATTGGGGCGGGGGTGGCTAAGTCGGTAGCGCGCCAGGCTCGTAATCTGTAGTTCCCAGGTTCGAGTCCCAGCTGGGTCAGCGTTGAGATTTATCTCCGCAAAATTCCCTGCCCTGCCCACGGTCAGTAGGGGGCACCGATGGGCTTGGAAAGGCCGACGTCCGTCGGATGGGACGTTAAGCCGTGGCCCCCTTGTGCGGGAGATCCATACCCTGTGTACGCTAAAGAACACACTGGATGGCTTTGACGGGAGGCTACCATCTGTCTCCCAACAGCTGTTCCAGTGGGTCCCCTTTCCCAATCTTCTCTGAGCCTTTGGGGTCCATGTGACCTGGCCATTTAGCCCATGGTGTGCGAAAAAAAGCCACTCAGAGGTAAAACAAACAAACAATCCCATTCCCCCGACTTAAAATAAATGAATAAATAAATACCCCCTCAAGCAGCTGCTTGCCACAGAGGTCTGACAGGAGCCTGTCAGTTTATATGCCAGAGTAGAAGGTCTGAGAGGCTGGCAGGACCTCAGCAGAGAAACGACACACACATCCATGCCTTTCCCGGGGCTCGAACCCAGGTCCCTTAGATCAGTAGCCAAGCGTGCTAACTTTACGCTTCGATAATTCTATTAGATCTTGGGTGGATGATTGACAGGGGATCGACCTGTTGTCTAGAACAAGAATTCCACGAGAGCTTGCTGGAGTTCGATAGGAGATTGAGAGCCACCCTAAAAATCTCTGTGATTCATAATTTGTCTGATTTTTCTGCAACAGTTTCCCGTTTCCATTCCTATGTAGACAATACGCGGACACCTAATACTAACTCCTATGCCGACATATGATCGACATAAAATTAATTAACAACTTGTTTGATTATAATTGAATTTTATCCTATTGCATGGGGGCGGGGGTGGCTCAGTCGGTAGCGCGCCAGGCTCGTAATCTGTAGTTCCCAGGTTCGAGTCCCAGCTGGGTCAGCGTTGAGATTTATCTCCGCAAAATTCCCCGCCCTGCCGACGGTCAGTAGGGGACACCGATGGGCTTGGAAATGCCGCCGTCCGTCGGATGGGACGTTAAGCCGTGGCCCGTGTGTGGGAGAACCATACCCTTTGCACGTTAAAGAACTCGCTGGATGGCCTTGACGGGGATGGTAGCCACCATCTGTCTCCCAACAGCTGTTCCAGTCGGTCCCCTCCCCCAACCTTCCCTGAGCCTTCGGGGTCCATGTGACCTGGCCATTTAGCCCATGGTGTGCAAAAAAAGTGCCGCTCAGAGGTAAAACAACCCAACCCAAATCCTATTGCATGTTACTGCTATTGTTGATCGGGGAATGCTCGGTTTTTTGACATTGATGAAACTACACTGTCCTACCAAAATATTGAAGAATTTCCATGCCAAAGAGAATCTAACTTCGAAGCTGAATGAGTGAATAAAAAAATGAACTGCTAAACATTTCATTGAAAAATGTGACTGAAGATAAAGATCATAATGAAGTCTATTTAAATCTCGATTTTTTTTTACAATATTCTTTCAGTATTTAACGAGTTATGGAAGCTAGAATATTTTACAACAGAAATGCGTCATACGAATTTATCTCAGAAATTAAATGAAGCTTAAACGATAAGTATTGTTTCAAACCATTTGATGAAATATATATTTTAGAAGTTTGCTTAATAATAATTTCAATATTAGACAATTAGGAATGATTTTTATAAAACAAGATCATTTATTGTTAAACATTCCAATTTCCATAACTCTTTTGCCGAACGAATATTGTTTAAAATCGAGATTTAAATTGATTTCATTACGATCTTTAATTTTTCTTCAGCAACATTTTTCCCTAAAGGCATAATTTAAGAGATATACAGCATCGAAGATAGATATCCATTGATTAATATGGGAATCCTCTAATATTTTCGCAGGGCAGCGTATACCTTCCTGATTAGACATTTTTTTCTAAAAAAAATTGAGCTATAAGAAAATTTTAATATATATATTGAAGTGGAAACATTTGCCGCCTAAAACAAAAAGCATTGTTTGGCATTCAAAATACTTTTATTTCATCTGAAAATATGTCTTAATTATCATTAAAAAAATAAATCTTTGAAATATTTATTTGAGTTTTTTTTTACGACATGAAAGAATTTTTAATTTTGCATTGAGTTAAATTTTGTTACCATTTTTGGATTAACATCTCTCCATTACGATTCCAGGAACAAAATAAAAATGTAAAGGTTTCTGGTCATGGGAGGGAATGTTAATTTAGAGGGGGGAGCTTAAATATTAAATATAAAAGTTTTTGTAAGGGAAGGGGCTTAATTTAAGGTTCGAAAAATTTGAAAACTTTTTAATTTAGAAGATTTTCGAGAAATTATCTTGTAATCTCATAGTCTCCAAGTTGCAACTCGGGGAGGAGGTGTCTCTGTAATTTTTCCAAATTTAGCACCCTCTAAGGGTAAAAATTCACACTAATGGATGGTCGAGAAAATACAGATAATAATATATTATTAGTAGCTATATGTAACTGGCGTACCTCTTGTATAGATAGATAAAACTATAATTATAGTTGGGTTGTTTTACCTCTGAGCGGCACTTTTTTGCCGTCCCGTGGCCGAGTGGTTAGCGCGCTTGGCTACTGATCTACGGGACTTGGGTTCGAGCCCCGGGTAAGGCATGGATGTTCGTGTTGTTTTCTGCTGAGGTCCTGCCATCCTCTCAGATCTTCTACTGTGGCATATAAACTGACAGGCTCCTGTCAGACCTCTGTGGCAAGCAGCTGCTTGAGGGGGTATTTATTTTTATTTATTATCAAACTAAAAAAAGAATTTTTCATTTTTTTCCCAAAGCAAAAATAAAAACTTCGTTTTCCAATTAAGGAAGGATATCACTGCTGTCAATGTAAACCACTTGACCAACACATTCTACCACCAAAATTTATCGTGATCTGCCTTGGTCAGAAAGGGGACACTGATGATATTGGAAAGGTCGCCGTCCGTCTGATGGGACGTAAAACCGTGGCTCCGTGTACGGAACAGCCATACCCTGTGCTCGCTAAAGAACACGCTGGATGGCCTTGATGGGAAGCTACAACCTGTCTCCTAACAGTTGTCCCGTGGGTCACCTCCCCCAACGTTCTCTAAGCTCTCGGAGTCTTTGTGACCTGGCCGTTTAGTCCATTGTGTGCAAAAAAGTAATAAATAAATAAATAAATAAATACCCCCTCAAGCAGCTGCTTGCCACAGAGACCTTGGAGATAAAATATCCAACCCAACCTACGATCCAAATTTCGAAGTTTGTAGCATGAATAGATCGTTTACAACATTGGTTTCAAGTCGTGTCATTTTATCTCTGGAGCTCTCTAGAGATGGAAATCGAAACTATTGGATGATTTGGAAAATGCGTATCTAAATATTTCGTTAGAATAGAAAACACTCTACGACATAGTGTTTTTGAATAAATACAGTAGAGCTAAAGGTGAAACAATACTTGATTTGATGATGATTACGCTGTAGGAGGTTCAAATTGACCTCCTGCTTGGAGCTCCCTACACCAGACCAAAAGTTAAGAGCAAAAATAAACTAGAGGCACGTGTGATATCTCTACACCACTGGTTCTCAACCTTTTATCCTTCACGTACCCCCTGGAAATGTGTATGTAACTGGCGTACCCCTTGTATAGATAGATAAAACTATAGTTATAGTTGGGTTGTTTTACCTCTGAGCGGCACTTTTTTGCACACCGTGGGCTAAATGGGCAGGTTACATGGACCCCAAAGGCCCAGAGGTTGGGTGAGGGAACCCACTGGAACAGCTGTTGGGAGACAGATGGAAGTCTCCCGTCCAGGTCATCCAGAGTGTTCTTTAACGTGCACAGGGTATGGCTCTCCCGCACACGAGGCCACTGCTTAACGTCCCATCCGACGGACAGCGATCTTTCCAAGCCCATCGATAGTCCATCGAGGAATGATACACATTTAAGATAATCTCTAAACGTACTTTTAGTGAAATATTTAAATTTGACTTCAGTTGGTCATTTACATTTATTTTTTTCCTGTTCAGGCATGAATATAGTTATTTCGAATTAGCTTTAGTCCCCTACTGACCGTGGGCAGGGCGGTGAATTTTGCAGAGATAAATCTCAACGCTGACCCAGCTATGACTCGAACCTGGGAACTATAGAATTACGAGCCTGGCGCGCTACCGACTGAGCCACCCTTGCCCCATATATAGTTATAGTATAACAATGGTTATTTTTACTTTGTTACTAGATCTAGCGACTTTTGAGCTCTCACGGCGTAACCCAAAAATTTTATCGCGTACCCCACGTTGAGAACCCCTACTCTACACAATTCCTCAAGGACCTGTAAAGGAGAATAGTAAACGTAAGGGAGAAAATCGCATTTTAAAAAAAGGCCAACGTTTTCGAAGTATTCTAGGAGAACACTTCTGTTCTTCTGGCTACCAAAGATGAATGAAATGGAGCAGTCGATAATTCCGATGGGGCTGAGTTTCTGAAAGAATCTCCATCTTTGTGTGGCGGAACGTGTGCAGTTGAGGAGGATACGGAATGCTGTGGCGGCAAGTCGTAGCAAGAGCAATTGAGACTGTTGATTCTTCCGAGGGTAAGTGGGGCGGGGGTCGCTCAGTCGGTAGCGCGCCAGGCTCGTAATCTGTAGTTCCCAGGTTCGAGTCCCAGCTGGGTCAGCGTTGAGATTTATCTCCGCAAAATTCCCCGCCCTGCCCACGGTCAGTATGGGACACTGCTGGGCTTAGAAAGGCCGCCGTCCGTCGGATGGGACGTTAAGCCGTAGCTCTGTGTGCGGGTGAGCCATACCCTGTACACGTTAAAGAACACGCTGGATGGCCTTGACGCGAGGCTACCATCTGTCTCCCAACAGATGTTCCAGTGGGTCCCCTCCCCCAACCTTCTCTGAGCCTTCGGGGTCCATGTGACCTGGCCATTTAGCCCATGGTGTGCAAAAAAGTGCCACTCAGAGGTAAAACAGCCGAAAACAACCAAAATCCGAGTGTAAGCAGTATAGAAAGGCTGTATGCATTCCGACATAGAAGCGATGAAGTACTGCTTCTTCGGATTCAACCCCGGATCTAGAAAAAAATCGAGAGGTGACGGGGCAAGAAACGCAATCCGGTCGGGAAAATGTAAAAAGAGGAACAAGAGACTGGATTTCCAACGAATTATAACATTTCCCTCTCTTTTTTTGCAGATCTTTAAAAAAAATGCATGAAATATAAATATGTTTAATAAATATTTGCTTCTATTCCCTTATTAGCATTCTGCAAGGAGACAGCAGCGCCCCTCACTTCCTCCTAGATCCGGCTCTACTTGGATCTCAGATTGAGAATCTTTGTCTATTGTCATCAAAGGAAGACGCTCAACTGAGAGGTGGTAACAGCACGATGTTAGCAATGTTTAGTTGTTGGGTTGGGTTGTTTTACCTCTGAGCGGCACTTTTTCGCACACCATGGGCCAAATGGCCAGGTCACATGGACTCCGAAGGCTCAGAGAAGGTTGGGGGAGGGGACCCACTGGAACAGCTGTTGGGAGACAGATGGTAGCCTCCCGTCAAGGCCATCCAGCGTGTTCTTTAACGTGCACAGGGTATGGCTCTCCCGCACACGGGCCACGGTTTAACGTCTCATCCGACGGACGGGGGCCTTTCCAAGCCCATCGGTGTCCCCTACTGACCGTGGACAGGACAGGGAATTTTGCGGAGATAAATCTCAAAAAAGTGCCACTCAGAGGTAAAACAACCGAAAACAACCAAAATCCGAGTGTAAGCAGTATACCAGCTGGGACTCGAACCTGGGAACTACAGATTACGAGTCTGGCGCGCTACCGACTGAGCCACCCCCGCCCCCAGCAATGTTTAGACTGAGACTTTGAAGCTGTAAGGTAGTGGCTCCCAACTGTGGGTCGCGAGCAGCTTGGAAGGTGGCCGCAAAGCTCTGATAGCTTTATATTTGCTGGCATTTTTACTGAAATTTATTTTGCAATAATTTACGAGACTATGTATGTTTATGTAAAAAAAGTGCTTTAAGACAAAGGTATTGTCCTAAATGCAAGAAAATATTTTTTTTTCATTTTATTCTATTTAAATGTAATGAAACCATTAAATTTAATCATTCGAAGGGAAGGGGTCAGAATTTAATCATTTGAAGGGAAGGAGTCACATAATTTTATCTACAATTCTAGGGGATCGCAAAAATTTATTGCAATTTTGAGGGATCACAATAATTTATTACAATTTTAAGGGATCGCAGTGTCAAAAGTTTGAGAACAATTCTGTAACAGTATTAAAGCTAAAGTCTTTCACTGCTTAGAATATAGTTCAAACGAAGAGTTACATTTTGTAAGATATGGTGAGACTTGTAGGCTGGTAACGTAAAAAAATAAAAAATAAATATTCCCCAAGCAGCTGCTTGCCACAGAGGTCTGTCAGTTTATACGCCATAGTAGAAGGTCTGTGAGGATGTCAGGACCTCAGCAGAAAAACAGCACAAACATCCATGCCTTACCCGGGACTTGAACCCAGGTCCCTTAGGTCAGTAGACTAGCGTGCTAACCACTCTGCCATGGGAAAAGATCAAAAATATTCCATAACTGTTAATGTTGCATAGGTTACGGCTAATTTCACTGGTGATACAAATATTTAAGTATTTATTTGTTAATGGTAAATATCGTGTGCACTTTTCAGTTTCGGAAATGTAAAAAAAATTACAAGTAGGAATGATACATATTTAAAGGTAATCTCTAAACGTACTTTTAGTGAAATATTTAAATTTGACTTCGGCTAATCATTTACATTTATTTTTTTCCTGTTCAGACATGAATATAGTTATTTCGAATTAGCTTTAGTTAGTTTATTGATTCGTGATGTAATAAATGAATATTTGAAAGGCAATAAAATTGTATAATAGAAATATAATAACAACAAGATAAAGCATTTTTTGTTCTGTGATTGTTACACTTCTCAACTAAAATACAAAATATAGTTTCACAGAGATTGACATAGTAATAACACACATTTTATATGAATATTATCACTCTTCTAAACAAAAAATAGATGTAGTTGACGTGTTTATATATTAAACAATTTATTCAACTGTTAAATTTTACGAAAATTTTAGTCCTAATTCTAATGCAAAAAAAATCAACGATTATTTTGTTTCACAGTGCCCTAGGAGATCAGCGAAGAGTCGAATCCCCTGATTCGCGATCAATGAAACAAGACTCAAATTTTCATTGAATAGTCGAATCCGTGTCTCGCAATCAATGAAACAAGACTCAAATTTTCATCGAATAGTCGAATCCGTGTCTCGCAATCAATGAAACAAGACTCAAATTTTCATTGAATAGTCGAATCCGTGTCTCGCAATCAACGAAACAAGACTTAGAATTTCATCGAATAGTCGAATCCGTGTCTCGCAATCAATGAAACAAGACTCAAATTTTCATTGAATAGTCGAATCCGTGTCTCGCAATCAATGAAACAAGACTCAAATTTTCATTGAATAGTCGAATCCGTGTCTCGCAATCAATGAAACAAGACTTAAATTTTCATCGAATAGTCGAATCCGTGTCTCGCAATCAATGAAACAAGACTCAAATTTTCATTGAATAGTCGAATCCCTGATTCGCGATCAATGAAACAAGACTCAAATTTTCATTGAATAGTCGAATCCCCTGATTCGCGATCAATGAAACAAGACTCAAATTTTCATTGAATAGTCGAATCCGTGTCTCGCAATCAATGAAACAAGACTCAAATCTTCATCGAATAGTAGAATCCCTGATTAGCAATCAATGAAACAAGTCTCCAATTTTAATTGAATAGTCGAATCCCTGATTCGCAATCAATGAAACAGGTCTCAAACTTGCTTCGAATAGTCGAATCCTTAGCTGTCAATCGACGAAACACCTCTCAAATTTTCCTTGAATAGTCGATTCCCTGAATCGCAATCAATGAAACAAGTCTTAAATTTTCTTGGAATAGTCGAATCCCTGACTCGAAATCAATGAAACAAGTCTCAAATTTTCTTGGAATAGTCGAATCCCTGACTCGAAATCAATGAAACAAGTCTCAAATTTTCTTGGAATAGTCGAATCCCTGACTCACAGTCAATGAAAGAAGTCTGAAATTTTCCTCAAATAGTCGAATCCCTGACTCGCAAGGAATGAAACAGGTCACAAATTTTCTTCGAATATTCGAATCCGCGAACAGAAAAGCCGTGTTCGGTGAGGGCCTATTGTAGCTATCGAAGCGGGGAAAAAATTTCATTTATTTCCGGAAACAAAAAATTTAATTGACAGACAGACGACGATAAAATAAAAATAACAGTTCGTTTCTGTAAATGAAGAAAAAAAATATTAACCACAGAAGGAGTGGGATATTGGCTTAATCGGTAATCCGCCAGGCTCATAATCTGCAGTTCCCAGTTTGGAATTTCATTTGTGTCAGATTTCAGTGTTAATGCACTTTACTACTGATTTAAGGGACTAGGTTCGAGGCCAAGGTAAGGCATGGAGGTTTGTGATTTTTTTTTTGCTGATATCTCGCCATCCTTTCAGACCTACTTCTATGGCGTATAAACTGAGAGGCCCCTGTCAGAGCTCAGCGGCAAGTAGCTGCTTGAGGGGGTATTTATTTTTAAAAACTTTTTTTTTTTTGGAGATAAAGCTGATCCAATGTGCTCCAATGTGCTTGAAAAGAGTTTCGTGAATGTTTAGATTTTGGAAAAAGATAATTATGAAAAGAAAAAAAAATTCACTGTGTTTAGTCTATTAGAAATAAATGATACAATTTGGAAACAAATGATCATTCAATTTCATTCTTGTTAAGAAGAAACCCGGCCCTGCTTTTTGAAGAGTTCCGTCGCAGATTATACCACGATAATATTATTAGCACAAATCAGTTTTACAGCCCGTTCGCTCGTCAAAAGTTAAGCATGAATCACCGAATGCAAATAAAAAATCGTTAGAGAGAAATAAAATATTTTTTGATGTTTTAGCCGTCCCGTGGCCAAGTGGTTAGCACGCTGGGCTACTGATTTGAGGGACCTGGGTTCGAGCCCGGTTTAAGGCATGGATGTGTGTGTCATTTTTCTGCTGAGGTCCTGCCATCCTCTCAGACCTTCTACTATGGCATATAAACTGACAGGCTACTGTCAGACCTCTGTGGCAAGCAGTTTCTTGAGGGGGTATTTATTTTTATTTAGGTAATATTTGTTTAGTTTGAAAAAATCAACAACAATCAACTCCGAATATCTTCTCTGATCATGTAAAACAGATATCATGTAAAAGGAATATTCTTAGTAGATGCTCGATAATTTCAAATTGAAAAACTACATTGTCTTGCCTCTTATGGTGCATAGAAAATAAACGTTTAGACGACGAAAACGAAGACGACGGTTGGAAAGTTGGTAGGTTGGGCTGTTTTAAATCTGAGCGGCCCTTTTTTGAACACATTGGGATAAATGGTCAAAACTCCGAGGGCTCAAAAATGTTTGGGGGAGGGGACCCACTGAACAGCTGTTTGGAGACAGATGGTAGCCTCCCTTCAAGGCCATCCTCGTGTTCTTTAGCGTGTACAGTGTATGACCCTTCCGCAGACGAGACTACGGCTTAACGTCCCATCCGATGGACGGCCGCCTTTCCATGCCCTTCGGTGTCTCCCCAAATGACCGAGAGCTAGGCAGGGAATGTTGCGGATATAAATCTCAACGCTGGCCCAGGCGGGACTCGAACCTGGGAACTGCAAATTACGAGCCTGGCGCTTTATGATTGAGCCACCCCTAGGGTGGTCAAACCATCACAGGGTTGGCCATATTCTTTGGTGTCCACTCCTCTGCTATCGCAAGGCTATTGCAGCTACTACAAACAACAACAGTTATTAGAATATCTGTTCAAGAGTGTTCTAGGGTTACAACCTCTCAAGATGATAGCTATATTAGACTACTGTCCCGAAGGATCATCATCATCATCATCATCATCATCATCATCATCATCATCATCATCATCATCATCATCATCATCAAGCAGCCATAGGCTACGGAGGTCCAACCAGACCGCGCAGTTTAATTCTCCAAGCATATCTGTCCTGAGCTACATCTGCTGCATCCGGCCACTGTACACCAATTCTAACAAGGTCCTGTTTGACATTGTCTGCCCACCGCATCCTAGGTCTCCCCCTCCTTCTGAGGCCTCTAGGCACACTGTTCATAACCTTATTCGCCAATCTATAACTATCCATACGGGCAACATGGCCAAACCAGCGGAGTCTCTCTCTGCACAATATGCTGCTTAAAGGAGGCTGCAGACTCCTTTGCCTAACCTCATCATTAGTTACAAAGTTAAACCACCTAATACCCAAGATACTGTGTAAGCATCTAGAATCAAAAGCATCTAGTTTCTTGTTATCTTGTTTACACAGCGTCCAAGTTTCACTACCATACTAACCCTAGAAAGAACCAAACTATTATACAGTCTAATTTTAGTCTTAAGGTGTATACGCCTATTTCTCCACAATCTCCATAGATTCTTAAAAGTCCTGGCAGCAATACCTATTCGTCTGTTAATCTCATGCCGCACATCACCAGTATCAGTTACGCAGCTCCCAAGGTAATTAAACTGTGACACCTGCTCAAGACTGCAACCATTCAGATTAACTGAATCACAACCTGCCTGACCAATTTTCATCACTTTAGTTTTTTCTCTGTTTATAACCAAACCTACTGTACTACCAGTCTCATCAACAGTTCGAATGAAAGAGTTCATCTCATCAACATCATTTGCCAAAAGGGTTAAATCATCAGCATAATCTAAATCAGAAATTTTCGTATCTCCAGCCCATTTAAGGCCAAAATCTTTCCCTTGAAGTGAATTTCGCATAACATAATCAACAACCAAACTAAAGAGAAAAGGAGACAAAATGCACCGTTGTCGAACACCAGAAGTAATGCTAAACCAATTGCTACAAGACGTACCAACTCTCACACATGACTCAGTGTTATTATAGAGAGCTTTCATTATGTTAACTAACTTGTCTGGTATACCATATGATCTCACAATCAACCACAAATTATGACGATCAACAGAGTCGAAAGCCTTTTTGAAATCAACAAAGCTAGCAACCAAAGGTTTCTGAAACTCTAAACATTTCTCAAGAATCTGCCTAAGTGAAAATATCTGATCTACACATCCCCTACCACTTCTGAATCCACATTGCTCATCACGCAATTGCCTGTCAACCAGATTCTTAATTCTATTAAGCACAATCATGGAAAGAACTTTACCTGGAACGGAGAGTAGGCTGATACCCCTATAGTTATCACAAGAACTGCGATCACCTTTTTTGAAAATAGGGATAATAATAGCTCTGGTAAAATCTTTAGGAACCATGCCTTTATCATAAAAGTTATTCAAAATTTCAGTCATCCAAATGGTAACTGAAACATTCCCAGCTCTAAGCATTTCCGTAGTAATTTCATCCACCCCTGGGGATTTATGAAGTTTAAGTTTAGAAATAGCCAAACTAACTTCAGATTGTGTTATAGGGCCAACATTAAAGCCAACAATGCATCTATCATCATTGCAAACAATGGGAGTAGAACTAACCACATTGTTTAGAACATCACTGAAATGCTCAGCCCACCTAGCCATGACAGAATCCTCACCTTCTATAACCTTGCCTTGTTTATCCTTCAATCCCTATATACCTGTTCGTTTTCTACCACACAAAACATTAACTATCTGGTACAGCTCTCTGCTGTTGTGCTGTCTAACTGCTTCCGCAGCTTTGTCAGCAAGGCCATCAAGCCAAAGATTCTTATCAGTAGCTAACTGACCCTTCACACGTTTATTAAGTTCTTTGTAATGCTTTCTATTAGGACTAGTAGGGTACTGATTAAGGACATTCCTGCAGTTCCTTCTTTCTGAAATAAGCTCAAGTGCCTTATCACTTAAATAATTCTGCCTCCTCTGCTCCTGTTTCCCTAAAAGAGTACTGTTAGTTTCCAAAAAAGCCTGTTTAAAATGGCCCCATTCTTCCTCAACTTCAGTATTAAGCAAACCATGACTGTCATAATGACTAAGTAACCTATCATGGTAAGCTTTTGCTATAACTGGGTCTTTCAGAGCTTCAGTATTAAAGGTAAATTTTTTAACCCTAGCACAACACTTTTTAAGTTTAAGTTGCAAGACACTTTTAACAAGGTAATGGTCAGATCCAATTTCAGCTCCCCTATATGCCCTGGTATTTCTAACAGAACTAGCCCATTTGCTGTTAATTAATATATAATCAATCATATTCTTATGCAGCCCATCAGGTGAAACCCATGTGTGTTTATGTATGTTGCGGTGTTTGTAATATGTGTTAGTTATTCTGAAACCATTTAGTTTACTTACCTGTAGGAGACGTTGCCCATTGCCATTGCAGGTACCAATACCAAAAGGGCCTATTACTCCTCCCCAAAGGTCAGAGTCGGTACCAACTTTGGCATTGAAGTCACCAAGAACAAGGGTAATATCTCCTTTCTTGACAGAATTCAAAATATCCTGAAGTTGTCTGTAAAACCTATCCTTCTCATCCTCATCAGAATCCTCAGTGGGGGCATAACAGCAGATAACATTCAAGTTTTTAATGCTTGTCTGAAATTTTGCTGTAAGAAACCTTTCATTAATGCACTCATATCCTAGAAGAGCATCACTAGCATGTCTGCTGAGCAGCAGACCCACGACTTGGTGATGCTTTCCATCCTCCCTCCCTGTAAAGAGAAATTTAAAGTTATTTTTAAGTATCTCACCTTTACCTGTCCATCTAATCTCTTGCAAGCCTAGAATATCTAGGTTATTGCGCTGGAATTCCTGCATGAGGACATTAAGAGAATAATCTCTATGTAATGTCCTCACGTTCCACGTTCCTGCAGAGAGAAAATGATTAGTAGGATTTTTAAAGAAATTAGGTTTATTGAGATTGGTAGGGCCAACAATATCAAACAGCCCCCTGATCGCAGGCATGGGGCAAAGACCTGTTCCTCCTCCGCTAAAGGCTGAAGTCACCGATGCTGGTAGGAACTTCAGGCACCACCTTTTCAAGTGGACTTTTTCAAGAACCATATGGCCTGCCTGAGACACATTACTCCAGTTTAGGCTTGACGATGCCCAACTAGCTAAGTAAGGTTCAGGTACCTGCGATGGCCTCTGATTAGGATTATCCACCAGCTGATATAAGGTATCCCATGCCTCTGTTCACTTAGAGCTGGCAACCCAGAAGCAAACAGAAAACACAGCGGCAGATTCTCCCTCAACAGAGGCCCACCAGTGCAGCAAGTCCAGGATCCATAATCAAGCTCAAATCCATAAACAAGTCCAGTCTAGTAGGTATAAATGGTCAGCACCAGGACCCTGTGAAGTTGACCACTCCTCAGCAGGGTTGAAAAAAAAGAAAAAAGTGGCCATAGATGACCAGATCAGTAGGCCATACTGAACTGGCAGCCCTCCCCTTCCGTTCCCTTCCAAAAGAGAATATCTCTTTTGAAAGGTACTAACGGCCAGCACCACGAGAAGGCGGGGTCGGACATTAGGTGCTACACCTGGCCGGTTCTGTGCATCATCACTGGGGAACAGGAGAGCAAAAACATCCTCTCTGCCTTCAGAGCTCATTGCAGCTTCAGGATGACAGATGTCTGTCTCAATTGTGACCAGAAAGCTTCACAAGGCCGGACTCTATGTCTCTCTACCCGTTGTATATCTCCTTTTAACCTTCAGGCGTAGAGAGACTCACTTGAAATGATTGTCACGATAGTGTAATCCAGACCCGACAATGATGGAGTCACGTCCAGTGAGATGTTCTCTGCAATTAGAATTTTGCTACTGTAACAAAATTTGATGAAGCGCTTTGTCGAAAACTTAACCCAAAAAACGAGTTCGCAGCAAAGTACTGAAGTTTGGCAAAAAAAGGAAGAAAACAGACGAGCAGAGAGCGTAACCTCACATATTAGACGCAAGGTGATTATTTTTTAGCCACTTTTTTGGAAGAAAAAAGTGCGCCTTATATGCTGTAAAATACTGTAGTCTTTGTTTTTAGTGAATCACCCTTAGCAGGACCTGTTTAAAATGTCAGGGGGACCTAGGCACAGTGTGCTTACCGGGGTTCCCCCAGGAGGTCAGATGTTCTATAACATTATTCTGACTTCCAAATGTAGATGTTTCTCTTCGTCCTATGGTATTATACAGTTCAGTACTTTTTTATACTGTAGCAAATGTTCGAGATTATTTTAAACTAAATCAGAGTAAGCACGTTTAAGACTTGTGTTAAGGCTCCTAGTTGAAAAGAAAGGCAAAAAAATTAAGGAAAAGTTAAATATACTCAATTATACTGATCCGAACATTTTTCTAAGACAATAATTGACGAAAAAAAAAATATATATATATAATAGTAGAGTTTGATGGCTCTAGGAATAAGAAGCCCTAAGCCCGGGCCTAGTCGGCAATCAGGCCTTTAGTGTTTAAAACGCTGAAGAGGTTTCAGTTCCCAAGAAACATTTCTAGTTTCAAATAGTATCGAGATTCTAATTTTGTTTTCAAATATTTATAATTAATTTAAAGTTCCTAATCCTTTATAATTATAAATAAATAATATATAAACTATATAATATAATTAAACTAAAAAATGGTCTAGATCAGGCTTGTCAAACACAAACTGAATGAAGTGCCAATAGGAAAAACATTATATTCTTAAAGAGCCGCAGGCAAAACTTCTCTACTTAAAAAATACGAAACGTATATTTCTAATGAGTAATGAATTGGGGGAAAAAATTAAGGAATAAAAATATCTTGATTAAAAAATAAAAAAGTACATTTTTAATGAGTACTATAAAGAAAAACTACAAGAGTTTATAAAACTGAAAAAAAGAAAAATTGTAAAGAGTGCTATAAAGAGTTTAGTTATGCACCTAAAAATCTTGATTATAATATATTTTTATATTATTAAATATATTTTTATTGAAAGAAAAGAGCAAGATGTGGTATATTAATTTTTTGTTTTATGAGCCACATTGGTTGGACGAGACTGATTTAGATGATGCCACTTTTATATACATATCTTTGAGCCTGTATCATTTATAAATAAAAAAATAATAAATACCCACTCAAGCAGCTGCTTGCCATAGAGGTCTGACAGGAGCCTGTCAGTTTATATGCCATAGTAGAAGGTCTGTGAGGATGGCAGGCCCTCAGCAGGAAAACGACATATACTTCCATGCCTTACCCGGGGCTCGAACCCAGGTCCCTTAGATCAGTAGCCAAGCGCGCTAACTACAGGTTCAATAATTATCGCAATAGTTCTGATTCGAAAATTAGACAACTCATCTCTGACAAGAAGTTAGAAGCTGCTGCTTGTTAAATGCAATCTCCTGCCTCATGTCCCCGTCATCCTTCCTTCAATTTGTTACTGGAGAAAAAAATGTGTATATAAGCTGCTTAGTCAGAAAATAAAGGTCTACCTGTCATCTCATCAAAACGCAAGGCGTGGACTAAAATCTCCATTTTTGATCTCACTCTTTAAAAGGAGAAGCGATTAAAAAAAACCACTTCAGCGAATTGTGACACACTTACCAGCACGTCCCTGGAATTTATTCTCGAATTGCAAGCAGAAAGTTAACGCAAGTGCCATCCTCTTAAATGATCCATTTCTTCAACGTTCTCTGCGGGTAGGGTGGGCAAACCCGTGACAGACTGGAGGTGCCGTGATCGGGGAGAGAACGCTGCCACGCCCCCATCCCCGCCGCACCACGACACCCTTGTCATGCGGACAGACGCAGACCCAGGTGCAGCAGGCCCATTCGCTGGCCGCCCGTCGCGCCACGCCAATATCCGGGTTCCTAGGGACGGCCCGGTCGGCCGCACGCTCATTGCGGGCCAGTGCCCCAGTAGCTGCGTGCCGGCGTGCAGACTACTGACTCCTGGCTCCTGCTTGGACTGCCGAATTCCGCCGGACGGGCCCCGTACACTTCAGTAGCGCCATGCCGGACTCGGACTCAGTCACCGCTCTTCTGGAAGGTAAGGACGTTGTTGGTCTTGTCAACTTCGTGATGCTATTGTTAAGGCTTGAATAGTGCGGTCTGCGTTTGTTTTCGTCAAAAGGATTCTCTTGATTGACTTCAATGTTGCAACGATGAAGCTGTGTTTTTTTTTGCCTGAAGAAATTGTGCAATTACACGTGTGGTAATCGTTGCGATGTTTTTTTTTTCCGTAGTACGAAGTATCCGGTCTGTGATTCAATATAGTACTCATATATATTTAAGTGTTGTTATTTCATACCAAGGGCTATGTTTTCCCCTCCTTATAAAAATCATAAATATTACTCATAAAAAGAAATCTTTTTTAATCATACACGATTATTATTATGTATATTAGATAGCGTATATAGTTCTGATGAATCAATATGTTTATGACAAATTTAATGACTTGAAAATATTTTTGATTATAGAAATAAAAAGATCATTTTAATATTAAGGCTTTAGGGATTAGGGACATAATTAGAGTGTTTCATTTGGAGTTGCATTTGAAGAAGGGCTTTCTGAAATTTTTAGAAGGGCGATGATCCAGTTTGTAAACACAGTGATAAAATTAAAATACTAATTTAAGGGACAGTTCTGAAGGTTAGAAAAAATCAGGATAAAGTCCCTATTAGGAACTTTCTCCTAGTTTGTTATATAAGGTTAGTCTGATAATAACCGTTAGAATTGTCAGGGTTTGTGCATTTGGGTTCTCATTAAGCAAATTGAAAGTTGCAAGGTTAAAATCACATATCTAAATATAATTAATAATCTTAGTTTTTCTGCAGATTGTTGCTTTATATGATATTTTCAAAATTCACTGTTTTCTTCAATTTAGATTTTCGTCATTAAGTTAAAAACTTCTTTAAAGTACATAACTTTTCATTTCTTTGGAAGCAAAACGTTAAAAAGACTAAGAAACTAAATAGAATATATATTATGTTACTTTTAGGCATGACTTGTTCATATAAATTATTAATGTGCAGAAATAAAATTATTTTTATGTGATTTAGCGGTAGGGAAATCATGATCCTATGCATGATATAATCCGGCCACAGAGATAATTTTGTAAACTATTTGATTTTTAAAATTATTCTCTACGCCATTTTCGAGGTTGTTTTTTTTTACTTTCTTTTGGCATACATTGGCTAAATGGACAGATCATAAGGACCCTGAGGGTTAGAGACAGTTGGGGGGGGGGGGCATCCACAGGACAGCTGTTAGGAAACGACCTTCTATCAAAACCTGTGTTATCAAAAAGGGATAACGTGCACAGGGTATGGCTGTCCTGCACATGGGACCTTCCCCTTTTGTCCCCACCCGACGGACGGCTTCATTTGCAAGGTTCATCAGTGTCCTCTTTTCTAAACAAGGGCAAGGAAGTGGGTTTTGCGGAGATAAAGGTCAACGCCTGTTCAGGTGGAACTCGAACCTAGGAACTGCAGATTACGAGCCTAACGCGCTACAGACTGAGTACCCCCCCCCCCCCCTCCCATCTCTCCGCTCTGAAAAATCAGTACTTTCACTCTTGATTTCTTTGAATATAATTAGATGTTAATTTTCGCTAATTAATTCTCTTCCTGATGTAAGAAAAATTTCTCTTCCTCATTCTCATATATGAAAAGTTTCGCTTCTCCCTCATAAATGAAAAGCTTCTCTTCTACTTTCTGTAGAAAAGTTCTCTTCCGAAATATGAAAAATTTCTCTTCTCCCCTATGTATGAAAAGTTTCCCTTCTCCCCAATGTATGAAAAGCTTCTCTTACCCCCGATGTGTGAAAAGTTTTTCTTTCCTCCGTGTAGGAAACTTTTCACTTCCCCCCGATGGTAAAGAGTTTTAATTCTTCCCATGTACGAAAAGATTCCTTTCTTTCCTATGTATGAAAAGCTTCTTCTTTCCCGATGTATGAAAAGTTTCTCCTCTCCCGATGTATGAAAAGCTTCTCCTCTCTCGATGTATGAAAAGCTTCTCTTCCCTCCCATGTCTTCCCAAGCTTCTCTTACCCCCGATGTATGAAAAGTTTTTCTTTCCTCCGATTTATGAAACGTTTCTCTTCCCCCGATGTATAAAGAGTTTCAATTCTTCCCATGTACGAAAAGATTTTTCTCTTCCCTATGTATGAAAAGCTTCTTCTCTCCCGATGTATGAAAAGTTTCTCTTCTCCCACGTGTATGGAAAGTTTCAATTCTTCCAATGAACGAAAAGTTTCTCTTCCCCCTATATACGAAAAGCTTCTCTCCCGATGTTTGAAAAGTTTCTTTTCTCTCCATGCATGGAAAGTTTCTCTTCTCCCCATGCATGGAAAGATTCTCTTCTCCCCCATGTGTGGAAAGTTTCTCTTCTCCCCATGTTTGGAAAGTTTCTCTTCTCCCCATGCATGGAAAGTTTTTCTTCTCCCCATGTGTGGAAAGTTTTTCTTCTCCCCATGTGTGGAAAGTTTTTCTTTTTCCCATGTATGGAAAGTTTCTCTTCTCCCCAAGCATGGAAAGTTTCTATTCTCCCCGATGTATGGAAGTTCCTCTTCTTCCTGATGAATGAAAAGTTTCAATTCTCTCGTTTGAAAAAAAAAACGCTTCCCCTCTCCCGATATATGAAAAGCTTCTCTTCTCTCCCACGTATGGAAAGCTTCTCTACTCCCTGATATTATGAAAAGTTTCAATTCTCCGCATGCGTGAAAAGTTTCTCTTCCCCCATATGTATGAAAAGCTTCTCCTCTCCTGATGTATGAAAAGTTTCTCTTCTCCCCGATATATGAAAATTTTCACTTCTTCCCCACATATGAAAAAATTCGCTTCTTCCCCATGTATGAAAAGCTTCTCTTCTCCCAGATGTATGAAAAGCTTCTCTTCTCCCAGATGTATGAAAAGCTTCTCTTCTCCTAGATGTATGAAAGTTTCTCCACCCTCTGATGTGTGAAAATTTTCACTTCTTCCCAATGTATAATAAGTTTGTCTTTTTCCCGATGTATGAAAAACTAATCTTCTCCCCTATGTATGAAAAGTTTCTTCCCCACATTCTTGGACAATTTCTGCCTTCCTTAAGGCAGGTCTTTTTAATCGTCGATGTAGGGACTCACATGCTGATAAAAAAAATTATTAGGATCGTTTGCTGATCTATCGTATGTATGCTCTTAGAATATTTTTGCGAAATAAAATGAACGTCAGTTCCAGCAAATATCTCTTTATGAATTAGCGGAAGGATAACGTAAGTTTGTTCTTAAAATAATAATATAAAATAAATACCCCCTCAAGCAGCTGCTTGCCACAGAGGTCAGACAGGAGCCTGTAAGTTTATATGCCATAGTAGAAGGTCTGTGAGGATGGCAGGACCTCAGCAGAAAAACAACACAAACATCCATGCCTTACCCCGGGGCTCGAACCCAGGTCCCATAGATGTAGTAGCGCAGTAGTCAAGCGCTCTAACCACTCGGCCACGGGACGGCTTACATCAACACGAATTTTGCCAACACGATTTTTAAAGTAGGGTTGGGTTTGGTTGTTTTACCTCTGAGCGGCACTTTTTTTGCACACCATGGGCTAAATGGCCAGGTCACATGGACCCCGAAGGCTCAGAGAAGGTTGGGGGAGGGGACCCACTGGAACAGCTGTTGGGAGACAGATGGTAGTCTCCCGTCAAGGCCATCCAGCATGTTCTTTAACGTGCACAGGGTATGTCTCTCCCGCACACGAGGGCCACTGCTTAACGTCCCATCCGACGGACGGCGGCCTTTCCAAGCCCATCGGTGTCCCCTACTGACCGTGGGCAGGGCGGGGAATTTTGCGGAGATTAATCTCAACGCTGACCCAGCTGGGACTCGAACCTGGGAACTACAGATTACGAGCCTGGCGCGCTATCGATTGAGCCACCCCGCCCCTGTTGGTTTTCGACTAACACGATTCCTCCACTACTTCTGTACAATAAAAAAACTCCTCAAGCAGCTGCTCGCCACAGAGGTCTGACAGGAGTATTTCAGTTTATTCGCCATAGTAGAAGGTATATGAGGTAAGCGAGACCACAACACAAACATGCCTTATTCAGACCCCTTTGATCAGTAGCCAAGCACGCTAACCACTCAGCCACAGGACGGCTACCTCCTTTATAATATTGTATTTACGTATAAAAGACACCTTGGATCCTTGCCTGATCTATCCTTCTTCATAATTTCAGCAGACGCAAAATGATTTTTCACATTCGCTTATATAAATTAATATTTTTAAACTGTTGTAACACACAATATATTTACAAACAATAAAAAAAACATTTTAATTGTCTATGACCGATGACAAAAGTACTCATGTACAAATTTATCCTTATTGGTTAAAATTTATAACTTGCTACGTTAGCCTACGATAGTCGTTCTCAACCTTTTACGCTTCACGTACCCCCTGAAAATGTGTATGTAACTGGCGTACCTCTTGTATAGATCGATAAAACTATAGTTATAGTATAACAATGGGAATAAAATAAAACATTGACTTTGTTACTAGATCTAGCGACTTTTGAGCTCTCACGGCCTACCCCAAAATATTTTACCGCGTACCCCACGTTGAGAACCTCTGGCCTACGAGAGATTCAGAACTTAACGTATTTGAAGCTGTGTGAGTTTTTAATCTTTTTGGAAGAAAAAAGTGCTTCTTGCATGCCGTAAAATACGGTACTTCTGAAATACTCGAGCGTTATTTTTAACCTGATCAAACATTTATCGTAGCAAACAACTGTTGTGAGTCTGGCTTGCCTCAGGTACTGCATATATGAGATTGGACTCAGGTACTGCATATATGAGATTGGACTCAGGTACTGCATATATGAGATTGGACTCAGGTACTGCATATATGAGATTGGACTCAGGTACTGCATATATGAGATTGGACTCAGGTACTGCATATATGAGATTGGACTCAGGTACTGCATATATGAGATTGGACTCAGGTACTGCATATATGAGATTGGACTCAGGTACTGCATATATGAGATTGGACTATATTTTACTGAGAAGTTCCTTATTTCATTTTACTTGACTGTAGAACAATCAGTTGCAGACTCAATCACAGAAGTATCTGTGATAATAACAATCAGGCAAAATTACTAAATTCTACTTATTAATTTTAGCCTACTTTATAGGATAAAAGTTATAACAGTATAGTTTTGCGATTGGCACTGATATAGTTAGGGGAACTTTTCGGTATTGGCACTAGAAGTTAGTGCCTTGTTTGTAATTTACAGTATCAAGAATTTTTTCTATTAAAAATATTTCACGTTCGACATTCAATAAAATCTAATTATCATGCGCAATGAAACGTAAAATTAAACTTTAGTTATTTAATATAGTTTAATGGTATTTTTTTTACTCATTTTGGTGGAGGAAGGTAAAGCATTAAATAAGGCCGTGCTTCGAATATTTTCAATGACAAGTGAACGTCTGATACTATACCTGCTTGTTTTAGCTACTTATTAATCTAATATCTGACTTGAATTATCTAGTCGCGAATGAAATTCTCTATCCGACATATTCACAACTGATTTATTTATACATTGTTTTCCGTAAATTAAGGCACGATCCTTGGTTATGTGAATGGGAAGCTAACGTCGAAACTCTAAAACTTCTAAAATAGTTTTGTTTCGAAATATTTGATAGCAGATAAAGATCTCAATCAAATATTTCAAGATCTCGATTTTCAAGAATATTCTTCAGCATTTAATGCGTTATGGAAGTTCGAATATTTAACAATAGCAATGATAGTCACAAAATTTGATTTTAGAAGTTAATTACAACTTAGCAGTAAGTATGGTTTCAAAGTGTTTAATAAAATAAGTCTGTATTTTAGAACTCTGTGTAAAGAATTTTTCACTATTCTTCAGTTTTGTATAAGTTTCTTAAGACTGGCACTGCTGTTATTAAATATTCAAACTTCCATAACTCATTAAATACTGAACGAATATTGTTGAAAATCGAGATATTGATTTATTTGATTGAGATCTTTATCTGCAATCACATTTTTCAAAACAAATAAATTTATTTTAGAAGCTAAAGAGCTGCCTAACCACTCTTAAGAAGATGAATCTAAATAATACCGGGTCATCTAAATAATACCGTGATTTACGAAATAAACTGAGTTCCTCTTCTTTAGGTTGTGAAGTCAACCAACTGAAGCAAAATGGGATAGTTTAGTCCAGGTAACAGAGTGGCTAGCATGTTTGACTCTGAATCAAAAGGACCTAGGTTCGATTCCCATTGTTTTCTTTTTGCTGGGGTATTGGTTTTCCCACAGACCTTCTCTATGATGCATTATACTGATTGCTTCCCGCCAAATCTCTGTGACGAGCAGCTGCTTCAAAGGATTTTTTTTTTTGAAAATTTTTTTTACAACTCATGGAATTGTTTTAAAATATTTAGGAATCTTCAGGATGATCTTGCAATTAAAAATAGACACAGTGTGCTAAAATTTTATCCTTGAATATTTCTTTACAAAAAGTTTAAGAACTTTAGGTACAATTAGCAACAACTTTAGGTACAATTAGCATAAGGTACAAATGCAACATAATGCTTATTCTAAATCAGTGGTTCTCAACCTTTTATGCTTCAAGTTCCCCCTGGAAATGTGTATGTAACTGGCATATCCCTTATATAGATAGATAAAACTATAGTTATAGTATAATAATGCCAAATTAGCGACTTTGTTACTAGATCTAGCGACTTTTGAGCTCTCATGGCGTACTCCACGTTGAGAACCCCTGTTCTAAATCAATAAATAACCCTTAAGCAGCTGCTTGCCGCAGAGGTCTGACAGGTGCCTGTCAGTTTAATACGCCATAGTAGAGGGTCTCTGAGGATGGAAGGAACTCAGCAGAAAAACAACACACATATATCCATGCTTTTCCCGGGGCTCAGAACCCAGGTCCCTTAGATCAGCAACCAAGCGTGCTAACCACTCGGCTACGGGACGGATTATTCTAAATAAGCAGTGTTTATTATTGCATTAAATATATTTCAGTTTATTTTTAGTTTAAGCAATTATGAATGAAATCTTTTTGCCTTTGTAAAATTTATTATAAAGGTTTGTAAAGCAAATAAATAATCTTATCAAACACATCACTTGAAATCTTGCAAGTTTCAAAGGCATTCCTTACGAAAAAAAAAAACATTCTTCTTTGATCTGTAGAAAGCACCTCACTCAATCTGTCAAGTAGACGGAAATATCGTGTTAAAAATAAATACCCCCTCAAGCAGCTGCTTGCCACAGAGGTCTGACAGGAGCCCGTCAGTTTACATGCCAGAGTAGAAGGTCTGAAAGGATGGCAGGACCTCAGCAGAAAAACAACACGAACATCCATGCCTTACCCGGGGCTCGAACCCAGGTCCCGTAGATCAGTAGCCAAGCGCGCTAACCACTCGGCCACGGGACGGCTGGAACTAAATAATTTTTTTTTTATATAGTATTTTTTATATAGTATTACGCGACGCTTCAGAGTTTTTTTTATGTATACAGGGTGAATCTGAAAAAATGGGCAAAACTTTACGGGGTGGTAGAACGCAGCTATACGAGCAATATTCGTCATAGAATGTATGGTCGGAACGCAAACGGCGAGCCGCTAGGTGGCGTTGGAAATGGTATAAAAGGGTCGGTCCTCACTTGCATTCCCGTCCGCCGCACCGCAAAAAAAATGAGAGGTTAGTATAACCAACCATCCTCTCGGCAATCCACGGTAGAAATGCCGTTGGGTGCGAGGACCGACCCTTTTATACCATTTCCAACGCCACCTAGCGGCTCGCCGTTTGAGTTCCGACCACACATTCTATGACGAATATTGCTCGTATAGCTGCGTTCTACCACCCCGTAAAGTTTTGCTCACTTTCTCAAATTCACCCTGTATATAAAAGTAACAATGAAACTTTTTATCGTTGATGTAGAGCAGAATTGTGCATTCCACGGCTCTTTGCAAATTAACTTTTGCTGCACATAACACAGATAATCAATGTATTGAATCTGTAACATTAATGCCAAAAATAACATTAATACATTCATTAAAAATGCATTTTTTTGTTTTAATTCAGATGTTTTTTGATTCGTTAATAGCATTTTTTTTTACAATTCCTTACTCAGTAGGAATGTAAGTTGTTGCTTTTAATTGGATAATGTTTTTTTAGCGCTCTTTGAGAATATAGTTTTTATCCTAAAGACTCTTCATTAAGTTCGAATTGGACGGGCCTGATATAGAGCAATAGTTCAGAGAAACTATTCTTCAAATCAATTGTTATTCCTTATAAATAGATATAATAAATACCCCCTCAAGCAGCTGCTTGCCACAGAGGTCTGACAGGAGCCTGTCAGTTTATATGCCAAAGTAGAAGATCTGAGAGGATGGCAGGACCTCAGCAGAAAAACGACACATATATCCATGCCTTATCCGGGGCTCGAACCCAGGTCCCTTAGATCAGTAGCCAAGCGCGCTAACCACTCGGCCAATAACAATTAATTAATTAAAAATCGAACTTCACACTACTAAAGCTGAATGATAAAAATATTACCAAAAGAATCGATAGACAAATTATAGCAGCAAAAGAAATTAAGGTTTGTGTGATATTTGATAAGCTTTGAAATATAACAAAGCATTGCGAAAATGTACACTAAATAGCGACGATTCTTGGGGGAAAATATTACAAAGGAATGTTGCATAAATTGTGGATGAATCTCAAGTTTGCAATTTTTATTTCCTAAATTCGAAAATGACATTAAAATTGAATTTTTAATATATTGTTCTGATAAAATAATATCAGGTGGATTAATATTAAACTCTTAGATTACTTTTGGATTGTATTTTGATTGTATATGTGGAATATAATCTAAGCACTAGCAATGATTTTATTTGAAACTAAATTCTGACATTGAAAAGCTTCTGATATCTGAAAAATTGAACTAATATCTTAATTGAATTAAAAGCATTTGGAACTTCAAGTTTCAGAAACAAATGTTAGATTTAAAAAAATTATTATTAGACAAGAATTTAACAATGCTTCACTCCGAAGTTCAATGTGTCATTCAGCAGCAACTTAGTAGTAAAAGAAAATAACAATTATATCTTACATATTTTTTAATAGTTAGTTTACGTTCAGGAGTGGAAATGACTTTTCAGAACTAGGTGGACATTCCAGAATCAGTTGGAAATAGACCCCCTAGTTGACATGGTGACGTTAAGCAATATATACATATAAAACTATTACAAAGTCCAGGAATTATGATCGCAAATATTATAAAGGACTGAATACAGTGTATAACTATATACAGTGAGTGTATTTCTTGTCGTTAAATATAAAATAAAAAAATAAAATAAATGCCCCCTCAAGTAGCTGCTTGCCACAGAGGTATGAGAGGAGCCTGTCAGTTTATATGCCACAATAGAAGATCTGAGAGGATGGCAGGACCTCAGCAGAAAACAACACGAACATCCATGACTTACCCGGGGCTCGAACCCAGGTCCCTTAGATCAGTAGCCAACGCGCGCTAACCACTCGGTCACGGGACGGCTCATTAAATATACGGGATAGAAAAAAAAACCCTCTGTAACTAGAGGAACGGCGTTCCCCCAATTCGAGCCATGTTTACATATGATTTTCTATCTTGCAACCAAATATTACAACCTACACTTACAAGCAATATTCAGATTACGCTACCATAAAGAATTGGATTCGGTATGATCATTCTTTCTATTCAACTGCGAATAATACTGAGCAGGGTCAGATCTAGGGGGGGGGGGGGTGCTGCTGCTGCAAGGACGCCATACCGCCACCATTTAAGAATGCTAGTTGGCAAGAGTAATAGAGGCAAAAAAATACCTAAATCGTTATAGTAAACTTTAACGAACTCTTGAAATTATGTATATATTTCATATATTTTTCAAGAAATTTTTTAGATCTCTAAAACGACGGAGGGGAAATGTTATTGCAATGGAAATCCACTCCCCCCCCACTTTTTTACTTTTTTCCAATTCGAATGGGTTTTGTTGCTCACCCTCCTTACCTTTTTCTAGTCCGACCCTGATGTTCAGTGATGATGATGATGAATATGATCAGAAAACAATGGAAAAGTTTAATCCGAAAAATATTTTCTTCACAACCATCTTACAGCAGTATTTGGGGATTGTACAAGCATATTATTAATTTCCCTACTCTCAATCTACATTTTTGTTACAGATATAGTGCAACAAAATGCACTTTAAATGAAAAGAAATTTAACTGCTGAGAAAAATAAAGAACAGGAATCAACCGATGAAACGAAATAATGGACAGAAAATAAAATTCTGAAGAAATCCTACACTGATTTCTGTAAAATTAAGAAACAACCCTATGTTATGTCAATGGGAAACTAATGACGAAGCTCTATAACTTCTAAAATAATTTGTTGTTTTGAAATATATGATTGCAGATAAAGATCTTAATCAAATAAATCAATATCTCGATTTTCAACAATATTCATTCAGTATTTAATGAATTAAGAAGTTTGAATATTTAGCGATAACAAAAATTGACTTCAGAAGTTAATTAAAACTTAGTAATAAGTATTATATCAAAGTGTTTAATAGAATAAATTTGTATTTTTGAACCTTGTCAAAAAAACGTTAGCGTAAAGGTTTTCTACTGCTTTGACCTAGGACAATGAAATAAAAAATTAAATTTCGGATTTAGCTTTACATTGGTGTGCGTATAAATATGAAGTAATAACTAATGAAGTAATGCTAATGAAGGTGATTTATAAAGTGAAGGTGATTTATAAAGAGAAGGTGATTTATAAAGAGAGTGATTCAACGTTGTCAATAACGGATATTTTTCAATTTTCAAAATGTATTTAGGCTCCTGTCAGACCTCTGTGGCAAGCAGCTGCTTGAGGGGGTATTTATTTATATTATTTTATTACTTGTCGTGAAAAAGCAACAACATTGAACAGACCAGAGTAACGTAACTAAATTTATCCGTTCATTTCATCATACGTATCATGAACAGCATATCATTCTGCATTGTTGTTTTTAAATACGTTTGTTTCGTGAATTTGTATCAATGATTTAGTTCACAAAAGGGTTATGCTTGTACTTTTTTTTCAGTCTTTACACCGAATTACATTGGCACACCGACATTAAGGTTTATTGAATATTTTTTTATTGTAGCAAATCTTTTAGCTCAGATTAAAATCCGTGCACTAGACGATAAAATATGCAAAATGCTACATAATTTCAGTGAATGCATAAGGTTTTTTGACCGAACAAGAAATTTTGTATTATGTCATTCAGCTATGAAATATATTTGTGTAGGGATAACAGTGTAAATATTAAGTGTTATACGCATAAGATCTGAATTATTTAATTTGGTTTAAGATATGTATTGTAAAACCTACAAACATCATAATTTCTGTTGTATCTTAATTGTGGCTACTTACAGGGTTGGGTTGTTTTACCTCTGAGCGGCACTTTTTTGCACACCATGGGCTAAATGGCCAGGTCACATGGACCCCGAAGGCTCAGAGAAGGTTGGGAGAGGGGACCCACTGGAACAGCTGTTGGGAGACAGATGGTAGCCTCCTGTCAAGGCCATCCAGCGTGTTCTTTAACGTGCACAGGGTATGGCTCTCCCGCACACGGGGCCACGGCTTAACGTCCCATCCGACGGACGGCGGCCTTTCCAAGCCCATCGGTGTCCCCTACTGACCGCGGGGAGGGCGGGGAATTTTGCGGAGATAAATCTCAACGCTGACCCAGCTGGGACTCGAACCTGGGAACTACAGATTACGAGCCTGGCGCGCTACCGACTGAGCCACTCCCGCCCCAGGCTACTTACAGACTTTTAACAAATCATTAGGAAATTACCACGCACCCCAATGTAAAGCTAAATCTGAAAGTTAATATTTGAAGAGTAAATAAAGATCGAAATCAATATTATCAAAATCTTGAATTTCAGGAATATTCCCTTAACATTTAAGAGTCGTGGCAGCTAGACTATTTAACGGTACTAACCTCTTATTTGATGAAAAAAGGTGAAAAAATATTAAACGAACTTCTAAATGAGTAATTTTTTTAGTGAAAGGTTTGATGTAAAAATTATTAGCTATGTTTTGTTTAACTTTCGACATAAATTATGACTGGCAATTTTTGCCTTAAATATTCCAGCTTCCATAATTCTTTGAATCAGGAATATTAAACATAAAAAATAAAATAAATAAATACCCCCTCAAGCAGCTGCTTGCCACAGAGGTCTGACAGGAGCCTGTCAGTTTACATGCCACAGTAGAAGGTCTGAGAGGATGGCAGGACCTCAGCAGAAAAACGACACAAACAGCCATACCTTACCCGGGGCTCGAACCCAGGTCCCGTAGATCAGTAGCCAAGCGCGCTAACCACTCGGCAAACTAGGACCTAAGAAAACCAACATGGAGAGTGTACGAAATGCGGTTAATAAACAAAGAATTCATGATAAAAAGGTAAATTTCGGAAAGCCCTGCTAACTGTTACTATTTGAAAGTTACAAATTCGCAATGAAGAGATGAAAAAGATTACTGATGAATTTTAAATGAAATCTCTTCTGAGTAGAAGTTACAGGAAAAGAACTAGATTCAAAATTCAAACCCTGCTACTTAGATTCCTGGAGGAAAGTTCTATAATAAACAGAATCTAAATACACTAGTAGTATCATCACAACCGGGGAATCCCCCTTTGCACAGTGCTTTCCCCCCCTATGTCTCAATCGTCCACGTTGCCTTCTTGACTTGGACCCCCTATGTCGCAATCGACCGGAAATTGACCTGTGCTGGGCCACGTTGCCTTCTGAACTTTGACCCTTATATTGCAATCAACAGGAAATTGACCCTGGCATTGCAACTGTCACGGTATTAATAATTCATAATTCATAATTAATAACACATAATTAAAAATTCCTCCCCCTTTTAACCCCTTGTGCTATCTAGTTTTTAACTCTAATTTTAAGCTCCCCTTCTCGAATAGTCTCGTTTTTTCTTTATTTCAGACTCATCTATATTTTAAGCCCTGGATTTTGCAAACCCCCTGGTTGACCTATATTTTAAGCCCTACCTATATTCTAAGCTCCCTCCTTCCCTCGGACTGATTGATGCACGCCTAAGAATAATTGCACAGAAAAGGATGATTACAAGGCTCAATTGTAAAAACACCTCCAAAAAGACCCCCTGGTTGACCTACATTTTAAGCTCTACCTATATTTTAAGGCCCCTCCTTCCCTCGGACCGGCTGATGCACACCTCAGAATAATTGCACAGAAAAGGATGATACAAGTCTCAATTGTAAAATCAACTCCCAAAGTTGTATTCTTATTAAACCTCCCTCCCCTTAAAAAACTAATCGGTGGTGTCCAATACGTATTTTAGTACATCTCCTGTATTTAAAAACTCTCTAGGTATTCATCTGAAATTTTACAAGACCACTCAACTCTTTCTGAATGACAACGGTCAGAATGCCTAATGCAGCTCTCTAAATAAAACTTTCTTTAACAGAAAATCAACTCTCAAAGTTGTATTCTTATTAATTAAACACTCATCAAAACCACACATCCCTTCTATTAAAAGTTACCTCTATTAAAACTTCACAAACTCACGTCCTTTTACAAGTTCTCTAAATATGTTGTATATTCTCCGTATTTATTCCTTATAATTAAACACTCATCAAAAATTCTCTCACCTTTATTAAAAAATCACTCCGCGGTCGTAATAAAAAAGTTTTCTGTAGATGGGTTTCATCCAAAAAAAAAAAATCCTCCACCTGCAGTGAGATTCGAACCGACTATCTTGGGCTCGATAGCCGGACGCACTCGACTATGGTTTGTACTTAATGTGGCCTAGAAAGGTGTCGAACGGGTCAGACATTTCAAATATTAACCTAATACGTTTTTTACAACCTTCGTATTCTTTATAACTAGTTTTTTCTACGTATTTCTTATAATGAACCCGATAGTCCTTTCACATTAACATATGTATTTTTTATAACTCGCGTATTTTACGTCCGTTTCAGTAACACTTATTTCTTTTAACTCCGTGACTGTTGGCTGTCGCTTACTAGGACTATCCACAGTAACTATTTTTAAAAGACTGGCCCGCAGAAAATGCCGATGGGTTAAAAATTAATAAAAACTGATTATACTCGTCATGATGAAAAATATTGAGGGGTAATAGGGCCGACCTAAAAGACTCAGTGTTCGGATCCTCACCCTGGACTACGTTTCACTGACGGATGGTTAAGTCCTGTGAAATTATTCCAAACGGGGAATCACAAGGGTTTTATTAACGAATGAATCATGGATCTGTGCTGCTTCCGTGTCAGGAGCACTGCCCTACATCGTGAAAACCCACTAGCACTCTTTATCGTGGTTTTCGGACTCGATATTTTTCCAAGTCCCGAGACGGTTCTCCCAATTCTATCCTTTACGATACAAGGGCGTTTCAATGTACCCAATGTAGACAAACCCTTTTGAAATGACGCGTCCTAAACCTCCAAGTGCTGGGCTTATTAAAATTAGTCTCCATCGGGTTGGTCCCGTCAGATATCTGTGTTTCCACGTAGTAATGCTACACTGAAGAAAAGTCGGCTAAAAAACCGTCTTTAACATCGTTTGCGTGCGAACGTATGCCGCATCACGCTGTTGAAATCGGGTAAAAAAAATAACTTTTTTTTTGTACGCAGTAGAATGTTCAAAGTACGTTGCAGTTACTGTTGCGTAAAAACTTTAGTTCCATCACGAATGCACGTTAACGGTGTAGGGGAACATTAGTTTTAGCAAATACTTCAACTATAAAAAAAAAATAATACAATGTCTCACGCACCCTTTCAACTTACCTGCACTAATCCACTGATATTTTATTTGCAGCTGGACTGATAGTCAAAATTTAGCAAATATTACAAAGAATCTCTCAATTGTAAAAATCAACTCTCAAAGTTGTATTCTTATTAATTAAAACCCTTTCTATTAAAAGTTACCTCTATTAAAAATCTTTTGCTATTCATTTTGCCAGGACTGCTAAACGATTCCCTTTTATTAAATTTCAATTCTTTGGGATTCATTTTTTCCAACCCCGTTAATCGATCCCCTAGTAAATAAAAACTCTCACTCACCTTTATTAAAATCATCCAGCGCTCGTAATAAATCAGTTTAATCGGGAAAAAAAAAAAATCATTCCCTCGCTAGCGTACCTCAACGTTAATTTCGGGAAAAAGTCTCATCGGATCCAAGGTTCACGTATTTTACTAGAAGAATGACACAGTAATTGTTCCACAGAAAAATTAATAAAATTTGGTTTAAATTATTCGTAGGACTTGTATATAAGATCTACCTTGCAATAGACGTTCAACAGGCTAAAAGTTTTCCAAGTCCGTTATCAGTGTATCGGAAATCGTACATTTCCTGTTGACATCCTTCAGATCGTTTATCCGTGGGTAACAACAGCACTTTCGCCACATCACACGATATGGTGCAATCCTTTCTCAGCTGGAAGATCAAAAGGTCAAATGTCCAGCGCTTCACTGTGTCTGCATTTGACTCTGATAAGGTTTAAAAATAGATGTTTCCTAGAATCCACATTGCCTTCTCAGATTGGACTTTGAACCCTATGTCGCAACCGACCATATTTTAAGTCCTCTTCATAGAACCCCTGGTTGACTTATATTTTAAGTCCCTTTCTCGAATTTTCTTGTTTTTCCCCTGTTTAACCCATATTTTAAGCCCTCCCCTCTTCATAGACCAACCTATTGATCCACCTATATTTTAAGCCCTCCCCTCTTTAAACCAAATCAGTTTTTGCGCATTTAATCGGTGTCATCCAACGTCCATACTATTTTTAGTACGTCTCCTGTATTTAAAAAAAAAAAAAATTATTGGCTTTCGTCGCCGTATTTGAACGCGCTACCTCAGTGCCGATAGCTGAAGTGTCATCGCCAGGGCGCGGATTTTTGCGGAGCTAAATCTCAACTCTGGCCCTGCTATCCGCTCGACAATATTTGCTACTGATAAAACGATTTCCTTCATTAAAAATAAAAACTAATTAAATAATGGGGTATCACTGGGAAAATACTGGGAAGAACCCAAACTGATTTCGTGCTAAAACATCTCCAGATTTCAGCTTACTTGAAAAACTATTGTTAGAAATGAACCAGTGACTTGAATCACTCAACTTCCATAAGAATACACAATTATGGTACAGTGTCGGGAAGAAATATGTTTCAACGAAATTCAATTGCATGTATTACGATCAGAAAAATAATTTAGTGGACAAAGTTTAAAATAGTTATTAAATGGTACCTTACAGTGCAAGTGCGCTTCAGGCGAAAAGCCTCCCCTTCGAACACTGCACCCCGTTTTTCCGAAGTAACTGTGTCACAAGTCTTCCTACATCATCCCTAAACAGAGAATCGGATTCAATGTGCAAGAAGATCAAGACCTCATTTGAAGGAGCACATAGTGGATACTGTACTCCATAGTGAAATGAACATTGGCCTCTTGCGGGACCTAGTTATATCCCTACTCCAAGAGAATTACTAATGAAAACATGCTATTGTTAATGTATGTAATTCCGACAAAAAATGTTTTGTCTGTTTTAGCCACTTTGTATCCTGCAATAGGAAACACTGAACACTTTAACAACTATATACATTTAGAAGAAAACACATCAGGTCTAATTTTCCCTTTAACAATAAATCAAATATCTAAATTCGAAAAAATTAACATTTCTGTCTGGATACGAGAAAGAGATGTTCCCACTCTACATCACACCATTCAGATTTAAAGCGCACGCAAATCTCCTACTGTTATCAGACGATGAAAAGCAGCATTATTGTTCCATTAAGAATTTGTTTCTATGAAATTCAAAGGGAGAATGCTGTTTTCCATATTATAGGGAATGCAATTAATAATTCCTTGCAGAAGGTTGTCCTTTAGGTTATGAAATAATCTTATTAGAATGCTTAAAATTGAGATGACACACATTAGCTCCTCGGAGAAGCGCTAGCGGGTAGAAGACTATACCCGTGTAATGAAAATATTCATTCGACATAAAAAAAACCTACGCCAATATCGCGTACACTGACGTGCTCCTCTTAGCTGATGTGTTTGGTGGCAGATACTGACCCCTGCTATGTTTACACAACTCCTGCCTTCATACCTGAAGATGACAAATACTAGAGTTGATAACCTACAATGTATCTTTTTGGAAGGCATACGAGGAGGAATTTCGGTGATATGCAGACAACAAGCATTTAGAATGAAAAACTGATTGCAAGTTTGCTTTACTGTCATACAAACCTGAAAAGAGATGAAATGGGTAGTACTTTACCCATGATATACCATGTGACTAGGTCGTTAAATCAAATTACATGCATAAACGAAAATTAGAAAAACAACGAAATGCTTGGTAAATTCAATGAGAATCACTAAAATGTAAAGAGTGTTGGAATATCTGTAAATGCACACACATTTCAGTGGATAGGTGAATATTTTCACAATTCTTTAGAAGTGGAAGGCACAATAACTGTAAAACATACTGTGACGAGAGAGAAAGTATAAAAATGTAGTGGGATGGTTGTAAAAAATCGCTTCAAAACAGAAAATTACAACGCAAATACTGAAAGATAGAAAAAAAAAACGACTATTCGACGGTTATTCCAAACTGCTATCTCACGCTCTTTTCAGATTTCCTGGTTCTATAGTTCCCTGGTACGTAGCGCATAAGTGTGGGTGTAGTTGGCTATTTTTCGTTGCAAACACAAGTTGTTTTTACTATTAGTTATTTTTCCTGCATGAGAATACACATTTCTATACTACATTGCGTACACACGGATGGACGAATATCACAAAATACTTTGCATATAGAAAACATCAGCAAAGAACCACAGAAGTTTGGAAATTTAAAATCTGAAAACTCAGTGTTTATAAGAAAACAACAATATTTTCAGTACTTCCATGAAAAGTTGAGTCCCAGAATCGATCCGCTAGACATGACTTTGCATTCTCTGACTTCAACCACCAATAAAACGTAATGTAAGCTCTCTCGTCAGTTATCCCAAGCCGCTATCTCTTTTCAGAGTTTCTGCCCCCCTCGGTACGTTTGAATAAGCGCATAAGTGTGGGTGAAAATGGCTATTTTTCGCTGCAAACACAAGTTTTTCGACAAAGATAGGGTGTTTCACTACAATCTAACACGGGATTTCATGTGTGTTTAGTTATTTTTCCTGCATGAGAATATTTCTAAGCCTTCTCATAGACAGCAGGTTAGTTACTTCGGATCTAACAAAGCCAAGGTTTGAGATCCATAGTAAGACATGAACGTTTGTGTTGTTTTCCTACCAAGATCCCGACATCCTCTCACCCCCTTCTACTGGGTCGTATGAAAAAATCCAGTAACTGTTACGACAATTAGCTGCGTGAAGGCGTATTTATTTTTAAAGCAAAGACACACTAATTTCGGACTCGCTAGCTAGAGAATGATATATTAACTTGCTAAAGTTTGATTTTAATGATCAGATAGTGTATACATCACCACTTTTTTAGTTCATACTAATATCTTCTAACTTTCAAAGGAAATATTGTCTCATTATAAGCGATTTCATACAAAGAGATGCGCACTCTATGCTTCATCTATAGAGATAACGATCACTGCCCATGGAACACATCTGTGAAAAACACGCTATGATAGGGTTTGAGGAAGATTTTTAGTCCATGGGGGTGCTGTACTGCAGGAAAGCACATTATCTTTGAGATCAGAACCTACATGAAAATTATACTGTTTGGGTTTGAGAAAGATTCTTTAGTTCACGGGACACCGCATGAATAAGTGCATAAGTGTGGGTGAAGACGGCTATTTTTCGCTGCAAACACAAGTTTTTCGACAAAGATAGGGTGTTTCACTACAGTCTAACACGGGATTTCATGTGTGTTTAGTTATTTTTCCTGCATGAGAATATTTCTAATCTATCTCATAGACAGCAGGTTAGTTACTTCGGATCTAACAAAGCCAAGGTCTGAGATCCATAGTAAGACACGAACGTTTGTGTTGTTTTCCTACCAAGGTCCCGACATCCTCTCACATGAAATATTACTGTACTAGGATCTAGAAAAATCACTATCCATTACATTAAGTTTTTTATTACATTCATGTATTTCACCCCATTTTCTTGTCAAGAGCTAAAATTATTTGATGAATGAACGACAAAATATCTTCAAATGCAGTGGACGCATGACAGAATAACTTCAAAATAAGTTCCAATAGCTGAAAAAAACAACTGTAAAAAATTAGATAAATACAGGGATAGGGAAAGACAGAATTGCTTTCAAAACATTAAAATACCTTAAATGTGTGGTTGAATCACCACCAAATATCTCCAGCACACTTTTAAAGGAAATATTTTCTCATTATAAGCGATTTCATACAAAGAGATACGCACTCTATGCTTCACATTTAAATCTATAGAGATAACGATCACTGCCCATGGAACACATCTGTGAAAAAACACGCTACGATTGGGTTTGAGAAAGATTTTTAGCCCATGGGGGTGCTGCACTGCAAGAAGGCACATTATCTTTGATATCAGAACGTGCGTGAAAGTTATACTGTTTGGGTTTGAGAAAGATTCTTTAGTTCACAGGGCACCGCATTACACTAAAGCACACTGTCTTGTACGTATGTCTGTCTGTATGTTTGTTTCTCTCTCTCTGTGTGTGTGTGTGTGTGTTTGTGTCTATGTGTAAATATGTATGTTACTACGAAATGTGTGTATGTGTAGATGTGTGCATATATGTCAAGATGTAACTGTGTCTGCATGTTTGTTTCTCTCTAGGTGTGTGTGTGTGTGTGTTTCAGTGAATCGTGTATGTGTGCGTATGTGAGTGTGTGTATGTTCATGTATGTTAATATGTTTCTTTATATGTATATGTTTTCGTGCGTATGTGTTAAGATGTCTGTGTGCACATAGTCGTTTCTTTGTATGTGTATACGTCTTCATGTTTGTCTCTGTGTGTGTGTGTGTTAAAGTGTCTGTATGTGTTTCATCTTTATGTGCATATGTTATCGTATGTGTGTGTGTGTGTTCACATGCAAGAATAAACATATTGTCTTACGGACACTTGCTTGCTACAGAACAAGCTAACAATTTAAAACGAGACTTGTGGTTATGCAAAATATTTCATGTGTGCGTATGTGAGTGTGTGTATGTTCATGTATGTTAATATGTTTCTTTATATGTATATGTTTTCGTGCGTATGTGTTAAGATGTCTGTGTGCACATAGTCGTTTCTCTGTATGTGTATACGTCTTCATGTTTGTCTCTCTCTGTGCGTGTGTTAAAGTGTCTGTATGTGTTTCATCTTTATGTGCATATGTTATCGTGTGTGTGTGTGTGTGTTTGTTCACATGCAAGAATAAACATATTATCTTACGGACACTTGCTTGTTATAGAAGAAGCTAACAATTTAAAACGAGAGTTGTGGCTATGCCAAATATTTCATCACAGATCTTAACTTGAATACTCATATTTCAGGAGATGTAAGGATTTTTCTTCAGCACGTTCGAATATTTTTTGAACACGACTGTCTTATGTTACGTTTCCTGTCAGATGTCTCGTAACGAACAAAGCGTGTGTGTGTGTGTTCTGCTAATACAGAAGAGGACATTCAACCGAGAATATTTCAAACTTAGAATAATACGACATCCTGATGCGTTAAGAACGAAGTGGAGGGATACTAACAGCTGAAACACGACCTGAAGCGATCGAAATCCTGTTGTTTCGCGCAAGGGGACGAAGGGTGATAAAACGTAAAAAATCCTTGTTTCAAAAAAGAGGCCTTGCGCGAAACAACAGGATTTCGATCGCTTCAGGTCGTGTTTCAGCTGTTAGTATCCCTCCACTTCGTTCTTAACGCATCAGGATGTCGTATTATTCTAAGTTTGAAATATTCTCGGTTGAATGTCCTCTTCTGTATTAGCAGAACACACACACACACGCTTTGTTCGTTACGAGACATCTGACAGGAAACGTAACATAAGACAGTCGTGTTCAAAAAATATTCGAACGTGCTGAAGAAAAATCCTTACATCTCCTGAAATATGAGTATTCAAGTTAAGATCTGTGATGAAATATTTGGCATAGCCACAACTCTCGTTTTAAATTGTTAGCTTCTTCTATAACAAGCAAGTGTCCGTAAGATAATATGTTTATTCTTGCATGTGAACAAACACACACACACACACACGATAACATATGCACATAAAGATGAAACACATACAGACACTTTAACACACGCACAGAGAGAGACAAACATGAAGACGTATACACATACAGAGAAACGACTATGTGCACACAGACATCTTAACACATACGCACGAAAACATATACATATAAAGAAACATATTAACATACATGAACATACACACACTCACATACGCACACATGAAATATTTTGCATAACCACAAGTCTCGTTTTAAATTGTTAGCTTGTTCTGTAGCAAGCAAGTGTCCGTAAGACAATATGTTTATTCTTGCATGTGAACACACACACACACATACGATAACATATGCACATAAAGATGAAACACATACAGACACTTTACACACACACACACACAGAGACAAACATGAAGACGTATACACATACAAAGAAACGACTATGTGCACACAGACATCTTAACACATACGCACGAAAACATATACATATAAAGAAACATATTAACATACATGAACATACACACACTCACATACGCACACATACACGATTCACTGAACACACACACACACACACACCTAGAGAGAAACAAACATGCAGACACAGTTACATCTTGACATATATGCACACATCTACACATACACACATTTCGTAGTAACATACATATTTACACATAGACACAAACACACACACACACACACAGAGAGAGAGAAACAAACATACAGACAGACATACGTACAAGACAGTGTGCTTTAGTGTAATGCGGTGCCCTGTGAACTAAAGAATCTTTCTCAAACCCAAACAGTATAACTTTCACGCACGTTCTGATATCAAAGATAATGTGCCTTCTTGCAGTGCAGCACCCCCATGGGCTAAAAATCTTTCTCAAACCCAATCGTAGCGTGTTTTTTCACAGATGTGTTCCATGGGCAGTGATCGTTATCTCTATAGATTTAAATGTGAAGCATAGAGTGCGTATCTCTTTGTATGAAATCGCTTATAATGAGAAAATATTTCCTTTAAAAGTGTGCTGGAGATATTTGGTGGTGATTCAACCACACATTTAAGGTATTTTAATGTTTTGAAAGCAATTCTGTCTTTCCCTATCCCTGTATTTATCTAATTTTTTACAGTTGTTTTTTTCAGCTATTGGAACTTATTTTGAAGTTATTCTGTCATGCGTCCACTGCATTTGAAGATATTTTGTCGTTCATTCATCAAATAATTTTAGCTCTTGACAAGAAAATGGGGTGAAATACATGAATGTAATAAAAAACTTAATGTAATGGATAGTGATTTTTCTAGATCCTAGTACAGTAATATTTCATGTGAGAGGATGTCGGGACCTTGGTAGGAAAACAACACAAACGTTCGTGTCTTACTATGGATCTCAGACCTTGGCTTTGTTAGATCCGAAGTAACTAACCTGCTGTCTATGAGATAGATTAGAAATATTCTCATGCAGGAAAAATAACTAAACACACATGAAATCCCGTGTTAGACTGTAGTGAAACACCCTATCTTTGTCGAAAAACTTGTGTTTGCAGCGAAAAATAGCCGTCTTCACCCACACTTATGCACTTATTCATGCGGTGTCCCGTGAACTAAAGAATCTTTCTCAAACCCAAACAGTATAATTTTCATGTAGGTTCTGATCTCAAAGATAATGTGCTTTCCTGCAGTACAGCACCCCCATGGACTAAAAATCTTCCTCAAACCCTATCATAGCGTGTTTTTCACAGATGTGTTCCATGGGCAGTGATCGTTATCTCTATAGATGAAGCATAGAGTGCGCATCTCTTTGTATGAAATCGCTTATAATGAGACAATATTTCCTTTGAAAGTTAGAAGATATTAGTATGAACTAAAAAAGTGGTGATGTATACACTATCTGATCATTAAAATCAAACTTTAGCAAGTTAATATATCATTCTCTAGCTAGCGAGTCCGAAATTAGTGTGTCTTTGCTTTAAAAATAAATACGCCTTCACGCAGCTAATTGTCGTAACAGTTACTGGATTTTTTCATACGACCCAGTAGAAGGGGGTGAGAGGATGTCGGGATCTTGGTAGGAAAACAACACAAACGTTCATGTCTTACTATGGATCTCAAACCTTGGCTTTGTTAGATCCGAAGTAACTAACCTGCTGTCTATGAGAAGGCTTAGAAATATTCTCATGCAGGAAAAATAACTAAACACACATGAAATCCCGTGTTAGATTGTAGTGAAACACCCTATCTTTGTCGAAAAACTTGTGTTTGCAGCGAAAAATAGCCATTTTCACCCACACTTATGCGCTTATTCAAACGTACCGAGGGGGGCAGAAACTCTGAAAAGAGATAGCGGCTTGGGATAACTGACGAGAGAGCTTACATTACGTTTTATTGGTGGTTGAAGTCAGAGAATGCAAAGTCATGTCTAGCGGATCGATTCTGGGACTCAACTTTTCATGGAAGTACTGAAAATATTGTTGTTTTCTTATAAACACTGAGTTTTCAGATTTTAAATTTCCAAACTTCTGTGGTTCTTTGCTGATGTTTTCTATATGCAAAGTATTTTGTGATATTCGTCCATCCGTGTGTACGCAATGTAGTATAGAAATGTGTATTCTCATGCAGGAAAAATAACTAATAGTAAAAACAACTTGTGTTTGCAACGAAAAATAGCCAACTACACCCACACTTATGCGCTACGTACCAGGGAACTATAGAACCAGGAAATCTGAAAAGAGCGTGAGATAGCAGTTTGGAATAACCGTCGAATAGTCGTTTTTTTTTTCTATCTTTCAGTATTTGCGTTGTAATTTTCTGTTTTGAAGCGATTTTTTACAACCATCCCACTACATTTTTATACTTTCTCTCTCGTCACAGTATGTTTTACAGTTATTGTGCCTTCCACTTCTAAAGAATTGTGAAAATATTCACCTATCCACTGAAATGTGTGTGCATTTACAGATATTCCAACACTCTTTACATTTTAGTGATTCTCATTGAATTTACCAAGCATTTCGTTGTTTTTCTAATTTTCGTTTATGCATGTAATTTGATTTAACGACCTAGTCACATGGTATATCATGGGTAAAGTACTACCCATTTCATCTCTTTTCAGGTTTGTATGACAGTAAAGCAAACTTGCAATCAGTTTTTCATTCTAAATGCTTGTTGTCTGCATATCACCGAAATTCCTCCTCGTATGCCTTCCAAAAAGATACATTGTAGGTTATCAACTCTAGTATTTGTCATCTTCAGGTATGAAGGCAGGAGTTGTGTAAACATAGCAGGGGTCAGTATCTGCCACCAAACACATCAGCTAAGAGGAGCACGTCAGTGTACGCGATATTGGCGTAGGTTTTTTTTATGTCGAATGAATATTTTCATTACACGGGTATAGTCTTCTACCCGCTAGCGCTTCTCCGAGGAGCTAATGTGTGTCATCTCAATTTTAAGCATTCTAATAAGATTATTTCATAACCTAAAGGACAACCTTCTGCAAGGAATTATTAATTGCATTCCCTATAATATGGAAAACAGCATTCTCCCTTTGAATTTCATAGAAACAAATTCTTAATGGAACAATAATGCTGCTTTTCATCGTCTGATAACAGTAGGAGATTTGCGTGCGCTTTAAATCTGAATGGTGTGATGTAGAGTGGGAACATCTCTTTCTCGTATCCAGACAGAAATGTTAATTTTTTCGAATTTAGATATTTGATTTATTGTTAAAGGGAAAATTAGACCTGATGTGTTTTCTTCTAAATGTATATAGTTGTTAAAGTGTTCAGTGTTTCCTATTGCAGGATACAAAGTGGCTAAAACAGACAAAACATTTTTTGTCGGAATTACATACATTAACAATAGCATGTTTTCATTAGTAATTCTCTTGGAGTAGGGATATAACTAGGTCCCGCAAGAGGCCAATGTTCATTTCACTATGGAGTACAGTATCCACTATGTGCTCCTTCAAATGAGGTCTTGATCTTCTTGCACATTGAATCCGATTCTCTGTTTAGGGATGATGTAGGAAGACTTGTGACACAGTTACTTCGGAAAAACGGGGTGCAGTGTTCGAAGGGGAGGCTTTTCGCCTGAAGCGCACTTGCACTGTAAGGTACCATTTAATAACTATTTTAAACTTTGTCCACTAAATTATTTTTCTGATCGTAATACATGCAATTGAATTTCGTTGAAACATATTTCTTCCCGACACTGTACCATAATTGTGTATTCTTATGGAAGTTGAGTGATTCAAGTCACTGGTTCATTTCTAACAATAGTTTTTCAAGTAAGCTGAAATCTGGAGATGTTTTAGCACGAAATCAGTTTGGGTTCTTCCCAGTATTTTCCCAGTGATACCCCATTATTTAATTAGTTTTTATTTTTAATGAAGGAAATCGTTTTATCAGTAGCAAATATTGTCGAGCGGATAGCAGGGCCAGAGTTGAGATTTAGCTCCGCAAAAATCCGCGCCCTGGCGATGACACTTCAGCTATCGGCACTGAGGTAGCGCGTTCAAATACGGCGACGAAAGCCAATAATTTTTTTTTTTTTTAAATACAGGAGACGTACTAAAAATAGTATGGACGTTGGATGACACCGATTAAATGCGCAAAAACTGATTTGGTTTAAAGAGGGGAGGGCTTAAAATATAGGTGGATCAATAGGTTGGTCTATGAAGAGGGGAGGGCTTAAAATATGGGTTAAACAGGGGAAAAACAAGAAAATTCGAGAAAGGGACTTAAAATATAAGTCAACCAGGGGTTCTATGAAGAGGACTTAAAATATGGTCGGTTGCGACATAGGGTTCAAAGTCCAATCTGAGAAGGCAATGTGGATTCTAGGAAACATCTATTTTTAAACCTTATCAGAGTCAAATGCAGACACAGTGAAGCGCTGGACATTTGACCTTTTGATCTTCCAGCTGAGAAAGGATTGCACCATATCGTGTGATGTGGCGAAAGTGCTGTTGTTACCCACGGATAAACGATCTGAAGGATGTCAACAGGAAATGTACGATTTCCGATACACTGATAACGGACTTGGAAAACTTTTAGCCTGTTGAACGTCTATTGCAAGGTAGATCTTATATACAAGTCCTACGAATAATTTAAACCAAATTTTATTAATTTTTCTGTGGAACAATTACTGTGTCATTCTTCTAGTAAAATACGTGAACCTTGGATCCGATGAGACTTTTTCCCGAAATTAACGTTGAGGTACGCTAGCGAGGGAATGATTTTTTTTTTTTTTCCCGATTAAACTGATTTATTACGAGCGCTGGATGATTTTAATAAAGGTGAGTGAGAGTTTTTATTTACTAGGGGATCGATTAACGGGGTTGGAAAAAATGAATCCCAAAGAATTGAAATTTAATAAAAGGGAATCGTTTAGCAGTCCTGGCAAAATGAATAGCAAAAGATTTTTAATAGAGGTAACTTTTAATAGAAAGGGTTTTAATTAATAAGAATACAACTTTGAGAGTTGATTTTTACAATTGAGAGATTCTTTGTAATATTTGCTAAATTTTGACTATCAGTCCAGCTGCAAATAAAATATCAGTGGATTAGTGCAGGTAAGTTGAAAGGGTGCGTGAGACATTGTATTATTTTTTTTTTATAGTTGAAGTATTTGCTAAAACTAATGTTCCCCTACACCGTTAACGTGCATTCGTGATGGAACTAAAGTTTTTACGCAACAGTAACTGCAACGTACTTTGAACATTCTACTGCGTACAAAAAAAAAGTTATTTTTTTTACCCGATTTCAACAGCGTGATGCGGCATACGTTCGCACGCAAACGATGTTAAAGACGGTTTTTTAGCCGACTTTTCTTCAGTGTAGCATTACTACGTGGAAACACAGATATCTGACGGGACCAACCCGATGGAGACTAATTTTAATAAGCCCAGCACTTGGAGGTTTAGGACGCGTCATTTCAAAAGGGTTTGTCTACATTGGGTACATTGAAACGCCCTTGTATCGTAAAGGATAGAATTGGGAGAACCGTCTCGGGACTTGGAAAAATATCGAGTCCGAAAACCACGATAAAGAGTGCTAGTGGGTTTTCACGATGTAGGGCAGTGCTCCTGACACGGAAGCAGCACAGATCCATGATTCATTCGTTAATAAAACCCTTGTGATTCCCCGTTTGGAATAATTTCACAGGACTTAACCATCCGTCAGTGAAACGTAGTCCAGGGTGAGGATCCGAACACTGAGTCTTTTAGGTCGGCCCTATTACCCCTCAATATTTTTCATCATGACGAGTATAATCAGTTTTTATTAATTTTTAACCCATCGGCATTTTCTGCGGGCCAGTCTTTTAAAAATAGTTACTGTGGATAGTCCTAGTAAGCGACAGCCAACAGTCACGGAGTTAAAAGAAATAAGTGTTACTGAAACGGACGTAAAATACGCGAGTTATAAAAAATACATATGTTAATGTGAAAGGACTATCGGGTTCATTATAAGAAATACGTAGAAAAAACTAGTTATAAAGAATACGAAGGTTGTAAAAAACGTATTAGGTTAATATTTGAAATGTCTGACCCGTTCGACACCTTTCTAGGCCACATTAAGTACAAACCATAGTCGAGTGCGTCCGGCTATCGAGCCCAAGATAGTCGGTTCGAATCTCACTGCAGGTGGAGGATTTTTTTTTTTTGGATGAAACCCATCTACAGAAAACTTTTTTATTACGACCGCGGAGTGATTTTTTAATAAAGGTGAGAGAATTTTTGATGAGTGTTTAATTATAAGGAATAAATACGGAGAATATACAACATATTTAGAGAACTTGTAAAAGGACGTGAGTTTGTGAAGTTTTAATAGAGGTAACTTTTAATAGAAGGGATGTGTGGTTTTGATGAGTGTTTAATTAATAAGAATACAACTTTGAGAGTTGATTTTCTGTTAAAGAAAGTTTTATTTAGAGAGCTGCATTAGGCATTCTGACCGTTGTCATTCAGAAAGAGTTGAGTGGTCTTGTAAAATTTCAGATGAATACCTAGAGAGTTTTTAAATACAGGAGATGTACTAAAATACGTATTGGACACCACCGATTAGTTTTTTAAGGGGAGGGAGGTTTAATAAGAATACAACTTTGGGAGTTGATTTTACAATTGAGACTTGTATCATCCTTTTCTGTGCAATTATTCTGAGGTGTGCATCAGCCGGTCCGAGGGAAGGAGGGGCCTTAAAATATAGGTAGAGCTTAAAATGTAGGTCAACCAGGGGGTCTTTTTGGAGGTGTTTTTACAATTGAGCCTTGTAATCATCCTTTTCTGTGCAATTATTCTTAGGCGTGCATCAATCAGTCCGAGGGAAGGAGGGAGCTTAGAATATAGGTAGGGCTTAAAATATAGGTCAACCAGGGGGTTTGCAAAATCCAGGGCTTAAAATATAGATGAGTCTGAAATAAAGAAAAAACGAGACTATTCGAGAAGGGGAGCTTAAAATTAGAGTTAAAAACTAGATAGCACAAGGGGTTAAAAGGGGGAGGAATTTTTAATTATGTGTTATTAATTATGAATTATGAATTATTAATACCGTGACAGTTGCAATGCCAGGGTCAATTTCCTGTTGATTGCAATATAAGGGTCAAAGTTCAGAAGGCAACGTGGCCCAGCACAGGTCAATTTCCGGTCGATTGCGACATAGGGGGTCCAAGTCAAGAAGGCAACGTGGACGATTGAGACATAGGGGGGGAAAGCACTGTGCAAAGGGGGATTCCCCGGTTGTGATGATACTACTTACACTCTTTACTAAATACACGTTTACAGATACTAAATACACTCTTTACAGAATCTAAATACTTTACTGGGGTGGGGTGGCTCAGTCGGTAGTGCGCCAGGCTCGTAATCTGTAGTTCCCAGGTTCGAGTCCCAGCTGGGTCAGCGTTGAGATTTATCCCCGCAAAATTTCCCCGCCCTGCCCACGGTCAGTAGGGGACACCGATGGGCTTGAAAAGGCCGCCTTCCGTCGGATGGGACGTTAAGCCGTGGCCCCGTGTGCGGGAGAGCCATACCCTGTGCACGTTAAAGAACACACTGAATGGCCTTGACGGGAGGCTACCATCTGTTTCCCAACAGCTGTTCCAGTGGGTCCTCTCCCCCCAACCTTCTCTGAGCCTTCGGGGTCCTTGTGGCCTGGCCATTTAGCCCATTGTGTGCAAAAAAGTGCCGCTCAGAGGTAAAACAATCCAATCACTCTTTACTTAAGGATTTGACTTTTCGAAAAGAAAAAAGAATGAAAGCATTAAACTTACAATGTGCAGTATTGGCTTTTCGAGAAAAATGCATTTTACCTAAACTTTCTTTACAGTGATAAACATTTAAAGTGATAACCTCACGGTTATTTTTGGTTATGGTACTGAAAAGTAAAAAAGCTGACTGTTACTTTTCATACTTTGTTTCTTCTGTTGATTTCTGAAGTCTATTTCGGTGCAGAAAGGAAAACAAATTGGGATTCAAGAGCATTGCATCGCAGAAAATTTTACTCTGCTCAAGTTGAAACTTTTAAAAATTCAGAGAAAATTTTAATTTTAATTTAATTTTTTCTTACATTGTGATTCATAACATAAATGATCATTTTTCTAGTTTTCATATTAATGATTTTGTTTCAAAAAATTTTTTATGTATCGTTAATTTAAAAGATGCAAAACGATACTTTTTATTAAATCAAATATAAATTTTTAAACAGAAATTTTTATTTTTCAATAAAAATTAAATTAAAAAAATGAAATTCTGTTCATAGTCAAACGTAACATTTATGTATAATAAAAATTATCAATGTTTGACTATGAACAGATGGTTTTCTGTCGTTATATGTTCGTTAAAATCGAAGTGCGAGTAAAATTTATAATTGAAATTGTTTAAAATTTTATCCCAAAAGCTGACTTGAAGTACAAACATATAACGTTTCACTCAGATGTATAAAAATATTTTGTTTCAGAAGGTATTTTTTGAACATAAATAGTAGATGAAATATAAATTTTTAAGCGAAAATTTTGTTTTTCCATACAAATTAAATTTCTGAGATGAAAGTTTTTGCAATTTTCAATAAAATGTCGAAAAAAAATTAAAAAATTTAAAAACAAATGCAACTTTTTAAAACAATTATATTAGTAAACAGTCATATATTGTAATACAGTAGAGTTTTACATTTTTTAAACTGAAGATAAATAAATAAATTTTTAGAACAAATGGAGCCGTCCCATGGCCGAGTGGTTAGCGCGCTTGGCTACTGATCTAAGGGACCTGGGTTCGAGCCCCAGATAAGGCATGGATGTCCGTGTTGTATTTCTGCTGAGGTCCTGCCATCCTCTCAGACCTTCTACTGTGGCATATAAACTGACAGGCTCCTGTCAGACCTCTGTGGCAAGCAGCTGCTTGAGGGGGTATTTATTTATTATTTCATTTTTAGAACAAATAATTACCGCTCTTATTTTTAAAATTAGAATTATAAATTATTCATTCTTGTTAATACAAACGTATAAATGGCATTGCATTATAAATGGCATTTCTAGAGCGTGTCCTGTGGGATACGTTAATACCATATATATATAGTAAAAGATACCGTAATACAGTGTTTCAGTTGTAGTCAGATAACAAAAGCAAACCGTGCAGGATTTGTAAATAGTGGTCTGGTCTCAGATAGGAAACCAGAATTCCAAAATTTATTGCTTACCTTAAAGAAGGGGTTCTCAACGTGGGGAAAGCGTACCCCTTCGGGGTACGCGGTAAAATTTTTTGGGGTACGCCGTGAGAGCTCAAAAGTCGCTAGATATATGTTATATAAATATGTTTTATTTTATTCCCATTGTTATACTTATAACTAAAGTTTTATCTATCTATACAAGGGGTAAGCAAGTTACATACACATTTCCAGGGGGTACGTGAAGCATAAATGGTTGAGAACCACTGCCTTAGAGCATCAATTTATCTGGCGTCCCCTACCACCCTTCAAATGTCTTGCGAAATATACTCCTGTAATTGTTCCTTTAGTAAAGATCGGAAAGAAATTCCATATTTGAATTAGATGAGTTTTTTTTTGTTCTTTTTTTATTTTACGCACCTAATGCCGTCCCGTGGCCGAGTGGTTAGCACGCTTGGCTACTGATCTAAGGGACCTGGGTTCGAGCCCCGGATTAGGCATGGATGTGTGTGTCGTTTTTCTGCTGAGGTCCTGCCATCCTCTCAGATCTCCTACTATGGCATATAAACTGACAGGCTCCTGTCAGACCTCTGTGGCAAGCAGCTGCTTGAGGGGGTATTTATTTATTTTTATTTAACCAGAAATTAGACACCAGGAGCTAGTTCAAGGCTACCTACTAGTCTCGATGAATTTGCCCTTCATGTTTTATAGTCTTGATGATTTTGGCCCTGAGGTCCTAAAATGTTGACGTTTTTTAGCCAGCGCACCTCGTAGTTCGAGTTTGACACTTTTGCATTAAATATAAAAAAAAAGAAAAATGATGAAATTCAAGATATTATATAATGTTTAATTTCTCATATATTTTTACATTGCCTCTCTATCAGTTTCAAAGACAAATTCGCAATGAAGAGATGAAAAAGATTACTGATGAATTTTAAATGAAATTGATTGATTTGAAATGAACTTGATTTAGATCCTTAATTTACTTTCATTTTCATTCCTATAAAACATTTATTCATTATACTGAGGGGGCGGGGGTGGCTCAGTCGGTAGCACGCCAGGCTCGTAATCTGTAGTTCCCACGTTCGAGTCCCAGCTGGGTCAGCGTTGAGATTTATCTCCGCAAAAATTCCCCGCCCTGCCCACGGTCAGTAGGGGACACCGATGGGCTTGGAAAGGCCGCCGTCCGTCGGATGGGACGTTAAACCGTGGCCCCGTGTGCGGGAAAGCCATACCCTGTACACGTTAAAGAACACGCTGGATGGCCTTGACGGGAGGCTACCATCTGTACCATCTGTCTCCCAACAGCTGTTCCAGTGGGTCCCCTCCCACAACCTTCTCTGAGCCTTCGGGGTCCATGTGACCTGGCCATTTAGCCCATGGTGTGCAAAAAAGTGCCGCTCAGAGGTAAAACAACCCAACCCAATCCTGGTAAGGATAAGAAATGTTTGTGTTGTCTTTCTGCTGAGGTCTCGCCTTCCTCACAAATCTTTTCTACAGCGCATTAAACTGACAGGCTCCTGTCAGATCTCTGCTTGAGGGAAAATCTTTTTTATACTTAATCTGAAGTTTTCGACTAGTAGAAATCTTTTTTTCCTGTTATCTATAAAGAACGTTATTCAAATTTAAATTTTTTAAAGTTTTTACTGCATAGGGATATTCCAATTTACTAACGATCATTGACCGAGTGTTGGGGATAAAGGGACTTGGGATTCCTGATAAAGCATGGATGCTCTCTTTATGAATATGTTTCCTCTCTGCTGAGATCTCGCCCATCTCACAGATATTCTCAGTGGCGAATTCCGCTGACAGAATCTTGTCAGACCTTCATGGTAAGTGAGCTGTCTGAAGAATAATTTACTGTTGTGGCAGAATTTCGTCAACCGTTTCATACAACTGACGGAAGATCTGAATGTTGAGCTACACTATCTTCTAGGTTCTGAAAGCATTTCAAACAGTTAGTTATATACATAAATCTTTGTCTGTGTTATATAGACTAGCAGGCCCGGATCTAGGAAAGAATAAAGGGGTCATGTGTCGTAATCGGGTCGGTAAAAAAAAGGGGGGGGGGCAAAGTTGAGTTGTTTTTCCTGTGAGCGGTACTCTTTTGCACACAATGGCATAAATGGCCAGGTTACAAAGACCCCGAGAGCTCAGAGAAGGTTAGGGGGAGGGAACTCACTGGACAGCTGTTAGGAGACAGACGTTATCCTTTCGTCAAGGCATGTTCTGTAACGTGCACAGAGTAAGTCTCTCCCGCACAAGGGCCCATGGCTTAACATCCCATCCAATGGATGGAGGTCTTTCGAAATCCAATAGGTGATTGGTGTCCGCTACTGACTGAGGGCAGAGCTGAGAGTTTTGCAGAGATAAATCTCAACGCTGGCCCAGCTGGAACTGGAACTTGGCAACTGCCGATTACGACCCCGGCGTCTTACTAACTGAGCCACCCTTGCCCCAGGGGTAGGGTGAGTGGGCAAGAGACTGGATTCGATTGTAGCATAACATTTCCCACTTCGTTGTAAAGGTCTTTAACAATTTCTTAAAATATGCGCGAAATATGCACAAATTTAATATTTTTTGCTTCTATTACCCTTATTAGTATTCTCAAAAAGGAGCAAGGGCATGGCTCACCCCCCCCCCTCCCGCCCTATATCCTGCCCTATACACTAGTACAGTCTTCTTTTCAAACCTATTAAAAGAGTTCCTATTCGTTATCTGCAGAATTTAAATACTGAAAATATTCTTCGAAGCAAAGAATATAGCCTTAACTGGCATAGTGGTTAGGGTGCTACCTACTATTCCAGGCAGGCAAATTTTGTGGGATGTGTCAACTCTATCTGAGGCAATGGAGTCGTGACTTGGGTCTCAGTAGGGCGAATCCTTGTATTAAAAAGGCCTGTAAAAGCTAGGAGTAGTTTCTAGAACCATTCTCTATCCTATGTGTTGCAAATAATCTGGTCTTTCTTACACTTTTTCTCATGGTGGATTATTATACTGAAAGAATTCTGTAAAATTTCCATGGCTACTAGAATACCCCAAAAAATAATTTCTTTCTTGAAAATGGGAAAAAAGGGTAAGAGTGTGCTTAAAAATAATCCAAGATTATTTGATTTGAAATTGCTGGCAAATGACGGTGTTCCAAAAGCAAAAAACAAAAAATCAAGAAACTAAACAGGTTGAAATTTTCACATTATTAGTTTTATTGTTTTTTTTTTCCTCGGCTCTCTTAATCTTTTGGAACAGAACCATGACATCGCAACAAATAATTGTAAAGTTAAAGCTTTTTTTTGTTACTTCTCATTGGCTCTAAAAATAAAGTGTTACCATAGCCGAACTAAATTTTAAAACATTCCTTACTCTTCCTATTCAATCAATAGTGAATAATCGTATTGTGATTTTAATCATTTAATTTGGAGACTTACACAATATAACTTATATTGAATGAAATAAAAAAAAACCTTTCCAAAAGTAGTGTTAAAAATAATAATGCTTAGTTCATTGAATATTAAATTCCAGAGTTGTTAAAAAAACGTCTGGAAAACAAAAGATTTAAATGTTATAAAGATTTAAACATAAAATTCGTACTTGGTCAAAAAATTATAACAACGTTGCTAAATTTACTATTTACTATTAAATAATTAACGTTGCTATTACTTCTGTTCTAGCGCATATTTAGTTATCTCGAACGTTTTTCGTCTACTAGTTTTTTTAGAATGTGTCTAACTTCTCCCTCTTACGACCAACTCTTATTAGATGTGCAAAACACAAATAAATACCCCCTCAAGCAGCTGCTTGCCACAGAGGTCTGACAGGAGCCTGTCAGTTTATATGCCACAGTAGGAGATCTGAGAGGATGGCAGGACCTCAGCAGAAAAACACACATCCATGCCCAATCCGGAGCTCGAACCCAGGTCCCGTAGATCAGTAGCCAAGCGCGCTAACCACTCGGCCACGGGACGGCCCAATGCAATCGAAATCTTGAGCAAATAACAGCATTTGCGATTACAGATAAGTAAGAGAATGAAAATTGTCTTAACTATGTTCCTTAAAAGCACAACTTACAAGCATCAACAGCAATGACAAGTGCAAAAGCAAACATTGTCTCGCACATTCGTTTTGCTGTAACAGACAGAAACAGTTCTTTTCTTCTCTGCTGATGATCTTTTCTTCTCTGCTGATGAAGATGATTGCAATCAAATTCGGCTTTTCGGATCCTTGGGCAGGCATCACATTGAAAAAAAAAGCGTTGAAGTTAAATTAGATTTAAAATGCAAATTACAGTCGCTCAAATATATATCCGTACACTACGGTTGATTACAGAATACGGGAAAAATATCTGGCAACGATTTTTTTAGAAATTAGTGATCTGGCAACCTGCGTGTACTGCAGACGACGGTTGCCAGATCACTAATTTCTAAAAAAAATCGTTGCCAGAAATTTTTTCTGAATTCTGTAATCAGCCATAGCGTTCGGATATATATTTGAGCGACTGTACATTTTGATTATTGCTCATTTTCTACGAAGCTAATTTGGCCACTAAAGCGTTAAATTTAATTGATTTCATGGTTTAATTTTCAGTTGGATTGTTTTTCCTCTAAGAGGCATTTTTTTTTTTGACATGATGGACTAAATGGCTAGGTCACTAGGACCCCCAAGAGCTCAGAGAAAGTTCGGGAAGGGAGCTCACCGAACAGCTGATAGGAGACAGATGGAAGCTTTCAGTCAAGACCATCAAGCGTGTTTTTTTAACGTGCACAGGGTATGGCTTTCCTTCACAAGGAGCCATTGCTTTACATCCCATTCGATGAACGGCGGCCTTTCGAAGCCCATCGGTGTCCCCTTTGTGACCGAGGACAGGGTGGGGATTTAGGGGAGATAAATCTCAACTGTACCCACAAGTGACTTTCAGTTGCAATCACATGCTGGTTTCCATAAATTAAGGAACAACCCTATGCAATGTCAATGGGAAGCTAACGACGAAGCTCTATAACTTCTAAAATAAGTTTTTTGTTCTGAATAATGTGATTACAGATAAAGATCTCAATCAAATAAATCAATATCTCGATTTTCGACAATATTCATTCAGTATTTAATGAGTTATGGAATTTTGAATATTTAACAACTGCAATGCCAGTCTTAAGAAACTTAAAAAACAACAACTGATGAACAATGAAAGAATTCTTTACACAAACTTATAAAATACACAACTATTTTATGAAACACTTTGATACAATACTTGTTACTAAGTTTGAATTAAATTCTAAAGTTTTAATTAAATTCTAAAGTCAATTTCTGGGAGTGGCATTTGTTATTGCTAAATATTCAAATTTCCATAACTCATCAAATACTGAATGAATATTGTTGAAAATCGAGATATTGATTTATTTGATTGAGATCTTTATCTGCTATCACATTTTTCAAACAAAAAAAAAATTAAAAGTTGTTGTTGTTTTAGGGTTCCTTAATTATTTGGGGTTGTTTTACCGCTGAGCGGCACTTTTTTGCACACCATGGGCTAAATGTCCAGGTCACATGGACCACGTAGGCTCAGAGAAGGTTGGGGGAGGGGACCTACTGAAACAGCTGTTGGGAGACAGATGGTAGCCTCCCGTCAAGGCCATCCAGCGTGTTCTTTAACGTGCACAGGGTATGACTCTCCCGCACACGGGGCCACGGCTTAACGTCCCATCCGACGGACGGCGGCCTTTCCAAGCCCATCGGTGTCCCCTACTGACCGTGGGCAGGGCAGGGAATTTTGCGGAGATAAATCTCAACGCTGACCCAGCTGGGACTCGAACCTGGGAACTACAGATTACGAGCCTGGCGCGCTACCGACTGAGTCACTCCCGCCCATTTTAAAAGTTATAGAGCTTTGACCTTAATTTCGCATTGACATAACTTAGGGCTATTCCTAAATTAATGGAACCCACTGTAGCTTAACGACTTAAGAGAACTTTCTTGTGCCATTGTTGAACCGTTCAATTTTTTTTTATTTTCAGCATTGCCTCTAAAATCCGTGACTTTGAAGCACGAATTCGCGATGCTTGGCTCTCTGGCTGGTATTGTGATTGATGATGTATCTCTATTATAATTTCTCTTTCATACAAAGATGACAGAACAAATCTACCCATTTATACGTCACAATTTATAAATATTATGGTTATTACAAGGCTTGATTTCAAAGAAGTGATTTACTTTATATGAGAAAGATGATATCAGTTCACTTGAAATATGATTTCTACTTCTATTTAACATTCATCAAATTAAAGATGATTAAAGGTAATGAGAAAAGCAATTCATAACCAAGAATCTGTTAAAATTTATTGACTCATGAAATGTTCTCGTAATTCTTCAGAATTTATCCTATGGTTAAAAACTCTATTGATGATTCTATATGATGCTTCATTTTGATTTACAGCTCGTCTTACATTTAAATTCGCTGTTTTATCTCTGAAAAGCACTTTTTTTTTGTAGACAACGTGTTAAGTAGCCATAGCCCAAGGATCCCACAAAACATTTGGGGAAGTGGACCAGTTATTAGGAGACAGATGACTGCATCCCGGGTGTTCTTTAACGTGCATAGGGTATGGCTCTACTGGATACGTAACAATGACTTTACATTCCATCGGACGGACGGCGGCCTCTCCAACCCATCGGACGCTGCTTTCTCATTAAGGACAGGGGGGGGGGGGTAGCGGAGATAAATCTCAGCGCTGGCACAGTTGAGATTCGAACCTGGGAACTAGCTCATTACGAGCCTAACGCGCTAACGACTGAGTCAACCACCTCTCTGTCGTTAGCATTGAAAACTTATCCTATTTCTTGTCACTTACCACTCAGATTGAAGATTAACTTGGAATCTTTGCACAACAACCGATCCCTAACTCACATATTAAATTTAATCAGTAACACCAAATTAGTGCTTAGATTTGATGTATAGATGGAATGCATTACTTAGTTTACTTCGTTTCTATAATTTCTTTAATTACAACGGGATGCATTTAAATTGCGTTTTGTAATCATTAAAATTGCACTGTATTTTCGTAAGTAAACATCGATTTCAAATGTTGTTGGAGTAAGAATGATGCCTAACTAAAGAGGCAGATTTACATTCTCAGTCTCGTGGTTTACATACTCAAATGCCGTGTATAATGATGAATGATGTCTCCTTTGACATAATCTGCTGATAGAGAGCACGGCTTACAAAAAGATGGTCACTCAAAAACCATATGGATACCGGACGAGCCATTTTTAGGCTTGGAAAAAAGGAGTTGTATGAAATTTTCTCCATTTTGAAATTCGAGATTTTTTTCCTTTACTTTGACTTTCAGTTCCCGTGGCTAAGTGATGAGCGTGCTTGACTGCAGTGTAGGTTGGGATGAGCGGCAGTTTTTTGCACACCATGGTCTAAATGGCCAGGTCACAAGGACCCCAAAGACTCAGAGAACGTTGGGGGAGGGGAACCCACTGGAACAGCTGTTGGGAGACAGATGGAAGCCTCCCGTCAAGGCCATTCAGAGTGTTCTTTAACGTACACAGGGTATGGCTTTCCGCACACGGGCCACCGCGTAACGGACGGCGGCCTTTCCAAGCCCTTTGGTGTTCCCTATTGACCGTGGGCAGGGCGGGGAGTTTTGCGGAGGTAGGTCTCAGATAATTCAGGTTCAGAATTTGATTTCCCTGGTTCGAGTTACAACGGTTCATGTTTTGAGGTATATGATAATAATATTCAAGTTATGTGACTATCGAGAGGTTAAAATTTTAGATTTGAACTCAATCCCCAGTTGCTTCAGATCTTAAAAGATATGTTTGCGGCTCCTTTGCAATAGTGGCTTCGCCCAGATGCAATAACTGAATGTTCAGGCCGTAAAAAATGTTCAAGCCCTAGAACAGGGGTCGGGAATCTTTAATTCGGTGAAGAGCCAAAACAACAAAAAAAAAAAAGGTAAACCAACAAATTTTGAGAGCGCGCCAGGCTCGTAATCTGCAGTTCCCAGGTTCGAGTCCCAGCTGGGTCAACGTTGAGATTTATCTCCGCAAAACTCCCCGTCCTGTCCACAGCCAGTAGGGGACACCGATGGGCTTGGAAAGGCCGCCGTCCATCGGATGGGACGTTAAGCCGTGGCTCCGTGTACTGGAGAGCCATACCTGTGCACGTTAAAGAACACGCCGGGTGGCCTTGACGGGAGACTACCATCTATATCCCAACAGCTGTTCCAGTGGGTCCCTCCCCCAACCTTCAACAGTTGTTCCAGTGGGTCCCCTCCTCCAACCTTCTCTGAGCCTTCGGGTCTTTGTGACCTGGCCATTTAGCCCATGGTGTGCAAATAAGTGCCGCTCAGAGGTAACACAACCCAAGTATATGAGTTATTTTAATGAGATATAATGATGCATTAAAAGTAAACTAGATACAAATCGCTTTTAACCTTTTTTTTCAATAGTCAACCGCAACACTGAGTTCAAGCATCACTTCTAATCAGCTGATATTTTGTTTGAACTTTCGGCAGAGATTTATGATGTTTCGAAGTGTTATATTTGCGATTAAGGTGGTTTGCCAATATGTTTAGAACAGGAATGAAATCCCCTGACATGGCGTATCTGTCCTAAATTGGCGACCTTTCCTCTGATGGGACCAGCGGAAAGCCTAGCCTCCTAGCCAAGAAATTAAATCACACCACTTGCTGCAGGGGGACCGTGAAGAAGTATACAACTTCTGTTAAATGTTTCTGGCTTTCTTCTTTCTTCCAGATGATTATCGTGTTACATGAGAAGCCATTCGTACCTCTCAGCATCTAAGGGGAAAGGAGACATTAAATCCGCTACAAAGTTTGTGTGTTTATTTTGTATCAATCACATCTGTTAGCTGGCGTCCCAAAAACCTCTGTAATTTACACACGTAACGTTGAAACGTAAACACCGCTTTCGGAATTTACAAACCTCACGGAACAGGGTGCAATAGCTGAATGAGATCGGGTAACGTTGCTGGAAAAGTTTTTCTTTTACAGTCAGTGTAGGTTGTTCATGTTTTGTGGTCAGTTCCCCGTGTGTGTGTGTTGGGGTGGGGGGTCAAACGTGAGGGAAATCCAGAGAGAATGATACTGTGCCATTTGTTTCGTTAGGAGGGGGCCTTTAGATGTATATACAATATATTGTTGGAATTGGAATTGGTTATATTCGAACAAGCCGTCCCGTGGCCGAGTGTTTAGCACGCTTGGGTACTAATCTAAGGGACCTGGGTTCGAGCCCCGTCATGGATGTATGTGCAGTTTTTCTGCTTAGGCCCTGCCATCCTCACAGACCTCATACTGTGGCATATAAACTGACAGGCTCCTGTCAGACCCCTGTGGCAAGCAGCTGTTTGAGGGGGTATTTATTTTTTATATTCGAACTATATATTTCAGAATAGTTGACTGTCCATTGCAGTCTCTACATGACCATATGTGAACACTAATGTAGGACTATTTATAATTAGCATCAAACATTAAATGAAAATACGTTAGCATAAAACATTAAATAAAAATAAAACGTTACAAACACTTCTATATGAGTCTATTGTAAACGCTCCTTAGTAGAGTGGGGTGGCTCAGTCGGTAGCGCGCCAGGCTCGTAATCTGTAGTTCCCAGGTTCGAGTTCCAGCTGGGTCAGCGTTGAGATTTATCTCCGCAAAATTCCCCGCCCTGCCCACGGTCAGTAGGGGACACCGATGGCTTGGAAAGGCCGCCGTCCGTCGGATGGGACGTTAAGCCGTGGCCCGTGTGCGGGAGAGCCATACCCTGTGCACGTTAAAGGACACTCTGGATGGCCTTGACGGGAGGCTACCATCTGTCTCCCAACAGCTGTTCCAGTGGGTCCCCTAACTTTCTCTGAATCCTTCGGTGACCTGGCCATTTAGCCCATGTGTGCAAAAAAGTGCCGCTCAGAGGTAAAACAATCCAACCTCAATAGAGTCCATTCGGAAAGACATTCATGACATTGTGTTAAATATTCCAAGATTCATAACTCTAACAAAGTGAACGAATATTGCTGAAAATCGAATTTAGACAGATTTAAATCTTAATTTACCTTTATTCACATTTCATCCTATAAAGCTTAGAATACAAGTTATAGGTATTCAGAGTCGGATCCCCGTTGACCACATATAGAAAGTTTCTTAATTTTTCAGGGCTCTTCTGTACGTTCTCTTTCCGCAGAAGTTTTCCACTTTTCTAGCACATAAAGATAGAAGTTTCATTTCTACTATATATGAAATGAAAATCATGTTTTTTATTACAGAAAATAACTTACACATCTGTAAAAATGAATATTTTTCTGTTCATAAAACTACCAGCAATTTTATATACAAGAGTACATTTCTTATGAACAGTAAAGGCGGTTAGGGCGCATATTGTGTAGAGTCCTAAGACGTTTATGTCGTGACAACACATAGTTACTAGCAAGGAAACTGGGAAATTATCTCCAGCAACGTTAATGACTATTTCATCATACCAAATGGAAACATGTGCAACGTCATGACTGCATTGTGTACTAGTGATCAGGGAGACATCAAATAACAATTACGTGATATTATTTTCGTATCGAAGTTGCTTATTGCTGAGTTCATGTTACCGAGGAGACATTGATACTTCGAACAAAAAAATCTTAACTCGTCTGAAGTGACGCTGACTTCTTCCTTTTTTTTAAGAAGTCGTCTTTAAACATAGGATTTGGGTTGTTTTACCTCTGAGCGGCACTTTTTTGCACACCATGGGCTAAATGGCCAGGTCACATGGACCCCGAAGGCTCAGAGAAGGTTAGGGGAGAGGACCCACTGGAACAGCTGTTGGGAGACAGATGGTAGCCTCCCGTCAAGGCCATCCAGCGTGTTCTTTAACGTGCACAGGGTATGGTTCTCCCACACACGGAGCCACGGCTTAACGTCCCATCCGACGGACGGCGGCCTTTCCAAGCCCATCGGTGTTCCCTACTGACCGTGGGCAGGGCTGGGAATTTTGCGGAGATAATCTCAACGCTGACCCAGCTGGGACTCGAACCTGGGAACTATAGATTACGAGCCTGGCGCGCTAAACATAGGAAAACAGCCAGACTTTCGGGACACCCAAAACATAGTTGAAAAATATGAACTAAAAATTGTTTATTTATAATTATAATTCACACTTTAATCTATTTTTTTTCTCTTAGTCTTATCTAATATATACAGAAATTTCAGTCCAATAAATATTAACTGGTGATATGTGCAATTGCCCACTCATGGAGGGGGAGAGAAGGAAGGGGGGGAGCTCGGGCATAGTCCCTTGCTTCAAGTAAAAGGTATGGTCTATTAAAACGAGATAAAAAAGCGATATCTGAAATTAAAAAATGCTAAATTTGGGTTGGATTACTTTACCCTCTGAGAGGAACTTTTTGCACACAAATTAATATATGGCCAGGTCACAAGGACCCCAAGGCTGAGAGTTGGTTAGGGGAAGGGGAATTACTCTATACGGCTATTAGGGAACAAATGGAGCCTGCTGACACGGCCATCTATCATGCTCTTTAATGTGCACCGAGTATGTCTCACCTGCACACTGCATCACGGCTTAACGACGAACGGTTGCTTTCTAAGCCCATTTGTGTCCCCTTAAACCGTTAAAATAGTCGCTATATTTAAGTAATTAAGGCTTGCGAAAGCGTAGGGAAGATATTCGTTCCCATAACTTTCAGAACATATTTGCTTCCAGTAGAATTGGCAACACCCATCCTAATAGAAAATTCTGGGTGTTTCAGTGGACTTAATATATTACGGATATATTAATTGAGAGTCCTTAAAATACGAACTGTGACAATCCTCAACTTCCCCACTCGACACGTAAACCCACTTAAGTTCACCACAAAGGAGGGAAATTCCCCATCGGGAACTCCTCATCATCTTACGACTCCATCTAAGAGAAAAAAGAGCATCTCCATACAGGAAGAAATAACAGTAGAGTAAGATGTTTTCGAATTGTACATGGGTTGGGTTGTTTTACCTCTGAGCGGCACTTTTTTGCACACCATGGGCTAAATGGCCAGGTCACAAGGACCCCGAAGGCTCAGAGAAGGTTGGGGGAGGGGACCCACTGGAACAGCTGTTGGGAGACAGATGGTAGCCTCCCGTCAAGGCCATCCAGCGTGTTCTTTAACGTGCACAGGGTATGGCTCTCCCACACACGGGGCCACGGCATAACGTCCCATCCGTCGGACGGCGGCCTTTTCAAGACCATCGGTGTCCCCTACTGACCGTGGGCAGGGCGGGGAAATTTTGCGGAGATAAATCTCAACGCTGACCCAGCTGGGACTCGAACCTGGGAACTACAGATTACGAGCCTGGCGAGCTACCGACTGAGCCACCCCCGCCCCATTTCGAATTGTACAAAAAAACCTGATGATGCAAAGGATAATCAAAACCACTCTTCAGGTGTTTGGATAAGCAGAGTTGAAAAGAACATCGTTTTATCCCTTTTATGCAACAACCTACTCAATCCCCAGAGAGCGCGTGGAGAAGCAAGAGCCCTACAAGGTGTTCTCGATATACAAACACATATAAGTGCAACGGGATGTATCTGCTGGAAGTCTTCTGATGTAATCAGGGGATAGAACACAACGTTGTATCGTAAATCCCCTCTAATGGTAAAAGCACATTTCTAACGTGTAATAGGGCAGTTGCGCGGTCCGTGCACGCGGTGGCTGACAGTGCAGGGCCCCCTGCAGCTCGCGCCTGTTCTCGGCGTGGGACCTGGGTGAGTCAGGAGAAGCAGATGCCAGCATCCGGGTTAATCTGCCCTAACGAATATATTCTCTCCCTGCTGAGTCGTCAGGTGGGAGGCTTCCTACTAGCGGAAGCTGCTAAGGAGGATTTGAATAATTTATCATTGTAGGCGGGCTGGTTGCATGAGAAATGCAGATGCAACTGCTTGGCGACGGATGTTGACCAAGTTGTTTTTACGTGCGAACTGTGTGTTAACACAACGAGGAGGAACGAACGGTGAAACAAACACTCGGTAGCAGGGAAGTGGCAGATGGATTTTGCGAAGAAGAGGTGTTATCGGATTAAGATACGATGTTACAAATTTGGCATTATTTCGTTTGACAGATCTCAGTTGCATTCAATATGTGAGCACATCTTTTTGCTTTCTGTGCATCCACGTGTCTTGAATGCAATTTGAGATGGAGATGAGTCGAGATAAGAGAGTCATCACGCAGCAGACTAAGAGAAGGTAGATGATGATCTTAATGAATCTTAATGCTAATTAGCTGATGCCGTTTTGCATTTCAGTCGCGGTTCTGTCGTTATGACAAGCGGAAGGGACGAGTTTTGAGAAGTGACCAAATTTACTAAGCTCTCAAGACAGTTGCAGTTGAGATTACATAAAGAGGAATCTACTAAAATGTCGTCGCCCTCTTCTGGTGTAGAAAAGATTCAGCAGTCACTTGTGAGTTTTTCAGAATTGTTTTCTCCAAGCTCCCGCTTTCAGTTTAAGCAGGAAAAATTTATATTTACTTATTTGTTATTTGGCAGGCGGTTTGAGATCCGTAATTTAAAACATTCGAGAAAGTGAATATTTGATGATATATTTCATTGACATGTTTCAATCCAAAGGGAGAGATTTAAGTACATGGTATTGTTTGGAATGGATTGCTTTACCTCTGAGCGGTACTTTTTTGCACACCATGGGCTAAATGGCCAGGTCACATGGACCCCGAAGGCTCAGAGAAGGTTGGGGGAGGGGAGCCACTGGAACAGCTGTTGGGAGAGAGATGGTAACCTCCCGTTAAGGCCATCCAGCATGTTCTTTAACGTGCACAGAGTATGTCTTACTCATACACGGGGCCACGGCTTAACGTCTCATCCGACGGACGGCGGCCTTTCCAAGCCCATCGGTGTCCCCTACTGACCCTGGGCAGGGCGGGGAGTTTTGTGGAGATAAATAAATCTCAACGCTGACCCAGCTGAGACTCAAACCTGGGAACTAGAGATTACGAGCCAGGCGCGCTACCGACTGAGCCACCTCCGCCCCTAAAGTAAATGGTAACTTAGCTACTTGTAACGTTGAAAGGCAGAAAGGCAGGGCATTTTTAACATTCTTTAGGATGCAATGAGTTCCATGTTTTGCTTCAGTCCGATATACTTTGAAAGAGGAATAGAAAGATATGAAAGGCTTCTAGATATTTCGATTGTGATCATTACGAAACTTGGGAGTTCAGAACAGAATATACATAATAACTTTCTAATTTTATAGAATTTTATGAATGTCTCGACATTTAAGATAACTTGGCCTTTATAAGAGTGGTACAAACTTCCATTATTCGATGGTATAGTAATCTCATATTTATGTGGGAGATATCACTGATCATTTGCCTCTTATGTACATGGGGATAGTAGAGAGCAGTTGCATCTTATACACGTGGAAGTTAATAGTATTTAGTTGGTTCTTAAATAACTGGGGATATTTGTGATCAGTTGCTTCATACACATGAGGGGCTACTAATGCTTGATTGCCTCTTAAATATGTATGGGTGCTAGTGATCAGTTGCCTCTTATTATTGGGAGCTCCTAGTGTTTGATTCTTAAACATGTGGGGGATGCTAGTAATCACTTGACTTTTATACACACGGGGCTATTAGTATTGCTTCCTAAATATGTGTGGGATATTAGAGTGTCAACGCTTCTTACACAGAAGGAGCAACTAGTGTTTAGTTTCTTAAATATGTGGGCGATAATTTTTAGCCACACTGTTCAAAATGTGTATAAATAAATACTCCTCAAGCAGCTGTTTGCCACACAGGTCTGACAGGAACCTGTCAGTTTATATGCCATAGTAGAAGGTCTGTAAGTATGGGTTGGGTTGTTTTACCTCTGAGCGGCACTTTTTTGCACACCATGGGCTAAATGGCCAGGTCACATGGACCCCGAAGGCTCAGAGAAGGTTGGGGGAGGGGACCCACTGGAACAGCTGTTGGATGACAGATGGTAGCCTCCCGTCAAGGCCATCCAGCATGTTCTTTAACGTGCACAGGGTATGGATCTCCCACACACGGGGCCACGGCTTAACGTCTCATCCGACGGACGGCGTCCTTTCCAAGCCCATCGGTGTCCCCTACTGACCGTGGGCAAGGCGGGGAATTTTGCGCAGATAAATCTCAATGCTGACCCAGCTGGGACTCGAACCTGGGAACTACAGATTACGAGCCTGGCGCGCTACCGACTGATCCACCCCCGCCCCCTGTGAGTATGGCAGGGCATCAGCAGAAAAACATCACAGACATCTATGCCTTACCCGGGACTCGGTCAGTAGCGAAGCGCGCCAAACCACTCGGCCATGGGCAGTGAACATAACATGTATTTTATATCCCTGTTATACATATATATGTGTGACAGATATTGATGATCAAGTGCCTGTTTTGTATCCATATAAATAATACAATATTTATCTAAGAATAAATAATAAAATGAACACGTTAGTCTAATGCATAAAGAAAAAAAATACGCTTTTGCAATTTCGAAGCAATATATTGTTTGGTAGCCGTCCCATGGCCGAGTGGTTAGCACGCTTGGCTACTGATCTAAGGGACGTGGGTTCGAGCCCCGGGTAAGGCATGGATGTGTGTGTTGTTTTTCTGCTGAGGTCCTGACATCCTCACAGATCTTCTACTGTGGCATATAAACTGACAGGCTCCTGTCAGACCTCTGTGGCAAGCAGCTGCTTGAGGGGGTATTTATTTTTATTTTATACTGTTTGGGAATTAAATTTGAAAGAAATAATAAGGAAATAGGTCCAACTATGTTGTCACGTGTTTCATAAGAAGCAAAATACTCTTGCTCAAGTAGTCTTTACTATCTCATCTCATTACTTCAGTATCACGGTCTTTGGTCTTTAATACCAAAACTGTAGCATCATTTTTCGCGAATTATTTCTCATCTCATAATTTTAAAAGAATTGAAGAAATTGAAATGATTAACAGCAACATTGATCTGTCTGAAACCAATTGTGCAAAACTCGCTAAAAATGAATGACTATCTCATAAACTTCTAAAACTGCCTTTATTACCTATTTCATTTGCTGCTTTTCTCTCGTTATTTGTCGGTTTGTGTGTTTGCCAAAATGTTTCTTCCATTATATCTTCCGGGGGCGGGGGCGGCTCAGTCGGTAGCGCGCCAGGCTGGTAATCTGTAGTTCCCAGGTTCGAGTCCCAGCTGGGTCAGCGTTCAGATTTATCTCTGCAAAATTCCCCGCCCTGCCCACGGTCAGTAGGGGACACCGATGGGCTTGGAAAGACCTCCGTCCGTCGGATGAGACGTTAAGCCGTGGTCCCGTGTTTGGGAGAGCCATACCCTGTGCACGTTAAAGAACACGCTGGATGGCCTTGACGGGAGGCTACCATCTGTCTCCCAACAGCTGTTCCAGTGGGTCCCTTCCCCCAACCTTCTCTGAACCTTCGGGGTCCTTGTGACCTGGCCATTTAGCCCATGGTGTGCAAAAAAAGTGCCGCTCAGAGGTAAAACAACCCAACCCATTATATCTTCCCAACCAGTTGAGCTATCTCAGCGAGTTGCCTGTCAAATGAAAGCTTGTGAAGCGGAGAATCTCATAGGCTATAAATAAAAATTCCTTCCCTTGCTTTTTTCCTCCTAAAAGGGGGAAATGTGAAAATAATTGACCCACTGTATCTTCCGAAAGCTCGGGCCGACAGTAATGAGTTAGGTTGAATTGTTTACTTACGAGGGTGACATTTGTGCACACAATAAGCTAAATGGCGAGTCACAAAGACCCCCAAGTTTTCAGAGATGGTTGGGGAAGTGAAAGGGACAGCTGTCAGGATACAGATGGTAGCCTCCTGTCAAGGCCATCCAGCATGCTCTTTAACCTGCACAGGGTATAGCACTCTTGCATGCAAGGTTTTTCATCCCACCCGACGGACCAGGCCTTTCCAAAGCTTAAAGTTCCCTTTTCAACCGAGGGCAGACCAGAATTTAGCGGAGAAAGTCTCAAAGCAGGCACAGGTGGGACTCGAACCTGAGAACATCAAGGAACTTAGGAGCAGGCAGAAATGCTTTTAACGAGTTTGGAAATGGAGCAGAAATCAGTTTGCGATTTCTGAAGAGGGAATATTATTTTATTATTTCCAGGGAAAGGAACATGTTATTCTACGAGTTAAAATTATAGGTAATAAATACACACTCAAGCAGCTGTTTGCCACAGAAGTCTGACAATTTTAACGCCATGGTAGAAGGTCTTTGAGTACGGCGGGATTTCAGCAGAAAAACAACCATGTCTTACACGGAGCTCGAACCCAGGCCTCTTTGATCAGTAGCCAAAAACGCTAACCAATTGGTCAAGGGTAGTTCAGTTATTTAATTGACTCTGGTTAGGTGTACGATGATATGATTCTTTTGAATAGTTATGTTTTGATGAACATTTATATATAGAGAGAGTGATAAAATAGACCTAAAGACTAATACTATTAATAACTTTAAAAATAAAAAATGTGAATAATGCAAATATAAAGCGTACGCATTAGCAGTGAGTTCGGGCTCATTTTTTCGAGCCGAGACCGTCTGGCCCGAAGATATTGAGTCGGAACCATTTCGATAATTATTGAGCCCGAGTAGGAACCATTCCGACAATTATTGAGCCCGAGTCGGAACCATTCCGACAATTATTGAGCCCGAGTCGGAACCATTCCGACAATTATTGAGCCCCAGTCGGAACCATTCCGACAATTATTGAGCCCGAGTCCGAAACACTTCGACAATTATTGAGCCCCGAGCTTGATATGTGTAAAAAGAGTCATTGAGTCAGTCTGAAAAAGAGCCAACTCTCGCTGCTCTCTGATCTGTAATTCGATTGATTTTTCGTCACAGTACCACTCAAAGTATTAAGATATCTGATTCAGTGGAAGAAGATTCGAATTTTGGAGAATGCTAACGTATGTGTGTATGTTTCTAATTAAGCTAATTATCTGATAATACCACGTATACTTGGACTCTTAGTTGCTGAAATCTAAATTAAGTGCAATGTCCAAAAACAAATTGATCCTTTTAATCTAGAAATAAACGGAATGTTACCGGTAGCCAAGTGGTTATCGCGCTCGTCTGCAGATTGAAGAGATCTGTTTTCGAGCCCCAGGTACAGTCGCTCAAAAAATATCCGAACACCATGGTTGATTGCAGAATTCAGAAAAAAAATATCTATATCTATCCCATATCACGAAGATTGCCAGATCACTAATTTCTACAAAAAAATTGAATGAAACTCTTATACAAGGCTCCCCTCAAACAATAATAGAGGGAAAAAATTGAAATTACTGTTTCTCTATTGTGATTGATGCTTACAAAAAATATGTGAATTAGGGTATGCACCGGGGCACTACATTGGCGACCTGCTCAGAGAAGAGGAACAACACAATCGAACACAACTATTAAGTAAATTAAACAATCCAATCGAATCAACTGTTCCGTAAATTAGGCAACCCAATCGAATTCAACTGTTCCGTAAATTAAACGATGCAATCGAACTCAACTGTTCCATAAATCAAAGATGCAATCTTTTTCATTGTGATGAAAGAATCATTCCCAACCACGCATTGAAGAAATCCAATCAATTTCCGATAAAAGATTCAAAAACGAAAGGGTCCATTTGATCGAACAGCGAAGTGATTCCCAAGTCCAACTGGTCCCAAGGCGCTTTCGTCTCCTACAGCACTGAGGAGGGAGAAAGTCCTCCTGAAGCCGATCTCCCACGGCATTGCGGCCTTCCTCTCTCTTGAGGCAGTTTTACCAGCAAGGCCTCGACTCCGCTACCCTCTTCGGAATAGGGAAACCGTGGGAAGATTGCTCCGTTTTACAACCGCGGTAATAAAACAAAAACACCCCAAATGAGTCGAGCATTTACAGCCAGGGTATTTTCAAAGGAATCCATCGCTTCTACTCTCCTTCACTGACAAGGAAGGACTTACAGGGAAATTTCGGGCTCTTTCTTGAAATCCGAGGTCTTTTGGAGATATGACAAAAAGGCTTAGGCAAGAGATGTATTAGTTGCTTTTTTTTCAAATAATTTAAAATGTCTCGCTAACATTTAGTTTACTCATTGGATATATTTATAACTAAGATTATGAAGTAAAAAAACCTCAAGCAGCTGCTTGCCACAGAGGTCCTATAGGAGACGGTCAGTTTATGCAACATAGTAAAAGGCCTGTGAAGATGGCGAGGTCTCAATAGGGAAACAACACAAACATTCATGCTTTACCTGGGACTCGAACCATGTCTCTTTGATCGCAAACTAACCACTCGGCCACGGTACGGCTATAATTAAGATTATTTATTAAATATTAACAAAAATTGGATACAAAGATGGGTAGATATAAATACCGCTTCATAATTCTAAATCTCCTGACTATGGTAGATTTTTGCAGTTTTTTAAAAGAAAAATTGCTGCTTGTTTCTCCATATATAGAAGTTTATATTTTGAGTTGGACAGACAACTGAAAATTATTGCAATATGACTTTTTTCTTGTACGTTAGAAAACACGTTAGATGGCCATGACGGGAGTCGTCTGTTTGTCTCCTAACAGCTGTCCAAACTGCTATCAGCTGCCAATTCAACCTACTGTTCAGAGTTGGGTTGTTTTATATCTAACAGCACTTTATTTTTGCACGCAATGGGAAAATAGCCAAGTCACAAGGCCCCAAGGACTCGGAGAAAGTTGGGGGAAGGGAATCCACTACACAAATGTTAGGAGACAGAGGGAAGCCTCACGAGAGGTGCCATCCAGCATGTTTTTAAGCGTGCTCAAGGTACAAAACTTATGCAAACGGGCCCACTGCCTAAAGTCCCATCCGAGACGGCCTTGCAAAGTCCACCGGTGTCCCCTACTGACCGAGGGCAGTGGTGGAGGTTAAAAAAAAAAATTAATACCCCCTCAAGCAGCTGCTTGCCACAGAGGTCTGACAGGAGCCTGTCAGTTTATATGCCAAAGTAGAAGGTCTGAGAGGATGGCAGGACCTCAGCAGAAAAACGACACAAACAGCCATGCCTTACACCCGGGGCTCGAACCCAGGTCCTTTAGATCAGTAGCCAAGCGCGCTAACCACTCGGCCATGGGACGGCTAAATAAATACCCCCTCAAGCAGCTGCTTGCCACAGAGGTCTGACAGAGCGGAGATCAATCTAGACTCTGGCACAATTGGGACCTGAACCTGGGAACTGCAGATTATCAACTTGGCAGGCTACCGATTGAGACATCCCCTCCTCACTCACCATCTGTGGAAAAGCACATCCACAGAGGATAAAAAATACTACGTGCGATTTCTCCTTAGCAGTGATTCAAGGAGTAGAAATACAAGTTTAGATTTCAGCTTGTTACCAGTTTTGATGCAATAATGGCCGAGTGGTTAGCGCGCTTGGCTACTGACTTAAGGGACCTGGGTTCGAGCCCCGGGTAAGGCATGGATGTATGTGTCGTTTTTCTGCTGAGGTCCTGCCATCCTCTCAGATCTTCTACTGTGGCATATAAACTGACAGGCTCCTGTCAGACCTCTGTGGCAAGCAGCTGCTTGAGGGGATTTTTATTTATTTTTTTATCATATTAATGCACTTTCTTGTGCACTTGCAATAGATTATTTTCCAATGAGAAGGGCAAAGAGGTATTCGCTTCATATCTCTTAGTGTCCTCAGTAAAAAGAGAGTCTTCATTAAACGAATCCTTCCTGGTAATGAGATCCAGACTTTTGCCCCAGCAGGCGGCTAACAACTTCGATGTCAGCGTTTCTTTCAGAGTTACAGTCAAATGATTTCAACCGAGGCAAGTCTAATGATATGCATTGGCATCTCCCATTGGAAACTTTGCTTTATGATTGCATTTAAGATAATCCCTTCAAATCACTGATTATAAAATGGCCAATGTTTAATCTCTGCAAATGAACACTTCTAACAAGATTATAAGAAGAATTATTCCTGTAATCTTTCAGAAAAAAAAAATTTCTTTGGAGTTTTCTTAAAATCATCTTTTCTAATGTTCTCTAATCTTCCGAAAAAGAAAAAACCCAGAGTATTTAGAATTGTAGAAATATATATATAGAAATATTTTTGTATGAATAATACTCTGATCTACGGGACCTGGGTTCGAGCCCCGGGTAAGGCATGGATGTATGTGTCGTTTTTCTGCTGAGGTCCTGCCATCCTCTCAGACCTTCTACTATGGCATATAAACTGGCAGGCTCCTGTCAGACCTCTGTGGCAAGCAGCTGCTTGAGGGGGTATTTATTTTATTTTTATTTTTTAATGCCTAAAAGCCTCAGGAAGAGGGGGAGACCTAGGATGCGGTGGGCTGACAATGTCGAACAGAACCTTGTTAGAATTGATGTGCAGTGGCCAGATGCAGTAGATGTAGCTCAGGACAGACTTGCTTGGAGAACTAAATTGCACGGTCTGGTTGGACCTCCGTAGCCCATGGCTGCTTGAGGATGATGATGAAGCTGCATTTTCTATGGTACGAAAAAAAAAATACTTTTCCTAATTCTTGAACAATGTGAGAAAAATATCAATTGAACAATACATTGTTATGACACATGAAAGTGCAACAATAAAACCAGAACTGATGTGTCATTTGATACTCGTGTTATACTTCAGCCTAAGAATTATGTCACTAGTCTCTTGGAACTATAGCTCAATGATTGGAAGAGACAGACTTAAAATCATAACGGTGTTTTAGAAATATTGGAAAGTTTTAGGTAGTAGCTGAAAGTGTATATTTGTTTCCCTTTCAGTGAATTAATATTATAATAATAAGGGAGAAAGTTGTTTATATTTCGTTTACGCTGAAGTTATTCAAGACACTTGGCAATCAAATCGAAGAGGCAATATGTTAGTCGAGCAAGCGGCTGGTTGGCTTTAATTTCTTCGTACAAAGAGTGCACTGTCTGATGCGTGGTGATTGTAATGTACAGTCGCTCAAAAAATATCCGAACACTATGATTGATTACAGAATTCAGAAAAAATATCTGGCAACGATTTTTTTAGAAATTAGTGATCTGGCAACCTTCGTGTTACGTAAACAACCTTCGTGTTACTTAACACGAAGGTTGCCAGATCACTAATTTCTAAAAAAATCGTTGCCAGATATTTTTTCTGAATTCTGTAATCAACCATAGTGTTCGGATATTTTTTTGAGCGACTGCACGAGCCTGGCTCTGTGCCGATTGAGCATCCCGCCCAGGATGCGTATGGACAAGGACGGTCATAAATCTGGAGGGTTGGGTTGTTTTACCTCTGAGCGGCACTATTTTGCACACCATGGGCTAAATGGCCAGGTCACATGGACCCCGAAGGCTCAGAGAAGGTCGGGAAAGGGGACCCACTGGAACAGCTGTTGGGAGACAGATGAGTCTCCCGTTAAGGTCATCCAGAGTGTTCTTTAACGTGCACAGGATATGGCTCTCCCGCACACGGGGCCACGGCTTAACGTCCCATCCGACGGACCTTCTACTATGGCGTATAAACTGACAGGCTCATGTCAGACCAGGGGGTCTGGGATACGTTCCTTCCTCCCCAAATCCTGTTGTCCTACAGGAAATCTCGAACTTGTCTGTTTTGGAATCCAAAACAAGTGTCTCTGTATAATTTTATTACAACCCAATATTATATAAAATAAAAAATACTCCCTCAAGCATCTGCTTGCCATAGATGTCTAATAGGAGTCTGTCAGTTTATATATGCCCGACACTAAAAGTAGATTTAAAAAAATAAAAACTAAAACTTTTTCTCCATGGAAAATATCATTTTAACCTTCCCTGTGTAATATTTTAGTAAGTGTAAAATGCTATTCAAGTCTTATTTTCTGACCTCTGACCTCTTCGGAAACTAAATCGTATTAATATTATAAAATTTAATAATTAGTATTTGAAATTACATAATTATTTTATATATAAAAATATTATAAACTAAACTAATTAAAACTTCTGCTTACAATTTTGTTCCATTTTTCTCAGGAGCTGCGCTGGTTATATGATTAAAAATAATTTCAATAATAAAAAATAAATACTCCCTTAAGCAACTGCTTGCCACAGAAGTCTGAGAGTAACTTAAAGAAAAAACAAGGTTTTCCCAATTTGTTTCTGCCCCCCCCCCCATAATCTTGCTGAGTATCAAGTATTATGATAAATAATAAAAAGTATTTCTATTAAATAAAAAAAATAAATACCCCTCAAGCAGCTGCTTGCCACAGAGGACTGACAGGATGGGTTGTTTTACCTCTGAGAGGCACTTTTTTGCACACCATGGGCTAAATGGCCAGGTCACATGGACCCCGAAGGCTAGGGGAGGGGACCCACTGGAACAGCTGTTAGGAGACAGATGGTAGCCTCCCGGCAAGGCCATCCAGCGTGTTCTTTAACGTGCACAGAGTATGGCTCTCCCGCACACGGAGCCACGGCTTAACGTCCCATCCGACGGACGGCGTCCTTTCCAAGCCCATCGGTGTCCCCTACTGACCGTGGGCAGGGCGGGGAATTTTGCGGAGATAAATCTCAACGCTGACCCAGCTGGGACTCGAACCTGGGAACTACAGATTACGAGCCTGGCGCGCTACCGACTGAGCCACCCCCGCCCCTGGGCTGACGGGAGCCTGTCAGTTTATATGCCATAGTAGGTCTGTGAGGATGGTAGGACCTCAGCAGAAAAACAACATAAACATCCATGCCTTACCCGGGGCTCGAACCCAGGTCCCTTAGATCAGTAGCCAAGCGCGCTAACCACTCGGCCACGGGACGGCTAATAATTAATAACCTTTCTATTAAGGATCACTCAAATGAAAAGTGGACAAATCAGGAAGTTATTTATTTTCGAAACACTAATCCATTTGACAGCAGAATTATCTTCTGACCTCCTTAACAAATTGATTAAAAAACGCATTTACGAACATGATTACTCACCAAAAGGCTTAAGTACTCGATCAATTAAAGCTTGAATTATAATCCTGTAACATTTACATTTCTCTCTCTTACTTCTATTAGACTCTTGGTTTTCATTACTTGAAAAGTTCTTGCATAATTACGCATTGACTGACGTTAATTTACGTTCCCTCACTAATGGCTTACGGATGCCGAACTTAATAGGCAAAGTCAAAGCATTTTTGTCAGGACTCTCATTCAATAGGCAATTGGGAGCGAAGCAAACCTGTAGCAACAGGTGTCTAACAATCTGGACATCTTTATTCACCCCGTTTATGGAGGAGCTGCAGCGATTGCCGTTGAAAAAGAGTAGACTAATTAGACGCGTTTGCATGAATTCAAGGCCATCAGAGAGACGGAAGAGACAGTAACCGTGGGAACGCATCGGGCTTGGCCGATGGCGGGCATGAGATGCGCCAATTTGTCGGATTGTAGGGCCATAAACGGCTGCCTAGTCAAGTAGCTGCGTGGAGTGTGCTGGGAGGTCATGGGGCTGCCCGGGGGTCATCTCTCGGTAAGGTCTCTAGTGATGACCGTGGAAACTGGGTCTTTACCACCGGTGTTCAGGGAACAGTTAGGGGTTAGAACTAACGTGGCCGTGGCGCTGGCCAGCACACCCACTGTGAAGGCGTGGTTCTGGGGCTAGCCACACTGTTGCACCTCCTACAACTTTTAAACGCTGCGGGTGCCCGCAATCTGAATTTCAAGTTGAGAATTTCGCACCGTGCATGCATTAGATGAATGGGTCTGCTGTTGCTCGTGTTTTGCGCCTTCAAGTGGCCACTGGCAAATCGAGTGAGTGTCAGAAGAGGGATTGATGTCACAAGGGAGGGATTGTCGAGTCTTCACGTCCTCAGTGTGGGGTGAGGGATTTTCCACACTGATGTGTGAACGAAGGCGCTGACGGTGACAAATCGTAGGTAAGTGAAATGTGAGTGTTTTGTTGATCAACTAGATGAGCAGAACTGAAATGAAAGGATGGAACATTATTGATAATTGCGCATTATAATTGGTATTAATCTCCAGCGCACATTTGAGATTTGAGAAAGGTAAAATGTCTGAAATTGTCCTTTTAGTGGAAGCAAAATCCCGTGGCCGAGTGGTTAGCACGCTGGGCTACTGATTTATGGGACCTGGGTTCGAGCCCCGGTTAAGGCATGGATGTAGTAATGTTTTTCTGTTGAGGTCCCGCCAGCCTCTCAGACCTTCTACGGTGGCGTATAAACTGGCAGGCTCCTGTCAGACCTCTGTGGCAAGCAGCTGCTTGAAGGGGTATTTATTTTTTTATTATTAATTAAATTAAATACCTCCTCAAGCAGCTGCTTGCCACAGAGGTCTGACAGGAGCCTGTCAGTTTATATGCCACAGTAGAAGATCTGACAGGATGGCAGGACCTCAGCAGAAAAACGACACACATCCATGCCTTACCCGGGGCTCGAACCCGGTCCCATTAGATCTATAGCCAAGCGTGCTAACCACTCGGCCACGGGATGGCTAGGAAGCAATATAGGGTCCACTAAATAGGGTACACTAAATATTTCTGCAGTCATCAATCGAGAGATGACCTCAGGGCCGAGAGATGATCCCAGAGGAGTGCGAAAAATTTGTCCAGATGTCTTACGAATTGGAAAAAGGGATTTACTTGATAACGGGGCATTTGCTACCTAGGAGGAAGGTGATTCACACTTATGTAAGACTATAGATGTTGAGGGAGCTAAAGATTGCACTTCAACGGTTGAAACGAAAGTAAATATTTCGTGTTGACCGAATTACGCTTTAATATTGATTTAATAATGATGAATAATAATGATGATGATGATAATTTAATATTGATGAATCAAGACAATGATTAAATGAGACATTTCTTTATTTATTGTAGATCTGATCTCATCCAGTCTTAATTATGAATGATAATCCCAATCGGGAATTAACAAGGTCTGAATGGAGAAGCAGGAAACCACGGTCATAATCGGCAGGCAAAATATACAACCTGCGTCTCTGGTGTCGAGTCTAAAACATCGTAGTGAATTTACAACCGTTTTTAAATAAATAATTAGCAAGAAATCGCTTCTCAAAATTTATCAAACAGTGGCCGTCGATCCACTATAAATGTAAATTTCTTGTTATCTGAGAGAGCTGTGAACAGAATTTTATTCTTAAAAAAATACCGTAGAAAATTTTCGCTTTTTCATATTTACCACTTCGAGTCAAAAGAATATTTATGCATCTAAGTATTGTCTTCGGAAAGAACCAAACTTTAGTTAACGGGAAATCAGACGTGGCGAAATATCGGTTAAGTGTTTTATTAAAATCGAAAAAGGAACATCTTTCTGCTGTTATGATACGACGCTATTGACGTCTGTGGGTGTTGTTAATTCTAACCTCAATAAGGGAATTCATTCAACTCTTATTGTAATCTGAAATTAAAAAGTTTCAGTCCTGAATTTGCCAATGTTGAGATCTTTTCATTTCGGAAGTAAAATGACTGTGATGTGAATCAGGCTACGGGGAATGATATATAGATGAATCGCATCTGTCAGGTGGGATTAAAGTTAAGAGGGGGATTCTATCAACAGAAGAGCTCGATACTCTGCATGGCTTCATTTAAGTTAAAAAACACTGAGGATTTTCGTTTGAGAGTGATTTTGTGCACAATGTGGATTAATTATCAGATCGGAAGTGCTCAGAGTAGAGTTTTGGGATAGGAAATCCACTGGACAACTGAAAGTAACTTTCTCACTTAAGGCAGTGGGAGGTTTAGCGGAGATAAATCTTAACGTTGTCCCAGTGAGACTCGAACTCTGGAACTGCAAATTATGAGCAAGAGGTAAAACCACCCAACCTCAAAGCGGCACATTTTTGCACATCATGGGCTAAATGCGCTACCAGCTGGGCCCCCTCCCTCCTCCCGATTTCGTTCCCGGTGGTCGAGTGATTAGCATGCCTGGATACAGATCAAAGGCACCTTGGTTCGATCCCCCAGTAAGGCATCGATGCTTCTTGATTCGTGTTATCATTCTGCTGCACCGATGGGCTTAGTAAGGCTGCTGCCCGACGGATGGGCCGTCAAACTTGATATCGTGTGCAGAAAAGACCTATAAAAAGAGTGATGTTCCATCATTAATAAAAGATATTATAAGAAATTACATTTCATACTAAACTCTATTCTTTTATTCAAAATCGTTTAATTCTGGTTGAAAACATTTATAGATTATAAAATCGGGCTCAGAAGAATTTAAATTTCATTTTTTTTTTTGTAATTGTGAAAAAAAAAACCAAAAAAAATTAAAAAAAATTATAGTTTTAAACTTTTAATCAGTTTTTAGTAATTAAAAATGAAAAACAGGCAGCTTTTGAATTTTTTAATATGTTCTCTATCTTTAATGTTGTCCCGATGGCTCAATGGTCAGCGCGCTCGGCTACTGAGCAAAAGGACGTGGGTTCGAGCCCGGAAAAGTCATGGTTTCTTGTCTTTCTGCTGAGGTCTGTCTCACAATCCTCTTCGAGTCCCAGCTGGGTCAGCGTTGAGATTTATCTCCGCAAAATTCCCCGCCCTGCCCACGGTCAGTAGGGGACACCGATGGGCTTGGAAAGGCCGCCGTCCGTCGGATGGGACGTTAAGCCGGGCCCCGTGTGCGGTAGAGCCATACTCTATGCACGTTAAAGAACACGCTGGATGGCCTTGACGGGAGACTACCATCTGTCTCCCAACAGCTGTTCCAGTGGGTCCCCTCCCCCCAACCTTCTCTGAGCCTTCGGGGGTCCATGTGATCTGGCCATTTAGCCCATGGTGTGCAAAAAAGTGCCGCTCAGAGGTAAAACAACCCAACAACAACTCACAATCCTCACAGATCTTCTCTATGACACAATAAAGGGCTCCTGTCAGACCTCTGTGGCAAGCAGCTTGCTTTTAAGTTCATAATGATGTTACTCACAAACTTTAGATTTCTAATAGCATTAACATTTCAATTTTGCTATAAGATGATTAAAATTAATATAAGAATTGGGTGGTTTTACCTCTAAGGGGTAGATTTATCTCCGCAAAATTCCCCGCCCTGCCCTCGGTCAGTAGGGGACACCGAAGGGTTTGGAAAGGCCGCCGTCCGTCCGATGGGACGTTAAGCCGTGGTCCGTGTGCGGAAGAGCCATAGCCTGTGCACTTTAAAGAACACGCTGGATGGCCTTGACTGGAGGCTACCATCTGCCCCCAACAACTGTTCCAGTGGGTCCCCTCCCTCAACCTTCTCTGAGTCTTCTGGGTCAATGTGACCTGCCCATTTAGTCCATGGTGTGTAAAAAAGTGCGGCTCAGAGGTAAAACAACCCAACCTCAAAGCGGCACATTTTTGCACAAGTGGTTAGCGTGCTTGGCAACTTGATCTAAGGGACCTGGGTTCGAGTCCCGTGTAAGGCATGGATGTGTGTGTCGTTTTTCTGCTGAGGTCCTGCCATCCTCTCAGACCTTCTACTCTGGCATATAAACTGACAGGCTCCTGTCAGACCTCTGTGGCAAGCAGCTGCTTGAGGGGGTATTTATTTTTTTTATTTTATTTTAGAAACATGGAAATGCTACTCTACTACTGAAGTATGATTACTTGTCGCAGTTTTGATGATGTTTGAGATAAAGTTAAGGAAATCCGGACTAAATATATAAATATGAGAAATCATATCTCACTATATTCTTATATAATTGAAGTATCACATTTGTAATATTTTTATCACTTCTTAGGTCTTACTCAGTTGGAGGTATTACACTGGCGTATTTATTGTGGTGAAACAAAATAATTTGCAATTTCAAAAAAATATAATCATGCCTTAACTAAAAAGTGGAAGTGACACTTGCCTTCCTTACAAACATGGGAAAAGAATTTTGCTTAGAGTGAATTTTATGTAAGACAAGACAGCTTCAAACCTCAGGCGAAGGAATTTCCGCTTCTGAAAGATAAGTTTTAAATAATAAAAAAAGTTTTCATTTAAATTTTTTTTCTTTTTAGTTTAAAGTGTACATCATATCTTAGGGAGCCATGAAATGGTTATTTAAATTTAGTAAGCTGAGAGACCCGTTGTGATAAAAATAATCGAAATAGCTTTGTATATTTCTGGGTTCGAGCCCCGGATAAGGCATGGTTGTATGCGTTGTTTTTCTGCTGAGGTCCTGCCATCCTCTCAGATCTTCTACTTTGGCATATAAACTGACAGGCTCCTGTCAGACCTCTGTGGCAAGCAGCTGCTTGAGGGGGTATTTATTTTTTTATAATGCATAGAAGTCATTGCACATGAATAGAAATCAGTGTATTGCATTAACAATGAAAATGAAAGCTTTGCTCGAATCGTTAAAGCAGTGCTTTGATTTACCGCGACTGATTGCAATGATTGACAATTCCGTTAAATAACAATTTCTCTAAAGCTGTTTTACAGTGTTAACGTTACAGCTTAACAAGATTTATATCCTAATATCCATATATAAATGTCCTAATGCATCTTTGCAGCATATTTATACACCATTGTCCTTTGCAGATGACCGTCGGGAGTCCCATCAGAGGTTTCTGCCGACTCCACCCCTCACGCCCACGAGTACACAGAGCAGCCCGTCCCCTCCGCCGACTGCCGTGAAGCCCAACGCCACCAACGCCGTCGTGCCGGAGCCGGTGACCGCCATGCTGCCGCAGCCACCCGTCGTGCCGCTGCCCCTGCACTTGACGGAGGGTTCGGCGTTCACCGCCTACCTCCCAGCAGCATCATACAGCTGCAATCTTCACTTCCCAGCGGCACTAGCACCGGCGTCCCACCACCACCATCACCACCATCACGACCCGGGGGCATCCCCGAGACCGCACGGACTACAGCAGCACCCACCGAGGACACGGAAGAAATTCGATTTCGCCCACCTCGCCGAGTCGGCCACCACATCCGATGAACCGGACGTTTCAGAAGTTGAGCCCAGGCTGACGGCCGTTCCTACGGCGGCAGCTGCAGCGACGACAGTCCCCGAGCACCACCTCTTTGCTCGACATCCTGTCTTCGTCAGTCATCTCTATAATCCGACACTGGCTGCGGCGGCCGCAGCGCTCTTCAGCAAGGCGCCTACCGATCACCACTCTGCGCTTTTATTGGAGAGGAGGTTCTTCCGCGGGAGGGTGTCATCCCGTCCGAAGAAAGAGTTCATCTGCAAGTACTGTCAGAGGAGGTTTACGAAGTCCTACAACCTGCTCATTCACGAGAGGACGCATACAGACGAAAGACCTTACACGTGTGACATATGCCACAAGGCATTCAGGAGACAAGACCACCTCAGAGACCACAGGTATGTCCGGATAGGTGTCCTTGAAAGTTTATGTACAGTAGAACTTCAATTACATGAATTAAATAGGGCACGGCCGAAATTCTTATTTATTTAGTATCTGTTATTAGTTATTCTGGCAAAAAGGTTTCAACAATAAGAAAAAGAGGTGGCTGAAATAACAGTAGATTTAGGCAAAAATACTAAGGGTTGCGTTGTTTTTCCTCTGAGCTGGCCTTTTTCTGTATACAGTGGGCTAAATGGCCAAGTCACAAGGACCCTGAGGGTTCAGAGAAGGTTAGGAAAATGGGAAACAGTAGCCTCCCGTTAGGGTCATCCAGCGTGTTCCTTAATGTGCACAGAGGATGGCTATCCCGGACCAAGGTTTAATTCCCAATCCGATGGACTGCGGCTTTTCTAAAAAAATAAGAATTAGAAAACATATCTGGAAGAATTATTTGCTTTAATAATCTGAATGTAGGAACAGCCGATTGCTCGGATAATCTGAGTCTATTGTAATTATTTATTACTTATAGTAAAAAGAGTCTATAGTAAATATTGTTGAATTTAATCGTAATCTGACCTAACCCATTTGATTAAAAGTGTAAGACTAAGGAATATTTTATAGACCAAAAAGAAGGAAATTTTCAAAATTGATTTTTGCATTTTTTTCTTGTGCTTCATTTGGACAATTATCATTTCTTTTGGGAAATTTGAAAGCGAAATCAGATAATTTTTAGTTATAGGTAAAGATCTTAAGTTTAAAAAAAGAAATACTTTTAAAAGAATAATGCAAAATAATAAAAAACAACAATGTACCTAGCGCAGAAACATATAAAAAAGTTTTCGTTTCATGCATATAATTTCTAAGTTAATTGCATTTCACTCCATACGGATGATGACTTTGACTTTCTAGCCATCCCGTCCGACGAGGGGTGGCACAGTCTGTAGCGCACCAGCTCATTACCAGTTCAGACATACGGGGTTCGATCCCTGCTGTGCCTATATTGAGATATTTTTCGCAAACCGACCTGCCGCCCTCGTCGAGGATACTTAACGATGAGTGACATTAACTTCAATTCATTCGGTAATGTTTTCCATAATGAGAGAAAAGCCTTCTTGAATTTCTGCGCAGATAGAGTTTCTTTGGATATGGTTATCAGAAAATGAATTTCCTTTCTTTTCTCGAAATAAAGATCAATTATTGATGGTAATAAATAATACACTCCCGTAAAAATACAAACTTAAATTTTTATTTTTATTTATGAATATTCAGATCTCGTATCTGAAAAATATTTAGAATTTTTAATTCGCTGAAGAATGAAGTTACTGAAAATTTAAAATAAAGCGAACATGACTCTTTTGTAAAAGAAGAAAGGAATTTAAAATTTCTTTCGATATGTTTGATCGTACAATATTGCCATAGAGTAGGCACGTGCTCAGGGTTTAGTTTCGTGGGGGGAGAGAATTTTGTTTTTCGGAGGATCAGAGAATTCAGTTTCGGGGATGCTCTGAGAATTTTGTTTCTATGGGGAGGGGCCTTGAGAATAAGCCTTGAATAGGATTTTTCAATGGTGAGGGGCCTTGAAAATAAGCCTTGAATAGGATTTCCCAATGGGGAGGGGCCTTGAGAATAAGCCTTGAATAGGATTTCCCAATGGGGAGGGGCCTTGAGAAAAAGCCTTGAATAGGATTTCCCAATGAGGAGGGGCCTTGAGAAAAAGCCTTGAATAGGATTTTCCAATGGGTAGGGGCCTTGAGAATAACTCTTGAATAGGATTTCCCAATGGGGAGGGGCCTTGAGAATAACCCTTGAATAGGATTTCCCAAAGGAGAGGGGCCCTGACAATAAGCCTTGAATAGGATTTCCCAATGAGGAGGGGCCTTGAGAAAAAGCCTTGAATAGGATTTTTCATTGGGGAGGGGCCTTGAGAATAAGCCTTGAATAGGATTTTTCAATGATGAGGGCCCTTGAGAATAAGCCTTAAATAGGATTTCCCAATGAAGAGGGTCCTTGAGAATAAGCCTTGAATAGGATTTCCCAATGGGGAGGGGCATTGAGAATAAGCCTTGAATAGGATTTTCCAATGAAGAGGGGCCTTGAGAATAAGCCTTGAATAGGATTTCCCAATGGGGAGGGGCCTTGAGAAAAAGCCTTGGATAGGATTTCCCAATGAGGAGGGGCCTTGAGAAAAAGCCTTGAATAGGATTTCCCAATGGGGAGGGGCCTTGAGAATAAGCCTTGAATAGGATTTCCCAATGAGGAGGGGCCTTGAGAAAAAGCCTTGAATAGGATTTCCCAATGGGGAGGGGCCTTGAGAATAAGCATTGAATAGGATTTCCCAATGGGGAGGGGCCTTGAGAATAAGCCTTGAATAGGATTTCCCAATGGGGAGGGGCCTTGAGAATAAGCCTTGAATAGGATTTCCCAATGAGGAGGGGCCTTGAGAATAAGCCTTGAATAGGACTTCTCAATGTGGAGGGGCCTTGAGAAAAAGCTTTGAATAGGATTTCCCAATTACTAAAATATTCCACCGAACAAAAAAACCCCCCTCAAGCAGCTGCTTGCCACAGAGGTCTGACAGGAGACTGTCAGTTTAATACGCCATAGTAGAAGGTCTGTGAAGATGGCGGGACCTCAGCGAAAAAACGACACCAACATCCATGCCTTATCTGAGGCTCGAACACAGGTCCCTCAGATCAGTAGCCAAGCGCACTAACTAACCGAACAGGAAAGGTTAAATGATATTCTTTATGGAATGAGATTTTATAGTTGTCTTTTTTTAAACTACTTTTAGTATCGGACGTAAAATATGAAATAATATAAAAAGTTAACTTAGAAATTATATTCATGAAATGAAAACTTTTTTTTATGTTTCTGCGCTGGGTACATTTTTTTTTATTATTTTGCATTATTCTTTTAAAAGTATTTCTTTTTTTAAACTTAAGATCTTTACCTATATCTAAAAATTATCTGATTTCGCTTTCAAATTTCCCAAAAGAAATAATAATTGTCCAAATGAAGAACAAGCAAAAATCAATTTTGAAAATTTCCTTTCTTTTTCGTCTATAAAATATTCCTTAATCTTACATTTTTAATCAAATGGGTTAGGTCAGATTACGATTAAATTCAACAATATTTACCATAGACTCTTTTTACTATAAGTAATAAATAATTACAATAGACTCAGATTATCCGAGCAATCGGCTGTTCCTACTTTCAGATTATTAAAGCAAATAATTCTTCCTGATAGATTTTGCTGATAGCTCTAATGATCTTGGTATGCATATAGGTTATATTTGGCGTACCATTTATTTAAGTTTTTCCCCTAACATGATTCCTAAGAAATTAAATTCTCTAATTCTAGTAATGTCAAAGTTATCTATATTAACCTTAATAATATCATTGTTCTGCAATGTGAGAAATATCATAAATTTATGTGTAATTTGTTTACCTTAAACCACTTCGAAATCTTTTAAATTCTGTGTTCATAAGCGTTTACACATCCGTTATAGAATATAAAGTCATTAAGAAAAAACTCTGTCATCTTCATGCAAATACGATTTCATTTTTTCTGAAACGTTTGGAAAATCATTTATATATAAAAGGAAACACAATTGCCCAAGAACTGATCCTTGGAGTCCTCCCTTGTGTATGATAGATAGCGTTGAGCTCACACCATTTAAATGTATTATCTATGGCCTATTTGATATGTAGCTTTTTATCCATTTTAAGATATCCCTTCTCAAAAATTTAATATTTGAAGTAGTATTGCATGATCAATTGAGTCAAAAGCTTTATTAATATCAGTTACTTCAAACTTTTTGCTCCAGTTTAAAACTTTTCAGGATTTTTTTTAACGTTTAATGCTGCTAGTTCTGTTGTGTGATTTTTTCGCAAGCCAAACTGATAAATTGAAATAACTGTACAAATCACAGGAGAAAACTTTTTAGTTGACCATAGACCACTTTTTCAATCACCTTAGAAAATATTGGCGAAAGTGGAAATATAAATAAATAAATAAATACCCCCTCAAGCAGCTGCTTGCCACAGAGGTCTGACAGGAGCCTATCAGTTTATATGCCAAAGTAGAATAACTGAGAGGATGGCAGGACCTCAGCAGAAAACAACACGAACATCCATGCCTTACCCGGGGCTCGAACCCAGGTCCCGTTGATCAGTAGCCAAGCGCGCTAACCACTCGGCCACGGTCTATAATTTTACATCCTTTTTTTGTCTCCATTCTTATAAAGGGGTAGTAATAACTTAGAATGCTTTAATTTCTGCGGAAAAATGTTTATTAAGAGAGATGTTACAAATATGTGTTACCAGAGGTGCAATTGTATTTGAAATCCTTTTGATTGGCTTAACGGTATACCATCTATATCACAACTTCTTTAATGAGTCAATGTCTTTGTCACATTTTTAATTTCTTTTTGATTTACTGGTGAAATGAAGAATGAATTACAAAATGGCAATCCATAGAAACGGAAGTCAGTAGAGCCATCTACTCTCTGAGCATTTTCCCTAACGTTAATCAAGTACTCACTAAAAGTGTCAATCATAGCTTTAGGATTATCTATAATAAAATTATTTTTATCTCTAATTCCTTTAAAATTCTTCTTCTTTTTCTCTTTATAAATAATTTGTTAATTATTTTTCATATTTCATTACTATTACCTTTGTATTTGGTTAATTTCTGATTAAAGTAGTTATTTTTATTTAATTTAGTTTATTCCTGAATTGCTAATATTCGATGAATTTTTCGATTTCTAATAAACTTTTTATACACATTATTTTTTTTAATTTTAAGCATTAATTCATCAGATAATGGTTATAGCTCTGCTCATTTGTTGTGTTTGTTCCGGATTTGATCTTTGGAAAAAATACTTGGTAATATTTACTAACGTGTATGGCCGAGTGGTTAGCACGCTTGGCTACTGATCTAAAGGACCTGGGTTAGAGCCCCGGATTAGGCATGAGATGTGTGTGTCGTTTTTCTGCTGAGGTCCTGCCACCCTCTCTGATCTCCTACTGTGGCATATAAACTGACAGGCTCCTGTCAGACCTCTGTGTCAAGCAGCTGCTTGAGGGGGGATTTATTTATTTTATTTAACAATAAAAGAGTTATTGTACGCAATTTTAACGCCGTTTTCCTATATAATTGCGTCCCAAATTTCGAGTTTCATCCTCTTGGAATTTCTTTAAATTCTTATCTGAATGTAAATGTGTTTGGTGGTAATCTCTTCATAAATAATGCTAATTAGTGGTAGATGGTCAGAAATTGGATTTGACAATACATAGCTAGCTAGATCGATCCTGCCAGTTATATAAAGATCTCAAAATGCAACTCGAAAGTTCTCTTTCTTGTTATTTTTAAGTCGTACATATTTATCAATTCGAGAAATTAATTACGAAGCTTAATGCAGTTAACTCCTTTCGTAAATTGAAATCTGCAAAAATATAGACCTTGATGTGATTCAGAGCTATGAATTGCAAAATGAATTCCATATAATCCGGAAACAGTTGCATATTATCATTTAGAGGCCTATAAACACAAATGATATAACCACAATTTGAAACTTTAATAACACACACTTAATGAATTCGCAAAATATATTGAAACCTGATTTTATCTTTTCGGTTTATATGTATTAATTCATAACCTGGAATTTGAAAGCAACCAAGTCAGCAAATAACTCAGTAAATAAAAGAAATGAGAATTTCATTTTTAACACACATAAAAGATTAGTAATTTCTTCTCTATTCTTATATAATGATCGAACATTCATGTAAAAAAAAGCTAATAGATAATTCTGCTCGTCTAAAACAGAGCTGAAAGCTATATCTGTTGGAATAATTTTAGAATTAACAGTCAGATTTACAACCTGATGCTTTATTTCCATCATATCCTGATAGAGGATGAGATTTTATGACTAAAATAAAGTTTAAATGCATAGAATTTTAAAAAACTCGAATTATACGCCGATATATCAGCGTTGTTTTGTTCGCCTAAAAACAGAGTTAAAATCTATAGCGTTTGGAGGAACTTTTGAATTAAGAGTCAGATTGACAATCTGATGCTCTATTTCCATCTACTCGTGGTATAGAATGAGATTCTATGGCAAAAATAAAGTTTCACTGTATTGAATTAAAAAAAAAAATCGAATTTCACGCCGAAATATCAGTTTGAGCGCTGTCCTGCTCGCCTAAAACAGAGTTAAAAACTATATCTCTTGGAATAATTACAATTCTACGTAATCATCATTAGTAATATATTCATAATTTTTTGTTCGTATTATAATCAAGCAGATTGTTCATTGAATTGATACACACCAATGGAAGGGTGATATTTGTATATTACACCTTCATATTTCAGTTTATCAAACTGTAAAGAATATCTTTTCCCTGCAGTATACTTTGCTTGAATAAATTTCAGCAATTCCAGTCTCGCTCTTCTTACAGAATTGATGTAATCATCATTAACATCGATAGACTGAGGAGCCCTTTAGCATATTTTAATTTTTCTCAATATTGCATTTATCCCTTTAACTGTGTAACTTTACAATTAATTCTTTTTCGGTTTTTGGTTGGTTTACCTACTAGATGAGCTTTTTCATTTTTCTTTTTATACTTTCTAATATTAATTTTTTAGCAAATAATTGATTCACCAATTCTTCACTTCTGTCGCATCTCTCATTCTCGATTTCCGACAAACCAACAATTGAGACATTATTTCGTCTCATTCTATTTTCAAAAGCGTCTAGTTTGTCGTTTGTCTCTTCGATCAAACTATTTATATTGTTCTTCATTATATTTATTGATTCCCTGAAATTTTCGATATTAATTTGCATTCCAAGAATTGATTCGTTTTGGGTTCTCTTTCTGAAATATTAAGCCGACCCATGGCCGAGTGGTTAGCGCGCTTGGCTACTGATCTAAGGGACCTGGGTTCGAGCCCCGGGTAAGGCATGGATGTTCGTGTTGTTTTCTGCTGAGGTCCTGACATCCTCTCAGATAAACTGACAGGCGCTTCATACGTATAAACTGACATAGCGACTAGTATAAAAAATAATACGATATTACGTGGGGAAAGCGTACTGTGGCATATAAACTCGCTCGTGGCCGAGTGGTTAGCACGCTTGACTACTGATTTAAGGGACCTGGGTTCGAGCCCCGGGTAAGGCATGGATGTGTGTGTCGTTTTCCTGCTGAGGTCCTGCCATCCTCTCAGATCTTCTACTTTGGTATATAAACTGACAGGCTCCTGTCAGACCTCTGTGGCAAGCAGCTGCTTGAGGGGGTATTTATTATTTTATTCTGAAATATTGTTCTCCATGACATCCATTCTGCAAATCACAGAGTTAAAATTTTTATCCAGAGTGTTTAATTTTTCCTGAATTTTTGAAAGATTTTCGATGTTTACATTTTCAGTTGAATTTTTAGCCAAATGATTCAAGTCTGAATTTTCGCCTAAGCTCTCTGCGAAATTTGTAACATTCGTAAAAATTTAATGGCAAAGCTACGTAAACAGTTTTCCTAGAATTATAACGCAAAATTAATTTTCTACATCATCAATATTTAATATGCATCTTTTTAAACTGTGCTAAGCAAACTATTATTTGTCATATATGTGATGATATTTTTTGGGTGGGGGGTGGGGGGTGGCAAGGAAACACATTTCTGTGCTAAGTGCAAATAATAATGCCTAAACATTTCCTTATGCAGGCCCTGAGAAGGAGGTAGAAAAATGAAGAACTGGGGGTGGGGGGGGGGCTTATAAAATTTCTGTTTCGTTTAGAATTCTTCTAAATATTTCCCCTTTTTCAAGTTAGCAACATTTTCAAAAGAGAGTGGAACGGCCCCTTGAGCCCCCCCCCCCCCTAGATTAGACGCTCTATTTATTCAGGAATTTCAGAATTAACATTTTTTTTTTTATCAGACCTCAATTGATAATTATTAGTAGCAGTTTTAATACCCTAATTTCTGAAGAAAAAATGTTTTGAAATTTCGAAGGAAAAAAACTTTTTTCGCAAAGACAAAATTACTTTTTTTTTGAAAAAAAAAAAGCAAATGAAAATTTAATTATTTTCGAACGCACGCATACAGAGTGGCTAGCACTCTTGGTCGTAGAATAAAAGAACCTTGGTTCGAGCCCCCGGATAAGGCGTGGATGCTGATTTTCCTGTGCTGCCTTTGTAACGACATTTGCTTCTTCATAGATCTTCTCTATATGGCTTATTATGTTCAGAGGTTGATCTCAGACCTCTGTGGCAAGCAACTACTACTTACTGCTGGGTGAAGTTTCCATCCACTTTTCGAAATTGGGAACACCGAAATTACTTTTCAGTATTTTAAAGATAATTTTACGATTAATTTTGATGATTTAGAAATGATTAAAATATTTTATATGACATAAAATATAATAATTTTTAAAAAATCCAAAAATTAATTTAAGATAATTTAGCAATTTTTAAAATTCGTTAATCTTAATCCTTATTTTATCTGTGTATTCAAAAACAATGTTAGGAATAGGAGCGTGCCCTTCCTACGCACAATTCAGAAACTTAAAAAAAGAGAAAAATTTAGGTAAACGTATATGCTGTATTAGAGAAAGTGACAGGGTTATGGGAATGAAATGACACATTCAAAGGTACTTAACTCTGTAAGTAAGCTTTTTACGGAAATATGTCACTAGAAATAAATTGAAGAGCTGATTCAAATCTCTCACAACATTAATTTTTAACGGTATCCACTTAATTTTATATATTATACGTATATAATCCTCGCTATGTTATATAGAGTGATTCAAAATTCGCGCAATCCGAAATGTAACGGCTTATTATTTCGCGCCAACTGAACGGAGTTGAACACCGATTCTAACGTTGGCAACCCTTCAATCACTGACATGTGCAACACTGTTTAGTTCTCACGCTGTCAGTTCTTTATTGGTGACGTGTATTGCACTGGTTGTCCATAATGAAATTTTCCCTGGCTAAAAGTGTATACATAGTCGAACGTTATTTAACAACCAAATAACATTTAACTGTTCAAGCTGACTTCAGTGAACTGTATCCTGATTCTTCGGTACCCAGAATTCCAATATCACGGGTTGGGTTGTTTTACCTCTGAGCGGCACTTTTTTGCACACCATGAGCTAAATGGCCAGGTCACATGGACCCCGAAGGCTCAGAGAAGGTTGGGGGAGGGGACCCACTGGAACAGCTGTTGGGAGACAGATGGTAGCCTCCCGTCAAGGCCATCCAGCGTGTTCTTTAACGTGCACAGGGTATGGTTCTCCCGCACACGGAGCCACGGCTTAACGTCCCATCTGACGGACGGCGGCCTTTCCAAGCCCATCGGTGTCCCCTACTGACCGTGGGCAGGGCGGGGAATTTTTGCGGAGATAAATCTCAACGCTGACCCAGCTGGGATTCCAATATCACGTACTGGACGGCCTTCTCTATTAAGTGATGAAAAACTTGAGGATTCAAGAAAAGGGAGGGCATTTTCAACATCTATTGTAACCCTTTGTTAACAATTCTTAAACGTAAATTGAGAATAAATGAAATTTTCTACTATGGGTTGTGCGAATTTTGAATCGCTCTCTATAAGAATAATTGAAGCTGGAACATTTAAAAGCAGACTCCGCTGTCATACTCAGTATTGGTCGAAATAACCCTTAAAGTAGCAGCACAAAACAGACGATAGCGTACTTACTTTTTTTTACTTTAGTTTTCCAACAGCTAGTTGTTTTCATCTTCGGAACTAGTGGGACGCTGTCCTATCTCGATTCCTAGATATTATGTTTCCTCCCAAATTGAATAAAACTTAAAATATTACATTTGTGTTAGTGGACGATTTGCTACAACTGTTATATTTTATCTTTTGAAGTAAACTTTCAGGAGTAGCAAAAGTACAGTTTAATGTTTCAGCTTCCATAATTCCTGAAATAGTAAACGAATATCGCGGAAGATAGATATATAGGGAGATCTGAATGATATCTTGAATTTATCTCCAGTAAATTTTTTTATAAAGCCATTTTCGAAGTTAGGGAACTTTGAATGTGGCTTCCCATTCTCACAATAATGGAAATGCCCAGTTACTTTTTTGATATATGGTGCACTAGGAAAATTATTTAAGAGTTAATTCAATGATACTCTAAATCAGGGGTTCTCAATGTGGGGTACGCGTACCCCTTGGGGGTACAGTCGCTCAAAAAAATATCCGAACACTATGGTTGATTAAAGAAATCAGAAAAAATTTCTGGCAACGATTTTTTTAGAAATTAGTGATCTGGCAACCTTCATCTACCTTCGTGTACTGTACACGAAGGTTGCCAGATCACTAATTTCTAAAAAAAATCGTTGCCAGATATTTTTTCTAATTTCTGTAATTAATCATAGTGTTCGGATATTTTTTTGAGCGACTGTACACGGTAAAATTTTTTGGGGTACACCGTGAGAGCTCAAAAGTCGCTAGATCTGGTAACAAAGTCGCTAAGTTGGCATTATCATAATATAACTATAGTTTTATCTATCTATATTAGGGGTACGCCAGTTACATACACATTTCCAAGGGGTACGTGAAACATAAAAAGTTGGGAATCACTACTCTAAATAATCATTTCTTTTTGGAGTGATCAAAGCACTATTGTAAAATGATACATTACTTTTTTCATCAATGTCCAAATGATATTCTAACATCTAAACCGATTTTTTGGATTCGCTTTTATGTAGGGGACAATGGGAAGATTTCGACCAAAGATGAAAAGAACCTTAAAAATACGTCCATTGACTGTAATTCAATAGAGATAATTTATGTGTACTAAATTCAAGACGCTTTTTTGGAGCAAATGCTTTAAACCTTTTGCAGTAAAGTACCGCTTGTTATTTTTTTAATATTTTAGTGCAGTCTCACAATATGAATAATTAAATAAAAAAAATAAATAAATACCCCCTCAAGCAGCTGCTTGCCACAGATGTCTGACAGTTTATATGCCATAGTAGAAGGTCTGAGAGGATGGCAGGACCTCAGCAGAAAAACGACACATACATCCATGCCTTAACCCAGGGCTCGAAGCCAGGTCCCTTAGATCAGTAGCCAAGTGTGCTAACCACTCGGCCATGGGACGGCTTATGAATAATTATTCGAACACATATATCGTATCTTAGCCACCCATTACATACCGCCCTTTAGTATCAACACCACTTTATATAAACTGCCCTTCATATCCTATTTGCATTTTATGATTAAGCTTTTCTTACATAACAAAATAATTATCATATGAAAATACATATTAGTGGTTTTACGTCCGAGCGACCCTTTTTCTACATGCAGTGAGGCAAATGACCAATCACGATTACCTTTAAGGACTCAGAGCTTCGTGGAAGAAGATTACCCAACAATTAATAGACAGATAGATTAAAGGCCATCCAGTATGTTATGTGAGGTTCACAGTTTACAGCTGTCCTACACACGGGTCAGGTTGATTTACCTCTGGGTGCCACTTTATGCATACTTGAGCTAAATAGCCAGGTCATAAGGACCCCACGGGTTCAGAGAAGGTTGGGAAGAGACCCATTGAATAGCTGTTAAGAGACAGATGGAAACCTCCCATTAAGTCATCCTGCGTGTTGTTTAGTGTGGACAAGGAATGGAGCCACTTCTTAACGTCGCCCTTTTCGAAGCCTATTGGTGCCCCCTTTCTCACCCAGGGCAGGGTTGGAGTTAGAGGATTGTGTTGTGTTGTGTTACCTCTGAGCTGCACTTTTTTGCACACCATGGGCTAAATGGCCAGGTCACATGGACCCCAAAGGCTCAGTGAAGGTTGGGGGAGGGGACCCACTGGAACAACTGTTGGGAGACAGATTGTAGCCTCCCGTCAAGGCCATCCAGCGTGTTCTTTAACGTGCACAGGGTATGGCTCTCCCGTACACGGTACAACGGCTTAACGTCCCATCCGACGGTCGGCGGCCTTTCCAAGCCCTTCGGTGTCCCCTACTGACCGTGGGCAGGGCGGAGAATGGAGTTAGATGAGGTAAATTTCGAAAGCTGGCATAGCTGCTACCCGAACTTGGGAATTGCAGTTTTTGAGCCTGGTCTTCTACCAAACGAAGCAAAATAAATTCATCCTTATAAAAATAAATAAATACCCCCTCAAGCAGCTGCTTGCCACAGAGGTCTGACAGGAGCCTGTCAGTTTATATGCCACAGTAGAAGGTCTGAGAGGATGGCAGGACCTCAGCAGAAAAACGACACAAACAGCCATGCCTTACCCGGGGCTCGAACCCAGGTCCCTTAGATCAGTAGCCAAGCGTGCTAACCACTCGGCCATGGGACGGCTATACTTTAATAATATATTTACCCCTCTACTAGGGATATGATGCATTTAACGGTATATTTTAGGCAAAACATTTTACAAAACCTCGCCAAATCAGCTTCCAGGAGCCCTTTTCCAGAACAGTTAAACAACAGAGACAAAACCTAGATGTCTGGATGAGATATTACCATTCATTGGGTAACGGGTATCTCTCGTCATCAATCCTATTTATCATCTTTAAGCGATTATTTGACTTCTAGAATACCGTTCCTCTTCATTTCGGGTGTTGATATTCGTACATGTTCAAATAACACCATCTGCTGAGCGTCATCAAAGTATTAGCAGTCACGTGATAGGTGTAGTTCGCTCCTCGTGGTGATGCAAAGTATTGTTATTCTGCTCTTCTCGATAATGGTGGTCTCAGAAAACGATGGATGATGTGATTAACTTTGCGATCAGATTATTGTAATCTGATGAATCACATTATTTGGAGTCTCTTTCTCCCTTAAGATATCACTCTGTATTTCCTTCTTGCAACGTCGCTCTTGTGATGAAAATATCTGATTAGTAAATCGATCCAAATAGCAGGTTGGGCTATTGGATCGATTTACTTCTGAAGGCCATTTTTGTGCTTACAAATGCCTAAATGGAAAGTTACAAAGACCCTAAGAGCTCTGTCCTAGATAGGGAATCCACCGGAAAGTTGTTAATTGGGTTGTTGGATTGTTTTACTTCTGGGTGGTAATTTTGGCCACACAATAGACAAAATCGTCAAGTTACAAGAACCCCAGAGAGCTCAGAAGTAGACCAAGGATCAACTTTAAAGTTATTAGTTGGGCTGTTGGATAGTTTTACTTCTGAACGGCAATTTTGGCCATGTCACAAGGACTCCTAGAGCTCAGAACAAGGGATCCATACAATGTTGTTAGTTGGGCTGTTGGATTGTTTGAGTTCTAAACGGCAATTTTGTGCATACAATTTGGATAAATGGGCAAGTTACAAGGACCCAAGATCTTAGTACTAGATATTGTCCCTTTCTCACAGAAGGCAGAGGGGGGGAATTACTGGAGAAAATATAAATGTAGAAACAGCAGGGATTTGAACCAAGGACCAGATGGCAGCGTTTGCGAAATTATTTACGTAGCTGCTATCACAACCATTTGAAGAATATGTTTAGAGACGCATAAGCCATTTCAAATTCAAAATAAAACTTTTAAAGTTAAAATTGAAAATACTCTTTCTGAACAACACAATTTTAAAATGGCTTGGTTCAGGGAGACATCTTGTCACCTCTTTTATTTAACATTTACTTAAATGACATACAAGACATCTTTACTCCTGAAATTAAGTTCGGATCCTATGCAGATGATCTAGTATTCTGGACATTCAACCAAAACTTAAATATCATCCAACATAGATTATAGGAAACACTAAATAAACTTACCAAATATTGTGAAAAATGGAATCTTAAAATTTCAAAAGATAAAACAATTATATCATACTTCCACAAAAACAAAAAAATACCAGATAATTTTAATCTAAATATTAAAAAACAAAATTTACATATAGTAGACAACTTTAAATTTTTTGGAATAAGCTTAGACAATAAATTAAACTGGAACCAGTTTATCAATAAAGCACAAAACAAATCTGATTATCTATTTAATTTCTTAAAATATTTAGGGGGTTCAAAATGGGGATGTTCACAAAAAAATTTATTCCTTTTATACAATTCTATAATCCTTCCAAAAATTTCCTATGGCGTGGAATTAATCCACAATATTTCTAAAACAAATCAAAACAAACTGGAACAAATCCAAAGTAAAATAGTTAAATTCTGCCTGGACTTTCTCAAAAACACAAATAATTTTAATATATATGCAGAAACAGCTCTACCACCTCTAGACATAAAGAAAAAACAAAAAAATATTTATTAATAAATATGTTAAATAGAGTAGTATTAAAAAACACAAACCATCCAATTATAGACAAACTCCTAGAAGACTTTCCAGACAATATTCTAAACAATTTTCAAGAGAAAAATTTCTTAAAAAAATATTATAAAAACAAAGACTAGTGGTGACTATTTACCACAAATTCCATATTGGACATCCACTATATCTATTCTGAATTCTTTCATACCTGCATTCAATCAAAAAAATTTTTAGACCAATTCCGCCAAAAAATTCTACCAGAAATATTCATTAATAACAACTACAAAAATCATATACACATCTTTACTGATGGATCTCTTGACCCGGATGGTTTAATTTGCTCTGGTGCCTTTTGTTGCCAACAGAAAAAGTAGAATACCAATTCAAATTTAAGACATGCAAACCGGTTATTATAGCTGAACTAACAGCTATTGTTTTAACATTTAATTAGGCTATTAAATTTAAAAATAAAAATATAACTATTTTTACAGATTCAAAATCATCAATAGACACCTTTTTTCTGATCCCCTGAAAACAAACTTTAAAATTTTTATAAGTGATTCTAACCAAACCAAAAAGTTTATAAGTGATTCTTCCCTAACCAAAAAAACATTTAGAAAATGGAAATCATATTCAATGGGTCCCTGCACATATAAGAGTTAATTTGGGTTGTTGGGTTGTTTTACCTCTGAGCGGCACTTTTTTGCACACCATGGGCTAAATGGCCAGGTCACATGGACCCCGAAGGCTCAGAGAAGGTTGGGGGAGGGGACCCACTGGAACAGCTGTTGGGAGACAGATGGTAGCCTCCCGTCAAGGCCATCCAGCGTGTTCTTTAACGTGCACAGGGTATGACTCTCCCGCACACGGGGCCACGGCTTAACGTCCCATCCGACGGACGGCGGCCTTTCCAAGCCCATCGGTGTCCCCTACTGACCGTGGGGAGGGCGGGGAATTTTTGCGGAGATAAATCTCAACGCTGACCCAGCTGGGACTCGAACCTGGGAACTACACATATATGAGTTAAATTTAATGAGCAAGCAGATATTGTAGCCAAACAAGCTAAAAATCTTACCTCAAGCATAGATTCCCCAGAATTACTTTATTTAAAAAAACAAACTAAAGATAAAATCTTCCAAGAAACTCAAAACTAGTATAATGAAAAAGCTATCTCAACACATAGATATATAACGTTTCAAATAAAATAAATAAATTCAATAATTTTAACCTCTGTAAAAAAAAGACATCACTATTATACTAAGAATCAAAGCTAATATGGTAATCACTAATAAATTATTATTTAAAATGAAAAAGATTAATTCTCCCAACTGTCAATACTGTGATATACCTGAAATCTTAGAACATATTATTTTTAACTGTAGAAAATACTTCAAGGAAAGAGAAATTTACTTTAATAAGTTAAAAACATACTTTTAATGCAATACTTTTAATTTTAAAAATATTCTCGAACCAGTTAAAAAATCTCTTAAATGTAAATTCTATAGAATGCTGATTTTGTATTTAAAAAATATTAAAAAATTTGGGAGTTTATAAAAAAAGAAAAAAAATAATGTAAGAAAGGGAAAAAAAAAAGAAAATTATTGCTGAATGAGTCTGTGAACGCAGTAATGTTCATAGGAAAATTCAAGTTGTTGATTTTGTCTTGTTGTTGTTATTAAAGACGCATGAGATCTTGTTGATTTCTTATACTTATTAGGAAGAACTGTGTAAATGTGGGCAGAACCTTTTGCATATTAGTGGGCAGTATACTCAAAGGTCACTTTTTTTAAGAATATCATCATATTTCGTCAGTGTAGACTCAAATTTGAGCTTTATTACTTAAACCATCTTTTTATGGAAAATGTGATTGATTGAAAATAAAGATCTCAATCAAATCTATCTAAATTTCGATTTCCAATAATATTTGTTCAGCATTCAAAGGGGTGTGAGAGTTGTAATATTTAATCAGAAAAAATAAATAAAACTCAGCTTAATTTCCAGACAGTAATTTGATAGACCAGTAGATTAGTAGATTCTTTGAGAGCACCGAAATGTAGTAGTTAGTAAAGAAGTAATTGACCTTACCAATAGTTCTAGTGCTGATCTTGGTGCACTTAAAACTAGAACAAATATTATCTTAATCTTGGTACACCTAAATATTGAAAAAAATATTATTTTAATGCTGATGTTAGTGCTCTTAAATACTGGGAAAATATTGCTGTAATGTTGATCATAGTGCTCTTAAATACTGGAACAAATCTTGCTTTAAAGCTGATCTTGGTGCACTTAAATAGTGGAAAAAATATTGTTTTAATGCTAATGTTAATAAAATAAAAATAAATACCCCCTCAAGCAGCAGCTTTCCACAGAGGTCTGACAGGAGACTGTCAGTTTATATGCCAAAGTAAAAGATCTGAGAGGATGGCAGAACCTCAGCAGAAAAACAACACATACATCCATACCCGGGGCTCGAACCAAAGTCCCGTAAATCAGTAGCCAAGTGTGCTAACCACTCGGCCACGGGTTAGTACTCTTAAAAACTAGAGAGTGTAACTTGAAATTTTCACTAATTGGGCAACAAATACACCGTTTTTTGATTTGATGCGCTCCCTTCAAGGAAGAGGCGGAGGTTTGCGGAGGTCGAGTCTCACCTGGGCAAACGTTGAGATTGATCTCTGCAAAACTCCCATCTTCTCCTCATTCTCTAGGGGCAGCGATGGGCTTGGAAACGCCGCCGTCCTTTGGATAGGAGGTAAAAACGGTGGCCTCGTGCAGGGAGAGCCATACTCTGTGCATTTTAAAAAACATGCTGGATGGCCTTGACGGGAATCTACCATCTGTCTCTTAACAGCTGTCCAGTGGTTCCTCTTCTCCCTACCTTCGCTGAATCCGCTCCAGGTCCTTGTGACCTGTGCACAAAAAAAAGTGCCACTCAGATACTTTCTCTTGCACGCAGAATAAAATCTGAACTTCCCATGCAAAAAAAGATGGTGGCCTTTCCAAAGCCATCGGTGACCTCTTTCTCACCAAAGGTAAAACAGAAGTCAACAGGAGATATTCTCAATACAAGTACAGTGGGGTCATGAACCTGGGGAACATCAGATTATGAGCTTGGAGCTGTACCGACTGAGCCAACCTTTGCCCCTGTTTTCGAAAATTAATTTCAATAAACTTAACGCAAATGAAATGGTCATCGAGCAGGGACCGAGTGGGTAGCGAACTTGGCTACTGATCAAAGGGACCCTGGATAAAGTATGGATTTTTTCACTCTTTTGTTGTCCCATTGCTGAGGTTTCACCTTCTTCACTTACCTATTTGGCAAACGGCTGTTACAGGATTTTCTTTTATTTTTAAGAGCAACCACATTGTCACAATTAGATGGCATATATTTTGTACAGAATTTCCATTTGGTAAAATAAGGGCGTCTAAAAATGATTTTGCACACGGGTAGCCAACTTCAAAGGCGGGACATGTCCAGTGGAAACTGCAGGTTAACTCAGTCGGTAGTGCTTCAGGATCGTTACCTGATGTTTCTAGGTTTGAACCCCCAGTGTACGTCTTTTGAGATTGCCTCATTAACCCTAACTCTGGTCTTGTTAAGAAAGGGAATACTAGTCAGTTTGAGAAGGCTTCCGTTCGTCTAATAGGAGATTAAGCCAGGTTCCGTGTGCAGGAGAGCTTTGTGCACGTTAAAGGACAGGTTGGATGGTTTGACAGAGTTTCCGTTTTCTCATAACAGCTGGTTCTCTTCAGCTATGCAGCTCAACTCTGATCTGACCATTTAGGCCATTATTTAGGCCATACTGACACAAAAGTGCTGTGCAGAGGTAAAGCAGACCAGATCTGATCATTTAGGCTACTGTGGGCATCTGATCTGACCATTAAGTGTCCAGGGATTCGAACTTGGATTTCTTATATTTCTTTTTATATTTGATATCAAAAGGAATTTCTTATATTTCTTTTGATATCTTCCATCTGTGGGCACAAAAGTGTTGTACAGAAGGAAAGCAGCCCAGATCTAACAATTTAAGCCATCGTAGGCAGAAAACTTCTGTGCAGCGCGAAAGCATCGTAGGCTGATTCTGCCATTTGGTTCATTGTGGACACAAAAATTCTGTGCAGAGGTAAAGCAGTCCAGATCTAAAAATTTAAGCCATTTTAGGCAGAAAAGTGCTATGCAGAGCGAAAGCATCCTAGGCATGATCTGGCCATTTGGTTCATTGTGGACACAAAAGTGCTGTGTAGAAGTAAAGCAACCCATCAGAGCAAGAAATGCCCCGGTTGAAAGTTAGAAAAGCAAGAAATGCCACCGGTTGAAAGTTAGAAAAGCAAGAAATGCCACCGGTTGAAAGTTAGAAAAGCAAGAAATGGCACTTGTTGAAAGTTAGAAAAGCAAGAAATGTCACCGGTTGAAAGTTACAAAAGCAAGAAATGCCACCGGTTGAAAGTTAGAAAAGCAAGAAATGCCACCGGTTGAAAGTTAGAAAAAGCAAGAAATGCCACCGGTTGAAAGTTAGAAAAGCAAGAAATGCCACCGGTTGAAAGTTAGAAAAGCAAGAAATGCCACCGGTTGAAAGTTAGAAAAGCAAGAAATGCCACCGGTTGAAAATTAGAGCAAGGGGATAGTCTCTCCTCAAGTGCACATGATATAGATTTGATGGACATGGAGCCACTGCTTCATGATCCCAGTTCAATGGATGAACACCTTTTAAAGCTACTCAGCATATTTCTAGCTGTAAGATAGGTGCGAATAAGTGGGAAAAATCTCAACACTGGTAAGGTCAAACTTTTAAACTTTGATTTACAAGACTGACACGTACTAGCTGAGCCAACCGTCACCTCAAGTGCAGACGGGTCTTTCAGGAATCGTCTATGACGTAGAATGCATCCATCATTTTTCTTGCTAGCTCACTGTAAACTGAAGTCGAGCAGTAAGACGAAGACATACAGTTTATATTGAAGATGACATGGCATTAAAAATGTTTTTTTGTTAAACGCATTCAAGGTCTTTCAGAAAAATGTAGAGGAAACAGGACAACTTGTCTTATAGCTAGTCCCTGTTTTTCACTATGAACGATTGCAATCTTTAAGTGGGACGGTGAAGCCTTTTTCCATCGTACCTTATATGGCTTCCCCTGAAAAATTCCAATCTTTCCTAAGACACATCTCTTCATCAAGCATCGCTTTTTTCAATTTATTTCATCTTGATACTTCAATGCGTTGGCAATATTGTTTGATTCTTATACGAAACTTGCTCAGGCAGTTCTGACCCCATTACTAAGAATCTACGCCCAACCTACACGTCAAGGTCAACTCCCAATGCTTTATTCACTGCAGTTCCTCATTTTCTGAACTGGGATCTACATCAGGTTACCTTATTAACCCTTTGACATGGGCTCAGCACCATCTCCAGCTTCTTATTTCATGTCGTGATTTAACGAGCATTGGAGATTGATCCAAGACACATCATCATCTGCTCTGAGAATCTGGATAAAACTGCTGATGATGTTTTTGAATTTGGATAAAGCTTACTTTGAATTAAATATTTATGTGTTTTACATTCTTTGGATCAAGCACATGATATGAGATTTTTTCCATACCGGACAGTGAAACTTCCTGTCATTATATCTAATCAAACTTTAAGGAAGCACGTGTAGAATTCATCCAGTAGATAGATAACCTACAGGGGAGTAAGTTGGCTCAGTCGGTAGCGTGCCAGGTTCGTAATGTGCAGTTTCCAGATTCGAGTCCTAGCTGGGTCAGGGTTGAGATTTATTTCCGCAAAATTCCCCCCCCCCCCTGCCCACGGTCAGTAGGGGACACCGAATGGCTTGGAAAGACCGCCGTCCGTCGGATGGGACGTTAAGCCGTTGCCCCATGTGCGGGAGAGCCATACCTTGTGCACGTAAAAGAACACACTGGATGGCCTTGACGGGAGGCTACCATATGTCTCCTAACAGCTGTTCCAGTGGTTCCCCTCCCCCAACCTTCTCCGAGCCTTTGGGGTCCATGTGACCTGGCCATTTAGCCCATGGTGTGCAAAAAAAGTGCCGCTCAGAGGTAAAACAACCCAACAATGCAGTTCTCAGGTTCAGCCTGTGCCAGCGTTAAGATTTATTTCAACTAATCCGCAGCTGCCCTCGGTCAGAAAGGGGAGACAGATGAACTTGGATGAGACGTTGTCTGTTGGATGGACATTAAGCAATGGTCTCGTGGGCAGGAGTGCTTCACCCTTGTGAGAACAAAAAACACCCTGGTTGACCTTGACGGGAGACTCCTATCTGTCTCCCAACATCTGTCCAGTGAGTTCTTTTCTCCCAGCCTTCTCTAAGCCCTTGAGGTCCTTGTGACCTGGCCATTTAGCCCATTGTGTGCAAAAAAGTGCCATTCAAAGATTAAAACAATCCAACCTACAGGTCGAAATTTGTTTAAGTATTGATATGAATCGAAAAGGTCTTTGCCAAAATGTTGAGTGAATGCTACTGCTCTACAATGGCTGAAGGAATTTCTTATATTTCTTTTGATATCTGCTATAAAAAGGAATTTCTTATATTTCTTTGGATATCTGATATCAAAATGAATTTCTTATATTTCTTTTGATATCAAAAGGAATTTTTTATATTTATTTTTATATCTGATATCAAAATGAATTTCTTATATTTCATTTTGATATCTGATATCAAAAGGAATTTCTTATATTTCTTTTGATATCAAAAGGAATTTTTTATATTTATTTTTATATCTGATATCAAAAGGAATTTCTTATATTTCTTTTGATATCTGATATCACTCAGTGGCATCTCTCCAGTAGCAAATGGGGAAAATGTGACTGAGCTGTTAATGCTTCGAAAAATTCTGATCAGTCAACCAAATGATCAGTGATAACTCTCAAAACGCCAACAGCACAATCTCATTCCATAAATCCGCAATGATCATCTGTGGCAGTAATTCCCGACCTATCAGTGGTGAGCCAAACCTATACGTTTACGTAAATTTAAAAGAAAATGAAATAGAATAGAATAAATAAATACAAAGACTGAATCATGGTGAAAAACGAATCATTTCGCATTAGCTTTGTAATTTTTAAACCCTATGGTATTGCTTAAGACATATTATTTAAATTTATTAGTTTTTCTCTTAGTTGCAGGTTTTTCCTTTAGTTCCCTTTGTTACTGAAACAGCTCAATAGTGATTCAATACTTAGTAAATCAATGATGAGCTGTGGATTCATTTGTCGAAATACAAGACACTAGTAATCATACCAGATGTGAAGCAGATTTGCTCACAAAGCATTATCAGTGAGGAAGTTCTTGGAGCGTTGCTGTTTGTTTGCAGATGCCTTGGATGGCCCTGAAGGAATATAGTCTCCAAACGCACTCTAAAGATAATGATTGATCCGATGGTGAATAGCATAACACCAGAAGTAGAAGAGAACATCTGTCATATCATCAGGAGGTGGGGGAGGGGTGGCTCGGTCGGTAGCGCGCCATGCCCGTAATCTGCAGTTCCCAGGTTCGAGTCCCAGCTGGTCCAGCGTTGAAATTTATCGCCGCAAAACTCCTCGCCCAGCCCTCAGCCAGTAGGGGATACCGATGGGCTTGAAAAGGCCGCCGTCCGTCGGATGGGATGTTAAGCCGTGGCCCCGTGTGAGGGAGAGCCATAACCCTGTGGACGTTAAAGCAGGTTACTATCTGTCTTCCAACAGTTGTTCCAGTGGGTCCCCTTCCCAACCTTCTCTGAGCCTTCGGGGTCCTTGTGACCTGGCCATTTAGCCCATTGTGTGAAAAAAAAGTGCCGCTCAGAAGTAAAACAACACAACCCATCAGGTGGTAGTGGTTTCAGATTCCACCCAAATCAAATAATATTTCCTCTACTCCCATCGTCCTACTGTTTCTTAAGAGCGATTAAATATTTACATTATTTGTACTTCGTTCAACTGTCTTCTTTAAACTCCCCTAAGTTATTATTATAAGCAATAATATAGCTAACTTTCAAATGCTCACTTTTCATCCAGTTAACTTAAGGTCAAAAATCAATTTACAATGACAAGCCTTACACAGCAAGAAGTATTTGAAAATCATGTTTTACTTTCTCTCAATTGGCAAAACAAATTTGTAGAGAGAAATCCTTTGAATCCAACTTCTAAGCTTCGTTGTGTGTAAGACTTTCTTATTGCCTAAGGTTTCGACAATGTTTCTGAAACTCGGATCATATTAATACTCGTAATCAATGTTTCCATAGAAAAAAAGTTTAGTAATTTCTCTCACCGTTTGCATAACATAGATTGAATGTTTGACCATTTTCGTAGGGATGTTTTAGTGGGTGTTAAAAACTGCGACAGTGGGAATTGCTTTACCAAAAAAGTTCATTCCTCAAAATATTCGTTCCCCCAAAAAATTCAAGTAGTTCTCAGTAGGAAATCTTTCTTTAAGAATATATTAAATTCCTCATTGCTGGAATTCTTTGACGAATGCTGCTCCTTTTATATCTTCCTCCAAACGGAGGATAGTTCTTTCACCAGTCATCTTCAAACTCTCCATCATTTACTCCGAATGAATATTGTATTGTCTTCAACTGCTCTAATCACACATCTTCCTCGAAATAGAAAATGCTTTTTCAGCAGTTTGCATCATCCACTTCGCCATTATTTGCTCCGAATGAATACTGCAACTAACCTTTATACATCTGTTATAATTGCAGGGTTCCTTCCTGTCACTACTTGGGGCGGGGGTGACTCAGTCGGTAGCGCGCCAGGCTCGTAATCTGTAGTTCCCAGGTTCGAGTCCAGCTGGGTCAGCGTTGAGATTTATCTCCGCAAAATTCCCCGCCCTGCCCACGGTCAGTAGGGGACACCGATGGGCTTGGAAAGGCCGCCGTCCGTCGGATGGGACGTTAAGCCGTGGCCCCGTGTGCGAGAGAGCCATACCCTGTGCACCTTAAAGAACACGCTGGATGGCCTTGACGGGAGGCTACCATCTGTCTCCCAAACAGCTGTTCCAGTGGGTCCCCTCCCCCAACCTTCTCTGAGCCTTCGGGGTCCATGTGACCTGGCCATTTAGCCCATGGTGTGCAAAAAAGTGCCGCTCAGAGGTAAAACAACCCAACCCAATATCCTGTCACTACTTATCCTCCTGTAAAAGTAGAATTGCTCTTTCAGAAATCTTCATATTTCAATTCCCGTTCATTTAAACCTAAAGAATATTTTAATAAATCTTTCGATACTCAACTGCTGTAATACACATATGTATTTTCTTCCAATGGAGAATTAATTTTCAGCAATTTTCATCTCTAAAATCATTATTTACTCGAATAGGGACGTACCCTGGATTTAGTTTCGAGGTTGGGTGGGTCTAAAATAAGACTTGAGTAGGATTTCCCAGTTACTAAAATATTTCACTGAACAGGAAAAGTTAAAATGATATTCTGTATGGAATAAAATCTAATAGTTGTTGTTTAAATCCATTTTAAAGTGTGGACTAATCTAATCTACTCCCCGCTCCCCCGGGTACGTCCCTGACTCCGGATGAATATTATACCAACCTTTAGATATCTAACTGTTGTTTTAACTGCACATTTTCCTGCAAATGGAGAACTGTTTTTTTCAACGTCTTTTTCTTCCAATTCCTCATCATTTACTCCGAATAAATATTGGATGAATATCTTAAAATAAACTTCAGTTTTTTTAACTAATATGATTTAAAATTTTCTTTTACTATAACTATATATTTTCCTCCAAATCGAGAAGTGAATTTTCAACGGTCTTCTCCATCTTCCCATCATTTACTCCGAATAAATATTGAAACCATCCTTTAGATATTCAACTGCCGTGACTACAAAGTTTCCCTAAAACCATACATTTCCCTCCAAATGGGGAATTGACTTTTGAACAGCTTTTTCTTCCAACTGTTCCTCATTTACTCAGAAGTAATATTGTAACCAAACTTTAGCTATTTAACTGATGTGACTAAGTTTCCTTTGTTTAACTACGTATTTTCCTCCAAACGGATAATTGATTTTTCGACATCTTTTTCTTCCGACTCTTCGTCGTCTACTCCAAACGAATATTCCAACTACTAACCATCCGATATTCTACTGCTATAACTGTGCATTTCCTTCAGACGGAGAGTTTCAGCAGATGTCTTCTTCAGACTCTCCATCGTTTACTCCTTGTTACTAACCTTCAGATATTTTCTTCTTCTAGCTAACGTCAAAGTAGCAATCAATCAGCAAAGCATCCTCCGCAAATAAATTCCTACATAACATTTGCTTAATAACAAAGACAATGTTCTGACCATTGGCTGCCTTAAAATTAGCGGCAGGGAGAGAGAACCAGAGGAGAAAGAAGAAGGAAAAAAGATTTTCTTCTGGTAGCTCCATTCCCCAAATTCCTGCCGGTCACACGACCGAATCATAATGTCTGTGACGTCATTACTGATCCGGATGCTCCGGTGCTCCGTACTGTATCACTCGTGGATGTCGTGACCACGTGGTGCCGGCAGCTGGAGTCAGAGGTCGCACGTGAAGTATTCACGAACTGGGAGCGCTCCAGGAAATGATGAATAGGTAGTAATGGGCAGGAGAGTGCTCCGTCTACAGAGACGAAACCTGGACTCATCTTTGAGCAAATTTCATAACCCACACGTGCGGTTTTGGCTCAGTTTTTTCACGTGTGTGCCCATCGGTACACATGCAAAAATAATAAGATTGCAAACGCGAGTCCATTAGAGCTTCGGGAAAAGCCACTAGTCTATAAAGATTTATCTCGCTTCGAATTTATTTGTCTATTTAGAAATCAATTTGAAGCTCTATTTTTTTAGCATTAGTTAATCGGGCATTTTTTTAAGCAATTCGTAAAAGAGTTTGTAACTATGATGGAGCGGTTGCTTGCGTGTTTGAGGTGGCAAATGTTTTACATGCGTGACTGCTCTTTATTATACTTAATAAAGCGAAATCTCGTTATAACGGATTGGGCCTCTGGGAAGAAAAGTTTCTTAAGAAAATGGGATTTAACGAGATTTATTTTTTTCTGGCTATTTGTTCGAAAAATACTGTTTCTTTGAAAACTTCTTATGCTTCGCGATTCCCATATTTGGACTTTAATTTTTTTTTAGCTATTTGAATTTTAAAAAAACATGCATTATGCACGATATTACAAAAAAGTTTCCGGACACATATTACATGAATGGAAAGTTATATTCAGCATTCCCTAACTTTGTAAATATGTTTTTTATGGGAAAATGTCACTGAAGAATAATTAAAGATCCCACTCAAATCTTTCTAATTCTTAGTTTTCAAGAACATTTACAGAATTTTATTGAGTAGGAAACGTTTAACAGCAAACTCTGCTCTTACACTTGTTCTAAACGTTTTCAAAATGGAATCGACATTGCATAAATTTCTAAATTTGCTCTTATTTTAGTAAACGGTTTGTTGTAACAACTGTAATTTATGCTTTAGTGAGCACATATATCAATCAAAGATATCAGTACCTCGATTTTCAACAATATTCGTTTAGAATTTAATGAGTTATGGAAGTTTCAATATTTAACAATAAATAATAAAAAAATAAATACCCCCTCAAGCAGCTGCTTGCCACAGAGGTCTGACAGGAGACTGTCAGTTTATATGCCATAGTAGAAGGTCTGAGAAGATGGCAGGCCCTCAGCAGAAAAACGACACAAACAGCCATGCTTTACCCAGGGCTCGAACCCAGGTCCCTTAGATCAGTAGCCAAGCGTGCTAACCACTCGGCCATGGGACGGCTAAATTTAACAATAACAAACAGAATATAACCGGATTTCTTCGGCAACAATGGGAAAACTCGACCAATCAGATTTCAGTTTCTATGGTTACAGTTATTAAATTCAATCTTTCTACTCTAACGTTCTGTAACGGAAATTTGTTCCTTCACAGACTGACTTTGGTACTGAATACGTGTAATATGCATGCACATATTATATTATCATTATTATTCAGATCTTTATTTTCAAACCTTAAACTATTATTTATTTATTTTACTATTAAACTAATAAATTATTAAATATAAAACTATTAAATGTTATAACTATGACACTTCATTGATTTATATTTTTGATATGTATAATATTTAAAACATCCCCTTGTTTTGCTTTATACTTTTTGCATTGTTTTTAAATGAACATTGTGCAGAAGGGCCTGGCCTTAACATCACCATGGTTGCTAGGTGTATAAATAAATAAATAACTGTCAGTCACAAAAATTGACCTCAGAAGTTAAAACATTACTAAGTTTTGAATCAAAGTGTTTAATAAAACAAATTTGCGTTTTAGAACTTTGTGTAAAGAATTCTTTCACTATTCTTCAGTTTTGTATAAGTTTCTTAAGACTGGCATTGCTGTTGTTAAGTATTCAAACTTCCATAGCTCATTAAATACTGGACGAATATTGTTGGAAATTGAGATATTGATTTCTTTGATTGAGATTTTATCATCTATCACACTTTTGAAAACAAAAAAAATATATTTTAGAAGTAATACAGCTTCGACGTTAACTTCCCATTGGCATAACATAGGGTTGCTCCTTAATTTAGAGAAACCAGTGAATATTGGATTTAGTATTTACCTTCTTGAATGACATTAACATAGAACTTTAACACAAATTGTAGAAATGATTTTGATCCGTTATAAATACAGTATACTGTTAAAAATAGCTTCAAAGTCTGAAGTGTTAAGAGATGATTTGCAAAACTTTTATATACATCTACTGCATCTGGCCACTGCACACCAATTCTAACAAGGTCCTGTTTAACATTGTCTGCCCACCGCATCCTAGGTCTCCCCTTCTTTCTGAGGCCTTTAGGCACACTGTTCATAACCCTATTCGCCAATCTATAATTGTTCATATTAATCAAACTTCGTATAATTCAGTATCTTTAATTAAATTTAAATTTCTTAGAAAATTTTCAAAGATGTATACTTAGCGAAAAATTTAGTCACATTTCTTTCTTTACAGCTTTATATGCTGTGTCGATTATATCGAATATGGAGATTATTAATTTTTGGATTTTAAGCTGTAAACTGCTTAGAGATTTTTCAACCTGCAAGATTTGGGATCGATGAGATTTCTTGTAGGTCGAAAGATATTAGTGAAACTGGTGCTGAAGTTTTTGCAATGAATAAGAGAAAGAAGCTTGCGAAAATCCTGATATAGAATTCCCTTCAAAAGTAAACACGGTTATTAATATTATGCTTCAAATTCCTCTTATAACTGGAAGATAATGACATGAGAAATATTTTTCAATTAATTTTAAAGAGTTTAGTAGATTAATTTACAATATTATGTACAGCATTTGAATTTCCATAATTCTGCAATCTTCGGGTTCGGAACGATTCTCATGAACCCGCATTATAGGCTTATTTTTTATGGGATTTTATAGCAGCGATACGTCATAGAGAAGATCTATGAGGTAGGTGAGACCTCAGAAGAAAAGTAGCAAAAATCAAATCAAATCCTACATAATATATTATCTAGGATTCAAACGCAGTTTCTTTGCTGCATAGATAAGCATGTCAACCGTTCAGCCAAGTTACAAAAGGCACAAAGTTTACTAAGGTCACAGAGGTTGGGGAAGTGGATACACTGTATAGCTTATAGGATATAGTTGGACGCCTTCCTTCAAGGCCATCCAATTGTCCTTTAACGTGTTTAGAGTATGGCTCTCCAACACACGATGCCACGGCTTTACATCCCATCCAACGACGTCGGATTTTCCAAGCCCATTGGTGTCCCCTTTCTAAACGAGGTTAGAAATACTTACCCACCTTTGGTTAAACCCCTTTCTAATCCAGGGTATTATGATTAACGAGAAACCCCATCATCATCATCATCCTCAAGCAGCCATGGGCTACGGAGGTCCAACCAGACCGTGCAATTTAGTTCTCCAAGCAAGTCTGAGCTATATCTACTGCATCCGGCCACTGCACACCAATTTTAGCAAGGTCCTGTTTGACATTGTCTGCCCACCGCATCCTAGGTCTCCCCTTCTTTCTGAGGCCTTTAGGCACACTGTTCATAACCCTATTCGCCAATCTATAATTATTCATACGGGCAACATGGCCAAACCAGCGGAGTCTCTCTGCACAATATGCTGCTTAAAGGAGGTTGCCGACTCCTTTACCTAACCTCATCATTAGTTAAAAAGTTGAACCACCTAATGCCCAAGATACTGCGTAAGCATCTAGAATCAAATGCATCTAGTTTCCTGTTATCATGTTTACCAACTGTCCAAGTTTCACTGCCATAACTAACCCTAGAAAGAACCAAACTATTATAGTCTAATTTTAGTCTTTAGGTGTATACGCCTATTTCTCCACACTCTCCATAGATTCTTAAAAGTCCCGCCAGCAATCCCTATCCGTCTGTTAATCCCATGCCACACATCACCAGTACATAGCTCCCAAGATAATTAAACTGTGACACCTGTTCAAGATTGCAACCCTTCAGATTAACTGAATCACAGCCTGCCTGACCAATTTTCATCACTTTAGTTTTCTCTCTGTTTATAACCAAACCTACTCTACTACCAGTCTCATCAACAGCTCGAATGAAAGAGTTCATCTCATCAACATCATTTGCCAAAAGGGCTAAATCATCAGCATAATCTAAATCACAAATTTTCGTATCTCCAGTCCATTTAAGGCCAAAATCTTTCCCTTGAAGTGAATTTTGCATAACATAATCAATAACCAAGCTAAAGAGAAAAGGAGACAAAATGCACCCTTGTCGAACACCAGAAGCAATGCTAAACCAATTGCTACAAGCCTTACCAACTCTCACACATGACTCAGTGTTATTATAGAGAGCTTTCATTATGTTAACTAACTTGTCTGGTATACCATATGATTTCACAATCAACCACAAATTATGACGATCAACAGAGTCGAAAGCCTTTTTGAAATCAACAAATCTAGCAACCAAAGGTTTCTGAAACTCGAAACATTTCTCAAGAATCTGCCTAAGTGAAAATATCTGATCCACACATCCCCTACCACTTCTGAATCCATATTGCTCATCACGCAATTGCCTGTCAACCAGATTCTCAATTCTATTAAGCACAATCATGCAAAGCACTTTGCCTGGAACAGAGAGTAGGCTGATACCCCTGTAGTTATCACAAGAACTGCGATCACCTTTTTTAAAAATAGGTATAATAATAGCTCTGGTAAAATTGTTAGGAACCATGCCTTTATCATAAAAGATATTCAGAATTTCAGTCATCCAAGTGGTAACCGAAACATTCCCAGCTCTAAGCATTTCTGTAGTAATTTCATCTACCCCTGTTAGTAGTCTATCTACCCCTGTAGTAATTTCTATCTACCCCTGTAGTTTAAGTTTAGAAACAGCCAAAATAACTTCAGATTGTGTTATAGGGCCAACATTAAACCACCAATGCATCTATCATCATTGCAAACAATGGGAATAGAACTAACCGCATTGTTTAGAATATCACTGAAATGCTCAGCCCACCTAGCCACGACAGAATCCTCACCTTCTATAACCTTACCTTGTTTATCCTTCAATCCCTGTATACCTGTCCGTTTTCTACCACACAAAACATTAACTATCTGGTACAGCTCCCTGCTGTTGTGCTGTCTAACTGCTTCCTCGGCTTTGTCAGCCAAACCATCAAGCCAAAGATTCTTATCAGCAGCTAACTGATCTTTTACACGTTTATTAAGTTCTCTGTAATGCTTTCTATTAGGGTATTGATTAAGAACATTCCTGCAGTTCTTTCTTTCCGAAATAAGCTCAACTGCCTTATCACTCAGATAATTCTGGCTCTTCTGCTCCTTTTTTCCTAAAAGAGTATTGTTAGTGTCCAAAAAGGCCTGTTTAAAATGATCCCATTCTTCCTCAACTTCAGTAGTAAGCATACCATGACTGTCATAATGACTAAGTAACCTATCATGGTAAGCTTTGGCGATAACTGGATCTTTCAGAGCTTCTGTATTAAAAGTAAATTTTTTAAACCTATCACAATATTTTTTAAGTTTAAGTTGCAAGACACTTTTAACAAGGTAATGGTCAGATCCAATTTCAGCTCCCCTATAAGACCTGGTATTCGTAACAGAACTAGTCCATTTGCTGTTAATTAATATATAATCAATCATATTCTTATGCAGCCCATCGGGTGAAACCCATGTGTACTTATGTATGTCGCAGAGTTTGAATAAGTGTTAGTTATTCTAAAACCATTGAGTTTACTTACCTGTAGGAGACATTGCCCATTGCCATTGCAGCTACCAATACCAAAAGGGCCTATCACCCCTCCCCAAAGGTCAGAGTCAGTACCAACTTTGGCATTGAAGTCACCTAGAACAAGGGTAATATCTCTCCTTTCTTGACAGAATTCAAAATATCCTGAAGTTGTCTATAAAACCTATCCTTCTCATCCTCATCCTCAGTGGGGGCATAACAGCAGATAACATTCAAGTCTTTAACGCTTGTCTGAAATTCTGCTGTAAGAAACCTTTCATTAATGCACTCATATCCTAGAAGAGCATCACTAGCGTGTCTGCTGAGAAGCAGACCCACGCTTGGTGATGCTTATTGTCGTCCCTCCCTGAAAAGAGAAATTTAAGATTATTTTTTAAGAATCTGACCTTTATCTGTCCATCTGGTCTCTTGCAAGCCGAGAATATCTAAATTATAATGGTGGAATTCTTGTGTGAGGACATCAAGAGAAAAAGCTCTGTGCAGAGTCCTCACATTCCAACTACCTATGGAGAGAAAATGGTTAGTGGGATGTTTAAAGAAACTATGTTTATTGAGAGAGGGAATGCCAACAATATCAAACAGCCCCCTAATCGCAGACATGGGGCAAAGACCCGTTCCCCCACCACTAAAGGCTGAAGCCATCTACACTGGAAGACTTCCTCCAATGTAGAATTTGACGATGCCAATAGAAGCAAAGAGTTCAGGTGCCTGCGATGATCTCTGCTCAGGATTATCCACCAGATGATAAACATATCCTGTGAATCTATTCACTTGGGGCTGTCAAGCGACAAAGAAACAAAAAACACAGCGGAAGATTTTCCCTCCACAGAAGTCCACCAGTGCAGCAAAATCAGGATCCATGATCAAGCTCAGAGCCATATATCTGTCCAGTCCAGTGGGTTTATATGGTCAGCACCAGGACCCTGTGTGGTTGACCACTCCTCAGCAGGGTTGAAAAAAAGAAAAGTAGCCATAGTTGTCCAGATCAGTAGGCCACACTAATCTGGCAGCCCTCACCTTCCGTTCACTTCCACAAGAGAGTATCTCTTTTAAAAGTACTAATGGTCTGCACCACAAGAAGGCGGGGTCGGACATTAGGTGCTAGGCCTGACCGGTTCTGTGCATCATCACAGGGGATTGGTGCATAGCTCTCCTTCCAGTGACTACCTAGCTACCCCAGATGCTCCACAATTCAGAGACTGCACTACATCTAACGGGAGAATGCCGCGTTACACCATTACCCACCTTCGCGGCTGAACAATATTATAAGAGTAAAGTCCCGCCTTTGGAAAAATCTGAATCTGTTCTGTGTCCTGGGTCGCTCCAGACAAGAATATTGAGGATCCAAGTTGAAACAGCGTCCGTGACGCCCTAATCCAGGGTAGGATAAATGCTTAGCTGAGATAAATCTTTATGCAAGCACAGTGGGACTCGAACCTAGAAACTGTAGATTATGAGCTGGCACTAGGTCTGGATCTAGGAAAAAAGGAGGGGGTGGGCAAGAGATTGGATTTCCAATACAGTGTAATATTTTTCCCTTCATTTTAGATGTTTTAAAAAATTTTGATGAAATATGCACACAAGTTGAATCATTTTTAGTCTCCATTACTTCTTATCAACATTCTCAGGAGGGAAGGAAATGAATACCTTACTCCTCCCATCCTAGATCCGGCGCTGACTGGCATGCTACACTCTGAACCACCCCCACCCCACTCTAAATGTTGAAAATTTACATTAAGTTTATAGTTTGATAAACGTATTTGTATTTCAAAACTAGAAAGAAAATAAGATTTATAAACATCATGACGAACAAAAAAAAATTTTTTGTTTCTCCCGCAGGTACATCCACTCGAAAGAGAAGCCATTCAAATGCACAGAATGCGGCAAAGGATTCTGTCAATCTCGGACACTCGCCGTCCATCGCATCCTCCACATGGAAGACTCCCCACACAAGTGCCCCACGTGCGGAAGAACCTTTAATCAGCGCAGCAACCTCAAGACCCATCTCCTGACACACACGGACATCAAACCGTACAACTGTGACTCCTGTGGCAAAGTATTTCGACGGAACTGTGACCTCCGACGACACAGCCTCACACATAGTCTCCGCTCCGAAGGTCTACCTCCTGTTTCGGGCAGTGGGGAAATCAGTGGCATGACAGAAATGTCTTATTCTCATCCCTTGAACCTCGTACATCCCTCTGCAGACAGGGTATAAAGCGTGCTTTGCCAGTTTACTCCTCGTTTTCTGAAACTGGATCTGAAGAATTGGAGTACAGTCGCTCAAGAAAGTATCCGAACACTATGGTTGATTACAGAATTCACAAAAAATATCTGGCAACGATTTTTCTTAGAAATTAGTGATCTGGCAACCTTCGTATCACGTGACACGAAGGTTGCCAGATCACTAATTTCTAAGAAAAATCGTTGCCAGATATTTTTTGTGAATTTTGTAATCAACCATAGTGTTCGGGTACTTTTTTGAGTGACTGTACGTGTATCGCGATTTGTCGGTGCTTTTCTCTGTCGAGTGGGCACTTGTAGTTCCTCTTAGTGACTGGAAATATGCATTCCATTAATTTCTGATGAGTTACCTTCTCCTTTCTTTGTCAACGGTCTTTTGGATGACTTCGGTTAGGGAGAATTGAACAGTTTCTTGCAAAAGATTCATTTGCCACTATTAAAGTGTTCTCTGGGAGAACACTTCAGTAGTGGCATCACGTCGTGAAAGAATGTCAGGTGTGTAATCCTGATCTCTCATAAGCTTAGGTCAATTTAAGCTAGGGGATAACTAGCAAATGACTCGTGGCGCCATCTGTTGAACGGGAACGGAACATATTAGCTGTCACCAGAAGGGTATTATTATACAGTCGTATCAGAATAATACGACCACCTACCATACCTATTCTATGATAGGTGGTTATATTATTATGATACGACTATGTATTTTGATGGTCAAACACTCAGAAACAGAATTAAAAGTGAAAAAGTTCAATAACAGTATAAGCTCAAGAAATATCCTTGGTTACAAGGCATTTTTCTGTGTGCTAATATTGAACATTGTCATTATTATCACAAGTTTAAACTGACAACATGGAAGCATCGAAATCTCGAGACTTGTGATGTTAAACTGAAGAAATGTCACCAAAAATCCCATTTATATGTTTTAGGCATATTAGTCCAAACTGCGGCCCATTGTAAAAGAACTTGCGGTTCATAAAACAATTAACCCACTAAATTCATATTATTTTTACAATATTTTTGATCAAACATTATTAGTTGCATAACTAAACGATTGAATTACAGATTCATAATACTCATTTAAAATGTAATTTTTCGTTCTTAAACAAGATGTCTTCTTGATTACTTAAAAATATAATTACTCTGTGGAAATGCATTTTTAAGTACATTTATTTTTTCCTGCGACTCTTTAAGAATATAGTTTGGCTCCTCACTAAGTATGGATTAAACGGGCCAGGCTGTGGGATTGTTAGAAAATAAGAATTTCTATAACATCCCTATTTGCCAGCAAGCTTTTTCTGATATCGCCCAATGTGTCAGTTCCCATTGATAAATGTGGTTTTTGCAAGAAACTCCTCAATTATACAAATTTCGTTTTTTTCGTCGAAGTGTCTAGAAAGCTGCCTAGTCTTTAACACCATGCGGTAAATCATGATATTTAATATATTTGAAGTACCATTTGAAAACGCATGTGGTTTCCTTCAGAAGAAACTTCTAAATTTGATTGATTCCGACCTTAATTGTATAATACAGTATACCGCTAAGTGCTAAGACAGGCATGTCATCAAGAATTATAATTTTAACCAACTGAGGAAATCATCCAAATTAACGTTTATTTTTTTATACGGACACGTGGTAACTCATTAAGTAGGACAATCGTAGCTAAAACGCTCTGTAGAATAGCCTCACACCTATAATAACCCGACTCCATCGTCCCAAGTCAGGCCCTCGTTGTTCATATCTACCTCTTGTATATTTCAGTGTGACGTATTGTAAAGCAGAACTTTCCATAGATAACTTAGACGCCAGTGGAAGCTGAGGACAGCAGGGGTCAATTTATGAATGGCGAGTCTATGTCTTATCAATGACTCTCATCCCTGACAATAAACGGTAATTTGCGGAAGGATTCTCTCAGCATCGTTACTAGTGGCTGCTCAATCATCCGTCTCATTTTATTTTTGTGCTGTTGAGTCTCATCACTGCTCGTTTCTGTTCATCAAAGTAATTTTACTTGTTTTGTAAATATATCTGTAATCAAACCACATTTTAGAGATGTATTCAACCAGCTGGTGTGTAAATAATAAAACAGTAATAATTTATTCAGTCTGTTTTCGTCTTGTTTTCATGTACTTGTCGCAGATTCTTTTTTTAACATTAGCAAAGAGATTAAATGCAGGGAAAAGTTAATTGGGAGGGTTTGGGTTGTTGTTGTTTTGTTTTACCTCTGAGCGGCACTTTTTTGCACACCATGGGCTAAATGGCCAGGTCGCATGGACCCCGAAGGCTCAGAGAAGGTTGGGGGAGGGGACCCATTGGAACAGCTGTTGGGAGACAGATGGTAGCCTCCCGTCAAGGCCATCCAGCGTGTTCTTTAACGTGCACAGGGTATGTGCACGTTAAAGACCACGGCTTAAAGTCCCATCCGACGGACGGCGGCCTTTCCAAGCCCATCGGTGTCAACTACTGACCGTGGGCAGGGCGGGGAATTTTGCGGAGATAAATCTCAACGCTGACTCAGCTGGGACTCGAACCTGGGAACTACAGATTACGAGCCTGGCGCGCTACCGACTGAGCCCCTAATTGGGAGGGCGAAAGTTTTACATTTAAGGTTAAAAAATTACATATCACCTCTGCCTAATATGGATTGTTTGGATTAGCTTACTTCTGAGCGGCACTTTTTGAACACATTGAGCGATATCAGAAGAGTCCCGAGGACTCGGAGAAGGTTGGGGACCCAATGGACAGGAGACAGATGGTAGTCTTCCGTCAAGGACATCGAGCCTGCTCTTTAACGCTCACAATGTATGGCTCTCCCGCACAAAAGGCCACGGCTTAATGTTTCATTTGACGGGCTGCCTTTCCAATTCCATCGGTGTTCCCTACTGACCAAGGACAAAGGGGGAGTTTTGCAGAGCCCAATGGACGATGCTCATTTTCGAAAAAGATGAAGTTTTTTTTTTAGCCCCGGATTAGGCATGGATGTGTGTGTCGTTTTTCTGCTGAGTCCTGCCATCCTCTCAGATCTCCTACTGTGGCATACAAACTGACAGGCTCCTGTCAGACCTCTGTGGCAAGCAGCTGCTTGAGGGGTATTTTTTTTTAGCAGTGGAATGGATGATGGGGAAAATGCAAGGAGTTATACAATCGATTCAATCGCCACGTATATTTAAGACGCATAAAACGAGACATGTATGACAAGCACTACCGCTGATGAATGGACTAGCTAATAGGTTTACCCAAACTTTCAAATTAACTTCAATATTATTATACCTGCTTTTCATACATTCACGCTAAGGAAAGTGAACACAATCAAATTATAGTATATTTATTCACTTGAATGAAATATTCAAAAAATTTGAACACTTCAATAAAAAATTACAGTGCAGAAAATTTAAAAAAAATAAGCCTTACATATCAATGGGTTGGATCTGCTTGAAACGTCTTGTTATTATCAGGAGATATCTCGGTAATTTATATCGGATGACTCGGCGAAGATGGAGGTGGCAGTTCCAGGGTTTCGTAAGGTCTGGCAACCTTTTAGAAATGGAAGGGTAAAATGAAATGGAAATATTTAAACGAAGTGGAAGGGTAAGATGAACTGGAAATGCCTCAATAAAGTGGAAGAATAGGATGAAATAGTAATATCTAAATGCAGTGGAAGGGTAAAATGAAATGGAAATATCTAAACGCAGTGGAAGGATAAGGGGAACTGGAAATACCTAAATGCAGTGGAAGGGTAAGATGAACTGGAAATGCCTAAATACAGTGGAAGGGTAGGATGAAATTTAAATATCTAAATGCAGTGGAAGGGTAAGAAAAACTGTAAATATCTAAACTCAGTGGAAGGATAAGATGAACTGGAAAATACATTGGAAGAATAAGATGAAATGGAAATATCTAAATGAAGTTGAAGGGTAAGGAGAACTGGAAATACCTAGATGTAGTGGAAGGGTAAGATGAACTGGAAATGCCTCAATAAAATGGAAAAATAAGATGAAATGGTAATATCTAAATGCAGTAAAATGATAAGATGAACTGGAAATGCCTAAATAAAGTGGAAGAAAAAGATGAAATGGAAATATCTAAATGAAGTTGAAGGGTAAAATGAAATGGAAATACCTAGATGCAGTGGAAGAGTAAGACGAACTGGAAATATCTAAATGCAGTGGAAAGGCAAGATGAACTGGAAATGCCTAAATGCCGTAGAAGGTTAAAATGAACTGGAAATACCTAAATGCAGTGGAAGGGTAAAATGAAATGGAAATATCTAAATGCAATGGAAGAGTAAGACGAACTGGAAATATCTAAATGCAGTGGAAAGGTAAGATGAACTGGAAATACCTAAATGCAATGGAAGCTGATATGAAAGCAGACTGTTGTTTCTTAAAAAACTTACAGTGGATCCCTGAGTTGAATTCTTCATCTTCATTTTGTACACGTCTTTGTATCATCTGAGAGATTTTCAACTTCCCTTCGCAGGTCTGATATTTGGGTCATTAGTGGCACCTGGCACAAGCCCGACCACAGATGATAGAAAGTAAACGAGACATGTATGACAAGCACTACCGCTGATGAATGGACGTAGCTAATAGGTTTACCCAAACTTTCAAATTAACTTCAATATTATTATACCTGCTTTTCATAAATTCACGCTAAGAAAAATGAATACAATCAAATTATAGTATATTTGTTCACTTGATTGAAATATTTTATTCAAAAGGTACACTGCAAAAAAAAAAGGTGTGCCCCGAAGGCTCAGGCCGTGTTTATGGTGCTATCATAAACCCGTGTAACATATTAATGAACATAACAGAGTAAGTTATTAACCTATTACCATTTTATGATGTAAAGTAACACAATATTTTGGCGTAAGATTACACCGAAAAAAAGAATATCTAACACCTGAAACAAGTAACACCATATTCTGCTGTAACCATTCACCCCTAAAGTGAAATCTTAACATCACGAAAGGCATTAAAATAACACCAATGTGGCGTTACTTTACACAGGAAACTGGTGTAAAGTAAAACCACATTCAGGTGAAAGTTTACACATGAAAAGTAGGGAGACCATACGACCTCATTTTCAGGGGACAGCCCCTGGAAACAGTCTCTGTCCCCGCCATATAAATGCCTCCAGAAGGGTCACGGAATTCGGTTTCAGATATTTTTTAAACATTAAATTCACTGTAGAGCTTGAGTAGATCTATATCAATGGAATAGTAGTGGCAACACTGTTATAAAAAGATTTCTGTCGCAATGCAGGTGACTGAAAAAAGGAGACTAGACACCAGTAGAGAGGGGCGGGGGTGGCTCAGTCGGTAGCGCGCCAGGCTCGTAATCTGTAGTTCCCAGATTCGAGTCCCAGTTGGGTCAGCGTTGAGATTTATCTCCGCAAAATTCCCCGCCCTGGCCACGGTCAGTAGGGGACACCGATGGGCTTGGAAAGGCCGCCGTCCGTCGGATGGGACGTTAAGCCGTGGCCCCGTGTGCGGGAGAGCCATACCCTGTGCACGTTAAAGAACACGCTGGATGATCTTGACGGGAGGCTACCATCTATCTCCCAACAGCTGTTCCAGTAGGTCCCCTCCCCCAACCTTCTCTGAGCCTTCGGGGTCCTTGTGACCTGGCCATTTAGCCCATGGTGTGCAAAAAAGTGCCGCTCAGAGGTAAAAACAACCCGACAACACCAGTAGAGAATGCATGTCTTTCTTCTACTTGGTGACACCATCGTGTGCTTTATGGTTGTCGGTGTCTTAATTACTATGCAAGTTGTTAAGTCTCATCTCTGTTTTAAAAGATTTCGACGCCATGCAGTTCCCCAGATGTGTGACCGACAGGCCCCAAATTTGGAGCATTAAAGCGAAACTTAATACCAGAACGTATCAATTGCAATTCTTAATCCCATGCGTGACTGCCTGTGAACGAAGAAATCAGTGAAGCAAATTTCCCTTTTCATCGAATTGAAATAATTTTTTTCAAACATGAATTTAATATGAACGGATGAGTTGGGTTGTTTTACCTCTGAGCGGCACTTTTTTTGCACACCATGGGCTAAATGGCCAGGTCACATGGACCCCGAAGGCTCAGAGAAGATTGGGGGAGGGGACCCACTGGAACAGATGGTAGCCTCCCGTCAAGGCCATTCAGCGTGTTCTTTAACGTGCATAGGGTATGGCTCTCGAGAGAGATGGTAGCCTCCCGTCAAGGCCATTCAGCGTGTTCTTTAACGTGCATAGGGTATGGCTCTCGAGACAGATGGTAGCCTCCCGTCAAGGCCATTCAGCGTGTTCTTTAACGTGCATAGGGTATGGTTCTCGAGACAGATGGTAGCCTCCTATCAAGGCCATTCAGCGTGTTCTTTAACGTGCACAGGGTATGGCTCTCGCGCACATGGGGTCATGTCCCATCCGACGGACGGCGGCTTTTCCAAGCCCATCGGTGTCACCTACTAACCGTGGGCAGGGCGGGGAATTTTGCGGAGATAAATCTCAACGCTGACCCAGCTGGGACTCGAACTTGGGAACTACAGATTACGAGCCTGGCGAGCTACCGACTGAGCAACTCCCGCCCCTTGACGGATTACAAATCACATTTAAAAGAAATCACCGTCAAAGTTTTGTCGCAATTGAAAACAAATTTTCGTATCTCTTGTGAAATCTAGTTCAAAACTTGTCGAAAATGAAAATATTTTTCGGAAAATCTATTTTTAAAGAAAATACAGTAACAGTGATTTTTGTTAATTAACCTAGACTATTTAACTATTATTAAGGGTTATTAGTAAGGGCTATTATTATTATGTGCAGTAATATTAGTTAAATAGTAGGTCTAAATAAAATAGATTCTGTACTTTTTTAACAATAGATATCGAAAACAATTTTTACATTTTCATGAAAAGTCATTTTCAGATTAGATTTTAGAAGCCCTCTGATCTTTATCTTTAAATCTGGCCCCTAACAAAAAGTTGAATCATATAAAATTTCGCAATTGTCCGTATCTTCTCTAAATCTAGTCACCCTGCTTTAAAGCGAAATTTAATACCAGAACGTATCAAGCTAATGACCTGACATGTGATCAGGAGGTCGTGGGTTCAGATCCCCACCCTGCCCAAGACAATTTTTCGTCTACACCCATCTGGATCCTGTTTATTTAAAACTACCTAACAACGTTAAGTACTCAGTATGTGGCGTTTACATTATTGCTGTTGTTTAACATTTGAAACGAAATATTTTATTGCTTTACAATAATATTTCGCCTGGTAGTTATGAATCATCATGAAATAAATAAAGAGATAATGAAAAAAAAAGAAAGAAAAAAATTTCCGTCCTTCTTACGTATTAAATATTTTTTAATTATTACGAAATAGCGGAATAAAATTAAATACAGAATTCAAGAACGAGAAATTGTCAAGTTAAATGTGCAATTCAAAAAAAAAAGGATTTTGCTTCATGGACAGTGTTAGGTTACACTACAATATGGTGTTAAGTATGAAATATCCTACATATCCAGCCGAGATAAGTTTTAATTTATCTCTAAACACAAGAAAGAAGAATATCTACAGAAAACAAAATACAAACATTAGCTCGAACTAAATCTGAAGGGTTGGGTTGTTTTACTTATGGTTTATGAGCTAAATTGGCAGTTCACATGAACCTAAAGGGCTGAGTTGGGTTGTTTCACCTCTGAGCGGCACTTTTTTGCACACCATGGGCTAAATGGCCAGGTCACAAGGACCCCGAAGGCTCAGAGAAGGTTGGGGGAGGGGACCCACTGGAACAGCTGTTGGGAGACAGATGGTAGCCTCCCGTCAAGGCCATCCAGCGTGTTCTTTAACGTGCACAGGTTATGGCGCTCCCGCACACGGGGCCACGGCTTAACGTCCCATCCGACGGACGGCTGCCTTTCCAAGCCCATCGGTGTCCCCTACTGACCGTGGGCGGGGAATTTTGCGGAGATAAATCTCAACGCTGACCCAGCTGGGACTCGAACCTGGGAACTACAGATTACGAGCCTGGCGCGCTACCGACTGAGCCACCCCCGCCCCACCTAAAGGGCTGAGAGAAGGATTAGGAAAGGAGACACACTGGACAGATGGAAGCTTCCCATTAAAGCCATCCAGTGTATTTTTAACGTGTACAAAGTATGGCTCTGCTGCACACAGAATCACGGCTTTATGTCCCATATCACGGATGGCGACCTTTTCAAGCCCAGGATGAGGGGCAGTGGAGAAAACTCTCAATGCTGGCACAGATGGGTCTCGAACCTGGAAACTACAGATTACGAACGGGCCAGCTGTCGATTGAGTCACCCACGCTCCTTCGCAAGATGTGTAACATGAGGATTAAGGGTGCCAAATAATTTGGAAGAAATGCTACAAGGGGAGGGAGGCAGGCTGAGAAATCTGGAAGAAATGTAACACGGGAGAGGAGGGTGATCAAGAAATTCGGAATAAAGCATAAGTTGACTGGAGAAGGATGATCGAGAAATTAGGAGGAAGTGTAATGTGGGGTGGGGGGAGGTTGGATGAGAAATTAAGAATTGTAACACTGAGGGAGGTATGACGAAGAAGTTCAGAAGCGAGGGAGAAGGTTCGGGAGGGAGTGTAGCATGAAGGAGGAGGATGAATGATAAATCAAGAGGAAGTGTAACATGGGGGAAGAGGATGGCTAAGAAATCAAGAGGAAGTGTATCATGAGGGAAGAGGATGGCTGAGAAATCAAGAGAAAGTGTATCATGAGGGAAGAGGATGGATGATAAATCAAGAGAAAGTGTATCATGAGGGAAGAGGATGGCTGAGAAATCAAGAGGAAGTGTATCATGAGGGAAGAGGATGGCTGAGAAATCAAGAGAAAGTGTATCATGAGGGAAGAGGATGAATGATAAATCAAGAGAAAGTGTATCATGAGGGAAGAGGATGGCTGAGAAATCAAGAGGAAGTGTATCATGAGGGAAGAGGATGGATGATAAATCAAGAGAAAGTGTATCATGAGGGAAGAGGATGGATGATAAATCAAGAGAAAATGTAACATGGGGGAAGAGGATAGTTGAGAAAACAAGAGGAAGCGTAACATATGCGAAGATGATGGTTGAGAAATTAAGAGGTAATGTAACATAGAGGAAAATAGAAATTCGGAAGAAAAGTAGCGTGGAAGGAAGGCGGCCAAGGAATTCCTGAAAGGTGTAATAAGGAGGAGACAGGTGCAAAAATTAGAAAAAAAGAGTTGATATCGTTCACGCAAAATCATTAAACTTCTCTTACTTGAAAGCACTATCCAATGAAGCCATCATTTTTTTTTGTACAATTATTATCATCTTCTTAACATCTTGATTTGTATAAATTTTGGCACAATCATGTTTTTACAGTCACTGACTAATTTATACAAAACGCTCTGCGTTTTTCGCCATATTTCACTTCACAACAAAGCAATAAAGGGCGTCCTGCTCTAAAACTCCACGGAAGACGAGTAGCACATGTCCTGCTGACAGTGAACACAACGCCCAATAAGACCACCCAAAGGCCGCTTCTTGAACATTGCCCAACTTTTGCAACCACTTGCACTTGTCAAAATCGTTTCGAGCTAACGGTTTCAGGGGGAAAATGTTCCAGGTATATTGCGATGGAGGAGTCGCTTCCATTTGCTTCTCTGCTTCCAGGCGTTGACTCACAGGGCGGAGAGTTGCCCGAACTTCTGCGAAGTAGAGCTTAGGGTGGAGATTGTTTAAACCGACGTAGATGCACTGGAAATATCAGTCACAAGCTTTTTATGCTGATGTAATGACATCGAAACTACTTCAAAGAAGTGGGGCGGGGGTGGCTCAGTCGGTAGCGCGCCAGGCTCGTAATCTGTAGTTCCCAGGTTCGAGTCCCAGCTGGGTCAGCGTTGAGATTTATCTACGCAAAATTCCCTGCCTACAGTCAGTAGGAGACACCGATGGGCTTGAAATAGGCCGCCGTCCGTCGGATGGGACGTTAAGCCGTGGCCCGGTGTGCGGGAGATCCATACCCTGTGCACGTTAAAGAACACGCTGGATGGCCTTGACAGGAGGCTATCATCTGTCTCCCAACAGCTGTTCCAGTGGGTCCCCTTCCCCAACCTTCTCTGAGCCTTCGGGGTCCATGTGACCTGGCCATTTAGCCCATAGTGTGCAAAAAAGTGCCGCTCAGAGGTAAAACAACCAAACCCAACTTCAAAGAAGCGGCATACTTAGGTCTAAATTTTTTCAGGTGGCCTCTATGGGTAAACTCTTGCAATTTTAGGGTCACACCAAACACACTGCTCCTAACGAAACTACTAGATTTCCGTATTGTGGCAATGGGAAACTAACTTCGAAGCACTATAACTTCTAAAATATGCATTGAATGGAAAAATGTGGCTAAAGATAAAATAAGGATGATAATCAATATTTTTATATATCGATTTTCAACAATATTTATCCAGTATTTGAAGAGTTTTGGAAGCTGTAATATTTAAGAACGGGTTGGGTTGGGTTGTTTTACCTCTGAGCGGCACTTTTTTGCACACCATGGCCAGATCACATGGACCCCGAAGGCTCAGAGAAGGTTGGGGGAGGGGACCCACTGGAACAGCTGTTGGGAGACAGATGGTAGCCTCCCGTCAAGGCCATCCAGCGTGTTCTTTAACGTGCACAGGGTATGGCTCTCCCATACACGGGGCCACGGCTTAACGTCCCATCCGACGGACGGCGGCCTTTCCAAGCACATCGGTGTCCCCTACTGACCGTGGGCAGGGCGGGGAATTTTTGCGGAGATAAATCTCAACGCTGACCCAGCTGGGGCTCGAACCTGGGAACTACAGATTACGAGCCTGGCGCGCTACCGACTGAGCCACCCTCGCCCATTTAAGAACGGTCTAAGGGACCTGGGTTCGAGCCCCGGGTAAGGCATGGCTGTTTGTGTCGTTTTTCTGCTGAGGACCTGCCATCCTCTCAGACCTTCTACTTTGGCATATAAACTGACAGGCTCCTGTCAGACCTCTGTGGCAAGCAGCTGCTTGAGGGGGTATTTATTATATATATAATGTGTCATAAGAATTTTCTTCCGATTTTAATTAAACCTTAAATAATAAATATGGTTTCCAGCCATTTAATAAACTAAATATATATTTTATAAATTTGTGTAATGATTATTTCAATATTAGATAGTTAAGAACGTTTTTTAATTAAACTAGATAATTTATTATTAAATATTTCATCTTCCCTAATTCTATGAATACTGAAAGAATAACGTTGAAAATTGAGACTTTAATGCTTTGATTATTATTTTAAATTTATTTTCAGTCACATTTTAAATGCATATTTTTAACCACAGAACTTTAATATTTCGAAAAGGAGGTGTATTCGTATAAGCATCAATGATAATTTTAATTTTATTTGGGAGGGCCTCTGGGGAGGGGTTATGTTTGTTCTTGCCCCTCCTGAGTCGAAAATCCTATACTTCAGTTACTAACAAAAGTTTTCAGATATATCTAATGCCAAATTCTTTTAGTCATCTTAACAGCCGTTTCACTTCTATACAACGAATTCTGTTCCTTTTAATATTTGGCATCTAGTTCTTTGAATGTTTGTCGTCTTTTCCTTTTTACCTTTGGTGCCCTTTCTTTTTTTTTGTCATATTTCTATAATATTTGGCATCTATTTTTCTGAATGTTTGGCATCTTTTTCGTTTTACATTTGGTATTCTTTCTTTTTTATTTGGCATATATCTATAATATTTGGCATCTATTTTTTTAATATTTGACATCTATTTCTTTTACTATTTTGCATCTATTTATCCTACCCATTTATCCTTTGAATATCTGATATTGAAATTGATCGATATTGATTGAAATATACGATATCTCTTCATCTAAATCAGGCACGTCCAACCCGTAGCTCCTTGCGAAACATAAAACAAATCATCCATATATCGACCTGGCTCATTTATTCCGATTTTTTTAATCAAAATTTTTAGGTGCATAAATAAACGATTTTTCCGATTCACAGTGCTCATTAAAAATGGATATTTTTTTTAATGAAGATAATTTAACGATGCCTTAAAAATATTTTTTTACCAATCATTATTCATTAGAAATGTACGTTTTCGTTTTTCAGTAGAGAATTTTTTCTGCTCCTCTTTAAAGGCATCTACATATTTTTCCTAGTGTCTCCTTACTAAATTTCGGTTGACACTCCTGTTTTAAGTGATTCACTAAATATTCTCCGCTGTCAATGTAAATCCCTAGACAGGGGCACACCGAAGGGGGAGAGGCTGTCTGACTTCACCTTCCCTCTACATCTCAAACTAAAACAGAAAAGAAATTATTTACGATATTTTTAGTCACATAAGATGCGCAGGCTTATAAGATGCACACCTTTTCAGCAGGGTATAGTTAAGATAAAAGCTTTTCTCTATGTATTGAAGCATTTAACGTTGTTTTGGACTCCATAATTTTGAAAAACTTCGCTCCATCCAACCAAAAATTCGATGAGCGCGACTGACCTTTGACATCCCCATCACAACCCCCAAAAAATATACCCCATGAAGCAGTTGCTTGCCACAGAAGTCTGACAGGAGCCTGTCAGTTTTTACGTCATAGAGAAGGTCTGTCAGGAAGACGAGACCTCATCAGAAAGACAGCACAAACATCCATGCTTCCCTTGGGCTCGAATCAGTAACTAAGAGTTTCAACATTTGTTTTCATTTTCCTTTTACAACTTTATAATCCTCCATAAAAAATAAAAATAAATACCCTATCAAGCACTGCTTGCCACACAGGAGCTTGCCAGTTTAATACGCAATAGCAGAAGGTCTGTGAGGATGGAGGGACCTCGCTAGAAAAAACGATACGAACATCCATGTCTTATCTAGGACTCGAACCCAGGTCCCTTAAATCAGTAGCCATGCGCGCTAACCACTCGGCCAGGGGACGGCAAAAAATAATAAATATCTCCTCAAGAAGCTGCTTGCTGCAGAGGTCTGACAGAAACCTATCAGTTCAATACGCCATAGCAGAATATCTACGAGGAAGGCGCAACCTCAGCAGAAAAACGACACAAACATCCATTTTGGAACCCTATTTATACTGGACTCGAACTCAGGGCCCTTGGATCAGTAGCGAAGCTCGCTAACCACTCATTCTGCCACTAGATGGCCGGAATTCTCTAAAGGTGTGAATTAAAACCATTGGAAGATGCGGAATATGCGAATCCTAATATTTCTTTAGTCGTTGTCTAATCGAAAATCAATATCTCGTTTAGTTCTAAAAACATAAAAGTTGAATTTCTACGAAAAGAGAGACAAGATTTTTTCTGAATATGAACACAAACACTTCCTTTTTGGGATCAATAGATGAGCCACGTATAAGGTTGGGTTGTTTTACCTCTGAGCGGCACTTTTTTGCACACCATGGGCTAAATGGCCAGGTCACATGGACCCCGAAGGCCAGAGAAGGTTGGGGGAGGGGACCACTGGAACAGCTGTTGGGAGACAGATGGTAGCCTCCCGTCAAGGCCATCCAGCGTGTTCTTTAATGTGCACAGGTTATGGCGCTCCCGCACACGGGGCCACGGCTTAACGTCCCATCCGACGGACGGCCGCCTTTCCAAGCCCATCGGTGTCTCCTACTGATCGTGGGGAGGGCGGGCCAAAATATTACAGAATTTATACGTTATGTCAGTGGGAATCTAACTTCGAAGTTCTATTACTTCTGAAATATGCAATTTAATGGGAAAATATGACTGAAGATAAAATAATGATCAGAATCAAATCTATTAAAAACTCGATTTTCAACAATAATCGTTCACTAAAAAGTATGGAGTGTTTAGCAAGAAATTTTCTTGTTTTATTAAAAATCATTCATAACACTCTAATATAGAAATAATCATTACGCAGACTTCTAAAATATATATTTATTTTATTTAATTGTTGGAGACAATACTTATTATTTAAGGTTGAATTAATTTCTAAGGAAAATTCTTTGACGCATTACTATTCTTAAATGTTCCAGCTTCCAAAACTCTACAAATACTGAGCGAATATAATTGAAAATCGAGATATAAATAGATTTATTATCATCTTTAATTTTTCCATTAAAAGCACATTTTAGTAGTTATAGAGCTTCGATATAAGCCAGCGTTACAACCTAGATATTTAGGCTTGCAATAGACCAGATGGACAGGTAAAAGTGAGATACTTAAAAATAACTCTAAATTTCTCTTTTCAAGCAGGGAGGATGGAAAGCATCTCCAAGGAGCAGGTTTGCTTCTCAGCAGACACGCCAGTGATGCTCTTCTAGGATACTGCTGTATTAATGAAAGATTTCTTACAGCAAAATTTAAAACAAAAATTAAAGGCTTGAATGTTATCTGTTATTATGCCCCCACAGAGGACTCTGATGAGAACGAGAAGGATACGTTTTACAGCCAACTACAGGATATTTTGAATTCTGTGAAGGAGATATTTCTCTTGTGCTAGGTGACTTCAATGCTAAAGTTGGTACTCACTCTAATCTTTGGGCAGGAGTTTTAGGTCCCTTTGGTATTTGTTATTATTTTGTTATTATGGTTGATTGTTAGATCATATGGAATAGCTGATAAGTTAGTGTAATGAAAGCTCTCTATAATAACACTGAGTCGTGTGTAAGAGTTGGTACGTTTTTCAACGATTGGTTTAGCATTGCTAGTGGAGTTAGACAAGGATGCATTTTGTCTTATTTTCTGCTTTGTTTGGTTATTGATTGTGTTATGCGAAATTCTTTGCAAGGGAAAGATTTTGGCCTTAAATGGTCTAGAGATTTCAAAATTTCTGTGTTAGATTATGCAGATGATTTGGCCCTGTTGGCTAATGATGTAGATGAGATGAATTCTTTCATTAGGGTTGTTCATGAGGATGATAATGGTTTGGTGATAAACATAAAAAAAAATTAAAGTGATGAAAATTGGTCAGACAGATGGTGCTTCGGTTGCTTTAAATGGTTGCACTCTTGAGCAAGTGTCTCAGTTTAATTATCTTGGGAGCTATGTAACAGATACTGGTGATGTGCGGCATGAGATAAATAGAAGAATAGGGATTGCCGCTGGGACTTTTAAGAATCTATGGAGAGTGTGGAAAAATAGGCGTATACACATAAAGACTAAAATTAGGCTGTATAATAGTTTGATTCTTTCTAAGGTTAGTTATGGTAGCGAAACATGGACTATTTGTAAGCAGGTTAACAAGAAACTTGATGCCTTTAATTCTAGGGCATTAGGTGATTTGGCTTTGTAAGTAATGATGAAGTTAGAAGAAGGAGTCATCAACCTTCTTTGAACAGCATATTTTGCAGAGAGAGACTGCGTTGGTTTGGCCATGTTGCCCGTATGATAGCTGCAAATTAGCAAACAGGATTATGAGCAGTGTGCCTAAAGGTTTCAGAAAAAGGGGAAGACCTAGGAAGCGATGGACAGACAATATCAAATAGAACCTTGCTAGAATTGGACTAGAGTGGCCAAATGCAGCAGCAGTAGTTGAGAACAGACATGTCTGGAGAGGAAAATTACACCTTCTGGTTGGACCTCTGTAGCCCATGGCTGCATGAGAATTTTGTATGTATGTAGAGCTTCGAAATTAGCTTCCCATTGAATGTAACATTGAAACACCCTATCTTGGTATACGCAGCTGGTAACGAATTGTGAGCACTCTTCTATTTTTTTCTAAAAAGAGAATATTTTATCAAAAGGAGTTTCCAGGATTTCCCATGTTTCCATCCATAAACATCGCACTTTGAGGGTTCTTTTCAAACCCTCTAAATGTAAATTTTGGACCGCACAAATTGAAAGTTGTTGGAAAAACAAAGTTTTATTCGGTTGGTTTAGTTCACACAATGAACTAAATGGTCAGCTCACAAAGACCCCCAAGGGCTCAGAGTAGTTTGGGGAAGAGGATCCAGTGGATATCTATTAGGTGACAGATGAAAACATCCTGTCAAGACCATCCAACGTGCACAGAGAACGGCTCTCTCTTGCAATAAGGAGAGGCGACTTAACGTCTCATCCGACAGATGTCCTGTCAAAGTACATCGGCCTTTTCTTACCAAGAGCAGAGCTGGAGATAGCTGAAATAAATCTGAAACAGGCAGAGTTGATACTCGAACCTGGGAGCTACAGATTACAAGCCGGCGCACTACCTGTGAGTGTGCTCTCCCGAAAAAAAGTATATATTCAAGTAAATATCAAAATGAGAGTGAATTTTTCTAAAAGGAGTTCTTTATGAATAAAGCAGGTTAAATTTCACAAAGCTGGAAGAAAAACTTGTTCTTTCACGTATCAAGAGTCAGATTGGATTGGATTGTTTTACCTCTGAGCGGCACTTTTTTGCACACCATGGGCTAAATGGCCAGGCCACAAGGACCCCGAAGGCTCAGAGAAGGTTGGGGGAGGGGACCCACTGGAACAGCTGTTGGGAGACAGATGGTAGCCTCCCGTCAAGGCCATCCAGCGTGTTCTTTAACGTGCACAGGGTATGGCTCTCCCGCACACAGGGCCACGGCTTAACGTCCCATCCGACGGACGGCGGCCTTTTCAAGCCCATCGGTGTCCCCTACTGACCGTGGGCAGGGCGGAGAAATTTTGCGGAGGTAAATCTCAACGCTGACCCAGCTGGGACTCGAACCTGGGAACTACAGATTACGAGCCTGGCGCGCTACCGACTGAGCCACCCCACGCCCCTCAAGAGTCAGAATTCAGCTGTATACTTGGACAAGGAGTCGGTGCACTAAATTGGCCTATATTGACGATATTTTCTTGCAGCGCAATGAACTGAATACAAGCATACAAAATGGGGACGATAACATACGTGCAGAAAGGGTTCATATGGGAAGATTCGAGTAAATATTTCCTCCGGTAAAGTGTAAAAGATCCTAGTTTGTGCTTATTGGTCTGGAGGTTGACTCCATTTTTATAAGCGTTGTCACACAAATAGAATTTACTTCCAGAATTTTCTATTGATGCTCTTACACATTAAGATAAACTGAAGTGTTTTTTGTATCATCTTCCACATGTTTGTTGTACAGTGCAGAAAAAATAAAATACATGCAGAGTTTTTGTTCTTCATTTTTCAAGAACAAATTAATTCAAAATTTGATGGGTCTAAATAAACCGAAGACTTATTAAAAACAAAACTAAGAAATGGACTATTGTTTTTTATTTTGTTGTAGATATTCAACTTTTGGTTTTTGTAGCTCTTTAGGTCCCAGGTTCGAATCCCGAGAGGGTCAGTTTTGAGATTTACCTCCGCCCTGTCCACGCTATCCTCGGTCAGAAACGGGACACCGATGGGCTTCGGAAGACAGTCATCCGTCAGATTGGGACGTAAAGCTGTGACACAGTGTGCCTGTGCATGTTAGAGAACACGCTGGATGGATTTGACGGGAGGGTATGATATGTCTCCTAATAGCTGGCCAGTGGGTCCTCTTCACCAACCTTGTCTGTGCCCTTGGGGTTCTTGTGACGTGGCCGTTTAGATTATCGTGTGCAAAACAAGTGTCGTTAAGAGGTAGCAAATATGACATCAAATCCGCCGTTGAAGTTTGGTCACAATAGGTGGACAGACATACAGGACAGGAGAAACATCCGTGCGTGGTACTACTGTTGGTGTCTCTTTAACTCCACGTTACCAAATTTCTGATCAACAGATCCATGCGCGTAATGGTGACAAATGCACAATCAACCAAATAAACATACGGACACATTGGGGCGGGGGTGGCTCAGTCGGTAGCGCGCCAGGCTCGTAATCTGTAGTTCCCAGGTTCGAGTCCCAGCTTGGTCAGCGTTGTGATTTATCTCCGCAAAATTCCCCGCCCTGCCCACGGTCAGTAGGGGACACCGATGGGCTTGAAAAGGCCGCCGTCTGTCGGATGGGACGTTAAGCCGTGGCTCCGTGTGCGGGAGAACCATATCCTGTGCACGTTAAAGAACACGCTGGATGGCCTTGACGGGAGGCTACCATCTGTCTCCCAACAGCTGTTCCAGTGGGTCCCCTCCCCCCAACCTTCTCTGAGCCTTCGGAGTCCTTGTGGCCTGGCCATTTAGCCCATGGTGTGCAAAAAAGTGCCGCTCAGAGGTAAAACAATCCAATCCAATACGGACACATTTCTTATCATACATAAATTCGCTTCATTCCCAAATAAACCCCATTTGACTTTCCTCACCAAGAGATCTAATACTTTCATCTCCAGTTGCATTACAAAAATAACACCCGTTTAACACCGTTGTACTTTCTCTGCAACTACACACGACGACAAACCATCCGTGTCTTATGCGACCGCATCTTACCGCATCACTGATGCTTTTCCACATTGTCTAGTGGACACAGCAGCGGCTGCCAACGCTGATTCTCCCACCCACCAAACATTATCTGCTTCTAAATGAGTCCATCCCACAGACCACAGAAAGGGCCAACTGCCACACCTCCTATTTCCACCTCTTGTAGCATTACCGCTTCTTTCCTTAGCACATACATCCTGTCAGCTGCGCCGTATGTTTACTGCCGCGGCTCTCCGCAGTGGGCAGGGCTCATCGAGCGGCGCACATTAACGCTCTCAGGATGGGCGAAAAACTTCACACTTCTGAGTAAATGGGTCCGTGCGTGACGTTTGCTGACGCTGCGGCGGTCTTTGATGTGCACCGACCCTCTGCGTCAGCTGTTATTACACGGGACACGGAAAAAAAATGCGATTTTTGTCTGATATTGACCAAAAACGTCTACAGAAGTAGGTAATATAATTGCTGAATTTATGTCACTTGGGTATTACATTGCAGTTACGTTGGAAAGAATCTGTTAAAGTAAAATTCATCTCATAAGTGTAGTTTCATTTTTACATCTTTTTTTTTTGGGGGGGGGGAGGGGTATGGAAATAAATTCATACAATATACTATTAAACAATGATTTGTTATTTTTACTTTTACTCTTGAAATAGTTGCTTGACACAGAGGTCTAACAGGATCCCGTCAGTAGATCTCTGAGGGCGGGGGTGGCTCAGTCGGTAGCGCGTCAGGCTCGTAATCTGTAGTTCCCAGGTTCGAGTCCCAGCTGGCCCAGCGTTGAGATTTATCTCCGCAAAAATTCCCCGCCCTGCCCACGGTCAGTAGGGGACACCGATGGACTTGGAAAGGCCGCCGTCCGTCGGATGGGACGTTAAGCCGTGGTCCCGTGTACGGGAGAGCCATACCCTGTACACGTTAAAGAACACGCTGGATGGCCTTGACGGGAGGCTACCATCTGTCTCCCAACAACTGTTCCAGTGGGTCCCCTCCCCCAACCTTCTCTGAGCCTTCGGGGTCCATGTGACCTGGCCATTTAGCCCATGGTGTGCAAAAAAGTGCCGCTCAGAGGTAACCCAACCCAAGTAGATCTCTGAGCGGATAACAAAAGTTCTATCCACATCTGCACTGTCTTATCCGCAAATCTTTATCAGTATCCGTGAATATTGGTTACTTAATAACCGTTGAAGTTTTGCAAATGTGTGAGATGTGATGTATTTTTGCTAGTAAAAACATCAGGTAAATGGTGTATTAATGACTTATCAGTCATTAATAACTGAAATGAATTATTAATCATTAATAACTGTCATATAATTAACTGAAAAAATACACTTTGATAAAAAAAAAATAGCCTCTTTATAGCAAAATATCATAAATGCAAAAATTTTCATGCAGCCATTTGTACGGAGGCCAGTTACAAAAATATGCTTTAGTAAATATCCAATAAAAATCTACCAGAAAGTCATTTTGCAAATTCTTCCGAGTTATTTTTTGCTCTTTTAAATGCAGTTATCCGTGATTATGTGAAGATAATCCTTTTCATTACCATTTACATATCACTAAGCAAACTTTGCGATCGTCACTACTGAAATTTTCATAGATAAATATCACAACAATAATAACTGCACAACACTCGAGTACTTTTTTAGCTTATATTTCGCGTCTTTAAAATGAAATTAGTTTTTTTTCCTTAATTGTGGCTTTATCTCAATGTAGTTTTTCCTCTTTGAAGGGAATATCATCATTTAATATGCAAATCAGTTTTCGTTACCAATACCTCAAGTAGTTGTTTTTCACTCATGCCAGCTATCAATAATACAGTAGAATAAGTAGTAATTTTCGGCGCCAATGCATCTATAGAGAGAGAGAACATGAGACATTATATCACCCCATGAAGATTATGGAAAGGGACTGTTTTGGTGGGAGTGATTTGTTGGTCTGGGGAGGTCTCCCTATCAATAGCTGCACTGACCTAATAAGTCTTCTCAAGAGGGACTCTAACTGCCTTAAGATGCAGAGATGAGATCCTAGAGCCACACCTGAGACTTTTTTTGAGAGGTCATTGGTTAGAATTTATTTTTATGGATGATAAAACTCTTTCACATGTAGCTCAGATAGCGGAGGAATACCTTGAGAGTGAAGATACCCAGAGAATGGATTGACCAGCGAGATCCTCTGATCTAAATCCCATTGAACATGCATGAGATGCTTTGGGAAGGCGAATTGAAAGTCGTAAATCCCCTTCGGAGACTGTTCATGGGTTGATGAATGCTCTTACAGAGGAGTGGGATTTGATGCCTTCTGCATTGTTAGAAACTTTATTAGAAACATGAGATCTCGTTGTGCAAGTTGTATTGCTGTTAGGAGTAATCATGATCCTTACTAAATAACGTTAACTTCAATATCCGATGTGATCTATAAACTGGAAAAATTTCCGATATATTCTTTGATTGGAAATTAATTTTATAAAAATAAAATAATAAATACTCCCTCAAGCAGTTGCTTGCCACAGAGGTCTGACAGGAGCTTGTCAGTTTATATGCCACAGTAGAAGATCTGAGAGGATGGCAGGACCTCAGCAGAAAACAACACGAACATCCATGCCTTACCCGGGGCTCGAACCCAGGTCCCGTAGATCAGTAACCAAGTGCGCTAACCACTCGGCCACGGGACGGCTTAAAATAAATACTCCTTCAAGCAGTTGCTTGCCACAGAGGTCTGACAGGAGCCTGTCAGTTTATTTGCCATAGTAGGAGATCTGAGAGGATGGCAGGACCTCAGCAGAAAAACGACACACATCCATGCCTAATCCGAGGCTCGAACCCAGGTCCCTTAGATCAGTAGCCAAGCGTGCTAACCACATAACTGGATAAATATTCCGATAGATCATTGTTTCAAATGTAAATATTAATATACGTGATATTAAATATCCTCTAAAACTTTCGTTAAATTCTAAAAAAGATTCTTTGAGATATTCGCATTTTTGTCCAACCTCCTTAAATTATGAATAGTTATATTTACAAAGCCGTCCCGTGGCCGAGTGGTTAGCACGCTTGGTTATTGATCTAAGGGACCTGGGTTCGAGCCCCGGATTTAGGCATGGATGTGTGTGTGTGTGTCGTTTTTCTGCTGAGGTCCTGCCATCCTCTCAGATCTCCTACTGTGGCATATAAACTGACAGGCTCCTGTCAGACCTCTGTGGCAAGCAGCTGCTTGAGTGGGTATTTATTTATATTTACAAAGACTTTGGTCAGGTTTCTCTTGGAAAGTTGCCTTTATCCCCTCTCATGAGTTAAGAGGCGAATCATTGCTGTCAATGCAAACCACGTGACCCTCACAACATATTATTATTTATTACTATTATTTACTAATATATAATCTCGTGCGAAAACGAAGGACGGATGGAAGAAAACACGAAAATTAGATCGCAGAAAAATAATAATAATAAAAATACTCCTCAAGCAATCCGTTTGTCACCGTGGTCTGGTAAAAACCTCTCAGAATAATTCGACTTATAAAGGATCTGTGAGAAAGGGCACATTTCATCAGTACAATAACATTCATGCGTTTAAAAGGATTCGAACCTAGAACCTTTTGCTTCGTAGCCAATCACACTGACCGCTAGGCCACTGTGACGGTAAACAACCAATAAAATGGACTGCAGCAGAAAAATAAAGAAAAAGAGATAAGATGGAGCACAGGATGATGGAATACAATAAGAGTAAAGATAGAACAGAAGGAATAACGTCAAAAACTGAGTTCATATCTCTGACTCCTCCTCTTAAAAGATAAGACAAAATTCCGGGAGAAGCTTTCTCTTCTTTTTTTGCCCCATAAGATATTGATGCCTTTCCTTTCTGCTGCTGCAGTCGGTTGGAAGCGAACGAGCCTCGGTAATGAGTCGATACCATGGCAACCGAGCTTCTCCTGCGCTTCTCTGCCTGCCTCCCGCAGTCAATGCGCAGTGAGCAAATTAATTCGAATCACTGGTGCCCACTGTGGCTCTGCAATCACTGCCGGACTCCACCCTTTGCCTGAAGACTCATGGGACCTCATCTCATTTCGCTAATGGAGACGAAGCACGGCCATAATTGCGCTGAATTCTCTGCAACAAACATGGAAAGCAAAGTTCCGAAGAAGCGATAAGTTCCGCATTTTTGTTCATTCTTTCGCCTGCGTTGCTCAGCATTTTTTTGGGGGCTTGTAGTATATCAGTTTTTAACTGATTAGAAAGAGTTTTTAAATATTAATATCACGGTGATTTTTTTTTTTGCTTTTCATTGTAAGTTTTTGTTGCTTTGCTGAAATAAAAATTATCTTTTTTGCATAAGTAATTAGAGAAGTATGCGGTGTTTATAAATTCTGTATCATTTGTTATTTTTTTTTCTTCTCATTTGGCATCTCTGAGTGTTACAAATGATACAAGAGGTGCTTCTGAGAAAATATATATGATTTTTTTTTAATTCACTTCATATATATTTAGAAATTATGAAGAGAAATAAAAAACGAAAAGAACGCCAAAGGAAAGATTGCCAAAATAATTCCAAAAGAAGGATGGCCAAAGGAAGGATGGCGGTCAGAAATAGCTCCAAGGCGAAAAGGATTCCAAAGGAATGATGGCCAAAATGACTTCAAAAGATGGCGTTCAGAAATTGCTCCAAGACCAAAAGGATTCCAAAGGAATGATGGCCAAAATGACTTCAAAAGATGGCGGTCAGAAATAGCTCCAAGGCCAAAAGGATTCCAAAGGAATGATGGCCAAAATGACTTCAAAAGATGGAGGTCAGAAATAACTCCAAGGCCAAAAGGATTCCAAAGGAATGATGGCCAAAATGACTTCAAAAGATGGCGGTCAGAAATAGATCCAAGGCCAAAAGGATTCCAAAGGAATGATGGCCAAAATGACTTCAAAAGATGGCGGTCAGAAATAGTTCCAAGGCCAAAAGGATTCCAAAGGAATGATGGCCAAAATGACTTCAAAAGATGTCGGTCAGAAATAACTCCAAGGCCAAAAGGATTCCAAAGGAATGATGGCCAAAAGAATGTTAAAGGAAGAATTGCGAAAAGACTCCGAAGGAAGGATGGCGAAAAGAACTCCAAAAAGGAAGATGGCTTCAAAAGATCCAAAATGGAGAGTGTCACAAATAGCTCCAAAAAAGATCCAAAGAAAGAAGGCGAAAACGATTTAACGGAGAATGGCGACAAGAGCTTTAAGTGGAGGATGGCTGCAAGGGTTGCAAAAGTGTGTCTAGTCACAAAGCAGAGGATTGAAACTGTAGATTTGAATGCCGAAAGACAAGAGGGCTAACTGAAATGCATAAACACCAAATAAGAAACAACAACGTGAAATCGAATAGGGTTAAAAAAGAAACTCCGAATACTTGATTCAGAAGAAAAAGAATAAATAAAAAGTTTCAGCTTAGTGTTTCCAAGATTTTGTATTGTAAGGGGCGATAGGGTTGGGTTGGGTTGTTTTACCTCTGAGTGGCACTTTTTTGCACACCATGGGCTAAATGGCCAGGTCACATGGACTCCGAAGGCTCAGAGAAGGTTGGGGGAGGGGACCCACTGGAACAGCTGTTGGGAGACAGATGGTAGCCTTCCGTCAAGGCCATCCAGCGTATTCTTTAACGTGCACAGGGTATGGCTCTCCCGCACACGGGGGCACGGATTAACATCCCATCCGACGGACGGCGGCCTTTCCAAGCCCATCGGTGTCCCCTACTGACCGTGGGCAGGGGGGGAATTTTGCGGAAATAAATCTCAACGCTGACCCAGCTGGGACTCGAACCTGGGAACTACAGATTACGAGCCTGGCGCACTACCGACTGAGCCACCCCCGCCCCTGGGGGGATAGGAAGTGTCCCATAAATCCCAAAGATCTCCGAATCTTCTGTACTAAATGAACACCCAACTTATGGTTGGAACCTCCTTCACCCCTCTTAACAAAAATCACAATCCACGAAATTGAGAAAAAATAACGGGGTAAAGAAAGTTGAAACAACTGATATTTAAAATCAGCAATTGCATAAAATCAAGTGCAATCAATTGTTGCCTACGGCGTCTCTTGGTTTTCGACTTTCGAACAGCTTCTTTCTAACTGCTTTTCGTTTGCTGTGTAAAAAATAAAATTCCAAGAAAAAAATCCATCAGTAGAATGCGTATCGTTATTTATACATCAGTTGTACATTTTATTATGTATGAAACCAACATTTTAAATGATCACTAAAACATTCTTTAGAAGATATGTCAATTTACTTTCAAAAATTAATCACATCTCAAACATCACACGCTTTCTGAAATCGACAATATTGATTATCCACAGGCATTAAGTTCCTAGTGCATTTGCTTTCTACTTAATTGAATGTGGCAGTATTTGATTTTAAATATCACAGAAACTCCGTGCCATCACTCTATTCTGAGTAGCACGAGGAGCTCAACAGGTAGCGCGCCAGGCTCGTAACCTGCAGTTCCGAGTTTCCAGTCTCAACTGAAGGCGGGGATGGCTCAGTCGGTAGCGCACCAGGCTCGTAATCTGTAGTTTCCAGGTTCGAGTCCCAGCTGGGTCAGCGTTGAGATTTATCTCCGCAAAATTCCCCGCCCTTCTCACGGTCAGTAGGGGACACCGATGGGCTTGAAAAGGCCGCCGTCCGTTGGATGGGACGTTAAGTCGCGGCACCATGTGCGGGAGAGCCATACCCTGTGCACGTTAAAGAACACGCTGGATGGCCTTGACGGGAGGCTACGATCTGTCTCCCAACAGCTGTTCCAGTAGGTCCCCTCCCTCAACCTTCTCTGAGCCTTCGGGGTCCATGTGACCTGGCCATTTAGCCTATGATGTGCAAAAAAGTGCCGCTCAGAGGTAAAACAACCCAACCCAACGAATGATGGAATTTCGAAGCGAAACCTTCCCGCCAATTGGCTTACATTGCAGCCAATAAGAACTTCAAAACGGGAGCTGTAAACAACCTGTTCCAAAAGGCAACTGTTGGTCAAGATCGATTGGTGGGGAGACATTAACACTTTCATTCTTCACTCTCCTTAAATCCACTTCCTATGGTGTGCAAAAAAGTGCCACTCAGTGGTAAAAGAACCCAACCCAAACCAGTCTCAACTGTACCAGAGTTGATATTTTTACCTCTCTAACCCCCACTTTGCCCTAGGTCAGTAGGGGACACCGATGGATTTGGAAAAACGGATGGGAAGTTAATTTGTGGCCTCATGTGCAAGAGACCCTTGGCCAGGGAACATAAAAGAACACGCTAGATAGCCTTGATGGGAGGCCATCCAGAGTGTCTCCTAACACCATCTGCTACCGTCTCCTAAACATAAAAGAACACACTAGATAGCCTTGATGGGAGGCCATCCAGAGTGTCTCCTAACACCATCTGCTACCGTCTCGTAAACATAAAAGAACACGCTAGCTAGCCTTGATGGGAGGCCATCCAGAGTGTCTCCTAACACCATCTGCTACAGTCTCCTAAACATAAAAGAACACGCTAGATAGCCTTGATGGGAGGCCATCCAGAGTGTCTCCTAACACCATCTGCTACCGTCTCCTAAACATAAAAGAACACACTAGATAGCCTTGATGGGAGGCCATCCAGAGTGTCTCCTAACACCATCTGCTACCGTCTCGTAAACATAAAAGAACACGCTAGCTAGCCTTGATGGGAGGCCATCCAGAGTGTCTCCTAACACCATCTGCTACAGTCTCCTAAACATAAAAGAACACGCTAGATAGCCTTGATGGGAGGCCATCCAGAGTGTCTCCTAACACCATCTGCTACCGTCTCCTAAACATAAAAGAACACACTAGATAGCCTTGATGGGAGGCCATCCAGAGTGTCTCCTAACACCATCTGCTACCGTCTCCTAAACATAAAAGAACACGCTAGTTAGCCTTGATGGGAGGCCATCCAGAGTGTCTCCTAACACCATCTGCTACCGTCTCCTAAACATAAAAGAACACGCTAGACAGCCTTGATGGGAGGCCATCCAGAGTGTCTCCTAACACCATCTGCTACCGCCTCCTAAACATAAAAGAACACGCTAGATAGCCTTGATGGGAGGCCATCCAGAGTGTCTCCTAACACCATCTGCTACCGTCTCCTAAACATAAAAGAACACGCTAGATAGCCTTGATGGGAGGCCATCCAGAGTGTCTCCTAGCACCATCTGCTACCGTCTCCTAAACATAAAAGAACACACAAGATAGCCTTGATGGGAGGCCATCCAGAGTGTCTCCTAACACCATCTGCTACCGTCTCCTAAACATAAAAGAACACGCTAGATAGCCTTGATGGGAGGCCATCCAGAGTGTCTCCTAACACCATCTGCTACTGTCTCCTAAACATAAAAGAACACGCTAGATATCCTTGATGGGAGGCCATCCAGAGTGTCTCCTAACACCATCTGCTACCGTCTCCTAAACACAAAAGAACACGCTAGATAGCCTTGATGGGAGGCCATCCAGAGTGTCTCCTAACACCATCTGCTACTGTCTCCTAAACATAAAAGAACACGCTAGATATCCTTGATGGGAGGCCATCCAGAGTGTCTCCTAACACCATCTGCTACCGTCTCCTAAACACAAAAGAACACGCTAGATAGCCTTGATGGGAGGCCATCCAGAGTGTCTCCTAACACCATCTGCTACCGTCTCCTAAACATAAAAGAACACGCTAGTTAGCCTTGATGGGAGGCCATCCAGAGTGTCTCCTAACACCATCTGCTACCGTCTCCTAAACATAAAAGAACACGCTAGACAGCCTTGATGGGAGGCCATCCAGAGTGTCTCCTAACACCATCTGCTACCGTCTCCTAAACATAAAAGAACACGCTAGTTAGCCTTGATGGGAGGCCATCCAGAGTGTCTCCTAACACCATCTGCTACCGTCTCCTAAACATAAAAGAACACGCTAGACAGCCTTGATGGGAGGCCATCCAGAGTGTCTCCTAACACCATCTGCTACCGCCTCCTAAACATAAAAGAACACGCTAGATAACCTTGATGGGAGGCCATCCAGAGTGTCTCCTAACACCATCTGCTACCGTCTCCTAAACACAAAAGAACACGCTAGATAGCCTTGATGGGAGGCCATCCAGAGTGTCTCCTAACACCATCTGCTACTGTCTCCTAAACATAAAAGAACACGCTAGATAGCCTTGATGGGAGGCCATCCAGAGTGTCTCCTAACACCATCTGCTACTGTCTCCTAAACATAAAAGAACACGCTAGATATCCTTGATGGGAGGCCATCCAGAGTGTCTCCTAACACCATCTGCTACCGTCTCCTAAACACAAAAGAACACGCTAGATAGCCTTGATGGGAGGCCATCCAGAGTGTCTCCTAACACCATCTGCTACCGTCTCCTAAACATAAAAGAACACGCTAGATAGCCTTGATGGGAGGCCATCCAGAGTGTCTCCTAACACCATCTGCTACCGTCTCCTAAACATAAAAGAACACACTAGATAGCCTTGATGGGAGGCCATCCAGAGTGTCTCCTAACACCATCTGCTACCGTCTCCTAAACATAAAAGAACACGCTAGTTAGCCTTGATGGGAGGCCATCCAGAGTGTCTCCTAACACCATCTGCTACCGTCTCCTAAACATAAAAGAACACGCTAGACAGCCTTGATGGGAGGCCATCCAGAGTGTCTCCTAACACCATCTGCTACCGCCTCCTAAACATAAAAGAACACGCTAGATAGCCTTGATGGGAGGCCATCCAGAGTGTCTCCTAACACCATCTGCTACCGTCTCCTAAACACAAAAGAACACGCTAGATAGCCTTGATGGGAGGCCATCCAGAGTGTCTCCTAACACCATCTGCTACCGTCTCCTAAACACAAAAGAACACACTAGATAGCCTTGATGGGAGGCCATCCAGAGTGTCTCCTAACACCATCTGCTACCGTCTCCTAAACATAAAAGAACACGCTAGTTAGCCTTGATGGGAGGCCATCCAGAGTGTCTCCTAACACCATCTGCTACCGCCTCCTAAACATAAAAGAACACGCTAGATAGCCTTGATGGGAGGCCATCCAGAGTGTCTCCTAACACCATCTGCTACCGTCTCCTAAACACAAAAGAACACGCTAGATAGCCTTGATGGGAGGCCATCCAGAGTGTCTCCTAACACCATCTGCTACTGTCTCCTAAACATAAAAGAACACGCTAGATAGCCTTGATGGGAGGCCATCCAGAGTGTCTCCTAACACCATCTGCTACTGTCTCCTAAACATAAAAGAACACGCTAGATATCCTTGATGGGAGGCCATCCAGAGTGTCTCCTAACACCATCTGCTACCGTCTCCTAAACACAAAAGAACACGCTAGATAGCCTTGATGGGAGGCCATCCAGAGTGTCTCCTAACACCATCTGCTACCGTCTCCTAAACATAAAAGAACACGCTAGATAGCCTTGATGGGAGGCCATCCAGAGTGTCTCCTAACACCATCTGCTACCGTCTCCTAAACATAAAAGAACACACTAGATAGCCTTGATGGGAGGCCATCCAGAGTGTCTCCTAACACCATCTGCTACCGTCTCCTAAACATAAAAGAACACGCTAGTTAGCCTTGATGGGAGGCCATCCAGAGTGTCTCCTAACACCATCTGCTACCGTCTCCTAAACATAAAAGAACACGCTAGACAGCCTTGATGGGAGGCCATCCAGAGTGTCTTCTAACACCATCTGCTACCGTCTCCTAAACGCAAAAGAACACGCTAGATAGCCTTGATGGGAGGCCATCCAGAGTGTCTCCTAACACCATCTGCTACCGTCTCCTAAACATAAAAGAACACGCTAGATAGCCTTGATGGGAGGCCATCCAGAGTGTCTCCTAACACCATCTGCTACCGTCTCCTAAACATAAAAGAACACACTAGATAGCCTTGATGGGAGGCCATCCAGAGTGTCTCCTAACACCATCTGCTACCGTCTCCTAAACACAAAAGAACACACTAGATAGCCTTGATGGGAGGCCATCCAGAGTGTCTCCTAACACCATCTGCTACCGTCTCCTAAACATAAAAGAACACGCTAGTTAGCCTTGATGGGAGGCCATCCAGAGTGTCTCCTAACACCATCTGCTACCGCCTCCTAAACATAAAAGAACACGCTAGATAGCCTTGATGGGAGGCCATCCAGAGTGTCTCCTAACACCATCTGCTACCGTCTCCTAAACACAAAAGAACACGCTAGATAGCCTTGATGGGAGGCCATCCAGAGTGTCTCCTAACACCATCTGCTACTGTCTCCTAAACATAAAAGAACACGCTAGATAGCCTTGATGGGAGGCCATCCAGAGTGTCTCCTAACACCATCTGCTACTGTCTCCTAAACATAAAAGAACACGCTAGATATCCTTGATGGGAGGCCATCCAGAGTGTCTCCTAACACCATCTGCTACCGTCTCCTAAACACAAAAGAACACGCTAGATAGCCTTGATGGGAGGCCATCCAGAGTGTCTCCTAACACCATCTGCTACCGTCTCCTAAACATAAAAGAACACGCTAGATAGCCTTGATGGGAGGCCATCCAGAGTGTCTCCTAACACCATCTGCTACCGTCTCCTAAACACAAAAGAACACGCTAGATAGCCTTGATGGGAGGCCATCCAGAGTGTCTCCTAACACCATCTGCTACCGTCTCCTAAACATAAAAGAACACGCTAGATAGCCTTGATGGGAGGCCATCCAGAGTGTCTCCTAACACCATCTGCTACCGTCTCCTAAACATAAAAGAACACGCTAGATAGCCTTGATGGGAGGCCATCCAGAGTGTCTCCTAACACCATCTGCTACCGTCTCCTAAACATAAAAGAACACGCTAGTTAGCCTTGATGGGAGGCCATCCAGAGTGTCTCCTAACACCATCTGCTACCGTCTCCTAAACATAAAAGAACACGCTAGTTAGCCTTGATGGGAGGCCATCCAGAGTGTCTCCTAACACCATCTGCTACCGTCTCCTAAACATAAAAGAACACGCTAGATAGCCTTGATGGGAGGCCATCCAGAGTGTCTCCTAACACCATCTGCTACCGCCTCCTAAACATAAAAGAACACACTAGATAGCCTTGATGGGAGGCCATCCAGAGTGTCTCCTAACACCATCTGCTACAGTCTCCTAAACATAAAAGAACACGCTAGATAGCCTTGATGGGAGGCCATCCAGAGTGTCTCCTAACACCATCTGCTACCGCCTCCTAAACATAAAAGAACACGCTAGATAGCCTTGATGGGAGGCCATCCAGAGTGTCTCCTAACACCATCTGCTACCGTCTCCTAAACACAAAAGAACACGCTAGATAGCCTTGATGGGAGGCCATCCAGAGTGTCTCCTAACACCATCTGCTACCGTCTCCTAAACATAAAAGAACACGCTAGATAGCCTTGATGGGAGGCCATCCAGAGTGTCTCCTAACACCATCTGCTACCGTCTCCTAAACATAAAAGAACACACTAGATAGCCTTGATGGGAGGCCATCCAGAGTGTCTCCTAACACCATCTGCTACCGTCTCCTAAACATAAAAGAACACGCTAGTTAGCCTTGATGGGAGGCCATCCAGAGTGTCTCCTAACACCATCTGCTACCGTCTCCTAAACATAAAAGAACACGCTAGTTAGCCTTGATGGGAGGCCATCCAGAGTGTCTCCTAACACCATCTGCTACCGCCTCCTAAACATAAACGAACACGCTAGATAGCCTTGATGGGAGGCCATCCAGAGTGTCTCCTAACACCATCTGCTACCGTCTCCTAAACACAAAAGAACACGCTAGATAGCCTTGATGGGAGGCCATCCAGAGTGTCTCCTAACACCATCTGCTACCGTCTCCTAAACATAAAAGAACACGCTAGATAGCCTTGATGGGAGGCCATCCAGAGTGTCTCCTAACACCATCTGCTACCGTCTCCTAAACATAAAAGAACACACTAGATAGCCTTGATGGGAGGCCATCCAGAGTGTCTCCTAACACCATCTGCTACCGTCTCCTAAACATAAAAGAACACGCTAGTTAGCCTTGATGGGAGGCCATCCAGAGTGTCTCCTAACACCATCTGCTACCGTCTCCTAAACATAAAAGAACACGCTAGTTAGCCTTGATGGGAGGCCATCCAGAGTGTCTCCTAACACCATCTGCTACCGCCTCCTAAACATAAAAGAACACGCTAGATAGCCTTGATGGGAGGCCATCCAGAGTGTCTCCTAACACCATCTGCTACCGTCTCCTAAACATAAAAGAACACGCTAGATAGCCTTGATGGGAGGCCATCCAGAGTGTCTCCTAACACCATCTGCTACCGTCTCCTAAACATAAAAGAACACGCTAGACAGCCTTGATGGGAGGCCATCCAGAGTGTCTCCTAACACCATCTGCTACCGCCTCCTAAACATAAAAGAACACGCTAGATATCCTTGATGGGAGGCCATCCAGAGTGTCTCCTAACACCATCTGCTACCGTCTCCTAAACACAAAAGAACACGCTAGATAGCCTTGATGGGAGGCCATCCAGAGTGTCTCCTAACACCATCTGCTACCGTCTCCTAAACACAAAAGAACACGCTAGATAGCCTTGATGGGAGGCCATCCAGAGTGTCTCCTAACACCATCTGCTACCGTCTCCTAAACACAAAAGAACACGCTAGATAGCCTTGATGGGAGGCCATCCAGAGTGTCTCCTAACACCATCTGCTACCGTCTCCTAAACACAAAAGAACACGCTAGATAGCCTTGATGGGAGGCCATCCAGAGTGTCTCCTAACACCATCTGCTACCGTCTCCTAAACACAAAAGAACACGCTAGATATCCTTGATGGGAGGCCATCCAGAGTGTCTCCTAACACCATCTGCTACCGTCTCCTAAACATAAAAGAACACGCTAGTTAGCCTTGATGGGAGGCCATCCAGAGTGTCTCCTAACACCATCTGCTACCGTCTCCTAAACACAAAAGAACACGCTAGATAGCCTTGATGGGAGGCCATCCAGAGTGTCTCCTAACACCATCTGCTACCGTCTCCTAAACACAAAAGAACACGCTAGATAGCCTTGATGGGAGGCCATCCAGAGTGTCTCCTAACACCATCTGCTACCGTCTCCTAAACACAAAAGAACACGCTAGATAGCCTTGATGGGAGGCCATCCAGAGTGTCTCCTAACACCATCTGCTACCGTCTCCTAAACACAAAAGAACACGCTAGATAGCCTTGATGGGAGGCCATCCAGAGTGTCTCCTAACACCATCTGCTACCGTCTCCTAAACACAAAAGAACACGCTAGATAGCCTTGATGGGAGGCCATCCAGAGTGTCTCCTAACACCATCTGCTACCGTCTCCTAAACACAAAAGAACACGCTAGATAGCCTTGATGGGAGGCCATCCAGAGTGTCTCCTAACACCATCTGCTACCGTCTCCTAAACACAAAAGAACACGCTAGATATCCTTGATGGGAGGCCATCCAGAGTGTCTCCTAACACCATCTGCTACCGTCTCCTAAACATAAAAGAACACGCTAGTTAGCCTTGATGGGAGGCCATCCAGAGTGTCTCCTAACACCATCTGCTACCGTCTCCTAAACATAAAAGAACACGCTAGTTAGCCTTGATGGGAGGCCATCCAGAGTGTCTCCTAACACCATCTGCTACCGCCTCCTAAACATAAAAGAACACGCTAGATAGCCTTGATGGGAGGCCATCCAGAGTGTCTCCTTACACCATTTGTTACCGTCTCCTAACAGCTGACCATTGAGTCTTATCCTTCGAGCCCTTGTGACCTACCTAATTTGTCCATCGTGTGAAAAAATTACCACTGAGAGGTAAAGCAACTCAACATCTTTATTCAGAGATCTGCGTTATAAATTATTCTTCTACACCAATTATTACCTTCCTAGCATTTATAGTTCGTGGTTAGGTCGAAATTTGATCTTTCAACATAAGATAACAGATTTCGTAATTTTTGTAAGATCTACGACCTGAATTATCCCTCGGAGCAAATTTTCAGACCTTACAATTTCTTCATCATGGATAGATTTAACGTTATCTCAATCTCACCCTCCGCAAACCTTCTCACTTACACTCACTCCGCAAACCTTCTCACTTACAATCAGCTAGATATATACAATGAGATGCACCTTATTAGGTACACCACCCTTCGTCACATAAATGGTCCATTTAAATAAGTAATACGTCACGTGACCGTATCATGTGGGGCGGGGGTTGTAGTTGGTAGCGCGCCAGGCTCGTAATCTGCAGTTCCCAGGTTCGAGTACCAGCTGGGTCAGCGTTGAGATTTATCTCCGCAAAACTCCCAGCCCTGCCCACGGTCAGTAGGGGACACCGATGGGCTTGGAAAGGCCGCCGTCCGTCGGATGGGATGTTAATCCGCGGCTCTTTGCATGTTAAAAAACACGCTGGATGGCCTTGACGGGAGGCTACCATCTGTCTCCCAACAGTTGTTCCAGTGGGTCCCATCCCCCAACCTTCTCTGAGCCTTTGGGGGTCCTTGTGACCTGGCCGTTTAGCCCATGGTGTGCAAAAAAGTGCCGCTCAGAGGTTAAACAACCCAACCCAACCCATGATCTCGTGATGTAAGTTTACAACTGATTCATGGGAGATGGCGAATCATGTGAAAGACAGTGACGTAACTACTAGCAAGAAAGGCCATGACAAAACACAATGGACCCATTTTCATCAACTGTTTCGGTGGTTGATTTGGGCTTTTTTTTTTAATCTGATTAAATACAAGATTTTTCAGTTGAAGAAGAAAAAAGTCTGTAGATGAATCATAGTAATTTATTAAAATATACATTATTTTATGCATTACTAGCATAAACGTCCCGGCGTTGCTTGTACCTCAATACATAATAAATGACTTAAAGTAGTTAACCTTCAGTCATATTCTGAAAGGTCACGCCGACATGTGTTTCTTGTATGTTGCTGTGACGTCATCGGTGGTGAGAGTTTTCGGCTCCATGTAATTCCGCAAGTACTTGACCGATCGGTCCCAAATTTGGTGTGGTAACCACACTTGTCTCCTCCTGTGCTGCGTTAAGGGATCGTGCTTCTAACTGTAGTAAGTCGGGATTAATACCTCTACAAGTGTTCAATGTCTCTGGGGATGCTACCATCACCTACAAAGAGAAGGAGAAGTACAGTCGCTCAAAAAAATATCCGAACATTATGGTTGATTACAGAATTCGGGAAAAATATCTGGCAACCTTCGTTTCACGTGACACGAAGGTTGCCAGATCACTCATTTCTAAAAAAAAAATCGTTGTCAGATATTTTTTCTGAATTCTGTAATCAACCATAGTGTTCGGATATTTTTTAATATATATAATGCAATGAATATGGAGCGTGTGCGGTTACCGTTCACAGCAAACTGGAGTGTGTGCAGTAACTGCACATGCTCCAGTTTGCTGTGAACGGTAACTGGAACGTGTACAGTTGCTGTACACGCTCCAGATATTTTTTCTGAATTCTGTAATCACGTGACACGAAGGTTGCCAGATCACTAATTTCTAAAAAAATAGTTGCCAGATATTTTTTCCGAATTCTGTAATGAACCATAGTGTTCGGATAATTTTTTGAGCGACTGTGCGTTATTGATGAAAGTGATGAATGAAGTATTGATGTGAAAAGTTATCAATAGACAGATGTTTCTGCCAAATCTATTTTTTGTGGGGGGAGAGCTTAATTTTATGGATTTTAAACACTTACAATGCACGTAACGTTGCGATGAAGCTGTACACGAAATTGATTGCTGTTGAGCAGAAGGAGTTCTCGAACAAACAGACAGACAAACTGTCCAAAATATTTAATACATAGATTAAAATTAGTATTGCTAAATAAAAAAAAAAAACTCTCAGCAGTTGCTTGCCACAGAGGTTTGACTGGGTTGTTTCACCTCTGAGCGGCACTTTTTTGCACACCATGGGCTAAATGGCCAGGTCACATGGACCCCGAAGGCTCAGAGAAGGTTGGGGGAGTGGACCTACTGGAACAGCTGTTGGGAGAAAGATGGTAGCCTCCCGTCAAGGCCATCCAGCGTGTTCTTTAACGTGCACAGGATATGGTTCTTCCGCACACGGAGCCATTGCTTAATGTCCCATTCAACGAACGGCGGCCTGTCGTAGCCCATCGATGTCCCCTACTGACCGTGGGTAGGGCGGGGAATTTTGAAGAGAAAAATCTCAACGCTGACCCAGCTGGGACTCGAACCTAGGAAGTACAGATTAGGAGCCTGGCGCGCTACCGAATGAGCCACCTCCCGCCCCCGGTCTGACTGGAGTCTGTCAGTTTAACAAGCCATAGTAGTAGGTCTGTGAGGATGGCTGGAGCTCAGCAGGAAAACGACATAAACCTCCGTGCCTTATCCGGGATCGAACCCAGGTCGCTTTGATCGGTAGCCACTCGACTGTGAAACAAAAATGGCTTAACAATGACGTAACAGTGCCACCCTATTGTTACGCTATTTCTGAAAGAGTGATTCATTTTACAAGAGAATCGTCGTAAATATTAATAAATAATAAATAAATACCCCCTCAAGCAGCTGCTTGCCACAGAGGTCTGACAGGAGCCTGTCAGTTTATATGCCACAGTAGGAGATCTGAGATTTTTTTTTTAACGAATAGAATCTGAGTCTCCTGAGTGTTTTCCCTATAAATGTAAATCAGGAAGAATGCACCAATTTTCAGATGGGAGTGTAGGCGCCTACACTCCTTTCTGAAATCTTTGATTCACCTTTCTGCCATTTCTTTGCAACGATTAAAGGGAAAATATCCTTCAGTTGGCCCATTTGCCACAGAGGGCTTAGCGTAGTTGGGGTGTTTCATCTCTTAGCAGCACTGTTTTGCAATGGACCCCGAAGGCTCAGAGAAGGTTGGGGGAGGGGACCCACTGGAACAGCTGTTGGGAGACAGAGGTAGCCTCCCGTCAAGGACATCCAGCGTGTTCTTTAACGTGCACAGGGTATGGCTCTTCCGCACACGGGGTCACGGCTTAACGTCCCATTCAACGAGGGGCGGGGGTGCCTCAGTCGGTAGCGCGCCAGGCTCGTAATCTGTAGTTCCCAGGTTCGAGTCCCAGCTGGGCCAGTGTTGAGATTTATCTCCGCAAAACTCCCCGCCCTGCCCACGGTCAGTAGGGGACACCGATGGGCTTGGAAAGGCCGTCGTCGTCGGATGGGACGTTAAGCCATGGCCCCGTGTGCGGGAGAGCCATACCCTGTGCACGTTAAAGAACACGCTGGATGGCCTTGACGGGAGGCTACCATCTGTCTCCCAACAGCTGTTCCAGTGGATCCCCTCCCCCAACTTTCTCTGAGCCTTCGGGGTCCATGTGACCTGGCCATTTAGCCCATGGTGTGCAAAAAAGTGCCGCTCAGAGGTAAAACAACCCAACCCATTCAACGAACGGCGGCCTTTTCCAAATGGCCAAGCCTTGTGGCTTGGCCATTTATCCCATTGTGTGCAAATGGTTCAGAGAAGTTTGGAGGGAGGGGACTCTTTGGATACTTTTCGGGAGACAGATGGTAGCATCCCATCAAGGCGATCCAGCGTATTTTTATTAATGTGTATAGGGTATAGTTCACCGCACACAAGGAACCACGGCTTAACGTCCCATCCCATGGTTGTTCCATCCCACTCGGCGCGCTACAGACTGAGAGATCCCCTCCCCGCTTAGAGTAGTAAGCAAGTATAACATGCCTATGAAGGGAGTGAAATCTTACTAGTGAAGAAACATAGTAAGTTTCGTGTAACATTCATGCATTAATATGATATTCTTGCTTGAATGCCAGGAGTCCAACCTGTGACAACGTTAAGATTTATCTCCGATATAACTCCTTCCTTTCTCTCGAATCAAAAAGGGAACACCGATGGTCTTGTTTAAGACTGCCAGACGTAAAGCTGAATTTGAAATTTGGGGAATTGGCCCCGCGTGGAGTAGGGGGCCATATCCTGTGAGCGCTAAAGAGCACTATGGATGGCTTTGATGGGAAGCTTCCATCTGTCCCTTAACAACTACCCAGTGGATTCCCTTTCCCCAACCTGGTGTGGCTCAGTCGGTAGCGTGCCAGGCTCGTAATCTGCAGTTCCTAGGTTTGAGTCTCTGCTGGGCAGCGTTGAGATTTATCTCCGCAAAATTCCCCCGCCCTGCCCTTGGTCAGTAAGGGACACCGTTGGACTTGGAAAGGCCGTTGTCCGTCAGATGTGACGTTGCCGTGGCCCTGTGTGGGGGAGACTCATAAACACGCTGGATGACCTTAACGGGAAGCGTCCATCTATCTCTCAACAGCTGTCCAGTGGGCCCCTTTCCCCAAATCTTCTCTGAGTCCTCGGGATCCTTGTGACCTGGCCATTTAACCCATTAGGTGTACAAAAAAAGTGCTGCTCAGAGGTAATACAACCATATGAGTGAACTTCTGTAGATTGCTTTTCTTTCCTCTTTTCTAAAACCATCTGCAGCGTAACAGAACCTGTCTTCACTGCAAATTGTGATTCGGAGCTTTTGTCAACAGATCGCTGTCTGAACACGTGGGTAGGGGTAGCGGGGACTGAGGGGGGGGGGATGATACGTGCTCGGGCATCGTTACTGATCTTCACTTGGCGCACAACCAGCAAGCAACTTGTAATGCAGTGCCTTACCCTCAAGCTGTACAAATACAAGCATTAATTTCCTCAGTAGTCAGTCCAGTCTTCTCTGTTTCTTATGATCCTCTGCTGAATGGCTTGAGGCGTGATGGGGGTATTATCGGGTCTGGGTCCGGTCTTCAGACGGATGATGCAGGGTGCGGCCTGCCGGGTACTCGAGCCCTGCCCAACCCCAGTAGCATTTCTGTTCGCGTCTGTTCATTCGTGATGATTGTTAAGGTCTCCGCAGTGTGATTCCTCTACATGAGCTTTAACGAAAAGCATCCTCGTTCACAAATGAGGACATCTGCTGCTATTGGAATGCTGGGGCCAGGATGATCTTCAACGCCTACAGCTATCAATATAGGCTGCCGATCGATTAGAGGATTGCCCTTTTTGTTTCGAAGATAAATGAGACGAAAACAGCTAATGAACTACCACTGGTTGCTGTTTTTATTGCCATTATGCTTGTTGGCTCTTTCCGAGGTCATTGCATTAAGGAGAGTGAAGAATAAAAGTGTTAATGTCTCCCCACCAATCGATCTTGACCAACAGTTGCCTTTTGGAACAGGTTGTTTACAGCTCCCGTTTTGAAGTTCTTAATGGCTGCAATGTAAGCCAATTGGCGGGAAGGTTTCGCTTCGAAATTCCATCATTCGTGAACAACGCAATTGAAGAATTGAAGTGTATAGCGCCTATATTAAAATGGGTTGGGTTGTTTTACCTCTGAGCGGCACTTTTTTGCACAACATGGGCTAAATGGCCAGGTCACATGGACCCCGAAGGCTCAGAGAAGGTTGGGGGAGGGGACCCACTGGAACAGCTGTTGGGAGACAGATGGTAGCCTCCCGTTAAGGCCATCCAGCGTGTTCTTTAACGTGCACAGGGTATGGCTCTCCCGCACACGGAGCCACGGCTTAACGTCCCATCCGACGGACGGCGGTCTTTCCAAGACCATCGGTGTCCCCTACTGACCGTGGGCAGGGCGGGGAATTTTGCGGAGATAAATCTCAACGCTGACCCAGCTGGGACTCGAACCTGGGAACTACAGATTACGAGCCTAGCGCGCTACCGACTGAGCCACCCCTGCACCCCATCATTCGTGAACAACGCAATTGAAGAATTGAAGTATATAGCGCCTATATTAAAATGGAAGTGTAAAGATTGGGTTTCCAAACATTAATAATTTATTCAGTGAAATGTCGTTTCAAATTACCAGCAAATACGTATATTGTTTTTCTGCTGAGGTCACGCCTTTCTCGTGACCATATACTATGGCGTATCAACTGACATTCTCCTGTCAGACCTCTGTGGCAAGCAGCTGCTTGAAGAGATATTTATTGCTTATTATTATACTTAGAAAATGAAAAAGCGAAATAAAACGTCTTTCAAATACATTGCACTATTTTTAATAGGTACCAAATGTTTGATAGGCTCGGATCTAGAAAAAAATCGAAGGGGGTGGGAGAGCAAAAAAACACAATCGAGCCGGGAAATGCAAAAGGGGGGGGGGGGAGTGCAAGCGATTGGATTTTCAATGGAGTATAACATTTCCCTCTCCTTCCTGTAAGTCTTGAAAAAATAATTTCTCGAAAAATGCATGAAATATAAATAAGTTTAATACTTTTTTGCCTCTATTACCCTTACTACCATTCTGAAAGTGGAGCATAGAGTTCTTGCACCCCCCCCCCTTCCTAGAGCTGGCCCTGTTAGATAATATAAGTCATTAATGATAAATAATCTAAAAGTAAATGATATATCGTTCCAGTGCCCAACTTTGCTGTCGATCAGAAAGGCGACCGATTGTCTTGAAAAGGCATCCGGATGTAAAATAAAACCGTGGAAAGCCATATCCTGTGTGGGGCGGGGGTGGCTCAGTCGGTAGCGCGCCAGGCTCGTAATCTGTAGTTCCCAGGTTGGAGTCCCAGCTGGGTCAGCGTTGAGATTTATCTCCGCAAATTTCCCCGCCCTGCCCACGGTCAGTAGGGGACACCGATGGGCTTGGAACAGGCCGCCGTCCGTCGGATGGGACGTTAAGCCGTGGCTCCGTGTGCGGGAGAGCCCTGTGCACGTTAAAAAACACGCTGGATGGCCTTGACGGGAGGTTACCATCTGTCTCCCCTTCCCCAAACTTCTGGGTCCCCTTCCCCAACCTTCTCTGAGCCTTCGGGGTCCATGTGACCTGGCCATTTAGCCCATGGTATGCAAAAAAGTGCCGTTCAGAGGTAAAACAACCCAACCCATATCCTGTGCCCCGTTAAAGATCATGCTGAATGGTATTGACCTGAGGCTTCCAAATGTCTCCTAAAAGCTGTCCATTTGGATCTCCAACCTTCTCTGAGCTTTTAGTTTGCTGTTGACCTGGTCATTTAGCTGACCTTCTGAGGACCTGAGCTATGCCAGTTTAATGAAGCCCCAAAAATTCGGAAGTTAAAATATCTATTTATTCGCCAAAGGGAACCCTTGAAAAATAAACATGAAACAGATGCGGTGAAAAAATTTATTTTATAATTGATAATTTTATTTATAACTACTAATACAAATTCGCCGTCCCGTGGCAGAGTGGTTAGCGTGCTTGGCTACTGATCTAAGGGATCTGGGTCCGAGCCCCGGGTAAGGCATGGATGTATGTATCGTTTTTCTGCTGAGGTTCTACCAGCCTCTCAGACCTTCTATTCTGGCATATAAACTGACAGGCTCCTGTCAGACCTCTGTGGCAAGCAGCTGATTGAGGGGGTATTTATTTTTTTTATTATAATACAAATTCACAACTACTGCACAGAAAAATTTGCATATTTTTTTAGGCCTCTCATATCGTTAAATGTGTGTATATCGTCGCATCACAGAGTCGTTACACAAGTCTTTTTGTGCCCGAGGTAAGAATCGAAAACTGCGTGCCCCCAATATAGCCACTTCAACTTGTTTTTTCTGCGCCCCTCATCTAGCCTTTTTCTGTGCCCCCCTCATCTTGCCTTTTTTCCGCGCACCCCTCCTCTTGTCTTTTTTCACGCCCCCTAATCTTACCTTTTTCTGCGTCCCCCCTCATCTTACGTTTTTCTGCGCCCCCTCATCTGGTCTTTTTTTCTGCCCCCCCTCATCTAGCCTTTTTCTTCGCCCCTCTCATCTTGCCTTTTGCTGTGCCCCCCTCATCTTGCCTTTTTTCTCGCTCCCCTCATCTTGTCTTTTTTCCGCGCTCCCCTCCTCTTGTCTTTTTCCCGCGCGACCCTCATCTTTTCTTTTTCCACGCCCCCTGATCTTGACTTTTTCTGCGCCCCGTCATTTTGGGCGACCGAGTCTAGTGTCTCACTCGCCGTTGCTACGGCCCTGTTGTATCATATCATTGTATTTATGTATGCACATCGTTAGGTCCTGGCCTAACAATAACACATCCACATAAGTTAGGTAGCTTATGTGGAAGTCCGACCACGTATAGTCCCGTAGTCAAATAGTTAGTGTGCTTGGCTACTGGTCAAAGGAACCCGCGTTCGAACACCGGATGTGACATAGATGTTTCCTTTCTAGTATTCTCTCAACTTCTTCATAGATCTTTTCTATGATGCATTAAATTAATAGAATAATGCCAGATCTCTGTAGTAAGCACCTGCTAGAGGGGATTATATATACAGGGTGAATCTGAAAAAGTGGGCAAAACTTTACGGGGTGGTAGAACGCATCTATACGAGCAATATTCGTCATAGAATGTATGGTCGGAACGCAAGCAGTGAGAAGTTAAAAGGTAGTTTTCCACTGTCACATTTAAAGAATGAACACAAGAAGGAGAGGAGATACTTCAGAAAACATTTTATTAACAGGAATGTAATTGAGGTACATGCTCAAAGAAATTGCTCAAAAGAGCTAGTATAGTTAGTATAACCAACCATCCTTCGGCAATCCACGGTAGAAATGCCGTTGGGTGCGAGGACCGACCCTTTTATACCATTTCCAACGCCACCTAGCGGCTCGCCGTTTGCGTTCCGACCATACATTCTATGACGAATATTGCTCGTATAGCTGCGTTCTACCACCCCGTAAAGTTTTGCCCACTTTTTCAGATTCACCCTGTATATTAACTTCTGGTCTTCTTTCTTTAAACGAACATAGTGAAGAAGAAAATTTAACATTCATTTGAAGCCGTTTGAGACTAAAAGTCGTTATGAATATTCCCTAGTAATTGCTAGAGATTAAAATAAAATGCGAATATTGCTCTGTATTATTTAATTAATTACTATTAACTAATTAATAACTAGAGATATTAACTAATTAATAACTAGAGATTAAAACATTAATCACTACATCAATACAGTGAAACACGCAATATACAACACATTATCAAACATTTGAAATAGGTTTTCAAAACAATAAAATAAAACACAGAAAATGAACAGAATATTAATCAATGATGCATAAACAACCAATGAGCTTTAAAACTCTTCCAGATTATATACGGATTTAATCTAAATTGGCTAAGAAAAGTATAAATAGAAGAAATTCATTACATTGCAAATTGTTATAAACATTCTTTTCCAATTGCTGGAAACTAAAAGCAAACAAAAATCTTTAGAAATTGTTGGAAGCAAAATAAGACATGAGCGTTCTTTTGTCATTGTGAGAAAGAAATAACAGTTACGAATTTTTTTCCAGTTGCTAAAGCAGAACATTCTTTCTGCAATAGCTAGCGACCAAAATCAGAAAGAATTTTTTCTGATGGACTAAGATCAAGTGCGATATTTTTTACCCAGTTTCTAAAGACTAAGATCTAATAAGAATGTTTTTTTTTGCAATTGCTAGAGACCAATTGAAGATAAGAACTTTTTTTTTGCCATTTGCGAGCAAGTAAGAATATTCTTTTGCAATTGTTAAGGTACCAAGAGCCGATATGAATGTTATTTTACTATTGCTAGATATTGAGAGTATATATATTTCTGGCAAGAGCCAAAAACCAAGATCAGTAACTTTTTGCTCTAGCTAACAGTCCCGTGGCAGAGTGGTTAGCGCGCTTGGCTATTGAACTAAGGGATCTGGGTTCGAGCCCCAGATGAGGCATGGGTGTGTGTATTGTTTTTCTACTGAGGTCCTTGCCATCCTCTCAGACCCACTACTGTGACATATAAAACTGACAGGCTCCTGTCAGACCTCTGTGGCAAGCAGCTGCTTGAGGGGGTGGGGGGGTATTCATTTATTTTTATTAACAGTTAGAATAGTTAATAAGATTCTTAGGCAATTTTTAAGATAATAGCAGAAAATGATTTTTTTTCCCCAATTAGTTGACACTAAAAGTATATACAGTATATTCATCTCCTTTTAGTGTCTAGCAATTGGAGTACTTTTGCATTTATGGTAGCTGAGAGCCAATATAAATATACTTTTAGAATTTCAAGACATCTAGTGCAGTTATAAATATTCTTTTGCAAGTGTTAGAAATTAATAACAGTTAGGATTTTTTCCCTAACTGCTATTACTCTAGATACTAAGATTAGAAAAAAATTATTTTGCCATTACTAATCATTAAATAGAAGTAGGATAGTCTTTCCATTTTCACAAATTAGGAGTTTAATTCTATAGTAAAGTTTTACAGATGTCCTGAAAACATGGGACTCATGAAACAGTTGACTTGAAAAAAATTTGCTTCGCTGTGATTTTAATTACTTCTGATTTCTAAAAAAAATATATTCTTTTTCAATTGGTGAATAACAGAAGGTAAGAAGGATCTTTTACATTTGTTGGAGAGTAACAATATTTTTTGTAACTTCATTAAGAGCTCATGTGAATGGCTCATGTGATACATACAATTGTAGTAAAAGTATATGAATATTCTTTCGCAATTGCTAAAAAATAAAAACGGATAAGAATATTCTGTTTTAGTTTAGTTTAGTAAACAGGTAAGAATACTCTGTTTTAGTTGCTAGTGCATAAGAGCATTTAAGAACTTTCTTTTACAGCTGCTAGAGTCTACGAAATATTTTGAATAAAATATGATTAGCCCATGAGAATATAGTTTTCAACTTATAGCAAGTAACAGCAAATATGAATATTCTTCTGCAGCTGCTATGCGGTTGACAGAGACTAAGAACGGAAAAGTATATTTTTTGCAATTATTAAACACTAAAAGCAGATAGGAATATCCTTTTATATTTCCTTGAAATTAGGAGTAGTTAAGAATATTCTTTTATATTTTCTAGAAATTAGGAGTAGTTAAGAACATTCTTTTATGTTTTCTAGAAATTAGGAGTAGTGAAGAATATTCTTTTATATTTTCTAGAAATTAGGAGCAGTCAAGAACATTCTTTTATGTTATCTAGAAATTAGGAGCAGTTAAGAGCATTCTTTTATATTTTCTAGAAATTAGGAGCAGTTAAGAACATTCTTTTATATTTTCTAGAAATTAAGAGCAGTTAAGAGCATTCTTTTATATTTTCTAGAAATTAGGATTAGTTAAGAACATTTTTTTATGTTTTCTACAAATTAGGAGTAGTGAAGAGCATTCTTTTATATTTTCTAGAAATTAGGAGTAGTGAAGAGCATTCTTTTATATTTTCTAGAAATTAGGAGCAGTTAAGAACATTCTTTTATATTTTCTAGAAATTAGGAGTAGTTAAGAACATTGTTTTTCCTATTGCTAAGAAATTAAAATCAGATAAGAATATTCCTTTTCAGGTGCTATTGAATAAGAGTAGATAAAAAAGTCGTTTAACATTTGCTGGAGACTAAGAACATTCTTTTGTAATTTATGAATACTGAGAGCTGGATATAAGATTATTTTCCAGTTACAGTAACTGAGACAGATAGGAATATTCTTCCGATAGATATAAACATCTTTATTCAGTTGGTAAAGACTAAGAACAGTTATGATATGCTTTTGTAACCGACAGAAACTTTGTGCAGATAGAGCTGTCCTTTTGTAACCGATAGAATATATTTTATTCTTTCCGGAGGCGTGAATATACAGAGTCTGCAATTAATGAATCACAGAATGTTAAATCAGTATAATAATTAACATTTCAGTACAACGAACAGAATCAACCAAAAGAAGCTTTTTGCAATCACAGCATAAAAATATTTCACTTTTCATATCAGTAAAACAGAATTTACTTTTCCGTAGAAACTAATGGCCCTATTAAGGATATGAGAGGGTGCGTTTCTTCACATTAATGATTCTTCACCGTATTTTTAGGTTCGAACTGTAATGTTCATGCGAAAATAATGATGAAAAAGAACGTGACCATAAGAGATGGGATAGAAGGGATTACAGTTGCTAGAGTAACCTTTTATTTGCTCTTATAATAGGTAGTAATGCAGGTAGTAATGCAAATAGAATGGAATGTGTACAGTTCTACTATTCAACTTCGAGATAATCGAAAACAACTGTTTGAAATGTAATAAACTTTCAGGAAAAAGTTGTTTAGGACAAAATTGGATTTTTGTTGTACAATCGCTCAAAAAAGTATTCGAACACTATGGTTGATTGCAAAATTCAGAAAAAATATCTGGCAACGATTTTTTTTAGAAATTAGTGATCTGGCAACCTTCGTGTCACGTGATACGAAGGTTGCCAGATCACTAATTTCTAAAAAAAAATCGTTGCCAGATATTTTTTTCTGAATTCTGTAATCAACCATAGCGTTCGGATACTTTTCTTTTGAGCGACTGTAGGTGGTCATATTATTTTGATACTAGATCGCGTGGGCTCACTTACGGAAATATTGAGCGTGTGCAGCTACCGTTCACAGCAAACTGGAGCGTGTGCAGTAACTGCACACGCTCCAGTTTGCTGTGAACGGTAACTGGAGCGTGTACAGTTGCTGTACACGCTCCAGATATTTTTCCTGAATTCTGCAATCACGTGACACGAAGGTTGCCAGATCACTAATTTCTAAAAAAATCGTTGCCAGATATTTTTTCTGAATTCTGTAATCAACTATAGTGTTCGGATACTTTTTTGAGCGACTGTACAGTTGAGACTCGAAACTCGGAACTGCAGGTTCTGCTCGTGTCACGTGACACGAAGGTTGCCAGATGACTAATTTCTAAAAAAATCAATGCCGGTTTTTTTTTCTGAATTTTGCAATCAACCATAAATAAATAATAAATAGCCCCTCAAGCAGCTGCTTGCCACAGAGGTCTGACAGGAGCCTGTCAGTTTATATGCCACAGTAGAAGATCTGAGAGGATGGCAGAACCTCAGCAGAAAACAACACGAACATCCATGCCTTACCCGGGGCTCGAACCCAGGTCCCGTCGATCAGTAGCCAAGCGTGCTAACCACTCGGCCACGGGATGGACACAATCAACCATAGTGTTCGGATACTCTTTTGAGCGACTGTACTTCTGAGAGGCAGAATGGCTAAATTGGCTAAATGGCCAGGTTTCAAGGACCCTGAGGCAAAGACCATATAAGTGATAAGAAGGGACAACGAGCAAATTTCACTGGAGGATTCAAATAGCTACACAGAAAAGCTGAGTTTCAGGTGCCCGCATACAACATTAAAGCAACTAAAAGTTCAAAATGATTTAACAAATGAATCAACAAATATTATGCTAAATTTTATTTCTTTAGTTGCATGCAAGTGGTTGTCAAACATAAAAATATTGTTGTAAGTTCAACTGTACACTTTACAAATGTAATATATATTTATATACATTACTCTGAAACTACTATTATTAATATTTTGTACTGATCGTTTCAAATTTCGTTATGGGATTTTAATTCCCTATTAACAGCCTATAACATCGTGTTATAAGTAGGGCTGAACGTCCCTTGTAGTTTTCTTTCGTCATATTTGCTACCAATGAAGAGCCCTTATTTTTATTTTGAATTTACCAAATTTTTTTAGAGTATAAAAACATACTTGTAGAGACATTGATTCGTATTTCCTTATCACATGAGAAAGTCTGCTAAAGGTTTGGATTGGATTGTTTTACCTCTGAGCGGCACTTTTTTGCACACCATGGGCTAAATGGCCAGGTCACATGGACCCCGAAGGCTCAGAGAAGGTTGGGGGAGGGGACCCACTGGAACAGCTGTTGGGAGACAGATGGTAGCCTCCCGTCAAGGCCATCCAGCGTGTTCTTTAACGTGCACAGGGTATGGCTCTCCCGCACACAAGGTCACGGCTTAACGTCCCATCCGACGGACGGCGGCCTTTCCAAGCCCATCGGTGTCCCCTACTGAGCGTGGGCAGGGCGGGGAATTTTGCGGAGATAAATCTCAACGCTGACCCATCTGGGACTCGAACCTGGGAACTACAGATTACGAGCCTGGCGCGCTACCGACTGAGCCACCCCCGCCCCCTGCTACAGGTAAAAGGTATCTACTCTGGTCAGCGTAAATGCAAGCAGAAAGTGACAAGAATACCATAAAAAATTCCTGTTCTATTTCTGTTACTCATCTCACATATTCTCCTGAAACTGCTTCATCTGATACTTTACAGCAGTCAGTTTCTAGCAAAAACTCTGATTCTGTGGAAGAGCGAACTCAGGATTTTCAAACATTTTGAACGAAGATACTCAAATTGATTCGTTATCCGAATTGTCTTCTGAACGTGTTCAACGATATTTTTTAAGGAACAAGACTGAAGAACATAATATATTTAAACCTACCAATTTAATTACTTCTTCCGAAATTAATCTCTCTACTAGTATTCACCCAGATATCGTAGAACATGATGTAGAATCAATCACTGGAAAATATCCCAGTCATTCAGATAGTTCTGTTAATTTATCATTGCAGGAAAACATGGCCTCATCAAGAGCCTTATTACGGCCAATTTAGTTCAGTTCTTTTACGAAAAGCTTGGCAGAAGGGTTACAGGAAAATTTCTTTCTAAAGGAGACATTTTGGTAAATCTAAAATCAGAACATGCAGCCAAAATCATTCTAAAATGTTCTCACATTGAAACTTTAGCCATTTCCATCCCGCTACCTAGTAATATTATTAATCCAGAAGGAAATATTACTAAAGTTGCACAATAATTACTGAAGATAAAGCTCTCTATTACCTCAGGGATCAAGGAGTAATATACGTAAGACGTATGAGACATTATGGCAAGATAGCAAGTAATGAAACAGAAGAAAGAGGAACTCCTAACTCCAAACCGATCTTAACCCTTTCAGGACCATAAGGTTTCTAAGAGTAAATATTAGTATGTAACTGTTTATTTTAGTTTGTTTAGACGTAAAATAAATAAAAATCATAAGAAAAATACATAACAATGTGTAGTTTTTTTGGAATTTTATGGGAAATATTTTTCCCAATGGACTATAAAGGTAACACAAATTATAGTTAGGCTTATTATGCAATGTCTTTTATTTATTGGTTTATTAGAACAAAATGTTAACTAAAATAATACAAAATTATGAAATAAAATTACTATACAAAATGATGTGCTAATTATGATATTCGGCGAAGCAATTTCTTTTGGTAGTGAGGCAAAGATGGACATTGCACATAGTACATATATTATGCGTCCTGACAGTTCTGTTTTTTTTTCTAAACGTTCCCGTTTACGTAATTGTGTTCGGCATACGTTCTATTTTGACATTCTGTATAAAAAATGAAGATAAGGTTATAATTAAATACGACAATCACCAATTTTAAAATGGGAAAAATGTTTCCCTTGGTCGTGAAAGGGTTAACACTCAATCAAAAGATTTCCGATAACATAATAATTAGTTTTAAAAAATAAGAAGTGAATGAATATCTAAGGGCACCTCCTATTTATCATACTACCAGCGATTTTGGTATTTTGTCGCATACTGCAGAGGCAGAGGTCGATGCAAAAGATGTAATGGGCATCATAATCATAAAGAATGCAATAGCACTTTGTTCTGCTGTCCTAACTGTGGAGGAGAACATCATTCCACTTCTGCAGGATGTCAAGTGAGACTTCAGGCCTGTCGAACAAAGAAACTGATGATCCGAAGTAATCTACCATGGTCACAAGCATTAAAAAAAGATACAACGAGGATCACACCTACGTTACTAAAGGAACTTTACAAGCTGATAGAAGTGAGACTTGTAATTCTGTTACAGATTATGACAGTTCATCACATGATATTTTACACAGGGAAGGAAGAAAGTTGGTGAAAAAATAACTCTCATCTAATAGAGGGTTGGGTTGTTTTACCTCTGAGCGGCACTTTTTTGCACACAATGGGCTAAATGGCCAGGTCACATGGACCCCGAAGGCTCAGAGAAGATTGGGGAGGGGACCCACTGGAATAGCTGTTGGGAGACAGATGGTAGCCTCCCGTCAAGGCCATCCAGCGTGTTCTTTAACGTGCACAGGATATGGCTCTCTCCCGCACACGGGACCACGGCTTAACATTCCATCCGACGGATGGCGGCCTTTCCAAGCCCATCGGTGTCCCCTACTGACCGTGGGCAGGGCGGGGAATTTTGCGGAGATAAATCTCAACGCTGACCCAGCTGGGACTCGAACCTGGGAACTACAGATTACGAGCCTGGCGCGCTACCGACTGAGCCACCCCCGCCCCCTCATCTAACAGAGTGTCCTTTCAAAAATATGCTCAGGACAAGCAGGATCCGGTCGGAACATCCGCTTCCCAGGCACGAAGATGAAGAAAACTGATGAAGAAACTGAAGATGAAATCATCCTCCTAAAAATGAAAGATTTCCTGAGATGCTTAACAGATCTAAATTTTATAAAAATTCATCTAACGGAAATAATATATATATAAATTAGAATCAAACAATAAATTTCTCAGATATTTGATAATTATGAGTAATAATATTATTAGTAAAAGAGAAGATAAAAGTAGTTTTATGGACCTTAATCACAGTTCTAATAACTTTTTATTTCAGTGGAACTGTAGAGGTCTGAAAAATAAAATTCTTGAGTTAAATGCTTTTTTTCGACCGATTCTTGAGCATGGTAGTCAGCTTTATATTAATGCTTCAGATTCTTTGTGCAAAAACCTTGAAACCTGACAAAAATAAAGCGGTAAGATGTAGCCTCGGACTGCTACCTGGATCTCCAACCCTTCCCTCCCTTGCTGAAGCTACCACACCCTCCACTCACCGTTAGTAAAAATACCATTCTTTTTAAAAGTCTAGCAAGAATGAAAACCAAAATAAAAAAAAATAAAAATAAATACCCCCTCAAGCAGCTGCTTGCCACAGAGGTCTGACAGTAGCCTGTCAGTTTATATGTCATAGTAGAAGGTCTGAGAGGATGGCAGGACCTCAGCAGAAAAACAACACACACATCCATTACCCAGGGCTCGAACCCAAGACCAATGAAAATCTAATCTTGGATAAAATTTTGAACAACTGCAAAGATCGAGCATTTTTAGAACTACCAAAAGTAATAACTGCTTTTTAATTCTGATTAACAGAAATTTTTTTAGAAAACACTATGCCCAGCTTCCCCATGTGGAATATCTCTAGGCCAAATATTTTAACTTGCATCCCTGACGTGATTTCGAAACATCAATACCCTACTGAAGAGCTATAGACTCTTGCCATGTAGTATATTGGCAATAATCATACTATACAAGTATCTTGTGCTTTCTGCATTCCCGATCTCAATATTACAGAAAGATTTTCGTTATCTAATCCAATATCTACTCTGAATAGTGAACTTTGGGCTATCCTCAAGGCACTTGAATGAGCATTCAATTTTCATTCAGAAAAAAATTCTGGTTCTTTCAGACAGCAAATCTTCACTCCAAGCTCTTCTAGCTGATCCACTATCTTCAACAGTTTTTTAATTTGAGAAATATTATAGCAGTGGAATAAACACACGGAAGAAAATAAAAACCAAAATGTGTTCCAGTGATTCCTAGTCATATATATTGTTAGTTTGAAAATTACACCTAACTTGGGTGTAATGAAAAACCCTTGAAAATATATAATAGCTTAAGAATCTTTTCTTTGCAACACACTGCATTTATTTGTTTTTGAAAGAGAATTTTAAGTTGGTTATTTTGCAATTTTAGCGCTTTCTAACAAAGGAAATTAAAACAAATTGAAGAGACAGAGAATATGAATCATATTTTATCAGTACCTGTTCAAACGGGGCGGGGGTGGCTCAGTCGGTAGCGAGCCAGGCTCGTAATCTGTAGTTCCCAGGTTCGAGTCCCAGATGGGTCAGCGTTGAGATTTATCTCCGCAAAATTCCTCGCCCTGCCCAAGGTCAGTAGGGGACACCGATGTGCTTGGAAAGGCCTCCGTCCGTCGGATGGGACGTTAAGCCGTTGCCCCGTGTGCGGGAGAGCCATACCCTGTGCACGTTAAAGAACATGCTGGATGGCCTTGACGGGAGCCTACCATCTGTCTCCCAACAGCTGTTCCAGTGGGTCCCCTCCCCCAACCTTCTCTGAGCCTTCGGGGTCCATGTGACCTGGCCATTTAGCCCATGGTGTGCAAAAAAAGTGCCGCTCAGAGGTAAAACAACCCAACCCAACCTGTTCAAATGAAAGGGAATGCTTCCTTTATCTTTAAAAAATTAATATCAACAGACGGCCTACCGAGCTAATTAGTGCATCTCTCTTGTACAGTTAACTAAACTATAAAAAGTAATTCAGAGTGTTCTCTTCCTGTTCTTTGAAGAATGGACCAAGCGAAATAAAAGGTGGCGCTCAGAGGCATAAGCCACATGCAAAAGAAGTGGCGATCAGAGGTACAGTAGTCCATGTGCAAAAGAAGTGGCGATCAGAGGTACAGTAGTCCATGTGCAAAAGAAGTGGCGATCAGAGGTACAGTAGTCCATGTGCAAAAGAAGTGGCGATCGGTATGGCCATCCAGGTGTTCAAGGCCATCCAGCGTGTTCTTTAACGTGCACACTGTATGGCCTCTCCATGTGCAAAATTTCCTTTATCGAATTTTCTGTTTACTGGTTTAATTAGTTTACTTTTTATATCCAATTTGCTTTATCCATGCGCAAAAGAAGTAGCGATCAGAGGTACAATAATTCACGTGTGAAAGAAGTGGCGATCAAAGATACAATAATCCATGTGGAGGAAAAGTGCCTCTCAGTTGTACACAATCTATGTGGAAAAAAGTGCCTCTCAGAGGTACAGCAATCCATGTTGCAAGAAATCGCGATTAACGCTAGAATAATCCATATTTAAAAAAGTATCGCCCACTTGTCTCACAGGTGCACACAGTCCATGTGCAAAAGTGTCTCTCCGAGGTACAACAATCCATGTGCAAAAAAAGTCATTCAGTAGAATTAATCCATGTGAAAAAAAAGTCATTCAGTGGAATTAATCCATGTGCAAAAAAAAGTCATTCAGTGGAATTAATCCATATGCAAAAAAAGTCATTCAGTGGAATTAATCCATGTGCAAAAAAGTGTGCTCAGAGGTACAACAAACCATGTCCAAAAAAAGTCATTCAGGGGAAATTAATCCATGTGCAAAAAAGTGTCGCTCAGAGGTACAACAAACCATGTGCAAAAAAAGTCATTCAGGGGAAATTAACCCATGTGCAAAAAAGTGTCGCTCAGAGGTACAACAATCCATGTGCAAAAAAAGTCATTCAGCGGAATTAATCCATGTGCAAAAAAAAGTCATTCAGCGGAATTAATCCATGTGCAAAAAAAAGTCATTCAGTGGAATTAATCCATGTGCAAAAAAGTGTCGCTCAGAGATACAACAAACCATGTACAAACGAAAAAAGCCGCTCATAGGGGCTACAATCTGTTAAAAAGTGCCTCTCAGAAACAAAACAAAGAGTACTTCAAAGGTAGAACAATCCACGTGCAAAAAATTCCTCTCAGAGGTACAACAATCCATGTGCAATAACGTGCCGCTCAGAGGTAAAATAATCTATGTGCAAAAAATTCGACTTTGCCTCTTAACAAAATGTTCTTGATTGTTTCCTGTTTATTATTGCGATATTATGATACGTATATACTCAAATTATTATGTTTTTTAAGAGTTTTTCTAGTACTTTTGATCGACAAGTGCTGAAATATGCAAGCACAATGCCGATAGCAGTGAATAACATGTTTCTCTAGTTGAATTTTTGGATATCATTGTTCTTTCAGTGATAAAATTTGTCTGCATTTTCCGTCCTGACGCATTGAGCGTCATAAAAATTATTGTTTTAATCAGACAATTGATCACTTACTTTTCGACTATTTTCTGACAAACTTCAGCACAGAAGACAACTTTATTACCCCCAAGCAAGATGCCATTCCCTGCCGAAGCCATTAAATTGTGAAACGACCTTGGCGCAATCTCGTCCAACCAGAATCTGCTTCACCCATCTTAGCTTTATCTTCATCTCCGCTGCCCCAAATGGTCCTTCCAATGCCCAATTCCCCTGATCTTGAAACTCCCTTTCAAGACACGAAGTCAGTCCAAATGGATTAGCTGAAGCAAAAATCTATTAGCAGTTTAATGTATCGTGAAAATCTGATTTGGGCTTGCCTTAATTAAACTGCGAGGCAATAATTCTCGCTAATTGCGAGTGGCCCATGAAAATGAGTGCATGCGCTCTGCGGGTGTCATTGCTAACCGCAGTTGCCCGGGCAACCGGTGACGTGTAATTACGTGCGGCTCCCGTCCGCGGGCAGCACGCACCGGGCGCACGGCGTGCGCGGGTGTGCGCGTGTGCAGGTGTGTGTGTGCTAGATCCGGAGTTGGGGCCCCACCCACATCCAACGAGCTATTAGAATGTCACTAACCGCCGAGCATTTGGCTGCGAGGAACACCTTTGCCCATCTTCTGTGGTGGTGGCGCTTCGTGTCTGCCTTTTCTTCTTTCCTTTAGGTGCTCTTTGTGAGGGCTCCTGATGTGGCTGATTGTTTTCCTTTATAAAGCTTTGTTTTCATGGCCTTTTTCAGAGGCATGGCGAAATGTATATTTTGGCCACGTGATTCATACAGCAAAAGTTTAAATTACAGACATCTCAGGAAAGACGAAGGTCTGTATAAACCGTATTTGATGTAACTGATAGCAGGCCCATAACTAGAGGTGAGGAAAAAAGAGCCTCCCCCCACCTCTCATGAACTCCCCTCTAGCAAGCTCTTCAGTCTGTTTGGTTTGGGTTGTTTTACCTCTGAGCGGTACTTTTTCTCATACATTGGGCTAAATAGCCAGATCAAAAGGATCACAAGGAGTCAGAGAAGGTTTGGAAATGGGATCCACTAAACAGCTGTTAAGAGACAGATGATAGCCTCCCTTCAAGGCCATCCAGCGTGTTCTTTAACGTGCACACGGTATGGCCTCTCATGCAGGTAGAATAGGGTTCAGCGGAGATAAATCTCAACGCTGCTACATAAATATAATCGAATCTGAGAACTGCAGAATGAGAGCCTGGCGAGGCTCTCATTTCAACAAATTCTAACAACACCCGCATCACATGGTTTTAAATCTATACAGCTTGGGAATGATGGGTTGGGTTGTTTTACCTCTGAGCGGCACTTTTTTGCACACCATGGGCTAAATGGCCAGGTCACATGGACCCCGGAGGCTCAGAGAAGGTTGGGGGAGGGGACCCACTGGAACAGCTGTTGGGAGACAGATGGTAGCCTCCCGTCAAGGCCATCCAGCGTGTTCTTTAACGTGCACAGGGTATGGCTCTCCCGCACACGGGGCCACGGCTTAATGTCCCATCCGACGGACGGCGGCCTTTCCAAGCCCATCGGTGTCCCCTACTGATCGTGGGCAGGGCAGGGAATTTTGCGGAGATAAATCTCAACGCTGACCCAGCTGGGACTCGAACCTGAGAACTACAGATTACGAGCCTGGCGCGATACCGATTAAGCCACCCCCGCCCCCGGGAATGATGAGTGTCGGTAAAATAATATATCGCTAAACTGAGATACTTTAGACCTTCTACTATGGCATATAAACTGACAGACTCCTGTCAGACCTCAGTGGCAAGCAGCTGCTTGAGGGAGTATTTATTTATTTTTATTTTTATTGTTTCTTCTTAGTTGATATTCTTGATAGTAGGGCCATATCCAAAGGTGCGCAAAGAGGGCTCACCCCGTCAGCATTACAAGTTCATGAAGACCCCCCTCCCCCATCTAGCAAGCTCTTCAGTTTGTTTGATACTTTTAACATTTGCTACTTTCAGCAGGAGAATTTATTTACATTAAGAAGGCTGAGTCAGAGAAGTGCGACTGCTCACATTTGGCCACAAGCTCAGTAGTGTAGTTCTTATTTTTACAAAAGTTACTTCGTTACCTCCCCCTACAAATGCTGAAATGCCCCTGCCTCTTCCTCTGTTGAAGCGGGGGTTGTTCAGTCGGTAGCGCGCCAGGCTCGTAATATGTAGTTCCCAGGTTCGAGTCCCAGTTCGGTCAGCGTTGAGATTTATCACCGCAAAACTCCCCGCCCTGCCCACGGTCAGTAGGGGACACCAATGGGCTTGGAAAGGCCGCCGTCCGTCGGATGGGACGTTAAGCAGTGTCCCCGTGTGCCGGAGAGCCATACCCTGTGCACGTTAAGGAACACGCTGGATGGCCTTGACGAGGCTACCATCTGTCTCCTAACAGCTGTTCCAGTGGGTCCTCTCCCTCAACCTTCTCTGAGTCTTCGAGGTCCTTGTGACCTGGCCGCGGGGCGGGGGTGGCTCAGTCGGTAGCGCGCCAGGCTCGTAATCTGTAGTTCCCAGGTTCGAGTCCCACCTGGGTCAGTGTTGAGATTTATCTCCGCAAAATTCCCCCGCCCTGCCCACGGTCAGTAGGGGACACCGATGGGCTTGGAAAGGCCGCCGTCCATCGGATAGGACGTTAAGCCGTGGCCCCGTGTGCAGGAGAGCCATACCCTCTGCACGTTAAAGAACACGCTGGATGGCCTTGACGGGAGGCTACCATCTGTCTCCCAACAGCTGTTCCAGTGGGTCCCCTCCCCCAACCTTCTCTGAGCCTTCGGGGTCCATGTGACCTGGCCATTTAGCCCATGGTGTGCAAAAAAGTGCCGCTCAGAGGTAAAACAACCCAACAACCCAACTGACCTGGCCGTTTAGCCCATGGTGTGCAAAAAAGTGCCGCTCAGAGGTAAAACAACCCAACCCAACTCTTCCTCTGTTGCTTTCAGCTGGTTATTGGTCTGATTAATAGTTACCTGGATTATGAATATTAAGACACCTCTCGTTCAGTCAATTTTCCGATTTATCTGACTGCAGTACTGGTAAAAAAGTTGAAGAAATAGCTTTCGAATTTATTTTGGATGAATCATTTCAAAAAAAAACGGCGTCATGTTATTTCTTTATCAGAAAGACACGAGACAGAATTTTGAAGTGTTTAACTTTGTGTTATTTTCCCATGGCCGAGTAGTTAGTTTTCTTACGGATTCAGGTTCGAGCTCAGGATAAGGCATAAGAGTTTTCTGTCTGCTGAGATCTAGTCTTCGTCACAGATCTTCTCCGCGGTGTATGGTACTGAGAGGTTCCTGTCATACCACTCTGGCAAGTGGTATGTAGCAAGCAGCTGCTTGAGGAGTAATTTATTTTAACTTCGTGTGCAGAATAACATTAATACATAAAAATGAAATTATCGGATTAGGCCCATGTGATAAAATGCATAGATATGAACAAATTGGGAATGGTAATTTTGATATCTTTTTGGATATAGTCTTTCCGCCATTGATATTGTCCCACCTATAAGAAACGCTCGCTTTGAGCTTAAAACAAGTGCAGTGACAGATAACAATGTAGACAAGAAATGATTATGTTTGTGTATCCAATCAGATGTATTTCAGTACCAAAATTGCGGTTTATACTAATTAAGATGTACGGCCTCCATGGACAGTGATACAGTCGCTCAAAAAAGTATCCGAACACTATGGTTGATTACAGAATTCAGGAAAAATATCTGGAGCGTGTACAGCAACTGTACACGCTCCAGTTACCGTTCACAGCAAACTGGAGCGTGTGCAGTTACTACACACGCTCCAGTTTGCTGTGAACGGTAACTGCACACGCTCAATATTTCCGTGAGTGAGCCCACACGATCTAGGTCTTTGTGAGCTCACACGATCCAATGTGCTGTGAACATTAACCGCAACCGCTCCAGTTTGCTGTGAACGGTAATTGCACACGCTCCATATTCATTGCATTATATATTCATACGCATTACATATATTAAAAAATATCCGAACACTATGGTTAATTACAGAATTCATAAAAAATATCTGGCAACGATATTTTTTAGAAATTAGTGATGTGGCAACCTTCGTGTCACGTGATACAAAGGTTGCCAGATCACTAATTTCTAAAAAAAATCGTTGCCAGATATTTTTTCTGAATTCTGTAACCAACCATAGCGTTCGGATACTTTTTTGAGCGACTGTACAAACGGCCGAACTTTCTGTCTCAATAAAACTTTCATTGAACATATTGAGCATACAAAAACCTTACAACAAACAACAACAGTAATCAACAACACATATACAGTACATACACATTCTTAGACATATATCCATATTGGCAGGTACAATGAGACATAAATCTCTTTCCGTCCTACAGCAATTCATTCATCTGTATTCCCTTTTTATATGAAAACAAAAACTTTAAACACTAAGAAAACTCACAAAAAAGAGACGTACAAACAAAAATTTTACTCTGATTATTAATTCCTCCCACTGCTTTCACTTACCATTTAATTATTTTAGTAATAATTCTATATCCTCTATTTTCATAATGTAAATCTTTAGCAATCATAAACTAATTTTTATGATTTTTTTTCCATTATTATGTTTATGGGCAATGAATTATAGATTCTCGGTCCATAAAACATAAAACGTTTGTGTGGAATTTCCTTTTTAGCCTGTGGAATAAATAATTTACCTATTCTATTTCGCAGATATGCGAAACACGTGTCCTTTCTCTTTAAAGTTTTAGGTTTTTCTAAATGCTAGATACGTTATTCGAAATGCACACAGCTTTCTTAAACACATTATCTTATTGTTTTCGACCAGTTTGTTTCTTCTGTCTTTGTCATAATAAATCATTATATTCAAGAACTTTCTTTGCAAAACATCAATACCACTAAATAAGTTCTCCCCAAGCAATTAAATTATATTGTGTAGCAGACTGAATCTATGCATAGTATAACTTCAGCATAAATGAATTTAAGACTATCCTTCTTATATAATAAAATTTATATAAACAGTATCTTAATTTTTTAGTCAGCATATGGATATGTCTTCCGCTTTAAATTTGAATATATATGCATTCCAAGATATTTGATCGTTGCAATCTGCTTAATAGATTTACATGAACATGATCTGTCTTTATTACACATATTACCATATATAAGTTATAAGGAAAATAATCTATCTTTGTTAGTGAAAAATACATAAACTTGGTTTTCTCAATATTTAAATTGAATAGGTTATTGAGAACCAGTTTGTTATTAAATCTATATCATTACTGATGTCCAGATACAGTTGATAACTATTCGAATTTTGGAAAATAAACGTGGCATCATCAACAAATGACAAAACTTCTTCGTTTAAATTTAAGTTGTAAAAAAAAAACATTAAAATAAATTAAAATAGGTCCAAGTATTGAGCCTTGTGGTACACCATTAGTGACCATTTTAATTGCATTTTTGTTGTCGTTTACCTGCACAAATTGTATCCCATTTTTTAATTATCAATTGAACCACTCAAAAACGATCCCTCTAAATCCATGGCAAATAATTTCTTTAAGAGTACATCGTGGATAACCGTGTCAACGCTTTTGTTGACTACATATATACATCTCCAGTTTTTTGTGAGTTATAAATTGCCCTCATAATTATCGTAGTCAATTTTAATATAGCATCTTCAGTATTACCTCCTTCCTTGAATCCATATTGTTAACTGTAAAAATAATTTTTCTTGTTCAAGTATCCTAAAATTCTCTTCATAATTTTTTTTTCTATAACTTTAGATAAACTATGCAAAACTGAATTGCCCATAGTTATTCATGTCATCTTTGTTTCCTATGTAATTTTTTCGTATCTTGCAGATTTATTATTATTTAATGAGAATATAGAATTTTTCACTTCCTTAGAATTCGTTGGTTCCAAGTAAATTGAATTCGGGAATCCTCCGATTTCAATTTCAAATGTTTAGGTCACAGTTCTTAAAAAGTTTTGTCCCTTTTTAAGAGTATTCAATATTTTATTTAAACATTGCGATTCCTTTCTAAATTTCCCTCACATTCGCGGTAGAGTTGAAAATATGTTCCAACTTGCAATTAAAGCTTATATTTAAGTGAAAAATCTGGATAAGACAAGCACTTACGTGGCCTCCCCCAACACGTTTTGTTCATATGTGGACCTTCTCTCCTATTCGAATGCCATAGTCTTTTTTTTTGTATAATATTTGTTCAATATTTACTGGCTGCAGTGAAATCTGGGTTAGGCTGTCGTATAAAGCATGGATGCTTGTTGTTTGGTTTAGATTTCAGAAACTGAGAGGTTAGCGCATTTGACTGTTGATCAAAGGGGCCTGGGTTTCTTCATTTGTGATGTCATTCTGCTGAAGCCCAGCCTTCCTCGCAGGTTTTCTCTATGACGTATGAAATTTGACAGTCTCCTGTCAGAACACTGTGGCAAGCAGAAGTTTGAGCGACAATTTTTTTGCATCTCTATGTATTGGTTGGTAAATGGACTTAGGTGGTTTATTTCCGAGCAGCATTGTTTCCTACACGATGGTCTATTGGACTAAATTGAACCATTGGAATCTTTTACACTAAACAGACGAAGGGCTCCAGTTGTTCAGGAAAGTGATATATTGAACAACTGTTAGGATGGGACTGGGAAAACGTTTTAGCTGATGGGTCACATAGAAAACTTAAATGGAATGGGTTCGGTTGTTTTACCTCTGAGCGGCACTTTTTTGCACATCATGGGCTAAATGGCCAGGTCATATGAACCCCGAAGGCTCAGAAATGGTTGAGGGAGGGAACCCACTGGAACAGCTGTTGGGAGACAGATGGTAGCCTCCCGTCAAGGCCATCCAGCGTGTTCTTTAACGTGCACAGGGTATGGCTCTCCCGTACACGGGGCCACGGCTTAACTCCCATCCGACGGACGGCGGCCTTTCCAAGCCCATCGGTGTCCCCTACTGACCGTGGGCAGGGCGGGGAGTTTTGCGGAGATAAATCTCAACGCTGACCCAGCTGGGACTCGAACCTGGGAATTACAGATTACGAGTCTGGCGCGGTACCGACTGAGCCACCCCCGCCCCTTTTCCAGTAGCAATCTCGGAACAGTCTAACGTCGACAATCCAGAAATGCAAAGCCCCTAAATGGAATGGAGCCACCCCCGCCCCTAAATGGAATGGAGGCCCGCATGAAAAACTGAGATGGATGATTAAAAATGCAGATTTCAATTTTTCAATGTACATTTCAATTTTTCAAAGAAAAAAAAAAGAAAAACAAAGTTTATTAGTTTTATTGAAATTAATTTGTTTAATGAGAATTCGCTTCGTCGAAGTTGGACTTGTCCTCTATGCGTTCTTTTTCTATGCGTTCTATTCAGCGAGATGCTGATGACAAATAAATCAAATTTGATATATTTGTCATCAGCATCTCGCTGGCCGCACAAAAAAAGAGATGGCGAGCCCAGGCCCTGTATTAGGACAAAAATGAACGATTATCATCAAGCCCATCCAGTGTACTTCTAACAGCACGGGGAGCCATCATCCAACATCCTATTCGACGGATGTCAAATCTTTCCACTTTCAAAGCTGCATGTTTTTTCTCTTAATGCAGGCACACTAGGGATTCGAACTAGGAATATCAATTTAGAGTTTGGCGCGCTACAGACTGAACCAAACACTCCACCCGGCAAGTAGGCCTTCACGAGGAACGATTATTCATTTGTAACTTAAAGAGAAGAAACGTTATAATAACCAATGCTTGTAACTATGTATTTGTAAAAAAGTTAACAAGAGCAAAAACAACAATCCAAAAACGTATTATTATTTCTTTACTCTAAGTGACAGCAGTTTAAGGTCGCAAAGAAAAGAAATTTCGAACTCTATCTTTCTTTCTTTCCATCTTCTTCCTCGTCATCTATGAATTGATGCTCAAGGTAAGTTCCTAGAGAGACGATATCCTATCTCCATCAGTACCCATCCCTACACACACATTACAATCTTCTCCACCAGCTGGCTGTCTCTACATTTCTTCGATTCCACCCGTCGGGAGGGTGTGGAATCACAGTCCAACCAGATTAGGAGATTACTGCACTTGTGACGTTCCCCAGTAATGATGGGGTATGCCTGGGTTGAGGGTGCACGTCACGAGCACGTCAAATATTAATCGCCGATCCGTCGGCAAGGCTTCCAGTGGCACGCCACGCCCGGACGCAATCTTTCTGTCTCCTGAATTACTCTCGGCTCTCCTGGGGAGCGGGCTGGCCGAAAGTCGTCGGACAGGTTAGGCCCAGTGTGGGGGTGGATGGTGTGGGGTGACCCAGGTCCACAGCTGTCGTCTGCACGCGCTCAGCCTCGCTTTCCGTCCACATTAGGGGGCTGTCTGTTGTTCAAGGAGGAAGATAAGAAAGCTCTGGAAATGATGGAGAAACAGAGGTGAAGGACAAGGGGAAACGCGAAGCAAAAAACACGAAGGTGAATGGATGATTTCGCATGCGAAAATGCTTACGCTTATGTGAAGGTGTTTTGGCTTTTCTGCTTATTAATTTGAATACTTTTCTTGGCGTATGTTGCTTTCTGCTTAGGAATATTTGCTCGAGTACTTCTAGGAATGTTCTGGGAATGTCTCATGTATATGTATATGAACATAATCCCCAAACAACCAGAGGTTGTTGAGGTCAACCGTGGTGCTGAATTTGTTTCGCCATATATCTTGAGCAGCTTGTATTCCTCTCTAACAGACTAAAAAATCAGAGGTGGACAGAATTAATAAGTTCTCTCCGGAACGTGTTGTGGTGTAGTTCCGAAATGTTCGCAAATTTCCTAAATTATTAAATGTTTATAATGATAATTCCTCTGTCTTCAGAGTGAAATGCTTTAACTCTTTCACTGTTAGCTCAAAGAGTTTGCTATGATTTTTAAACCTTTTTTTTTATAACACTACACATAGCTTGTTTATAACACTATACAAAGCTTGTTTATAACACTATACAAAGCTTGTTTATAACACTATACAAAGCTTGTTTATAACATTACACAAGATTATTTATGACACTACATATAGCTTGTTTATAACACCACACATAGATTGTTTATAACACTACACAAAGCTTGTTTATAACACTACACGTCGCTAGTTTATAACACTACACATAGCTTGCTTAAAACACTACACGTATATTGTTTATAACACTACATGTAGCTTGTTTATAACGCTACACGTAGGTTGGTTATAACAGTACTTTTGGGTTGTTTTGGGTTGTTTTACCTCTGAGCGGCACTTTTTTGCACACCATGGGCTAAATGGCCAGGTCACGTGGACCCCGAAGGCTCAGAGAAGGTTGGGGGAGGGGACCCACTGGAACATCTGTTGGGAGACAGATGGCAGCCTCCCGTCAAGGCCATCCAGCGTGTTCTTTAACGTGCACAGGGTATGGCTCTCTCCCGCGCACGGGGCCACGGCTTAACGTCCCATCTGATGGACGGCGGCATTTCCAAGTCCATCGGTGTCCCCTACTGACCGTGGGCAGGGCAGGGAATTTTGCGGAGATAAATATCAATTGCTGACCCAGCTGGGACTCGAACCTGGTAACTACAGATTACGAGCCTGGCGCGCTACCGACTGAGCCACCCCCGCCCCCAGGTTATAACACTACACATAGCTTGTTTATAACACTATACATAGCTTGTTTATAACATTACATATAGATTGTTTATAACACTACACGTAGATTGTTTATAACACTACACGTAACTTGTTTATAACACTACACATAGCTTGTTTATAACACTACACATTGATTGTTTATATACAATCTGTACATGCATACATATACATCTCTATACATAGCTTGTTTACAATAAACAATGTATATTATAATACGCAATGCGTATTATAATACTACACATACCTATCTCGACCTATGCTGAAACCAGTGGTCATTTGGTGGACAGTTGGGTGTTGATGTCGACTTTTGCTGAAACCAGTGGTCACCTGGTGAACAGTTGGACGTTGATCTCCACCTATACTGGAAATAGTGGTCATTTGGTGTACGTTGATCTTGACCTATGCTAAAACCAGTGGTTAATAATAGCTTGTTTACACATAGATTGCTCATAACACTACACATAGATTGTTTATAACACTACATATAGCTTGCTTAAAACACTACATGTAGATTGTTTATAACACTACGTGTAGCTTGTTTACAACACTACACATAGCTTGTTTCTAACACTACAAATAGATTGTTTATAACACTACACGTAGATTGTTTATAATACTACACATACCTATCTCGACCTATGCTGAAACCAGTGGTCATTTGGTGGACAGTTGGGCGTTGATGTCGACCTTTGCTGAAACCAGTGGTCACCTGGTGAACAGTTGAACGTTGATCTCCACCTATGCTGGAAATAGTGGTCATTTGGTGTACGTTGATCTTGACCTATGCTAAAACCAGTGGTCATTTGGTGCACAGTTGTACGATGATATCGACCTATGCTGAAACCAGTGGTCATTTGGTGCACTGTTGTACGTTGATATCGACCTAAGACCTAAGCTGAAATCAGTGGTCATTTGGTGCACAGCTGAACCTTTGATCTTCAAGTATGCTGAAACCAGTGATCATTTGGTGCACAGTAGGAAGTTGATATCGACCTATATTAAAACCAGTGGTCACTTGGTGTACAGTTGCACGTTGATCTCAACCTATGCTGAAACCAATGGACATTTGGTGCATAGTTGGGTACTGATCTCCACCTATGCTGAAACCAGTGATCATTTGGTGCATAGTTGGGTACTGATCTCCACCTATGCTGAAACCAGTGATCATTTGGTGCGCAGTTCAACGTTGATATGATCTTATCTGATTCTGTAATTAATGTTCTTTGGTCCTTCTCCTATGGTACTGGACTCTTACCACAGAAAGTCATAGAGACTACCGTTAACCATCTTATTTAAACGTTTGAGAAAGTAGGGTTGGATATTTCTGTGAATTCATTAGTTTTATGATGGCTATCTAACTCCGTCAAGCACCAAAGTGACACCTTTGTGGAAATCGTTCATTTCACACCTATATTTGGTTTACTCAGGCACTAAGATGTTCTTTTGGTTCTCAGACAGATACTCTCTTAGATTTTGTGTTGCATTGTGTTTGTCTATTTTGTATGTTCAAAGCTAAATACATAGCTGTTTAATAACAGAACATGTTTGTGGTGTTATTTGAGTGAGAGTGCTGAAAAAAAAGAAGAAAAAAAATTTAATTGGGAGGAATAGTACGACTTAAACGAACTGCTTAGGGAATCTGCTTACAGAAAGCTACTTAGGTTGTTGCATATTACGCTAAGCCGCCATAGGTAAGGCAAGTAGCTATGTAAAGTAGGAGACCTGATAAAATAGCATGAGCATAATGTTGAATTATTCTACTGAATTGCTGCACCGTGAAATAAATAAATATTATTACAAAGATGCTTTCGTGGTTTGATTAGACACTAATATGCTCTCTTGGTTTGCTTCGGTGTCAATTGCTCTACTACTGTAGTTTACTCAAGCACTAAAATGCCGGCTTGGTTTAGGTTGGGAATAAGACTGTGTCTTGATTTACTATGATTTAAGATGCTGTCTTGATTTGTTCAGGTACAACTGATGCCTTGGTTTGGATAGGCAGTAAGATGCTCTGTTGGTTTTGCTCAGACACTGAGATGTTACCTTGGTTTAGACAGGCATTAAAAATATATTGTCTCAAATTCCTGAAGAGTCGGGGGCGGGGGTGGCTCAGTCAGTAGCGCGCCAGACTCGTAATCTGTAGTTCCCAGGTTCGAGTCCCAGCTGGGTCAGCGTTGAGATTTATCTCCGCAAAAATTCCCCGCCCTGCCCACGGTCAGTAGTGGACACCGATGGGCTTGGAAAGGCCGCCGTCCGTCGGATGGGACGTTAAGCCGTGGCCCCGTGTGCGGGAGCGCCATACCCTGTGCACGTTAAAGAACACGCTGGATGGCCTTGACGGGGGGCTACCATCTGTCTCCCAACAGCTGTTCCAGTGGGTCCCCTCCCCCAACCTTCTCTGAGCCTTCGGGGTCCATGTGACCTGACCATTTAGCCCATGGTGTGCAAAAAAGTGCCGCTCAGAGGTAAAACAACCCAACCTGAAGAGTCCTGAATTCTCAAAAAGTGCAACTGAAGAGTCTCAAATTCCTGAAATAGGCAATTGGCCATTTGTAACGATTAGAAATTTCCCACTTGAAAAATTTGCATTGATAAATCGAAGAACCACTAAGAAATATGTGAGTACTAGTGTAAATAAATAAAAACTACAAGGACGCATATCGCCTCTGGCGCATATGGGAATCTCGTTTTCAAAGAGAAAGAAGTTTTTCCTTTACCTACTGTTTTATTCCTTAAAATTTTTAATTTGCGCTAGTGGATGATGGGGAAAGATGCAAATAGTATTTCATTAGTATATTTCATATAGCATTCATACAACATAAAAGTATTCGTCTTTTAATTCTTAAATCTAAAAAGTTGCATCTTCCACAACTCTTTCAGAAAAGTGGGTAGATTATTGCTGTCACCGGAATATCTCTTAAAAAACTACCACTGATTTTTCAAATTTATATTCTACACATATTATTTCTAAAAGCCATATTATGCTTTTCACCCATATGGGCGAATACTACACCTACCAATATTCGTAAGATTCAGGTCTTACAGAACAAGAGTTTGAGAACTGCGGTCGATGCCCCTGGTTTGTCACTAACAGACAACTCCATAAAGACCTGGGCATCCACCATATATAAATACACATATAAAACGCACCTCAAAACGATTTTCTGAGGCTGTAAGCAATAATTCCAATGAGATTATTTCTTCTCTGATTCTTTACGATCATACTGTTTTGAACAAGTACAAGAGGCCTAAAACGGTAGCGTTCTCTGAGGAGACCTACCCGTTTTAGGTTTCTTATAAAATTTCACTGCTATTTTTATACCTTTTTAGCTTTTCTTATGTTTGCCCTTAGGGGTCCACCAAAGGGTGGTTTACTTATATATTTTGTTCTTACTCATGCCAAATAGGCATATCTTCATGATGGAGATCGTTAGGAGTAAAAATATTACCCGGTACATCGAATACGATTATACGATCTACGATATACATATTATGCTACCGATTATAGTTCGGCAGATTTAAAAGGTGCGAATCGATAATATTTTATCAATTCCTATCTAACATAAAAATAATTTTTCATTTATGTCTAAAAATAAACAATTATCTGCTGAAACTAAAAAGGTATGCTTTGGTCCCCCCTCTGTGTCTAAGGGATCAACTAATTGTTGGCAATGGAAACTTCGTGACCTGCACATTCCACCGAAATTTCAAATTTCTAGCATAAATACATCGTTTGCAACATTCGTTTAAAATTTTTGAAATTTCAAAAAATTTCACCGCTAGAGGGAAAGTGAAAATCGTAATATTTCATCAATGCCTATCCAACGCAAAAAGAATTTTTAATTTATCTCTGTAAACAAAAAAGTTCGATGTCTAGAGACAGACAGACAGACAGATAGACAGAAGAAAAAGCGAAACTATTATCTCGTTTTTAAAGAAAACGAGATAAAAAGAATGAACGAACGTCTCAAATAGCTGATTCCCACAGAGGTCTAATTAAGATTCTGCCAGTTGAATACAGCACAGCGAAGAACTGCGAGATATCTGCTAAACTTCTTTATTGCATGGTGTCCGACGCATAAAGTTCTTAACTAATGACTTAAAACTGAAGAAGAATAAACTAAAGTTTTCCTTTTCGATCTCTTTAAACAGTATCCATAGACTCCAGACCAGACTCCCAGACTATTGCTCTATAGCCTCATACAAACATCGCCATGATTCGCAGGCAATTAACCTCATCAATGTTAAGCGGGTGTGGGAAGGGTCGATATCGCATCTGGCTCATAAGTTCCTAGGTTCGAGTCCCAATTGTACCAGCGTTGAGATTTATCTCCTTTAACTCCCACTTTGCCCTAGGTCAGAAAGGGAACATCGATGAACTTGGGAAGGCGCTGTCCATCGGATGGGATGTTAAACCTTGGCCTGCATGAAGGAGGGCCATACCCTGTACAGTCGCTCAAAAAAGTATCCGAACACTATGGTTGATTACAGAATTCACAAAAAATATCTGGCAACGATTTATCTTAGAAATTAGTGATCTGGCAACCTTCGTGTCATGTGACGCGAAGGTTGCCAGATCGCTGATTTCTAAAAAAAATCGATGCCAGATATTTTTTCTGAATTCTGTAATCAACCATAGTGTTCGGATACTTTTTTGAGCGACTGTACAAGTTAAAGAACATGCTGGATAACCTTGACTTGAGTGGGAGGCTTCCGCTAGTCTCATGAAAGTTGTCCAGCGGACCACCCCCCTTTCCCCAACCTTCTTTGAGCCCTTGGAATCCTTGTAACCTGGCCATTTCCCCCCAATGAGTGCAAAAAACTCACTCAGGAGTAAAATAACCATCCTAAGTTCGCCGACGCTAACATATTTGATTTATTCTGACTCCCAAATGCGCTAATCAATCGGCTACTGAGAGACAATGAGAGACATTTTTAAAAGAAAAAGGAAATGAAAGGCTAATTAAAGAAATGAAAAGCTAACATTACATGAAGGATAAGTACAGTTAGATTGCTGTAGCTTGAGCGATATTGAAAAAGAGACTATTGAATCCTGAGAAAGTTCTCCAAAGTAGATTAATGCACCGCAAGAGTCTTTTTCCTTTCCTCTTTCACGTGCTAACAGTCAAGTGCATCAAGAGTGACCTCAAAAACAGGAGAATTTCCTAGAAAAGTGAGTGAGTAACTATGGAGATAGCAAAGAATAACAATCTGTCCCCAACCACCCTCACTGACTTCCTCCATTCGACTACCACTTGTTTTGGCTTCTGGGATGTGCCCGGGTCGGAAGTCACGCAGTGGAAGTGACGACGGACACGGGCCACGTGCGAGAAGAAGTCGTTACGAGGTTCAAGGGGGGAGTGGGGGACGTCACTGCTCGGACAGGCGAACTCTCCTCCTGAAGCATTTGGCTAGGGTCATGGGTTACATAGTTTCAGTAAACCCACTTCTGATTATCTGGGAGAAGGGGAGTAATATGTCGTTCTGATGTACACACATCAGGAGTGAGGAATGCATAGTAAGGAAAAAATCAAAAGGTACCGACACGTTCAGGTGCTTTGCTGAAATAAACAGAGCGTCTAAAAAAGCGTCTCTCTAACTTGTCCAGTACCGACATTGTGCAGGCAAAGAAAGAGATCCCCCCTCGTGACTTTGTTGGATGGGTGGAGAGACACAAGATGATGGTGGGATGAGGTCAAGTCATCCCTCATCGGAGTGGGAGGGGGGCAGAAGGAGGCTGACGTACAGCTGACGAAGGGACAGAAGCGTTGATGTCACCCACAGAGGATGTGGGAACACGTGCACAGGGCATCGTTCAGCAAGAGGATAAGTGATACGGAGTATCTACTGGATTTGCTCAGAGGAGTTTTAATCTACTTGTCTGTCAGCAGTTGGAACTTCGACGAGCATATAGGATGACACAGATTAATAGAGGCTGACAGCAATGAGCAAGAAAGACAACAACTTTGGATGGAAGAGTCGACAGTGGATTTACCTAGCCTCTCCAGAAAAATAAGGATGAGCATCCTTCCTCCCCAAGAGAATTCCCCACATCAGACACATACAATGCACTTGAACATTATAGGTGGTAAACGAAATATTAAGAGCTAATTATCAAAGTCAATTTCTTCCACATTTCGTAGTTGGGTTGCTTTGCCTCTGAGAAGTATTTTCTTCGCATACAATGTGCTAAATGGTCAGGTCACAAGGACTCCAAAGCCTCAGAGACGATTGAAGGAAAAGGACCTACTGTACAGCTGTTCGGAGATAGAAGTTTCCCTCAAGGTCATCCAGTTTTCACTTATTGCTCAATTGTAAAGTTGTTCTGTAAGGGAATAAAATATTTCATTCTTTCTTCAGTTTCCACTGTTGCAATCAACGACAATATTAATCGAAATCAATAAATTTCTCCTAAAATTATTTCTAATGACTTATACGTTACATTATTGATAAGAGAGAGATCCAGAAGACTCCGGGGTCCTTGACTCTGGGAATTTTTTATGTTAATCATGCTAAACAGCTAAAAATTCTGTTATATGGACGTAATTGGAATCTACCCTTTATGGCGTAATAACCAGTAAGTGACTCAATCACACACATTAGCTTAGATTAGGGGTTCTCAACGTGGGGTACGCGGTAAAATTTTTTGAGGTACGCCGTGACAGCTCAAAAGTCGCTACATATATGTTATACATATATAAGTTTTATTTTATTTCCATTGTTATACTATAACTATAATTTTATCTATCAATACAAGGGGTATGTCTGTTACATACACATTTCCAGGGGGTACGTGAAGCATGAAAGGTTGAGAACCACTGGCTTAGATTATCGATGCGGTTTCCCAATATTTCTAGTGGGGGGGGATAGTCGGTAGCGCGCGCAAGCACGCCAGGCTCGTAATCTGTAGTTCCCAGGTTCGAGTCCCAGCTGGGTAAGCGTTGAGATTTATCTCCGCAAAACTGCCCGCCTTGCCCACGGTTAGTAGGGGACACTGATGGGCTTGGAAACTCCGCCGTCCGTCGGATGTGACGTTAAGTCGTGTTCCATGTGTGGGAGAGCCATACTCTGTGCACGTTAAAGAACACGCTGGATGGCCTTGATGGGAGGCTACCATCTGTCTCCCAACAGCTGCTGCTGTAACTCCAGTGGGTCCCCATCCACCAACCTTCTCTCAGACTTCGGGGTCCTTCTGACCTGGCCATTTAGCCCATGGTATGCAAAAAAGTGCCGCTCAGAGGTAAACCAACCAAGCAATATTTCTGGGACAGGGTTGGCACAGTCGATAGCTGGTCAGCCTCGTAATCTGCACTTCCCAGGTTCGACTCCCAACTGTAACAGCTATGAAGTTTACATCCTCTCTTCCCTCGATCAAAAAAAGAGCAACTGAGAGAAAAAAAATCTGGAAAAAAAAGTCAAAAATTTATTCCGATATCCACACGTAGATTTTCCAATATCATTTGAGAGTTCACTGGGGCGGGGCTCAGCCGGTAGCGTGTCAGGCTCGTAATTTTCAATTTCCAGGTTCGAGTCCCAATTGGACTGATATTTATCTCCGAAAAACTCCCTCTCCTGATCAGCAGGGGACACACAGATGGGCTTAGAAAGGCCACCGTCCGTCGCATGAGACGTTAAGCTGTGGCCCCGTATTCAGGAGAGCATATACATGCTAAGTAACACTCTGGATAACCTTGCTGGTAGTCTACCATCTGTCTCTTAATAGCTGTCCATACTCTGCGCACGTTATAGAACACGTTGGATGGCCTAGACGGGAGGCTACCATCTGCCTCCCAACAGCTGTTGTTGTGACTCCAGTGGGTCCCCTTCCCCCTCAACATTCTCTGAGCCCCCGGGGTCCTTGTAACCTGGCCACTTAGCCCATTATGTGCAAAAAAGTGCCGCACAGAGATAACCCAACCCAGACTTCACTCACAAACAGAACAATATTTTTGTGTCTACCATCACGAAAAAAATGGTAGATAAATATGCAAATGATAATCAAATGCAACATCCACTTAAAAATTTCATATTGATGAATCGAAAAACTCCCAATAAATATTAGAGTGCATGAAATAAATAAAAATTTCCCCGGATGGAACCTTAATCCTTGGCCACATGGAGAAGAATGCAACTACTTGTGCACGTTAAAGAACACACTGAATGGCTTTAATTATGTGTAAATATGAATAACATTCGATCTGTCTTCTAACATTTCTTCAGTGGATGTCCTTTCCAAACCTGCTATTAGAAAATGGGGTGCTTGTGACCTGGCCATTTACCCTACTGTGTGCAAAAAAAAGTGTCTCAGAGATAAAACAATCCTGAAGAATCCGTATCAATACCTCTCTTATAGGTTTGAAGACACAGCTAACGTCTTTTTAATCCATGCATCTCCTGAACGTTCAGTAGTTTTCAATTTCACTTTTCCTCTAGCGCCTCTTCCTCCCCCGCCTCTCCCGCTTCTTGTTAGGAGATCTGTCCCCTAGAGTAGTGGGGTGCGAGGCCTCCCAAGTGGTCAGTTACAAAGTGTCGGAACCACCACAGGAAACAGTCGTAATTCGGCTTCCGTTCCTCGCTAACGTTGACAGATATATGTGCCAGGTCAAGCGTCCATGTCAACTAGAGACCACCGTGTCAGTCCCTGAAATAAGCCTACTCTTCACAGATCCAGGGGAAATTCCAGTCCACATGTTAAATAACTCATTTACTCCCTTAAAAGAAAGGAAAATAATCGAATAAGGAAACGTGGCTTGGGTTGTTTTACCTCTGAGCGGCACATTTTTGCACACCATGGGCTAAATGGCCTGGTCACATGGAACCCGAAGGTTCAGAGAAGGTTGTGGGAGGGGACCCACTGGAACAGCTGTTGGGAGACAGATGGTAGCCTCCCGTCAAGGCCATCCAGTGTGTTCTTTAACGTGCACAGGGTATGGCTCTCCCGCACACGGGGCCACGGCTTAACGTCCCATCCGACGGACGGCGTCCTTTCCAAGCCCATCGGTGTCCACTACTGACCGTGGGCAGGGCGGGGAATTTTGCGGAGATAAATCTCAACGCTGACCCAGCTGGGACTCGAACCTGGGAACTACAGATTACGAGCCTGGCACGCTACCGACTGAGCCACCCCCGCCCCAGGAAACGTGGCTCTCAGGATCGAAACTTATATTGATTAATTTAGAATGACTAATGACCTATATTATTGAAATTGAGGATGCAGAATTACTACTAAAAATAATTAAATGATAAACAAAAGCAGTGGAAGGGGAAGTTAAAAAATATTAATAATCATATTAAACTTTTTATATCTTTCTGCATGCTTTCTTTTTGTGAGGTTTCTTAGTTTTAAAGATTTTGTTTTCATATAAAAATGGAATAGAGAAGAATGAATTACTGCAGGACGGATCTCATTGTAGCTGCCAAAATGGATATATCACTAAATATGTGTATGTATTATATTTGTGTTGTTAAAGTTTTTGTATGGTCAATAAACTTCACTTGATAAGACTTATTGAGATTTTACTTACGCCCTGCCGTGGAAGAGATTTGGGGATGCGAATGAGATTATGAATCTCATCAGCTTCTATCCATCGACATTAGGAAATTCAAGGTTGCATACAGGAACGAATGAGAATAGATGTGTACCGGGGGACCTTACCGGAGGACCCCGAAAATTCGGTCTTGTGATACGAAATTTCAAACTTCAGACATTGTACACTATAAAATTTTATTCTATACAGAATATCTTTTTAAGCTTTCGTGTCCGGTTTAACATTTTAGCATTTGGGGAACCCTACTTAAATTTTATATTCAGACCCCCTCAAAACTAAATTCTCCCCCCTTCCCCCCTCACACAACTAAACTAAATTCTCGGACCTTTCCGAAACTAAATTCTCGGACCTTTCCGAAACTAAATTCTCGGACCTTTCCAAAACTAAATCCTGGTACGTGCGTTCCTGTTTATAGGGCCTCATAGATACATCGGGCAGTCCTGATAAACCATTAAAAAAAACTGGAAAAAGAAAAAAACTTAAATATGGGTAAAATATAACTGTAAGCCATTTATTTATTACTGGGGCGCTGCAATCGCCTACCTTGTGAATACAGTTATCAATCGACTAGTTTGGTGTGAATGAACTTATCGAAGAGTTTAGGGTCAACATTTGGTGTGGATATTACCAAGGTGAGTATATATAAGGTGGCGTTTCAAGGCTATGTTTTACCAAGATCATTCGAATGTCGTGGGGGGTGCCCCATGACGTCACAGTGGGGAGAGCTCAGCTAATGTACTTGTGTAATCATACGTTCCTTCGTGTCTTTCTTTGCACTTTCTTTGTTCTTTCGTTTCTTTTTTTGCTTCTTGAACTTCTCTCTCTGTGAAGCCTTTCATGCAATTTTTGTTTCTTTTTATCCTGCCGAACTGTACAGTAGCAAACTACACGAGTAATCCTTCGAAGAATAAGAAAAACAATGTTTCATATACATTCGAATTAGAAACAAAAATTAGTATGATGTGGGTACTGCAGTGTCAGCATGAAGGGTTGGGTTGTTTTACCTCTGAGCGGCACTTTTTTGCACACCATGGGCTAAATGGCCAGGTCACATGGACCCCGAAGGCTCAGAGAAGGTTGGGGGAGGGGACCCACTGGAACAGCTGTTGGGAGACAGATGGTAGCCTACCGTCAAGGCCATCTAGCGTATTCTTTAACGTGCACAGGGTATGGCTCTCCCGCACACGGGGCCACGGCTTAACGTCCCATCCGACGGACGGCGGCCTTTCCAAGCCCATCGGTGTCCCCTACTGACCGTGGGCAGGGTGGGGAATTTTACGGAGATAAATCTCAACGCTGATCCAGCTGGGACTCGAACCTGGGAACTACAGATTACGAGCCTGGCGCGCTACCGACTGAGCCACCCCTGCCCCCCTCAGCATGAAGATATGTGATTTGCAATTTTTGGATTGCCTGTTAAGATCAGTCGCGTGTAAGATTTATGAAGTGAACTCTTAGGACTCTTCATTAAGCGTAAAATAAATGATAATGCCATCCCATATTTGAAATAGTCCTTTCACATAAAAAATTCAGTCTTGTTAGGATGACCGATTCTACTCCGACCAAACGATTGTTATCACGAGAAACAACGAAACGATTGTTGGAATAAGAAACCGATCGTTCTGAAAACTACGACAGTGTATCGAGTAAAAAAAGTAGTATTATTTTAGGTTATTGATAATCTAAATACCTTAGCTTATACTGCACTGATTCATGGAATAAAAGCTTATGTCAGTCCGCTATAGTCTACGCATTATAAAATTACAGCAAAAGTTTCAAATTGCTATTAAAAACTAAATAAACCGGAGGAGAAAAATCTCTGCTTTGCAAACTAGATTATGATCAAAGCAAAAGCAGTGGAATAAACATAAATAAAAATTGATAGAGCAGAATGAAAATTTCAGAATTAATCAAACAAAAAAAAAAAGCAGGCTTTTCGTTGAATCAAAAAAAAACACCCCCTCAAGCAGCTGCTTGCCACAGAGGTCTGACATGAGCCTGTCAATTTATATGCCACAGTAGAAGGTCTGAGAGGATGGCAGGACCTCAGCAGAAAAACGACACATACATCCATGCCTTACCCGGGATTCGAACCCAGGTCCCTTAGATCAATAGACAAGCGCGCTAACCACTCGGCCACCGGACACTCCAAGAAAAATGTTCATAGCAAATTTAAAACTGTAATTTATGCCAGGTCATATTAAATATTTTTGTAAGGGATAAAATTTAACCACGACTCACGGCGACAAAAGAATTATATTTTTATTATTTTCATTATGATTACTAACATACTTGATAAAAAGATAAGTTGAAATATAGATTTGGTATTTTAATTCGATCGAATTTAATTTTAAGAGCAAGATCGTAATAATCTCTCAGATCATCTAATAGAAATTCTATAGTATTTCGATATAAATTACCATAGAATTTTTTTTTATTAATTTTTATTTATTATATTTATTATTGTCGTCCCATGGCCGAGTGGTTAGCGCGCTTGGCTACTGATCTAAGGGACCTGGGTTCGAGCCCCGTGTTAAGGCATGGATGTCCGTGTTGTCTTTCTGCTGAGGTCCTGCCATCCTCTCAGACCTTCTACTATAGCATATAAACTGACAGGCTCCTGTCAGACCTATGTGGCAAGCAGCCGCTTGAGGGGTATTTATTTATTATTATTATTATTTATATCTAATATTAACTTTTGAGAGCAATTATTTAAATTGGAATTATTGCTGTTAAATAGTCCAATTTCCTTAACTCTAAATAGAGAACGAATATTGTTAAAGATCTAGGTCGAAATAGATTTCAGAACTTTCAATTGTCTTCAGTGACACTTTTCCAAAAAGTGATTATTTAAAATGTTCCCAAGCTTGCATCTCAGTTACTATTGACATAACACGTAAATGTACCTAATAAAGTGGCTGCTGAATGTGCATCTATAACAATTAATATTTCCCTGATAGCTAGACATACCTCAAACACTTAAAAAAAAACGAAATTGTAATTTTACACTTTTTCTGCCAACAGAAATCTATCTTACCGTTCGCTTCTTATAAAAATAAAAAAAATACCCCCTCAAGCAGCTGCTTGCCACAGAGGTCTGACAGGAGCCTGTCAGTTTATTTGCCAAAATAGAAGATCTGAGAGGATGGCAGGACCTCAGCAGAAAAACAACACATACAACCATGCCTTATCCGGGGCTCGAACCCAGGTCCATTAGATCAGTAGCCAAGCACGCTAACCACTCGGCCATGGGACGCTTTGTATATTGTATATGTGACGTCAAAATGCCCAGCCAATGACCGTCAAGAAACGCTTCCTTGGGGAGTGACATCACCCTTCCTTCATTCACCCTGGGTATTACCAGTAAGAATAAAATAAACGATTAGCGACATGTTTTTCTGTATCATATGAATTTTTTTCCACAAATTGGTCTCGAGCTTCGGCTTATTTTGGTGAAAGCGAGAGTGCAAATAATAAAAAAAATAAATAAATACCCCCTCAAGCAGCTGCTTGCCACAGAGGTCTGACAGGAGCCTGTCAGTTTATATGCCACAGTAGTAGATCTGAGAGGATGGCATGACCTCAGCAGAAAACAACACGAACATCCATGCCTTACCCGGGGCTCGAACCCAGGTCCCGTAGATCACTCGGCCACGGGACGGCTATACTTTCGAAATAAAATTTCCAACAAAGTATGTACAGTCGCTCAAAAAAATAACCGAACACTATGGTTGATTACAGAATTCAGAAAAAATATCTGACAACGATTTTTTTTAGAAATTAGTGATCTGGCAACCTTTCGTGTCACGTGACAAGAAAGGTTGCCAGATCACTCATTTCTAAAAAAAAATCGTTGCCAGGTATTTTTTTCTGAATTCTGTAATCAAACATAGTGTTCGGATATTTTTTTGGGTGACTGTACTAACATCTTCACGCACATTTTCTCCTCCGCGTTTCAAAATTAATATTTTAAGGAGGAAACTTAACTTCTCTCACAGCACATATTAAAGAAATTAACTTAGAGAGACATCACCACACAGACTTAATGGCTCACATGTACCCAATCCATTACAGCACACAGTTGTACAATACAGTCATTTGCGACTGGTCTATTGGCTTGTGGCCAGCTAAAAGACGAATTCGAGCAAGCCATCCAAAGGAGATCCATTAGGAGAGAAACCCAAAACAGAAATGCCTCCAGTAATCATATGATACGTTTTAGCCATCTCTGAGATGCGGAGCATTTTCTATCCTTCGCTGACCCTGGCGGACCGACCCGCACCAACTACCATACATCACTCTGCAAGTCTGGAGCCTCACGACGAGTGCGAATCAGTTAAATGCAGGTGGTTCGCGCGCCGGTCACTAACTGCTACGTTCGCCCGGGCAGGTGGTGTGCATCCACCACCGTCCCGAGATGGAGGTGGAGCAGAGGACTGCGATCCTGCGGCATCCATCACTGTCAGGGCAGCGATCGTTGTTAGAACGAAACGTAACACCTGAATCCGGATTCTGAAAGTCACTCATCTCTAAAATGGCAGTAATTGTAACGGTGTAGGAGTTGGCCTTTATTGTAACCACTTGGCTTTTACGACGTCGAGAAAGCTCGTCGTTCGTTTTATTTCCAGCTCTCTTTCTCTGCTTCTTTTTTTTTCCTCTTCCAGAAACAGATAATCTTTATGCAATGGAATGTATCACACGGTTATGGTTTATTTTTTAATCCAATTTTATTTTTCAAATTGCCTAAGACTTGCTTTAGAAACTTGTCATATGTGATAATTTAAAGTTTTGCTTCCACTGGTCACATATTATTATCTTAAATTGGGCAGTTTTAAATAGTAGAGTTAAAACTCGTTTATCCAGATATTCGATTATCCGAACTATATGGTAGGTTCTGAAATATTATTCATCACGTAAAGTCTTTGAAGGCATAGTGCCGCATGACGTCCCCGACAATACATGTTGACTTTCAAGTCCGTAACGCAGCACCCAAAAGCTCCCGATATATGGTTGGTTGTTTTACCTCTGAGCGACATTTTTTTTCACAAAATGGTCTAAATATCCAGGTGACAAGGACCCCGAGGATTCAGAGCAGGTTGGGGGAAGGGGACCCACTTGACAGCTGTTAGGAGACAAATGGGAGCCTTCTCGTCAAGGCCACAGCGTGGTCGTTAACGTGCATAGGGTAAAGCTTTCCCGTACACAGTGACACGGCTTAATGTCCCATCCGACGGACGGTGGCATTTCCAAGCTGAACGGTGTCCCCTGCTGACCGAGGGCAGGGCAGGGAGTTCTGCGGATAAATTTCAACACTGGTCTAGCTGAAACTCGAACTTGGGAACTGCAGATAACGAGTCTGGCGCTACCGACTGAGCCACCCAAGTGCATTAGCCAAACTGAGAAAGCAATCGGGAGATCCCGCGTTCGAGTCAGGAGGCGGGATGACGATTTTTTTTTACTCTTACCTGTTTGTTATTTTTGAATTACATTTATAACAGGATCAAATTCCCTTTGAAAAAATAATCTCCCCATTTTTAAGCTGATATAAAATGTAGAATAAAAATATATGTCAGAAATAAAACAAAAATTTTTTTGGGTTTAGAAAGAATAATAAAATATCTTAGAACTCTTTATGTGTATTTATGCAACAAAATATATTACGTTTTCATTTCCTTAAAAACCTTTCTCCTTAATAATTCAGTATTATTTTACTACCACTATTATTTTATGCTATAAATTCTTGAAAACGAAATTTTCGTTTCAGAACTTATACTTACAGTTAAAATAAGGCAGTTCGGGAACGTATCCTTCGAGGTACTGATAATAATACCAAATACGCTAAACCATTCTCAATCCAGTAGCAGCATGTATTTCCAAGTGGTTTGGTTGCTCACCTAGTCTTAGGTATTGAAACATTAGATATCTAAAGAAGCGGAATAGGTCTGAATGATGTTTTTCTTTGCCGTGAATGGTAATGAAAGCTGATCTAATGAATCATTATTATTTAACAAAGAGGTCAATTATAGTCATGATTTTTTACTGATTTCGGAGCAGTGACGAAGGAGACCAGGGCCAAATTAGAATGCATTCTAATTAGATGTGATATTTAAGAAATCTTCTGGGATATACACAGGGAGTGTCATTTGCTACTTTACCCAGAAACAATTTCTTCAATTTAATTTTTCAAGAAAATACACATATTTATTAATAATTATATATTTATTTAATACTTTCTAAAATGTAGAGAAGATGGCACTCCCCACGTCGCAAGATTTCATTTGGCATAAATATCATTTGACTCGATCTCCTCCCCCTCCAGGGGGCGGAGGTGGCTCAGCTAGTAGCGTGCCAGACACGTAATATGTAGTTCCCAGGTTCGAGTCTCAGCTAGGTCAGTGTTGACATTTATCTCTACAAAACACCCCGCCCTACCCACGGTTAGTAGGGGACACCGATGGGCTTGAAAAGGCCGCCTTCCGTCGGATGGGACGTTAAGCCGTGGCCCCGTGTGTGGGAGAGCGATACCCTATGCACGTTAAAAAACACTCTGGATGGCCTTGGAGGGAGACTACCATCTGTCTCCCAACAGCTGTTCCAATGGGTTCCCTTCTTCAACCTTCTCTGAGTCTTCGGGGTCCTTGTGACCTGGCTATTTAGCCCATTATATGCATAAAGTGCCGCTACCCAAAGAAAATTAACTATGTTCTGAGGAGCATAAAAAATGCAAAGCAACAAAAAAATTATTATTATTAAACAAAATTATTTACTACTCAACATATATTCAAAACATTTATTAAGTATTTGTTTATACTTTTATTAACTTTTGCATATTTCTCAAATTAAGTTAATTATTTTAACTTCCGATACGAATTTAGATTTCGATGCTTTCATTCCAACAAAGAATCTCGTGTTCTGCTCATGCTTAATTAGAACGACTTCAATATCCACGGAAGCTCGCACTCTTGACCCAACAAACTGAACAATGAGTTTATCACGCGAAATCAGAAGGATATTAGTCTGATGTAGAGGTCCTGTATAGATAGAGGCTCGCCATCTCGGTGATCGACTGCCATTCGTTGATTGAGTCACATGGTTCGTGGGCGCCATGTTTTGTCGTACCGTGAGATGGAAATCTGTGAGTTAGGGTATGTAACTTAGTGTCACGTGACACGAAGGTTGCCAGATCCTAATTTCTAAAAAAAATCGTTACCAGATATTTTTTCTGAATTCTGTAATCAACCATAGTGTTCGGATATTTTTTAATATATATAATGCGTATGAATATATAATGCAATGAATATGGAGCGTGTGCAGTTACCGTTCATAGCAAACTGGAGCGGTTGCGGTTAATGTTCACAGCACATTGGATCGTGTGAGCTCACAAAGACCTGGATCGTGTGAACTCACTCACGGAAATATTGAGCGTGTGCAGTTACCGTTCACAGTAGACTGGAGCGTGTGCAGTAACTGCACACGCTCCAGTCTGCTGTGAACGGTAACTGGAGCGTGTACAGTTGCTGTACACGCTCCAGATATTTTTCCTGAATTCTGTAATCACGTGACACGAAGGTTGTCAGATCACTAATTTCTAAAAAAATCGTTGCCAGATATTTTTACCTGAATTCTGTAATCAACCACAGTGTTCGGATACTTTTTTGAGCGACTGTAGGTGGTCATATTATTTTGATACTAGATCGTGTGGGCTCACTCACGGAAATATTGAGCGTGTGCAGTTACCGTTCACAGCAAACTGGAGCGTGTGCAATAACTGCACACGCTCCAGTTTGCTGTGAACGGTAACTGGAGCGTGTACAGTTGCTGTACACGCTCCAGATATTTTTCCTGAATTCTGTAATCACGTGACACGAAGGTTGCCAGATCATTAATTTCTAAAAAAAATCGTTGCCAGATATTTTTTCTGAATTCTGTAATCAACCACGGTGTTCGGATACTTTTTTGAACGGCTGTACCTAGTAAAAGGATCTCAGTTGTTAGAGTTTTATACAATTCTACCAATTTTGTTTCTCTATAAAAAAAGTAATAATAAATACCCCCTCAAGCAGCTGCTTGCCACAGAGGTCTGACAGGAGCCTGTCAGTTTATATGCCACAGTAGAAGATCTGAGAGGATGGCAGGACCTCAGCAGAAAACAACACGAACATCCATGCCTTACCCGGGGCTCGAACCCAGGTCCCGTAGATCAGTAGCCAAGCGCGTTAACCACTCGGCCACGGGACGGCTAATAATAATAAATACCCCCTCAAGCAGCTGCTTGCCACAGAGGTCTGACAGGAGCCTGTCAGTTTATATGCCACAGTAGAAGGTCTGAGAGGATGGCAGGACCTCAGCAGAAAAACGACACACACATCCATGCCTTACCGGGGCTCGAACCCAGATCCCTTAGATCAGTAGCCAAGCGTGGTAGCCACTCGGCCATGGGACGGCTGTTTCTCTATAGAAGCTTTCATATTTTATCAGTGCCTCACTGTGCTGCATTTGGGTGTAAAAATCCCACTCAGAAATAAATTAATGAAGATTTTTTCCAAGAAACTCCGTCAGAAGACGGCAATTGGCTGCAAAAGTGTTGGGTTGGGTTGTTTTACCTCTGAGCGGCACTTTTTTGCACACCATGCATTTTTTTAAATGGCTCTTCCCTAAGTTTGGGTTCCCCAGAGCTGCTTTAAATATAATCCACGAATATTGTTGTTCCTAGATTAGATTCAGATCTTTGTTTCATTTTCAGTCATGTTTTTACACATGGGTTGGGTTGTTTCACCTCTGAGCGGCACTTTTTTGCACACCATGGGCTAAATGGCCAGGTCACATGGACCCCGAAGACTCAGAGAAAGTTGGGGGAGGGGACCCACTGGAACAGCTGTTGGGAGACAGATGGTAGCCTCCCGTCAAGGCCATCCAACGTGTTCTTTAACGTGCACAGGGTATGGCTCTCCCGCACACGGGGCCACGGCTTAACGTCCCATCCGACGGACGGCGGCCTTTCCAATCCCATCGGTGTCCCCTACTGACCGTGGGCAGGGCGGGGAATTTTGCGGATATAAATCTCAACGCTGACCCAGCTGGGACTCGAACCTGGGAACTACAGATCACGAGCCTGGCGCGCTACCGACCGAGCCCCCCCCCCCCCCGCTCCCCTGCAAAAGTGAAACGAGTTAACTGAAAACCAACAAATAATTTAAGGTTCGTTCGAAAAACGAGCTAATGTTTCCATTTTGTCGTCTGCTTATGCCAATATTTGTTCGTCTGTCTGTCCGTCTGTATGTTAATTGTTGTCTGCGTCTGTCTTTCCACCTGTCTGTTCCGTCTACAGACAATCAACTATTTTTACTTTTGGAGATAAATGAAATATTATATTTTGGTTGGATAGGTGTCGAAGAAACAATGCGATTCGCGATTTTTAAATCTTCCAATAGTTTCAATAGCGCCCTCTGGTGGTGGAAAAAGACAGTAAATGTTAAAATTTCAAACGAATATTATAAACAAGCTATTCACACTGAAATTTGAAATTTTGGTAGTAGGATGTTATGGTCAGAAGGTTTACAATGGCAACAAGGCTTTGCCGTCTTAGCCAAAAGTGGGTGCGAAAATGGAATATTTTATTTTAAGAGATAAATGAAAAATTCTTTTTTTTTTGTTTTACAGATATTAACAAAATATATTAATATTTACATTTTTCGAATTCCATCAGTTGGAATTTACACTGTTAGAAAGTGCAAAAAGCGGTAAATAAAACCTCGAAAGGCGGCCTCTAGCGGCGGAAAAAAGCTGGAAAATACCAAATTTTTAAACGAATATTACAAATGATCTATTTATGCTAGAAACCTAAATTTTTGGTCATAGAGTGTAATGGTCAGTGGTTTACACTAATAGAAAGATTTGTCCCGTTATAGCAAGAGGGGTGTTGGTAAAATGCAACATTCTGGTTTAAGATATAAATAAAGGTCTTTTTTTTTGTGTTTTACAGGTACTAATGAATTATTAATAGTTTATTTTACCAATTATGCAGTAGTTCGAATTTCCACTGTCAGAGGATACTAAATGTGTAAAATAACTATAAGAATGCATATCGCCTCTGGCGCACATGGGAATCTCGTTTTCAAAGAGAATGAAGTTTTTCCTTTGGCTACTTTTTTCACTCCTTAAAAATTTTAATTATGGATGTTCGTGTTGTTTTTCTGCTGAGGTTCCGCCATCCTCGTGGACTTCTACTATGGTATATAAATTGGCAGAACTCTGTGGCAAACAGCTGCTTGAGGGGTTATTATTATTATTATTTTTTTTTAAATATATATGGGGGTTTAGCCGTCCCGTGGCCGAGTGGTTAGCACGCTTGGCTACTGATCTAAGGGACCTGGGTTCGAGCCCCGGAATTAGGCATGGATGTGTGTGTCGTTTTTCTGCTGAGGTCCTGCCATCCTCTCAGATCTCCTACTGTGGCATCTCTCAGATCTCCTACTGTGACAGGCTCCTGTCAGACCTCTGTGGCAAGCAGCTGCTTGAGGGGGTATTTATTATTTTTTTATTATGGGGGTTGGGTTGTTTTACCTCTGAGCAGCACTTTTTTGCACACAATGGGCTAAATGGCCAGGTCACAAAGACTCTTAGGTTCAGAGTTCTCAGGACTATAACTCTACTTGTCACCGAACGAATGTTGTTCAGAAGAAGCTCAGAGAAGGTTGGGGGAGGGGACACACTGGAAGCTGTTGGGAGACAGATGGTAGCCTCCCGTCAAGGCCATACAGAGGTGTTCTTTAACTTGCACAAGGTATGGTTCTCACACAATGGGCTACGGCTTAACGTTCCATCCAAAAGAAGGTGACCTTTCCAAGCCCATCGGTGTCCCCTATTGATCAGGCAGGGAGTTTTGCGCAGATAAATCTCAACGCTGGCTAAGCTGAGACTCGAACCTGGAAACTCCAGATTATGAGCATGGCCTCCTGCCCTCCTAAGAGCAGGGATGCATCAGGGCTGGTTCTACACCTCACGCGCTCCTATGCACAAGAAATGCTAATGCTCACCTAAGTACAGTCGCTCAAAAAATATCCGTACAATATGGTTGATTACAGAATTCAGAAAAAATATCTGGAAACGATTTTTTTTAGAAATTAGTGATCTGGCAATCTTCGTGTTATGTAACACGAAGACAGTCGTTGAAATTTATCTGAAGGGTTATAATCGTTTACTAAAATAAATGCAATTTTTGACGTAAGTATAATTGTTTTTTTTGTTTCCATCAATTTTGAAAGAATGTTTTAGCTTTGTTTAGAACGAGCTTAAAAAAAAGCGTCTGCAGCCAAATAGATCAATTTTAATAACTCTAAATATTAAACAACTACTGTTTAAAATCAAGAGTAGGATAAATTTGACTGAAATTTGTATTTTTTTCTCCTGTGATATGGGGCGGGGGTGGCTCAGTCGGTAGTGTGCCAGGCTCGTAATCTGTAGTTCCCAGGTTCGAGTCCTAGCTGGGTCAGCGTTGAGATTTATCTCCGCAAAATTCCCCGCCCTGCCCACGGTCAGTAGGGGACACCGATGTGCTTGGAAAGGCCGCCGTCCGTCGGATGGGACGTTAAGCCGTGGCCTCGTGTGCGGGAGAGCCATACCCTGTGCACGTTAAAGAACACGCTGGATGGCCTTGACGGGAGGCTACCATCTGTCTCCCAACAGCTGTTCCAGTGGGTCCCCTTCCCCAACCTTCTCTGAGCCTTCGGGGTCCATGTGACCTGGCCATTTAGCCCATGGTGTGCAAAAAAGTGTCGCTCAGAGGTAAAACAACCCAACAACCCAAATCCTGTGGTATATTTCTCTGACGAAACAAAACTTATTTTTAAAGTTATGGAACTTTCAAATATGGCCTTCCCTTCACATAACATGACAGTGTCTCAATTTCCTTTAATAATATGCTGTGTATTGTTACAATCCATATTTTAGAGAAATAAGTCCAATGGCTGAGTGGTTAGCGTGCTTGGCCATTGATCACAGGGATCCTAGTAACACATTGTTTGCATTGATTTTCTGCTGAGGTCCCGCCATCTTCACAGACCTTCTACTATGGCGTATAAATTGACAGGCTCCTGTCAGACCTCTGAGGCAAGCAGCTACTTGAGAGAGTATTTTATTTTTACTTTCGATTGCCAGTAAAGAGAAGTTCTTTGAAACGATCTTTAATCATGTTTATTTTCAATTAACTTTCATTGCTCCAAAGAATGTTAGAAATGACATGATTTTGGTGATATTTGAATAAACAAAATGCAACACCTGAATGCTGGCAACCCTACACAACCCATTTTGAGAAATACCGAACATGCATGTCACATCGAGTTTGAGCTCGTAAGGAATTTTTGCATCAAGCTAAAATTCCTTACGAGCTCAAACTCGATGTGACATGCATGTTCGGTATTTCTCAAAATGAATGGAGAAATGGAAAATGAATTGGAAATATGATTGGAATTTTGGAAAATGATTGGAAAATGATTGATGGAATATAAGGTATATTTTTGAATATATTTATAAGGTATATTTATAATTAAGGTATATTTTTGAATAGGTACAAAAAATTGTACCTATTCATCTTATTTATAAGTCTATATTTTAATAGAATGAATGGAAATATTTTTCAAAATTGAAATCCAATCATATTATTTTCCAATAATCCATCAATCATTTTCCATAATCATTTTCCATGATGGACATGGAAAATGAATTGGAAATATTTCTCAAAATGAATGGAATAAGTGTCTTTATTTATAAGGTATATTTTTGAATAGCTCAAAAAAGTTATTATTGATTATAGAAATTAGTGATCACGAAGGTTGCAGATCACTAATTTTTAAAAAAATCTTTGCCAGATATTTTTTCTGAATTCTGTAATCAACCATAGTGTTCGGATACTTTTTGAGTGACTGTACATCCTTTGTAGGAAATTTTATTTCGAAAGTATATTTGTACTCCCGCTTTCCCAAAATAAGACCAAGCTCTAGCCCAATTTGTTGAAATATATTTTTTCTGAATTCTGTAATCAACCATAGTGCTCGGATACTTTTTTGAGCGACTGTACATACCACATCATTTGGGTTTGACCATAGTGAGCACTGCATCAGTTAAGGCCATTATATCTATCGTGTTGTTGGGAGGGCTGCTTCATATCCATCATGTTGTTCGAAGGTCTGCTTCGTATCTATCATGTTGTTGGGAGGTGTGCATAATACTGAAAGCTAAGATACAGACACCATCCAGGCTATCCCAGTCTTTTAATGGTGCTATCTGCTAACCACTTTTGAACAACATTCGCTCGGTGAGAAAGAGAGTTATAGTCCTGAAAAATGCCAGTTCATCCCTGAAAATATGACTGACTTGCTGTTACGAACAGTTTCATTTTCACCTTTGATTTTAGGGAAAAGTCCAAGGGATTCGGATGCAGCGAACTATTAGGCATTTATAGAGGTACAGTCGCTCAAAAAAGTATCCGAACACCATGGTTGATTACAGAATTCAGAAAAAATATCTGGCAACGATTTGTTTTAGAAATTAGCGATCTGGCAACCTTCGTGTCACGTGACACGAAGGTTGCCAGATCACTAATTTCTAAAAAAAGTTGCCAGATATTTTTTCTGAATTCTGTAATCAACCACAGTGTTCGGATATTTTTTTGAGCGACTGTACATCATGATCAATCCATTGATCAGGCTGGGTTTGGTTGCTTTACTTCTGAGAAAGGCATTTTGTACACACATCAGGCTAAATGACCAGGTCACAAGGACCCCAAGAGCTCACACAAGGTAGGGGACAGTGGTCTAATGAACAGTTGCTAGTAGAGCCTCCCATCAAAACCATTCAGCGTATTCTTTAATGTATAGGATATAACTCTCCCACACGTGGGGCCAGGGCTTAACATCCCATGAGACAGACGGCGGCTTTTCCAACCTGTCCTCTTTCTCGTTGAGGACAGAACTGGAGTTGACAGAGAAAATTCACAATGCAGGCACAGTGGGACTCGAACCTAGGAACTGGAGATTACAGGCCTGGATAGACTAGGTAGGAAAAGTAAGCTAATGATACACAGAAATAGTAAGCTAATGATACATGGAAATATTAAGCTAACGATATGTGGAAATAGCAAGCTAAAGATACATAGAAATGGTAAGCTACGATACATAGAAATAGAAAGTTAACGATACATAGAAATAGTAAGCTGATGATACATAGAAATAGTAAGCTAATGATACATATAAATAGCAAGCTGATATACGTAGGAATAGTAAGCTAATATACGTAGGAATAGTAAGCTAACGATACGTAGAAATAGTAATTTCATAGTAAACGGATAATATTTCATAGTAAACTAATAATATTTCATAGTAAACTAATAATATTTCATAGTAAACTAATAATACGTATAAATAGTTAGCTAACGATACATAAAAATAGTAAGCTAACAATACGTAGAAATAGTAAACTAACGATACGTAGAAATAATAAGCTAACGACAAGTAGAAGTAGTAAGCTAACGACACACACAAATAGTAAGCTAATGACACGTAGAAAAAGTATGCTAACGATACATAGAAATAGTAAACTAATGACACGTAGAAATAGTAAACTAACGATACGTAGAAATCATTAGCTAAGGACAAGTAGAAATAGTAAGCTAACGACACATAGAAATAGTAAGCTAACGACACATAGAAATAGTAAGCTAACGACACGTAGAAATAGTAAGCTAATGACACGTAGAAATAGTGAGCTAATGATGCTTGCTCACTGCAGTGAATGGCCCTCGCAGATTTCTGTAAACGTTTCTGTGTTGTTGCATCTGCGTCGGATAATACATTCTCATCATTGGCCAATGTTAGTGAACGCATCGATCCTCAGCACATTGTGCGTTTCCTGATCAGTCACGCCCACTTGGAATAATCTGTTTGCTGAGAGGAATTTCTGGACGATTTCTTCCTTGATTGATCTGTCCATATAAGTTGAGTGATCTGAGGAGAAGTAGTGATTAGTTGCCCGATATCCGTCGTATCATTCGATTTGTTGATCTTTCATACCAAGGTCATGCCACCCTTCGAGAATGCTACTAAGGATAAGGAAGGTCAAATATTACACTTTGCACAGGGCTGTATCGGGGTCGGGGGCATCACCCCTTTCAGAATGTTAGTAAGGGTAATAAAAGAAAAAAATTATTAAGCTTATTTATATTTCATGCAAATTTTACTGCTTTCCTCCTCCTCCTCCTCCTCCTCCTCCTCCTCCTCCTCAAGCAGCCATGGGCTACGGAGGTCCAACCAGACCGCGCAGTTTAATTCTCCAAGCATATCTGTCCTGAGCTACATCTGCTGCATCCGGCCACTGTACACCAATTCTAACAAGGTCCTCTTTGACATTGTCAGCCCACCGCATCCTAGGTCTCCCCCTCCTTCTCAGGCCTCTAGGCGCACTGTTCATAACCCTATTCGCCAATCTATAATTATCCATACGGGCAACATGGCCAAAACAGCGGAGTCTCTCTCTGCACAATATGCTGCTTAAAGGAGGTTGCAGACTCCTTTGCCTAACCTCATCATTAGTTACAAAGTTAAACCACCTAATACCCAAGATACTGCGTAAGCATCTAGAATCAAAAGCATCTAGTTTCCTGTTATCTTGTTTACACAGCGTCCAAGTTTCACTACCATAACTAACCCTAGAAAGAACCAAACTATTATACAGTCTAATTTTAGTCTTTAGTTGTATACGCCTATTTCTCCACAATCTCCACAGATTCTTAAAAGTCCCGGCAGCAATTCCTATTCGTCTGTTAATCTCATGCCGCACATCACCAGTATCAGTTACATAGCTCCCAAGATAATTAAACTGTGACACCTGCTCAAGACTGCAACCATTCAGATTAACTGAATCACAGCCTGCCTGACCAATTTTCATCACTTTAGTTTTCTCTCTGTTTATAACCAAACCTACTCTACTACCAGTCTCATCAACAGCTCGAATGAAAGAGTTCATCTCATCAACTTCATTTGCCAAAAGGGCTAAATCATCAGCATAATCTTAATCAGAAATTTTCGTATCTCCAGCCCATTTAAGGCCAAAAGCTTTCCCTTGAACTGAATTTCGCATAACATAATCAACAACCAAACTAAAGAGAAAAGGAGACAAAATGCACCCTTGTCGAACACCAGAAGTAATGCTAAACCAATTGCTACAAGACTTACCAACTCTCACACATGACTCAGTGTTATTATAGAGAGCTTTCATTATGTTAACTAACTTGTCTGGTATACCATATGATTTCACAATCAACCACAAATTATGACGATCAACAGAGTCGAAAGCCTTTTTGAAATCAACAAAGCTAGCAACCAAAGGTTTCTGAAATTCTAAACATTTCTCAAAAATCTGCCTAAGTGAAAATATCTGATCTACACATCCCCTACCACTTCTGAATCCACATTGCTCATCACGCAATTGCCTGTCAACCAGATTCTTAATTCTATTAAGCACAATCATGGAAAGAACTTTACCTGGAACAGAGAGTGGGCTGATACCCCTATAGTTATCACAAGAACTGCGATCACCTTTTTTGAAAATAGGGATAATAATAGCTCTGGTAAAATCTTTAGGAACCATACCTTTATCATAAAGTCATTCAAAATTTCAGTCATCCAAGTGGTAACTGAAACATTCCCAGCTCTAAGCATTTCCGTAGTAATTTCATCCACCCCTGGGGATTTATGAAGTTTAAGTTTAGAAATAGCCAAACTAACTTCAGATTGTGTTATAGGGCCAACATTAAAGCCAACAATGCATCTATCATCATTGCAAACAATGGGAGTAGAATTAACCACATTGTTTAAAACATCACTGAAATGCTCAGCCCACCTAGCCATGACATAATCCTCACCTTCTATAACCTTACCTTGTTTATCCTTCAATCCCTATATACTAGTTCGTTTTCTACCACATAAAACATTAACTATCTGGTACAGCTCTCTGCTGTTGTGCTGTCTAACTGCTTCCTCGGTTTTGTCAGCCAAACCATCAAGCCAAAGATTCTTATCAGTAGCTAACTGATCCTTTACACGTTTATTAAGTTCTTTGTAATGCTTTCTATTAGGACTAGTAGGGTACTGATTAAGGACATTCCTGCAGTTCCTTCTTTCTGAAATAAGCTCAAGTGCTTTATCACTTAAATAATTCTGCCTCCTCTGCTCCTTTTTCCCTAAAAGAGTATTGTTAGTTTCCAAAAAAGCCTGTTTAAAATGGCCCCATTCTTCCTCAACTTCAGTATTAAGCAAACCATGACTGTCACAATGACTAAGTAACCTATCATGGTAAGTTTTAGCTATAACTGGGTCTTTCAGAGCTTCAGTATTAAAGGTAAATTTTTTAACCCTAGCACAACACTTTTTAAGTTTAAGTTGCAAGACACTTTTAACAAGGTAATGGTCAGATCCAATTTCAGCTCCCCTATATGCCCTGGTATTTCTAACAGAACTAGCCCATTTGCTGTTAATTAATATATAATCAATCATATTCCTATGCAGCCCATCAGGTGAAACCCATGTGTATTTATGTATGTCACGGTGTTTGTAATATGTGTTAGTTATTCTGAAACCATTGAGTTTACTTACCTGTAGGAGACGTTGCCCATTGCCATTGCAGCTACCAATACCAAAAGGGCCTATTACTCCTCCCCAAAGGTCAGAGTCAGTACCAACTTTGGCATTGAAGTCACCAAGAACAAGGGTAATATCTCCTTTCTTGATAGAATTCAAAATATCCTGAAGTTGTCCGTAAAACCTATCCTTCTCATCCTCATCAGAATCCTCAGTGGGGGCATAACAGCAGATAACATTCAAGTCTTTAATGCTTGTCTGAAATTTTGCTGTAAGAAACCTTTCATTAATGCACTCATATCCTAGAAGAGCATCACTAGCATGTCTGCTGAGCAGCAGACCCACGCCTTGGTGATGCTTTCCATCCTCCCTCCCTGTAAAGAGAAATTTAAAGTTATTTTTAAGTATCTCACCTTTACCTGTCCATCTGGTCTCTTGCAAGCCTAGAATATATAGGTTATAGCGCTGGAATTCCTGCATGAGGACATCAAGAGAATAATCTCTATGTAATGTCCTCACGTTCCACGTTCCTGCAGAGAGAAAATGATTAGTAGGATTTTTAAAGAAATTAGGTTTATTGAGATTGGTAGGGCCATCAATATCAAACAGCCCCCTGATCGCAGGCATGGGGCAAAGACCGGTTCCTCCTCCGCTAAAGGCTGAAGTCACCAATGCTGGTAGGAACTTCAGGCACCACCTTTTCAAGTGGACTTTTTCAAGAGCCATATGGCCTGCCTGAGACACATTACTCCAGTTTAGGCTTGACGATGCCCAACTAGCTAAGTAAGGTTCAGGTACCTGCGATGGCCTCTGATTAGGATTATCCACCAGCTGATATAAAGTATCCCATGCCTCTGTTCACTTAGAGCTGGCAACCCAGAAGCAAACAGAAAACACAGCAGCAGACTCTCCCTCAACAGAGGCCCACCAGTGCAGCAAGTCCAGGATCCATAATCAAGCTGAAATCCATAAACAAGTCCAGTCTAGTAGGTATAAATGGTCAGCACCAGGACCCTGTGAAGTTGACCACTCCTCAGCAGGGTTGAAAAAAAAGAAAAAAGTGGCCATAGATGACCAGATCAGTAGGCCATACTGAACTGGCAGCCCTCCCCTTCCGTTCCCTTCCAAAAGAGAATATCTCTTTTGAAAGGTACTAACGGCCTGCACCACGAGAAGGCGGGGGCGGACATTAGGTGCTAGACCTGGCCGGTTCTGTGCATCATCACTAGGGATTGGTACACAGCTCTCCTTCCAGTTTACGCCTAGCTACCATTTACAGGCTCTGGTTTTAAAGAACCTGTAAAACGGAGGAAAAAATGTTATACTGTATTAAGTAGTAATCGAGCATCTAGCCCTCACCCCCAAATTTACATTTTCCCGTCTCGATTGTGTTTCTTGCCCCCCACCCCTTTCGATAATTCATATATCCTGGTCTGCTTGTGGATATTTCAAACATTTATTACTCTTTGAAAGACATACTTTTGTTTTCTAATCAAAAATTTTGGTTCCCTGAAAATATTTTTACTGTTTCTCTTTAAGAATAGTTTTTTCTTTCTAGAAAAAACTATTCTTAAAGAATAGTTTTTTCTTCATTAAGTTTGGCTTCTTCATTAAGTTTGGGCTCGAGACGCCTGCGCTAGCAGTTTCCAAATCTACCGATTTCTGACAAGTAGCGCCAATAAGTCCAACGGCTGATAATATTTCATCTTCATAAGTCTCTCTGTTTCGCCCCCTCGCAGCGTTAACTCAAGGCTTTCATCTGTTTCTTAACAGCTGTTCAGTGGATCCCTTCCCCATCTTCTCTGATCACTTATCTAATCACTTCTGGCTCAGTCGGTAACGCTCCAGGCTCATAATCTGTAGTTCCCAGGTTCGAGTCCCAACTGTGCCAGTGTTCAAAATTATCTCTGTTAACCTTCACCCCTGCCCTCGGTCAGAAAGGGAATATTGATCAGCTTGGAAAGGCGTCCTTCATTTGCATGGGATATTAAGCAGTGGTTTCGTGTGCATGAGAACCATACCCTGAGCACGTTAAAGAACAGGCTGAATGACCTTGGCTGGTTGGGTTGTTTTACCTCTGAGCGGTACTTTTTTTGCACACTATGGGCTAAATGGCCAGGTCACGTGGACCCCGAAGGCTCAGAGAAGGTTGGGGGAGGGGACCCACTGGAACAGCTGTTGGGAGACAGATGGTAGCATCCCGTCAAGGTCATCCAGTGTGTTCTTTAACGTGCACAGGGTATGGCTCTCCCGCACACGGGCCACGGATTAACGTTCCATCCGAGGACGGCGGCCTTTCCAAGCCCAGCGGTGCCCCCTACTGACCGTGGGTATGGCGGCCTTGGCGGGAGTCTACCCTCTGTCTCTTAATATTAGGCCCAGTGAATCCTCTTCTTGAACCTTTGAGATCTTTGTGACTTGACTATTTACCTCATTGTATGCAAAAAAAGTGCCGCTTAAAGAAAAAACAATACAACTTAGGAGCAAAGAAACTTTAAAGCTGCCGAAATCTTAAGAGTAATAAACCTACAGTATTAAACACATGCAGGCCCGGATCTACAAAAAAAGAAAATGGGGAAGGGGGGAGGGGGCAAGCTTTTTTGCTCCCCCCCATCCCGGTGTAATATTTCCCCTTTCGTGTTAGTTTTCAAAATAAATGTTGAAAAATGCTCGATGCATGCACACGTTTAGACATTTCTGCCCCCCCCCCACCCTTACTAACATTCTCGGTGAGGGGAGGTGCAGCCCCTTTACACCAGATCCGACCCCGAACACGTGAATAACAATCAAATTCAAAAAATCCTATGATTTGCACGAGTACATGCATCTTTTTTTTGGAACATTACTGGACTTTCGGTATTTTTGCTATTGGGATATTTTGCGCGGAACCGTAGTTGCACTGCATTAAACTGATCCTTTTGAAAGGTCTTTACTGAATGAGCTGATTCTTTCCCTCCTCATGCTCCTTTTGCTTTGAGTAAACGTCCTCATCCTTCAATAATAACCCAATATAACCTGCATTTCTCTCCTTTGAAATATTATTCTGCATCAGTGCAATTTGAACAAATAAAGATTGCTGTTTTTTTTGACCACACATTCACGCCAAGAGAAGACTGTACTTGTTTTCTTTCGCTCTTTCCTTTTCTTTGGCCTTCATAATATTTTCCTTTGCTCCTTATCTTCCTCTTCTGTCTCTTACATTGTCCACCAAATCCTGATGTAGGTAATTAGCTCCTAGACGAATCCCAACATGCATAAGCCATAGATGCTTTCTTAGGAACCTTGCCTTTCTGTCCGAAGTCCAGACCGCTAACCCTGAACTTCTGCAGGGTGATAAAGACAACGTGGAGACAAAGCCCCTGTCTCCAGTAGCAGCAGGGAGCAGGTGCCACCCGGACAATGACGGGCCAGCTAGTCGTTTATTGCGGGAGAGGTCCTGTCCATTGGGTGGACTCCCGCCCAAACTGCGCTGGCGGAGGTCGCCCCTTCCGGAAGTCACGTTTCCACACCGCCCAATGACGTCACTTTTTAAGGAAAACGTGTACTTCAAGAATATACTGCCATAATCCTTACAACTTGTTTTTTTTAATCTTTGCCTCATGTGTTAAGGCAATCTTTGGCTAACTTTTGTTTTACAAGAGTTGTGGATAATTTATGTGGATGCACGGAAAATGAAATGTTCTGAGTGAGTCATCAGAGCCGGATGCTGCTGGTGTTACCTGGGCGAGCTATTCTTTCGGTAGAGATGATACAGGCAGTGGGAAGTTCTCCTTAGGTAAGCAACCTCTTATGTAGATTGAGAAAAATGTTGTGTGAATTGACATTGAAGAATTGTTTAAGGAAAAGTTAAGCAACACCTTTCAGAGAAGTGGCAGTTATTGACGAGTTCATATGTATTTTGAAGGTTTATGTAAATGGTGCTTGCATCTGATCTACTGGTTGTGTTATAAGCAAATAATAATACTATACGGAGCAAAAGTATATAAAGTGAGAGCATGATCTTGTTGGTGATGGTTCCCACCTAGATCAGCGTTGTGATTTGTCTCCAAAACTCTCAGCCTTGCCCTCTCTCAGTATGGGATACAATGGGTTGGAAAGACCTCCTTCCGTTGGGTGAGACATTAGGCCAGGCATGGCCAACTGTTTTTGCCCCCGGGCCGGATTGGAAAAAAAATATTTTCACGGGCCGGACGAAATATTAAAATTGAAAAATGTTAAGCAAAACACTTATTTCTTTAAGTAAACAAAATTTTATTATGAAATTTGTTTATGAATAATTGTAAGTAAATCAATACAACAAATTAACATAATAGCTAATGCGACGTGTTGAGGCGGTTTGCATCGCTTATTATTTTTTTAATATCTGGTTCTATACTTGTAGTAGCTATTCTTAACACAGCCTCCAAATGTAAATCATTCAATCTCGATCTTGTTGTACTTTTATTTAGATTCATTAAAGAAAAGGTTTGTTCACAAATATAAGTTGAGCTAAAGATTACTAAATACGTCTTGGCAAGTTTTTTTAAATTTCCGTATTTTTCATTATTCAATTGCTTATAAAAATTACACAAATTTTCTTGCTCTTCTCGATATTTCTCATGTTGTCATCACATTGTAAATTAATTATTTCTAATTGTATATCAACAGGAACGTCATCAACTTCTACAGAAAATGGATTTCGGATAATAGATAAAATTTTATCAATTTTTTTGAAGCAATCGAATCTCTGCTCGAAATCTGTCATTAGTGCAAGGATGTTTTTATTAAATGTTTTAACCTTTTCTTTTAAAATATTTAAAGATATGGTCTGTAACGTTGGAAAATGATCAAATTTACATTCAGCCAGAATTGTAGAAAAAAGGCTAAGCTTCATTTTAAAAGCTCTTAATTTCTATATTAAATCATGAGCAAATAAATTTTTTCCTTGTAAACATGTGTTAAATTCGTTCAAATGTGTGAGAATATCCAAAGAAAACGCTAAATCACAAATCCAATTTCGATCTAATAATTCAGGAAAATCCTCATTTTCTTTAAGCATTAAAAATATTTTTATTTCCTCTTGAAGATCCCACACACGTCTTAAAACTTTTCCCAAACTTAACCAACGGATTTTATTGTGATATAGTACATCTAAATGACTGGTATTTAGTTCTTCAAGGAGATCAATAAATTGCCTGTGATTTAATCCTTTTGATCGTAGGAAATTCACTAATTTCACAACTACATTTGTAACATGATCGATTTTTAAAATATTTTTGCACTATGCAAAAATATTTTACTCGCCTGCTGGCAACGTCGCTTGAACATCGAGTGCAGATGAGTATAAAAGTTTTAATTCTTTATAACGGAATCTTTTTTAAAAAATATAGAAGTATCGAGAATTCATTCGATTAATTACTAGAAGTTAAATGTTAATATTGAAAAATTGTTCGCGGGCCACATAAATTCATTACGCGGGCCGGATCCGGCCCGCGGGCCGTATGTTGGCCATGCCTGCATTAGGCCGTGGCCTCGTGTGCGGGAGATAGCCACACTCTCTGCACATTAAAGAACACGCTGGATGGCCTTGACGGGAGGCTACCATCTGTCTCCTAAGAGCTGTCCAGTTGGTCCCTTTCCCTCAGGGGCGGGGGTGGCTCAGTCGGTAGCGCGCCAGGCTCGTAATCTGTAGTTCCCAGGTTCGAGTCCAGTTGGGTCAGCGTTGAGATTTATCTCCGCAAAATTCCCCGCCCTGCCCACGGTCAGTAGGGGACACCGATGGGCTTGGCAAAGACGCCGTCCGCCGGATGGGACGTTAAGCCGTGGTCCCGTGTGCGGGAGAGTCAAACCCTGTGCACGTTACAGAACACGCTGGATGACCTTGACGGGAGGCAAACATCTGTCTCCCAACAGCTCTTCCAGTGGGTCCCCTCCCCCAACCTTCTCTGAGCCTTCGGGGTCCATGTGACCTGGCCATTTAGCCCATGGTGTGCAAAAAAGTGCCGCTCAGAGGTAAAACAACCCAACCCAACCCTTTCCCTCCACCTTCTGGGTCCTTCGAACTGGCCATTTAGCCCATTGTATACCAAAAAGTGCCGCTCAGAAGTAAAATAACCCATCATCTTCATTCAGATTCATTGAAAGAATCTGCAATCCCACATTGAAACTCAACTTAAAAAAACTGTTAATCAGCATAATCCTGTATGAAGACCTCAACACACAACAATTGCCTAACACTCAAACCCAGATCTTTTTTACTAGTTGCCAAGCACTTTCACCACCATGTGTACTGAAAGGAAATAACAATCTTGTTTATTCCAACAAAGTTGCCCTTGGACTTTCGCAAACTCTGCTTTCACGTTTCGTGTTAATGCGACTTAATATTAATTCTCACTGACGGTTTCATCTATAAGCTATAGGGGCTCATGCCTAGGGTGCCAAATTTTTAGAAGTGAAAATTTTTCAGAAAAGAATGATAATAAATAATGATAACTGTCAACTAGAAAAATAACATATTTCCTTGACGAATATAGAACTCTCTTTTGCAATGGGTTGTGTTGTTTTACCTCTGAGCGGCACTTTTTTGCACACCATGGGCTAAATGGCCAGGTCACATGGACCCCGAAGGCTGAGAGAAGGTTGGGGGAGGGGACTCACTGGAACAGCTGTTGGGAGACAGATGGTAGCCTCCCGTCAAGGCCATCCAGTGTGTTCTTTAACGTGCACAGGATATGGCTCTCCCGCACACGGCGCCACGGCTTAACGTTCCACCGGACGGACGGCGGCCTTTCTAAGCCTATCGGTGTCCCCTACTGACCGTGGGCAGGACGGGGTATTTTGCGGAGACTTTTGCAAAGAGAATGAAGTTTGCCATTTTGCGATTTTAGCACCGTCTAACGGTGTAACTAATGGATGATTGGGAAAATGCAGATTGAATTTGGAAGTTATAAATAAATAAATAAATACCCCCTCAAGCAGCTGCTTGCCACAGAGGTCTGACAGGAGCCAGTCAGTTTATATGCCATAGTAGAAGATCTGTGAGGATGGCAGGACCTCAGCAGAAAAACAACACACACATCCATGCCTTACCCGGGGCTCGAACCCGGTCCCTTAGATTAATAGCCAAGTGTGCAAACCACTCGGCCACGGGATGGCTTTTAACAAATTATATATATATTGTTTAATAAAGTATGAAATTCCATTTTGCAGCCACCCCTGACTACAAGGCCTCGAGGGGTGAGGGGGGGGGGGGTGGCTCAGTCGGTAGCGCGCCAGGCTCGTAATCTGTAGTTCCCAGGTTCGAGTCCCAGCTGGGTCAGCGTTGAGATTTATCTCCGCAAAATTCCCCGCCCTGCCCACGGTCAGTAGGGGACACCGATGGGCTTGGAAAGGCCGCCGTCCGTCGGATGGGACGTTAAGCCGTGGCCCCGTGTGCGGGAGAGCCATACCCTGTGCACGTTAAAGAACACGCTGGATGGCCTTGACGGGAGGCTACCATCTGTCTCCCAACAGCTGTTCCAGTGGGTCCCCTCCCCCAACCTTCTCTGAGCCTTCGGGGTCCATGTGACCTGGCCATTTAGCCCATGGTGTGCAAAAAAGTGCCGCTCAGAGGTAAAACAACCCAACCCAAACTCGAGGGGTGCAAGTGGCGCCCTCAATCGGGGTTGCACTAACTGCCCATTTGAACCCCAGCCGTTGTCGTAGCTGGAGTTCAGCCTGAGCTATGAGTGGATGTATTCGAGAAAGCACGTGTAGTGTGCTTTCTCGAATTGATGGAGACCCCGTTTGTTGCAGCAGGTTTTTTAGTTTTTAAATTTCCGAAAAAAAGTCAAAGGTAATGTGTAATTGTAAATTTATATAATATCTTTAGTAAAATCTTAAGTCTTTAGTAAAATTTACATTGCGCTTTTGGGTGTGAAGGTACCATTGTACAGTCGCTCAAAAAAGTATCCGAACACCAGGGTTGATTACAGAATTCAGAAAAAATATCTGGCAACGATTTTGTTTAGAAATTAGTGATCTGGCAACCTTCGTGTCACGTGATTACAGAATTCAGGGGGGCGGGAGTGGCTCAGTCGGTAGCGCGCCAGGCTCGTAATCTGTACTTCCCAGGTTCGAGTCCCACCTGGGTCAGCGTTGAGATTTATCTCCGCAAAATTCCTCCGCCCTGCCCACGGTCAGTAGGGGACACCGATGGGCTTGGAAAGGCCGCCGTCCGTCGGATGGGACGTTAAGCTGTGGCCCCGTGTGCAGGAGAGACATACCCTGTGCACGTTAAGGAACACGCTGGATGGCCTTGACGGGAGGCTACCATCTGTCTCCCAACAGCTGTTCCAGTGGGTCCCCTTCCCCAACCTTCTCTGAGCCTTCGGGGTCCATGTGACCTGGCCATTTAGCCCATTGCGTGCAAAAAAGTGCCGTTCAGAGGTAAAACCACACAACCCAACTTCATATATAGGACATCTTTTCCTAAGTAAATTACAGCAAACTGCTGTGAACGGTAACTGCACATGCTCAATATTTCCGTGAGTGAGCCCACACGATCTAGTATCAAAATAATATGACCATCTACAGTCGCTCAAAAAAGTATCCGAACACTCTGGTTGAGTACAGATTTCAGGAAAAATATCTGGCAACGATTTTTTTAGAAATTAGTGATCTGCCAGATATTTTTTCTGAATTCTGTAATCAACCATGGCGTTCGGATACTTTTTTGAGTGACTGTACATCATACAATGGATATCTGCAAAGCCATTCGAATAGTTTTTTTGCCAGTTCGTACTTGGTTAATATTTTGCTGCTGTTAAAATAGTTTAAAGTTATATTTGTAATGAAGTATTAGAAGTAATGCAGATTATTATTCTTACAGTGATGTTAACTTCTTTGTAACCGGTAATTTTCTTTTAAGCTCCATTAGAAAAGGTGGCTTAGGCAAAGAAATGTTGGACGGGGGTGGCTCAGTCGGTAGCGCGCCTGGCTCGTAATCTGTAGTTCCCAGGTTCGAGTCCCAGCTGGGTCAGCGGGGACTCGAACAGTAGGGGACACCGATGGGCTTGGAGAGGCCGCCGTCCGTTGGATGGGCCTTTAAGCCGTGGCCCCGTGTGCGGAAGAGCCATACTCTGTGCACGTTAAAGAACATGCTGGATGGCCTTGACGGGAGGCTACCATCTGTCTCCCAACAGCTGTTCCAGTGGGTCCCTTCTCTGAGCCTTCGGGGTCCATGTGACCTGGCCATTTAGCCCATGGTGTGCAAAAAAAGTGCCGCTCAGAGGTAAAACAACCCAACGCAAAGAAATATTCTGCATAACTAATGTTTTAATATTTAATAGATATGTTTCAGTTGCCTATAAAGTTAACGAGATATTTCTCTACGTTGGTGCTTTTTGTTTCGTTGCTGAATTGACCATGTTTTAGTCTTTTTGACTGAATGCTGTTTCATAAAATGATTTGCTCTAAACGCTGATTTTGAAATCGTTTTATGTTTCATTCATTACCTTCCGTTTATTAAATATATTATTTCTTCTAATCAAAGTTACGTTTTGCATATACTTCCAAAAATAAAATTTAATCATTCTTTTTGCATTTTATGATGATAATGAAAGAACAAAAATGTGTTGGGTTGTTTTACCTCTGAGCGACGCTTTTTTTGCGCACCATGGGCTAAATGGCCAGGTCACAAGGACCCCGAAGGCTCAGAGATGGTTGTGGGAGGGGACCCACTGGAACAGCTGTTGGGAGACAGATGGTAGTCTCCCGTCAAGACCATCCAGCGTGTTCTTTAACGTGCACAGGGTATAGCTCTCCCGCACACGGGACCACGGCTTAACGTCCCATCCGACGTACGGCGGCCTTTCCAAGCCCATCGGTGTCCCCTACTGACCGTGGGCAAGGCGGGGATTTTGCGGAGATAAATCTCAACGCTGACCCAGCTGGGACTCGAACCTGGGAACTACAGATTACGAGCCTGGCGCGCTACCGACTGAGCCACCCCCACCCCCACCCCCAAAAATGTGTAAGATATGTGGCATATAATGTGTTTATATATATATATTGTCTCTCTCGCAGTTTTGCTTTGCATATACTCCCCCCAAAAATTTAATTATTCTTTCTTTTACATTTTATAATGATAATGAAAGAACAAAAATGTGTATCACATATATATAATATGTGGCATGTAATGTGTTTATGTGGCCGTCCCGTGGCCGAGTGGTTAGCGTGCTTGGCTACTGATCTACGGGACCTGGGTTCGAGCCCCGGGTAAGGTATGGCTGTTATGTGTCGTTTTTCTGCTGAGGTCCTGCCATCCTCTCAGACCTTCTACTATGGCATATAAACTGACAGGCTCCTGTCATACCTCTGTGGCAAGCAGCTGCTTGAGGGGGTATTTATTTTTTAATGTGTTTATAAATAGTATTTTGTTTCTCTCACAGATCTAACTGTGGTGTACAGACTGATAGGCTCGTGTCAGATCTCTGTGGCAAGCAGCTACTTGAGGGAGTATTTAATATTATTTTTTTTTCGGCTGTGGTAACATTTTCTTCAGTAAACACTTGAATATGAACTAGTTTTGTCCAGTGGTATGCAATAAAACTTAATTTAGTATCAGCTGTTGAATCCAGAATAAGTAAAAATGAATTTATAACGTGCATCCTTAAGTATGCCTTTGTTATACCAAATAATTTCACTATATTTTGTGCATTATTACAGGTTACATTTATGGGAATGCAGCAATACAATGAAGGATTCTGGCAGAAACTATATGCACTTAAGTTGTGCAGCTTGCATTTTAAGCTCGAATCTATGATACTACTTGATACTTTTCGAAGAAGATTAAATTACACTGCTGTTCCTTCAGTCCAGAGTGTTCAGACAGAAATGATGCTGAAAGGTTAAACCATTTTTTTCCTTTGCCTACCTCAGTTTTATTATGTTCTTATCAATTGATATATCAGCGTTCATATTTTTAGACAATATAATATTTCAATAAGAAATGGGGGTGGCTCAGTCGGTAGCGCGCCAGGCTTGTAATCTGTAGTTCCCAGGTTCGAGTCCCAGCTGGGTCAGCGTTGAGATTTATTTCCGCAAAATTCCCCGCCCTGCCCACGGTCAGTAGGGGACACCGATGGGCTTGGAAAGACCGCCGTCCGTCGGATGGGACGTTAAGCCGTGGCCCCGTGTGCGGGAGAGACATACCCTGTGCACGTTAAAGAACACGCTGGATGGCCTTGACGGGAGGCTACCATCTGTCTCCCAACAGCTGTTCCAGTGGGTCCCCTCTCCTAACCTTCTCTGAGCCTTCGGGGTCCATGTGACCAGGCCATTTAGCCCATGGTGTGAAAAAAAGTGCTGCTCAGAGGTAAAACAACCCAACTCAATTAGAAATGATTGCTATTTTGGATGATGTACCCCTAGGTTCTATCATACAAAAATTGATCATGTGCTGAAAAAATGTTTGACAGAAAAATGAATATTAGATGTGTGCAGAGTAACATAACATGCATTGAACTTCAATGGGGTACTCTTTTTAGTGGTTCTTTTGAATGATGTAAGTTTCATTTTGCTTTTTGCAAAATGAAATTTCTTAATTGCTTAACATCATGTTGAATGATATCTATCTATATGGCAAATGTCATGCCCTAACATTTTTTTCTACCTTAGCTTTATTTAGTTTTTGGTTAATTAAGAGAATTTCCCCTGATCTAAGCCCTGTTTTCACAAATAGAATTTGAAAAAGATAAATCCTGTTCTTTCTAGGTTTATTATTTTATATTAATAAAGCATGTTATTGGCTATTGATAAGCATTAAAGCAGAGAAACTAATAGCATATAAATATTGTTTGTTAGTGGCACTTCATTTAAGTTGTAAATTTCAAAATATCATTTTTACTCGAATAAGCAGTCTTGTCGCTGAGTGGTTATCGGTCTTGACTACTGATCTAATGGACCTGGTTTCAAGACCTGGGTGAGGCTTGGGTTGGGTTGTTTTACCTCTGAGCATCACTTTTTTGCACACCATGGTCTAAATGGCAAGGTCACAAGGACCCAGAAGGCTCAGAGAAGGTTGGGGGAGGGGACCCACTGGAACAGCTGTTGGGAGACAGATGGTAGTCTCCTGTCAAGGCCATCCAGCGTGTTCTTTACCATGCGCAGGGTATGGCTCTCCCACACATGGGGCCACGGCTTAACGTTCCATCCAACAGACAGCGGCCTTTCCAAGCCCATTGGTCTCCGCTACTGACCGAGGGCAGGGTAGGGAATTTTGCAGAGTTAAATATCAACACTGACCCAGGTGGGGCTTGAACCTGAGAACTACAGATTAGGAGCCTGGCGCGCTACCGACTGAGTCACCCCCGCCCTTTCCTGGGTAAGGCATGGATATTGTGTTGTCTTTCTGCTGAGATCACACCTCTATGATGTGTAGATTGGCAGACTGGGATAAGAACTCTGTGGTAAGCAGCTGCATGGGAGGATTTTATATATATAATAAATATAACATATCCATGGCAGACAATGTTTATGAAACCTGTACCAAATGATGCAAGCATTGTTTTTTATGTTTGAAATATTCCTTTTTCTCTTTTATGGCCATATTTTGTAGTGGATAATATTCAAATTTGAAAATCAAATCAAATGTGTTTTGGTGATGTGTAACATGAGATTAACAGGGAAATAGGGATTGCCTCTGGGACTTTTAGGAATCTATGGAGAGTGTGAAGAAATAGGTGTATACACCTAAAGAATGAAATTAGACTGTATAATAGTTTGGTTCTTTCTAGAGTTATGGTAGTGAAACTTGGATGCTTTGTAAATAAGATAGCAAGAAACTAGATGCTTATGCAGTATCTTGGGCATTAGGTGGTTAAACTTTGTAAGCAACGAAGAGGTTAGGCAAAGGAGTCAGCAACCTCCTCTAAGAAGTATGTTGTGCAGACAGAGACTACTTTGGTTTGGCCCTGCTGCTTGTATGGATAATTATAGATTAGCGAACAGTGTGCCTGAAGACCTCAGAAAGAGGTGGGAGTGGGGGTTACCTAGGATATGGTGGGCAGACAATGTCAAACAGGACTTAGTTAGGATTGGTGTGCAGTGGCGAGATGTAGCAGACATAGCTCAGGACAGATATGCTTGGAGAACTAAATTGCCTGGTCTGGTTGGACCTCCATAGCCCATGGCTGCTTGAGGATGATGATGTAAAAGGATTTTTACATTGAAAATATTAATTTGTTTTTGAAATATATGATTGATGAATAGAACGCATCCATGTTTAAAATTTATCTGATATTACCATAATTTATTCTAATGTTGATGAGCTTTCTGTAGAATGCCCTGCATAAAAAAAAATTCTGCAACTATGATGAACTGAAATTATCTCAATATCCTATCCAGAGAGAATGATTTGTATGTAAATTTGATGTATTGCTGTGCTTAGTTTATTTTTCAGTGATTGAATAATGTTTGTTTTGTTTTCTAATATTTTATAGCCCTACTAAAGAAAGGCAGTTTTAGAAATAGTTTTTCCCAATTCTATGAAGCTTATGTAAAATAAGAATTTTTATTATTCCAAAAAAAAATGTCTTCTGGTTGATCATGGTAGCTTCTGACACTGCAGCTGACACTTTCCTTTTTGCACCAATATATACTGATAAGGTAAGAAGACAGGTTTGTTATTCCTTATTTTTTTCTCTAAAGTATTATACAGTGTAAGTAAAATTGATCTCAAAAATTATCAAAAAAACTGAAAAATATATTTACACAATTCTTTATTTTAGAAGTAAAATATATATGTAGAATATTTTGATAAGATTCAAATTTATGAACAAGTTGCATGGAATCATTGCTTCTTGCACTCAAGTTTTAAATTATGGAACTTTGCATTATATCATGACACAACCAGGCATAATTTCTAATTGGTGTACTGTTAATGATGCCCAGTACAAAATTAAGCCACAATGATTTTGGATTTGATATCTGCCATTTTCTGTTTTATATCACTGCCACTTAAGGAAAAAAAAATGACAATTTTAAAATAAATGCTTTGCCAAAGAAGAATTTTTTTGAAATTTTCAATTTGTTTTCCATTATACCTTAATACATTCTATTAGTGATAATGTAAGATGGCATTACTCATCAATGATCAAAATTTAGTATTACCCTAAGTAGACCTGGATCTAGAAAAAAAAGCAAAGGGTGGGAGCAAGAAACAATTGAGACAGAATATGGGGGGGGAGAGGGAGTCAACACACTGGATTTTCAATGTAGTATAACATTGTGGTTAGCGCGCTTGGCTAATGATCTAAGGGACCTGGGTTCGAGCCCCGGGTAAGGCATGGCTGTTTGTGGCGTTTTTCTGCTGAGGTTCTGCCATCCACAGACCTTTTACTATGGCATATAAACTGACAGGCTCCTGTCAGACCTCTGTGGCAAGCAGCTGCTTGAAGGGGTATTATAACATTTCCACATCTTTTTGTTATATGTCTTGAAATAGCATTTTGGAAAATACATGAAAATAATTGCTTAATAATATTTGGCCTTTTACTCATTAGCATCCTGAAGGGGTGGGGGGGGGGGGTCAGATCTGGCCCTGACACCCTAAGTTATTGTAAGTTCATAAGCTTTGTGTACAATGCCTTTCACGAAAAAAGAAAATTGCAACTATCGTTAACTATTGAATTATTTCTGAAAGAGAGAAAATGAATTAATGTTAAAATTATGCTACTACAATATGCAGGAAAAGATAATTTTAATGCTACCCTGCTGAGGAGTGGTCAACCACACAGGGTCCTGGTGCTGACCATATAAACCCACTGGACTGGACAGATATATGACTCTGAGCTTGATTATGGATCCTGATTTTGCTGCACTGGTGGGCTTCTGTGGAGGGAAAATCTTCCGCTGTGTTTTCTGTTTGTTTGTGGGTTGACAGCCCCAAGTGAATAGATTCACAGGATATGTTTATCAGCTGGTGGATAATCCTGAGCAGAAGTCATCGCAGGCACCTGAACTCTTTGCTTCTATTGGCATCGTCAAATTCTACATTGGAGGAAGTCTTCCAGTGTAGATGGCTTCAGCCTTTAGTAGTGGGGGAACGGGTCTTTGCCCCATGTCTGCGATTAGTTGGCTGTTTGATATTGTCGGCATTCCCTCTCTCAATAAACATAGTTTCTTTAAACATCCCACTAACCATTTTCTCTCCATAGGTAGTTGGAATGTGAGGACTCTGCACAGAGCTTTTTCTCTTGATGTCCTCACACAAGAATTCCACCGTTATAATTTAGATATTCTCGGCTTGCAAGAGACCAGATGGACAGATAAAGGTCAGATTCTTAAAAATAATCTTAAATTTCTCTTTTCAGGGAGGGACGACAATAAACATCACCAAGGCGTGGGTCTGCTTCTCAGCAGACACGCTAGCGATGCTCTTCTAGGATATGAGTGCATTAATGAACGGTTTCTTACAGCAAAATTTCAGACAAGCGTTAAAGACTTGAATGTTATCTGCTGTTATGCCCCCACTGAGGATGCCGATGAGGATAAGGATAGGTTTTATGAACAACTTCAGGATATTTTGAATTCTGTCAAGAAAGGAGATATTACCATTGTTCTTGGTGACTTCAATGCCAAAGTTGGTACTGACTCTGACCTTTGGGGAGGAGTAATAGGCCCTTTTGGTATTGGTAGCTGCAATGGCAATGGACAACGTCTCCTACAGGTAAGTAAACTCAATGGATTCAGAATAATTAACACATATTACAAACACCGCGACATACATAAGTACACATGGGTTTCACCTGATGGGCTGCATAAGAATATGATTGATTACATATTAATTAACAGCAAATGGGCTAGTTCTGTTAGGAATACCAGGGCATATAGGGGAGCTGAAATTGGATCTGACCATTACCTTGTTAAAAGTGTGTTGCAACTTAAACTTAAAAAGTGTTGTGCTAGGGTTAAAAAATTTACTTTTAATACTGAAGCTCTGAAAGATCCAGTTATAGCCAAAGCTTACCATGATAGGTTACTTAGTCATTATGACAGTCATGGTTTGCTTACTACTGAAGTTGAGGAAGAATGGGATCATTTTAAACAGGCTTTTTTGGACACTAACAGTACTCTTTTAGGAAAAAAGGAGCAGAAGAGGCAAAATTATCTGAGTGATAAGGCACTTGAGCTTATTTCGGAAAGAAAGAACTGCAGGAATGCCCTTAATCAATACCCTACTAGTCCTAATAGAAAGCATTACAGAGACCTTAATATACTTGTAAAGGATCAGTTAGCTACTGATAAGAATCTTTGGCTTGATAGTTTGGCTGACAAAGCCGAGGAAGCAGTTAGACAGCACAACAGCAGAGAGCTGTACCAGATAGTTAATGTTTTGTGTGGTAGAAAACGGACAGGCATACAAGGATTAAAGGATAAACAAGGTAAGGTTATAGAAGGGGAGGATTCTGTCATGTCTAGGTGGGCTGAGCATTTCAGTGATGTTATAAACAATGTAGTTAGTTCTACTCCCATTGTTTGCAATGATGATAGATGCATTGGTGGCTTTAATGTTGGCCCTATAACACAATCTGAAGTTATTTTGGCTGTTTCTAAACTTAAACTTCATAAATCCCCAGGGGTAGATGAAATTACTACGGAAATGCTTAGAGCTGGAAATGTTTCGGTTACCACTTGGATGACTGAAATTCTGAATATCTTTTATGATAAAGGCATGGTTCCTAAGGATTTTACCAGAGCTATTGTTATCCCTATTTTCAAAAAAGGTGATCGTAGTTCTTGTGATAACTATAGGGGTATCAGCCTACTCTCTGTTCCAGGTAAAGTTCTTTCCATGATTGTGCTTAATAGAATTAAGAAACTGGTTGACAGTCAATTGCGTGATGAGCAATGTGGATTCAGAAGTGGTAGGGGATGTGTGGATCAGATATTTTCACTTAGGCAGATTCTTGAGAAATGTTTAGAGTTTCAGAAACCTTTGGTTGCTAGCTTTGTTGATTTCAAAAAGGCTTTCGACTGTGTTGATCGTCATAATTTGTGGTTGATTGTGAGATCATATGGTATACCAGACAAGTTAGTTAACATTATGAAAGCTCTCTATAATAACACTGAGTCGTGTGTGAGAGTTGGTAAGTCTTGTAGCAATTGGTTTAGCATTACTTCTGGTGTTCGACAAGGGTGCATTTTGTCTCCTTTTCTCTTTAGCTTGGTTATTGATTATGTTATGCGAAATTCATTTCAAGGGAAAGATTTTGGCCTTAAATGGACTGTAGATATGAAAATTTCTGATTTAGATTATGCTGATGATTTAGCCCTTTTGGCAAATGATGTTGATGAGATGAACTCTTTCATTCGAGCTGTTGATGAGACTGGTAGTAGAGTAGGTTTGGTTATAAACAGAGAGAAAACTAAAGTGATGAAAATTGGTCAGGCAGGCTGTGATTCAGTTAATCTGAATGGTTGCAGTCTTGAGCAGGTGTCACAGTTTAATTATCTTGGGAGCTATGTAACAGATAATGGTGATGTGCGGCATGAGATTAACAGACGAATAGGGATTGCTGCCGGGACTTTTAAGAATCTATGGAGAGTGTGGAGAAATAGGCGTATACACCTAAAGACTAAAATTAGACTGTATAATAGTTTGGTTCTTTCTAGGGTTAGTTATGGTAGTGAAACTTGGACACTTTGTAAACAAGATAACAGGAAACTAGATGCTTTTGATTCCAGACGCTTACGCAGTATCTTGGGCATTAGGTGGTTCAACTTTGTAACTAATGATGAGATTAGGCAAAGGAGTTTGCAACCTCCTTTAAGCAGCATATTGTGCAGAGAGAGACTCCGTTGGTTTGGCCATGTTGCCCGTATGAATAATTATAGATTGGCGAATAGGGTTATGAACAGTGTGCCTAAAGGCCTCAGAAAGAAGGGGAGACCTAGGATGCGATGGGCTGACAATGTCAAACAGGACCTTGTTAGAATTGGTGTGCAGTGGCCAGATGCAGTAGATGTTGCTCAGGATAGACTTGCTTGGAGAACTAAATTGAACGGTCTGGTTGGACCTCCGTAGCCCATGGCTGCTTGAGGATGATGATGATGATGATGATGAATATAGTTGAAAATAAACAGGATTTGTGGTTTGCCTTATATAAACAAATATTCTTCCCTAAAGGAAATTAGTTTAAGAAATAGTTTTCACAATTCCATGAAACTTATTCAAAATTATCGTACTCGTCTAACCTCAGTGGGTGTAGTTTTTCCTTGAGTAGCATATTTTTATGTTATTTATTTTATGATTTGCAGGTAGATATAGTGCATTTCTGTGCAATGATTTCAAAAATGTGCTTTCTCTCTTTGATAAGTCTTCGCTTCTGAAGAACAGGGTAGATGCACGTGTAATTGATTTGTTGGAAAATAATTTGTCCGAGTGGTTAGTGTGATTGGTTACTGATCACATCATCCATGCCCTGAGTAAGGCATGGATGTTCGTGTTGTTTTTCTGTTGAGGTCTTGCCATCCGCACAAACCTTCTGCTATGACATATACACTGATAAGCTCCTGTCAGACCTTGGTGGCAAGCAGCTGCTTGAAGGAGTATTATTTATTTTATTAGCATTTTTTCATGAAAAGCTGTAGTTAGGAGTAATAGAGCTTCAAAAATTCTTATTGATATTAGATGCAAATTCCTAATAAGTTGGTAGGAGTGTAGATAGATGCTATATTTGCATTAAACAATGTTTTTCCATGAATTTACTATCCCATTATCTTGTATAGGAAAGCATATAATGTATGTGTCATTAATTTATATATCATTTTTAAGAAAATATATATTATATTTTTGCATTTTATTTTACAATGAATAGTTTTTTTCTTGTGTCTAATAACTCTTCCCATACAGGACAGCTCTCACTGTAATATTTATACATCCTTTTTCTGTTGCATCTACCTCATTCTGTGGCATTATTCTTAAAATGAAATATGGCATTCATCTATACTCCTACAAACCTTTTAGTGAATTTGTTATATCAATGAGAAACTTTAAATCTGTAAAACTTAAGCTTTTTTTGTAAAAAAAAATGTTGCATAAAATGTCTTTTATATATTTCCCTATAACTTAGAAATTAAATAAGAAATCAGTGATACATTCATATACATTTTCCTTTAAGAAAAAATACTTGTATAGGAAAGCATATAATGCTTTCCTATACAAGTATTTTTTCCTATACAAGTATTTTTATGATTTAAAAAATTTTTTGGTAATATTTTATTTATCCACTAAAACGTCCTAGTCTGCCCTCAGTCAGCAGGGGACACTAATGGGCTTAGTAAGGACACCATCCATTAGATAGGATTTTAGGCCTTGGTCCTGTGTGTGGAAGGAACATGGATGGCCTTGTTGAGAGGCTAATAGCTGTCCAATGGGTTGTCCTCCCTCAATCTCTGAGCCATTGGGTCCTTGTAGCTTGGTCATTTAACCGATTGGGTCCAATAAAGGTGATGCTCATAGATAAAACAACCCAAATCTTCATGTCAATCAGTCATAATAACTGACTTATTTTCTTTACTCTTTCTAAACCACAGTAGTTGCAATTTTGCATTGAATAATTATATTTTTATGTTATAGTTGTTTATTTCATGATATGCAAATAGATATAGTGTGCTTCTGTGATAATTTATCACTAAACACATTATTTTGCAATGTTTATATATTTTTTTTCTTAAAGGAAAATGTATATGAATGTATCACTGATTTCTTATTTAATTTCTAAGTTATAGGGAAATATACAAAAGACATTTTATGCAACATTTTTTTCCACAAAAAACGCTTAAGTTTTACAGATTTAAAGTTTTTCATTGATATAACAAATTCACTAAAATTTTTGTAGGAGTATAGATGAATGCCATATTTCTTTGCTACAGTACTGTTCAAATTAGTTGGGAAAAGTGAAGCCTGGAGAACCTCTTCGATCCGGTCACATCCAACAATCCCCCAAACACCCAACCAAGGTCATGTTTTGGGGATGTATCAAGCTTTCGGGCCACAGACACTTCACCCCATTGAAGGAATGATGGACAGCAAAAAGTACATATTCGTTCTGGAGGCGAAAATGGTCCCAATACTGCAGAAGCTGTTTCCTAATGGCGATGGGTTATTTCAACAGGATCTGGCTCCATGCCACAATTCTAAGCTTGCTAAGAGCTTCTTTACCCAGCAACATTTGAAGGTATCGGAGTGGCCAGGAAATTCACCCGATCTAAACCCCATTGAAAAATTGTGGGCCATTATTAAAGCGCACATATCTAAGATGGATTGTACGACGAAAACCAAAATGATAGAAAGTGTCATGAAAGTGTGGTACCACGACCCTGAAGTGAAGGAGATATGTGGAAAGCTAGTGGCATCAATGGTTGAGAGGGTGAAAGAAGTAATTAAAGCTAAGGGGGGTCACATTCACTGTTAACTACACTTTAAACAACTAAATATTTTAGTTGTGTTTTTGTTACACTGTATTTTCCTATTGTCCCAACTAATTTGCACAGTACGTATATTTACATTGAACACTGTATTTTCATGAATTATCCTATTATCTCATATAAGAAAGTATATATGTGTTGTCATTGATTAATTTAATATCACATTTGTAAGAAAATATATATTATATAGGCTTATTTCTTACTCAAACCAAAGTCTCAGTACTCTGAATCGTTTTATTTAAAGCAAATGCATTCAAATGCATTTGCTTTAAATAAAACGATTTCAGAGTACTGAGACTTTGGACAGAAAAATGGAAACAGTTTCTTGTTATCTCAACGAAAATCACATTTTGAGTGAATGACTACAATATGAATTTTAACGAAAAATATGTCTGAAGATTAGATGCAGTGAAATCTTTCTATATCTCAATTTTGATCAATATTTATTTAATATTCAGGAGATAAATGCTGAATATTTAAAAGACTGAAAAAATTAACCTCAAAATTTATGTAATACATTGAAATAGGCTAAGAGATCAACACAGGGTGTAATACACTGTACTGGAGTCAACTATGATAAATTAATCTGCTTTAATGCCACCGTCCATCAATTGAAACATTAAACCATTGACCTGTCTATGGGAGAGTCATACTAAATGCACATCAAAGAACATGCTTGATGCTGTCCAGTGAGTCCCCTTCCCCCAGCTGTGTGGGGATCCTTGTAACATGGTCATTTAGCCCATTAAATAATAAAAAGTAAATACCCCCTCAAGCAGTTGCTTGCCACGGAGGTCTGACAGGAGCCTGTCAGTTTATATGCCAAAGTAGAAGATCTGAGAGGATGGCAGGACCTCAGCAGAAAAACAACACATACAACCATGCCTTATCCGGGGCTCGAACCCAGGTCCCTTAGATCAGTAGCCAAGCGCGCTAACCACTCGGCCATGGGACGGCTTAGCCCATTATTTAGAGGTAATTAAAACAGGGTTGGGTTATCTTAAGTTTTGAGGTTAATTTTTTGTAGCTTGTTGAGATTCCTGTGTTAATTATTCTTTGAAAACTAACCAGATATTGTTTGAGATTGAGATCTTTAATTTATCTTTAGGCATTTTTTCACTAAAACTCATAGTAAAGAAGTTATTGAGCTCTGGGTTCGAACCTTGGGTAATGCATGGATGTTTGTGATGTTTTTCTGCTGAGGTCCTGCTATACTCACAGACCTTCTGCTATGGCGTATTAGACTGATAGGCTCCTGTTAGACCTCTGTGTCAAGCAGCTGCTTGAGGGTGTATTTATTGCAATATGGATCTGCTTCCATCTTTTTGTCCAGTACCTGTATTTCTGTACATTGGATATTGTTTGTTTTTTGAGTAAGAAATGAGTTCTATTAATTGTGAGTGTCATTTCAATTCCTATTTTATTTCTGCAAAATTTAAGTATTAAAAAATTCAAATGCATTTGCTTTAAATAAAACGATTTCAGAATACTGAGATTTTAATTTCTCTAATAACTTCATAATACTTATTAAAACAGAATTATAATGTTTATAGGAAAATGCAAGCGTGGATCTGGGGGGGGGGGGACGAGTTGATAGGAGCCTACGAAACAGTCGAGCTGATAAAAATGTAAGAGGGAGCAAGAAACTAGACTTACAATTCAATATAAATTCCCCCCCCCCCCAGCCCCGTTTTACTGCACTTAAAATTTTGAAAAATAAGTGAAATATAAATGTTTAATATATGCCTCTATTACCTTTAATAACGTTTTTTTTTTGTTTGGGGGGGGTGGGGTCATGCCCTTTTGGTCCGACCCCTGGGAAAATTAATTTCGATTTATATTGAAATACTTTTTATTTGAAAACTAGGGAAAATTGATCTTTTTTGCAATATGTTTTATAGCAAAAGGGTAAAGTCGGAAAATTTAGTGCTTTGCTAATATACCATATATATTGGGTTGGGTTGTTTTACCTCTGAGCGGCACTTTTTTGCACACCATGGGCTAAATGGCCAGGACACATGGACCCCGAAGGCTCAGAGAAGGTTGGGGGAGGGGACCCACTGGAACAGCTGTTGGGAGACAAATGGTAGCCTCCCGTCAAGGCCATCCAGCGTGTTCTTTAACGTGCACAGGGTATGGCTCTCCCACACACGGGGGCCACTGCTTAACGTCCCATCCGACGGACGGCGGTCTTTCCAAGCCCATCGGTGTCCCCTACTGACCGTGGGCAGGGAATTTTGCGGAGATAAATCTCAACGTTGATACAGCTGGGACTCGAACCTGGGAACTACAGATTACGAGCCTGGCGCGCTACCGACTGAGCCCCGCCCCAATATCATATATATATATATATATGAATGAAGAATACACAAATATGAAACTATTAGGTTTGCAACAATTGGGTAATATACCCGGATATTTAAAAAATTCTCAATAGAAAAAAAATTTACACCAATGAAATTTCCTTTAGACCACTGATCAGCAATAACAAACTTATATCGTATGAACTCTGGACAAAACCAAGCATGAAATATATCCAACACTTAAAATATATTTTAAAAAAGTATACACTGAAGAACAAATTAGTTCACACCCATTTGTACATATTAATTCAAAATAACCGCAAACATAGGAAGAGAGTGATTGTAACCGCATGGTAGTTCGGAAATCCACCGGTGATGGCGCTGCCATCGCCTCGCGGTTACTATGGTCCTATGGGAGTTGCGCATCTGAACCTTCCTTATTCTGGGGTTGTTTTACCTCTGAGCGGGACTTTTTTTTTGCAGAAATGAAATAAATGACCTAGTTACAAGCACCCCAGCCCTGCCCACGATCAGTAAGGGACACCGAATCAGCTTGGAAAGGCCACCGTCCGTCGGATGGGACGTTAAGTCGTGGCTCAGTGTACGGGAGAGCCATACCCTGTACACGTTAAAGAACATGCTGGATGGCCTTAACGGGAGGCTACCATCTTCCTCCCAACAGCTGTTCCAGTGAGTCCCTCACCGAACCTTCTCTGGGGTCCATGTGATCTGGCCATTTAGCCCATGGTGTGCAAAAAAAGTGTCGCTCAGAGGTAAAAAAAACCAACCCACAAGACCCCAAAGGTACAGAGTTGGTTAGTGGAAGGGGAGATGCACTGGACATTATTAGGAGACAGATCTTAGCCACATGTCAAGGCAATCTAGCATGTTCTTTAAACGTGCACGGAAACACATCTTAAAGTCCCATCCGATGCACGGCAGCCATCTCGAGCCCATCGGTATCCCTTTCTGACAGACGGCAGGATGGGGGGCTTAGCGGAGATAAATCTCCATGCTGCCACCGGTGGGAATGGAACCTGGGAACTGAAGATTACGAGTCTGGCACGCTACCGATTGAGCCAAATTCCGCTCCATCTATAGAATGTAACCCTCACTCTTCTATAGGGAAGTTCCTATCGAGTCACAGGATTTCGACAGTAATCTATTATACATTAATATATGCAGGGTCATTATAATAGAACACCTACATTTTATTAAATAATTAAGCAACGAAAGTACTTGTGTTTCCAAAATATCAAGAAACTCTCCAAGTTTCCTAGTTACGACGACGGTGTGAGTTAGTATCACATGGGGGCGTTAGGATCACATATAACGTCTCGAGACGAATTTCCAAATTGCTGGATTGGTAGAGATGGGGGGCGGGGGTGGCTCAGTCGGTAGCGCCCCAGACTCGTAATCTGTAGTTTCCAGGTTCGAGTCCCAGCTGGGTCAGCGTTGAGATTTATCTCCGCAAAATTCCCCGCCCTGCCCACGGTCAGTAGGGGACACCGATGGGCTTGAAAAGGCCGCCGTCCGTCGGATGGGACGTTAAGCCGTGGCCCCGTGTGCGGGAGAGCCATACCCTGTGCACGTTAAAGAACACGCTGGATGGCCTTGACGGGAGGCTACCATCCAACAGCTGTTCCAGTGGGTCCCCTCCCCCAACCTTCTCTGAGCCTTCGGGGTCAATGTGACCTGGCCATTTAGCCCATGGTGTGCAAAAAAGTGCCGCTCAGAGGTAAAACAACCCAACAAAGGTAGAGATGGACCGATCTCTTGGCTCCTGAGAAGTCCCGATGAAACCACTAAACCTTTTTTTTTAGAAAACATCATTTATTCAGAAACAAATCGTGATTTACAACATTTAAAAAAGGCCCAACACGCGGCTCAAAAAACAAATGATCAACGTATTAAATCTGGTTCATTTCGCCAATTTTTCAACGAAACATTTCTAGGTTCATAATCAAGCGATTTTGCAATTCTTAGTACTCATCAAAAAAGTAGATTTTTAGTATTTAAAAAAATATATTTTCTTGATTCCTTAAAAAATATGCATATTTTTTAATTCGCTACTCGTTGGAAATGTATGTTTTCAAGCAGAGAATTTTTCTTATGGCTCTTTAAGAATGGCCGAGTGGTTAACGCGCTTGGTTACTGATCTAAAGGACCTGGGTTCGAGCTCCGAGTAAGGCATGGATGAAATGTGTCGTTTTTCTGCTGAGGTTTCTCAATAGCAAAATCCTCACAGATCTTCTAGTGTGGCATATAAACTGACAGGCTCTTGTCAGACCTCTGTGGCAAGCAGCTGCTTCAGGGGGTATTTATTTTTATTTTTTATTTCTTTTAGAATATAGATCTTTCCTCGTGGTTCTTCCCTGCATTTGAGTTAGACGGGCATGATTTAAAGGAAAGAATCGCTGCAGCGGTCGCAAGTGCTGCACGACACATGCGGAACCGAATAGGGACGGCACGTTGAATAGCGCATGGACTGGCGCCACACGTTGAAGTTAGTTGAACACCGAACGAAACTTGAGTGTTTTTTGACATTTGTTTACACATTTGCTTTTGTTACTTAATTATTTAACATTACTTAATTATAATATATAATTAAGTAATGTAAATTATAATTAAGTAATGTAATAATAACATTACTTAATTATATTAACAATTATTTAGCATTGCAAAAAATGGGTATTTTTTTTATAATGATACTATACATTGAGTGCTTATTAAATTATGACCACCTCCCTCCATGTCGGGGCGGGGGTGGCTCAGTCGGTAGCGGGCCAGTCTCGTAATCTTTAGTTCCCAGGTTCGAGTCCCAGCTGGGTCAGCGTTGAGATTTATCTCCGCAAAAATTTTCCCGCCCTGCCCACGGTCAGTAGGGGACACCGATGGGCTTGGAGAGGCCGTCGTCCGTCGGATGGACGTTAAGCCGTGGCCCCGTGTGCGGGAGAGACATACCCTGTGCACGTTAAAGAACGTTAAAGGCCTTGACGGGAGGCTACCATCTGTCTCCCAACAGCTGTTCCAGTGGGTCCCCTCCCCCAACCTTCTCTGAGCCTTCGGGGTCCATGTGACCTGGCCATTTAGCTCATGGTGTGCAATTCGAATTTTAGAAGAACGGAAAAAAAATTTTCCTCATACCGAAAACCTGGTTAATTCTAGAAAATTTTCTAGTTCGAAACTCTCTGTTCGTCGAGAACTCTCTAGCTAGAAAACTCTCTGTTCGTCGAGCACTCCCTAGTTAGAAAATTCTCTGTTCGTCGAGCACTCTCTAGTTAGAAAATTCTCTGTTCGTCGAGCATTCTCTAGTTAGAAAATTCTCTGTTCGTCGAGAACTCTCTAGTTAATTAAAGTGATATTAATGTCGTCCCCTCTCTCCTTTGACAATGCCAGTAAACGGGATGGAGGAAAGAAATATTCAATATATTGCAATTCTTCAATAAATATTTAAAGATCGTTAAAAACGGAGGGAATTTTTTTTACCTGAACTGCGATTCATCTCCGCCTTGCTTCTTTCCTCTTTTACTCGTATCACTTCCTCACTCCTTTTTTTTTATCATTTTGTAAATCTCGGCCTGTTTGGCACATTATGTAAATGGCAAGCAGCATTCAAACCCTTTTATTTTTGAAAATAAGCTCTTTAAGGAAAAATGGTATTGGAGATAAATTGTAAATCTGGATGAAATCTCAGTAAATTTCGATTCACATGGAAATATTCTATTCATATTACAATGGTATTCTATTCACATTACAATGGCTAGAGAGTGCTCAACGAACAGAGAATATTCGACATAGGACCGGATCTAGTGGGGGTAGGCATGACCTTTAAGAATGTGAATCAGCATAATGGAGGCCAAAAATTATTAAACTTTTGCACCCGTGGCCGAGTGGTTAGCGCGCTTGGCTACTGATCTAAGGGACCTGGGTTCGAGCCCGGGTAAGACATGGATGTGTGTGTTGTTTTTCTGCTGAGGTCCTGCCATCTTCACAGACCTTCTACTCTGGCATATAAACTGACAGGCTCCTGTCAGACCTCTGTGGCAAGCAGCTGTTTGAGGGTTTTTCTTTTATATTTCACGCATTCTACCAGAAATATTTTAAAAATCTCTGAAACAAAGGAGAAAATATTACACTGCAACGCAAATCCAATCTCTTGTTCTTTTCCCTCTACCATTTTTCTGTTCGACTGAATTGCTTGGCCCCTTTAATTTTTTCTAGATCTAGTCCTGATAACTATACATGTCAGAAGTAGTGTATATATTTCAAAGTATATTTAAACACATTATAGAGTCAATCGTTTGACAAAAGCACTTCTGAAGTTTCCAAAAGGGACTCAGTCCGTGACGTATTAACTCAAAGGGTCAAATAAACACGAACATCTTTCAGGACTGTCGTAATCTACCATCCGCGCTCTAAACCCTTTTGCAAAAGAGCTTTAAACCCTATCTTCCTATCGTTTTCACGGATGGTGTTTATTTAATGTTCGAAGTGACCCTTCAGAAATCCGCCATATTTACTCGTGGCAAATCGACATCATCTGATTCTGTCCGTCGTGAACTTTGTCTTCCCCATTTAGCACTCCATCTACACTCGGGGTAGGAATGCTGGCAGGTCAGAGGTCACCAGGGATACAGCGGGAGTGTCGGATGGCTCGGCAAGCATTCCGGGAAGAGGTTACGGTCATTTGTTTATTTAGCTGAAGTAGCAGGAGTGGACACCGGGCTTCTTGCTCGCAAATGCAAAGGAAGAAGGGAAACCAGTCGATTAGGGACAAGGTTTAAATTTCAACCCTTTGTTTGACCTGTTCATGTGACCTGTACATTGAAACCTCAGTCGGCAGAAAGCGGCCAGGTTCTTGAGACAAATTCAATATCAGGGTGATACATTCACGGTAATTCTTTCTACTTTCCTTTGGTCACGTACGGATTCATTGGATTCTTGTTAGCCCAAAGCATGCTTTAGCAAGTTGGGTTTTATTTGTTAGTTTGGGGTTTTTATGAAGCAGAAGCATACGATAATGGAATAAAGGTCAATAACATGTCAAAAAATGGTTTTGTAAGAACCTTTCTATAAGTAAGAGTCAGCAATTATAATAGGTAAAAGTAAAATAACGAGTGTTAAGAACAACAATCAACGATTACACTAAAATATCGCCAGGTTTGAGTAAGGTCATCTTGATACACTAGGCCTGAACATCAGTTGAGCAAAAGGAGAGAAATAGATTATACATAAAAATTTAAGTAATTTAATTGGTCTAAATTTTAAAAAAGCGATGTGATTTTAAATTATGTAAAACAAAATTTATTCCTCGTGACTTCTTTAAAACAGTTGAAATTATTTTAAAAACAAAAAGCACCCAGTAGTATTTAATAATTAAATACTATATGTGTTTTAAATTCATTCTTCTGTTACTGCAGTGTCCAGGTGTAATGTATCAAGATGGCCGTGGTTTGAGCTCCAGTTTCCTCCATTAACCACCTATCCTGATCTCGGTGAGAAAAGGACACTGCTGGGCTTGAAAAGGTTGCCGTCCGTCGGATGAGATGTTAAGCCTTGACCCCCTGTGTAGGAGAGCCATATTCTCTATGTTAAAGAACACGGTGGATGGCTTTGACCAGAGGACATCTTTCAGGACTGTCGTAAGAGCTGTCCAGATGATCCCTTTCCTCAAATTTCTCTGAGCCATTAAGTTCCTTGTGACCTGTCCATTTAGTTCACTGTATGCACAAAAGTGCCATTCAGACCAATGCAATCCTTAATTTGTCTTATTTTGATAGGAACCGAAAATTATGAATATTTCGGTGTGGTAATTGATAGAAAACTACCATTAAGACAGCAAGCCTATTAATGATGTTCTAAAAGGTTAAACCCATTAATTCGAAAAAATTATTATATTTAGAAATTTTATCATTACTTTTCTTTTGCAAATTATGCACAGTCGCTCAAAAAAGTATCCGAACGCTGTGGTTGATTACAGAATTCAGAAAAAAATATCTGGCAACGATTTTTTTAGAATTAGTGATCTGGCAACCTTCGTGTCACGTGACACGAAGGTTGCCAGATCACTAATTTCTAAAAATTTCGGATACTTTTTGAGCGACTGTATTTGGGTTGGTTGGGTTAAATCCTCAGATTAAGTAGTAAAAACCAGATAGACTACTTCATATACTATATGTGCTTTGAAACACAAAATCGAGACTAGCACTCCTTCTGATTCTCCGTCCAACTAAATAAATAAGGAAGTTCAGAAGCCCTTCAGCTTTGGGTTTCCTGCTATCCCAAGCAAAGAATAAATCAAAATGTAGGAAAAAATTAAATTCCTCGGAATTTTTAAAAGTTCCAATTTGAGAAGAGCTAAATTTTTCGTTTTTTCCTACTCTTAAATCCCAATTTGAATATCCTTTCTAACCCAAAGCCGTCCCGTGGCCGAGTGGTTAGCGCGCTTGGCTCTTAATCTAAGGGATCTGGGTTCGAGCCCCGGGTTAAGGCATGGGTGTATGTGTCGTTTTTCTGCTGAGGTCCTGCCATTCTCTCAGACCTTCTACTATGGCATATAAACTGACAGGCTCCTGTCAGACCTCTGTGGCAAGCAGCTGCTTGAGGGGGTATTTATTTATTTATTTCTGACCCAAAGGAGGCTTCAGAAATCAACCGATCAAACAAGGTATTAAAAAATGAGTCACAGTTTTTCTCCTTTAGTTCTACAACCCAAAATAACCATGAGGGAGTATGCTTGACACTTGAGAAAATTTATGTAAAACACATTTTTCTTGAAAAAAAAAAAAATCAACACTGCACATTTTAGGCTTATTTTTTTGCCCCTCCCCTCTTTTTCTTACCTAAAGCGAAATTCATAACAAAGAATGAAGTTAGATTCTGTTGTCCCATGGCCGAGTGGTTAGCACGCTTGGCTACTGATCTAAGGGACCTGGGTTCGAGCCTCGGGTAAGGCATGGATGTAGGTGTCGTTTTTCTGCTGAGGTCTTGCCATCCTCTCAGACCTTCTACTCTGGCATATAAACTGACAGGCTCCTGTCAGACCTCTGTGGCAAGCAGCTGCTTGAGGGGGTATTTATTTATTTATTATAGAACTTTTTTCCAAGAAATATGAGAAACAGGTTTTGACTTTTGTATCTAGTGATTTTATTGTAGCTTCTACTGAGGAGAGATTTCCTTGAGAATTCGACATCAGTAATAATCTTTATATCTTCTGTAAGATTTGTCTTTGAAACTGATAGAGGGGACAATGTAGAAATACATGAGGAATATTTTCTGCAATTTTACAGAGGATACAGGTAGAGAAGGTTTTTGCATGGATGTTTGTGTTGTCTTTCTACTGAGGTCTTTTTTTTTTTCTGCTCAGATTAAACATTTGGAGTTGGTGTGGCAGCTGTCAGAGATGCTGTGGTAGAATATGCCAACATTTTTATGATTATTTTGATAAGATTTAATCCATTGGGAGTAAATTATTCTATTTTCTCTATTGAAATCTTCCTATGTTATAATGTTATTTATGCTTGGGTTATTCTATAAGCTCTCTCTCTCTAGCAGTTTTGTCTGCTTCTTCATTTCCATGGATTCCTATATATCTAGGAATCACTGGAACACATTTTGGTTTTTATTTCCTTCCGTGTTGTTGGGTTGGGTTGTTTTACCTCTGAGCGGCACTTTTTTGCACACCATGGGCTAAATGGCCAGGTCACATGGACCCCGAAGGCTCAGAGAAGGTTGGGGGAGGGGACCCACTGGAACAGCTGTTGGGGGACAGATGGTAGCCTCCCGTCAAGGCCATCCAGCGTGTTCTTTAACGTGCACAGGGTATGGTTCTCCCGCACACGGGGCCACGGCTTAACGTCCCATCCGACGGACGGCGGCCTTTCCAAGCCCTTCGGTGTCCCCTACTGACCGTGGGCAGGGCGGGGAATTTTGAGGAGATAAATCTCAACGCTCACCCAGCTGGGACTCGAACCTGGGAACTACAGATTACGAGCCTGGCGCGCTACCGACTTCCTTCCGTGTGTTTATTCCATTGCCATAAATTTCTCAAATTAAAATACTGTTGATATTTTTGCCAGGAGAATTCCGATTGTTGATATTTCTCAAATTAAAATACTGTTGATTTCTCAAATTAAAATACTGTTGATAGATAGTGGATCAGCTAGAAGAGCTTGGAGTGAAGATTTGCTATCTGAAAGGATCAGAAATTTCTCTGAATAAAATTTGAATGCCCACTCAAGTGCATTGAGGATAGTACAAAGTTCACCATTCAGAATACATATTGGATTAGATAACGAAAATCCTTCTGTAACATTGAGATCAGGAATGCAGAACGCACAAGATGCTTTTTCTAGTTTCATCGCTCAGAGAGCCATCAGTGAAGATGTGGCGAAAATCAATATAATTATTGCCAGTATACTGTATGGTAAGACTCCATAGCACTTCAGTAGGGTATAGATGTTTCGAAATCACGTCAGGGATGCGAGTTAAAATATCTGGCCTAGAGATATTCCAAATGGGGAAGTTGGGCACAGCGTTTCCTGAAAAATGTTTGCTAATCAGAATTAAAAGGCAGTTATTACTTTTGGTAGTTCTAAAAATGCTCGATCTTTGCACTTGTTCAAAATTTTATCTAAGATTAGATTTTCATTGGTCTTGGTTTTCATTCTTGCTAGACTTTTAAGAAGAATGGAATATCTTTTAAAACTAAGTGTAAGTGTGGCAGCTGTCAGTAAAGGAGACGTAAAGCAGTCGGAGTCTACATCTTATCGCTTTATTTTGGCAGGTTTCAAGCTTTTTGTAAAAAGAATCTGAAGCATAAATATAAAGCTGACTACCACACCGAAGAATAGTTCGTATCAAGACTGTAAAATTTAAGAAAAGTTTTAGATTTGGCTTCCTACTTTGTTCCTATTAAATATCTCAGCAAATTTAATCTACTATTGACTTTATTGCAAACGAAATTGATTTGAGGTTTCCAATTTAAATGGTGATCCTGAAGAATCCCAAGGAATATGTGTTCTTTAACTATTTCTATAGGCTTATTATTAATTTCCAGTCTTGTGGAGAAGTTCTTAGTTCGTAGTCTGGAAATATTTAAGCACTTAGCTTTATTTCGTGAAACTGTAAATTTCCATTGATCCAAATAATTATGAACTTAAATCATTCCGATTTGAAGGTTCTTTTGGAGGATATCACGATATATGCTAGTAACCCAAATAACCAAGTCGTCAGAAAAGATAGAAATTAATATTTTTTCCATAAGCAGTTGGGTTGTTTTACCTTTGAGCGGCACTTCTTTTGCACACAATGGGCTAAATGACCAGGTCACAAGGACCCCGAAGGCTCAGAGAAGGTTGGGGGAGGGGACTCACTGGAACAGCTATTGGGAGACAGATGGTAGCCTCCCGTCAAGGCTATCCAGGGTGTTCTTTAACGTGCACAGGCTATGGCTCTCCCACACATGGAACCACTGCTTACCGTCCCATCCGACGGACGGCGACTTATTCCAAGCCCATCGGTGTCCCATACTGACCATGGGCAGGGCGGGGAGTTTTGCGGAGATAAATCTCAACGCTGACTTAGCTGGGACTCGAACCTAGGAACTGCAGAATATGAGCCTGGCGCGCTACTGACTGAGTCGCCCCTCTAAGCAGTCTGGTAGATCCTGAAGTACGATACTGAATAGCAGAAGGCTGAGAATATTGCCTTGGAGTGATCCCATATGTACAGGTGTTTGTACGTCATGTTTAAATTAAAATATATATGGAATGATAAAATTTAGTCGATGAAAAATAACTAAGAAAATATAGCAGTGAAAGTTACATTTTATATAAAGATAACTTGGGAATAGGAAAAAAAATCACTATGCAATAGATTAAATAGAAATAATAAAATAAATAGAAATGTAATATACATCATATAAACTTGCGGAGACTGAAAAATAAACAAATAGAACAACAGATTATGAACAAAAAATGAACATCTGTTCTTTGCAATCTATTTAACAAAAAATCATAAAAAATTGAAACAAAACAAAACGTTTACACTGGTTTTCATAAATTAAGGAACAACCCTCTGTTACGTCAATGGTGAGGTAAAGTGAAAGCTCTATAACTTTTAAAATAAGCTTTTATATTTTGAAAAATGCGATGGCGGACAAAGATCTTAATGAAATATATCACTATCTCGATTTTCAAAATTATTCGTCCAATGTTTAATGAGTTTAGATGTTTAAATATTTTAATAATACACTACCAGTCACAAAAATTGCTTTCAGAATTTAATTGAAACTTTGTAATAAGCACTATATCGTGTTTAAAAAATGATTAATAAACTTATAGCTCTCAGGAGAAGAGCGGAAAGGAGAGCAAGAAAAACCAGAAGACTTGATCATATAATATACTATAAAAAGATAAATGCCTTAACGAAAAAACGAATAAAGGAAGCCAAAAGAAAGGAATTGGACAATTTTTGTCGCAATATTAATTTCTTTACTCCCACTACAACGATATGGAAAATGATCAAGGCGATTGGAAAACAAGTCACACCCTCTTCTCCTTGGAACATCATGATACTAAAAGATAACAAAATTTTGAAGACTGTTGCGATTGATTTTGCGAAGTTTTTTGCTTCACAGGGAAATCACTTCTTTTCTCCGGAGTTTAATCAAAATCCAATTGTTGTAGAAAGGGAACTTCAGAAGCATGAGAAATTGAATCCAAATGTCGCTGCGTATATTGACATGACCTTCATTATGAACGAAATTACTCTTGCATTGAAAAAATGTAAAACGTACACTTCGCCAGGACCGGATGGATTAACATATAAGATGTTAAAAAATCTTACTGATTCGCAAATTAAACTTTTGCTAGCATCTTTTAATGAACTCTGGGTTAAAAGGACATTTCCACAAGACTGGAAAAACTGCATACATTGTCCCTATTCTGAAGCTAAATAAGCAAGCGAAAGATCTATCTTCTTTCAGAACTATTGCTTTCAGCTCTTGTTTAGGAAAACTGCTGGAGAACATGATGAATAGGAGCATAAACTGGATTATAGAATCACATAACTATCTTCATTATGCAGTTTCTGGTTTCAGGAGAGGTCGGAGCTCAATAGACAAAGTCATTGATTTAGTCTCGGATATACAAGCAGAATTGAACATTAGAAACACTACTATCGTAGCAATATTTCTCGACTTGAAAAAAGCCTATGATTCAGTGTGGATCAGAGGACTACTATATAAAATTTCAAAATTGAAAATTACAGGAAATATGTTTGCGTACTTAAATCATTTGCTAACTAACAGAAAAATTATTGTGAAATTAAAGAATGAAACGTCTGCTCCTAATCGTTTAGAGAATGGTCTTCTACAAGGAGGAGAGCTTAGTCCAATACTTTTCAATCTGTTTTTACGCGATTTTCCTGATATTTTACCAAAGAATGTGAGACTCTCTGTCTATGCAGACGACATTGTCATTTGGTATACTGGCAGAAGAATATCAGGAATCCAGTCGGTGCTACAATCGGCTTTTAATGAGACTGTTAAATATTTTGTCTCATGGGAACTGGAAATATCCGAAGAAAAGACTGTAGTAATGCCCTTTTGTAGCCATCGACGATTTCCAGATATTTCTATTAATTACAAGGAACGTTCTCTGCAGGTTGTGAAAGAACACTGTTAATTAGGAATCCTACTGGACTCTGAACTCAAATGGAACTCCTATATTCGTCAACTGATCTCCACTTCTAAACCTATTATTAACATGTTAAGATGCATTGGGTCCAGCAAGAATGGAGCATCGCCTCGTGAAATAATCTATCTTTAGATCAATTTTAAGATCAAGATTGGAATATGTGTTTTTTTTACTTGATAGTACTAGCAATTCCCTTGTTAAAAAGCTAGAAACTCTTCAAAACCAAGCTTTAAGAATCTGCTTGGGCCAGTTAAATCTTTGTCCATCTATTTCTCTGAATACTGAGGCTAATATTCCACCTCTATCCATCAGAAAACCCTATGTGCTGTTTTCACACTTCTCAAGATTGCTCTTCAAACTAGAATATCACCCAGTGACTGATAAGATCCTTTTTGGATCAGGAAAAAAGATCAGTGATGTAACTACTTCCATCAGCCGACATCCCCTCTTTGACTTGATTTCAGCACAAAGTTATGAGGTAGACAAACTTTCCGAAAAACCTCCTTGGACCTTTCAACATTTGATTGCTTTGTTTCCATTCCAGGTTTCACATCTAAAATAGAACTTGATAGCTCAGTTCAAAAGATTATTGCGCAGGAGCTAATAGAATAAAAATATCAAAATCATATTAAGATTTTCTCTGACGGATCTTTAAACAAGTTAACACAAAAATCTGAAGTGGCTTTCTGGGTCTCAGAAATATCTCACTTTGAAACTATCAGGCTGCAAGGTGCCTCAGATGTTATGACTACTGAGATAATTGCAATTAAAATAGCTCTAAAGTGATGTTTTAAACAACCAAATTCTAATTTCGTTGTACTTACAGATAGTAGCTCATCTTTGTTTTTTCTCCGGGAAGATCCATGTCAATCCAAGAATAATGGGCTTTTCCAAAACATCCTTGAGACCATCGATCAAATAATTGAAAAAGGATCCACAATTGCTTTGCAATGGATCCCCGGACATGTAGGTGTCCAGGGAAATGAAATTGCTGATTTCTTAGCAAAGTCGGCCCTTAACAATGACAAATACCTCCAGTTGCAAATTGGTAATTTATATGTTTCTAAATTAAATAAAGAAAATCTAAAGGAGAACTTCCAACATCACTTCCAAGTCATCGCTGAAAGAAAGATCAATCATCGACAATTAGCAGAGAACAAGATCCTTCCACTAAATGATCTGCACCTTTCAAGAAACAATTGTGTGTACATCACCAGACTCAGAACAGGTGCATCACTCTTGAATGACTCACTTTTCAAGATGAGAAAGGTTCTTTCCCCCAATTGCCAGACGTGCAACGTAAATGAAACGGTGATTCATGTTTTGCTGAATTGTACTGCTTACTCGATCCAGAGAAACAACTTAATAGCAAGATTACAAACAGGAAACATCTTTGAACTAAGTCTGCACAGTTTACTTGGACAAGAAGATCTGACTAAGCGCAAAGTTTGCTACAATGAAACGATTAAATTTTTAAACGATGCGAATCTTTTTCCATAGGATTGCAGAATTTTTTTTTCGAGGTTTTGTAACATAAATGTCATCAGCTTCTTGGCGTTGGGTTGTTTTACCTCTGAGCGGCACTTTTTTGCACACCATGGGCTAAATGGCCAGGTCACATGGACCCCGAAGGCTCAGAGAAGGTTGGGGGAGGGGACCCACTGGAACAGCTGTTGGGAGACAGATGGTAGCCTCCCGTCAAGGCCATCCAGCGTGTTCTTTAACGTGTACAGGGTATGACTCTCCCGCACACGGGGCCACCGCTTAACGTCCCATCCGACGGACGGCGGCCTTTCCAAGCCCATCGGTGTCCCCTACTGACCGTGGGCAGGGCGGGGAATTTTGCGGAGAAAAATCTCAACGCTGACCCAGCTGGGACTCGAACCTGGGAACTACAGATTACGAGCCTGACGCGCTACCGACTGAGCCATCCCCGCCCCGCTTCTTGGCGTTATCCAACCTTGCCATCTGGAGGAGAGGGTAGAAAGACTCGAACATATCCAGAGGAAACATTTATTTTTGATTGATGATTAAAAAATGAGCGTGTATTTTGGAAGTTTGTGTAAGATTTCTTTCATTATTCATCAGCTTTGTATAAGTTTTTTAAGACTCATAGTTATTGTTACATATTCAAACTTCCATAACCCATTAAATACTGAACGAATAATATTAAAAATCAAGATATTGATATATTTGATTGGGATCTTTATCTGCTATCATAATATTCAAAACAAAAAAATTATTTTAGGAGTTATAGAGCTTTGTCATTAGCTTCCCATTGACATAACATAGGGTTGTTCCGTAATTTATGAAATCCAGTGTATTTGGTATTAACCTAAATAAAATTAGGAGGTGTGTAGGAAGTAGTATATTATGCTAATTGCGGAATAACCGTCCGTCGAATGGGACATTAAGCCGTGGTCCCATGTACGGGAGAGACATACCCTGTGCACGTTAAAGAACACATTGGATGTCATTGACGGAAGGCTACCATCTGTCTCCTAACAGCTGTTCCAGTGGGTTCCCTCCCCCAACCTTCTCTGAGCCTTTGGGGTCCTTGTGACCTGGCCATTTGGCCCATTATGTGCACAAAAGTGCCGCTCAGAGGTAAAACAACCCAACCCTGGCTGCAATTCAAGCACAGGTGTGGCCGAGTGGTTAACGCGCTTGCCTACTGATCTAAGGGACCCGGGTAAGGCATGGATGTTCGTGTTATTTTTTGCTGAGGTCCTGCCATCCTCTCAGATCTTCTACTGTGGCATATAAACTGACAGGCTCCTGTCAGACCCCTGTGGCAAGCAGCTGCTTGAGGAGGTATTTATTTTTATTATTCATTTACTCTTAGCAATGATGTAATTTCATTAGGAGCTACTGGGGTTCAGCAAAGGCTGTCTACTTGATGGTTAAAGTCATGAAAACATTTTTAATAATGTCATAGATCATAGATCATAAAATGAAGTTACGGATTAAGGTTAGACCATACCTGTTTCAGCGAATTTATGCCAAAGGCCATTAGGTAATGAATAAAATAAACCAGAAAGGATTGGGGTAAGAATGCAAGAAACGAAGAGATCCCAAAAACACATTTGAGACAGTCATTCAGTTAAGAATAGATCTCTGTTGGCATGTGGTGTCATAATTTGCCGTGCAATTAATTAATATTAATTAAATTGAAATAAACAGATTTTGGTGACAAGTTGCATTCTGAAAGAATTTGATGGATTTCATTTTAATCCTATCTTCCATAGTCATGATATTGAGGTCACGATGTATGATTTTGTTTCGGAAAAATTGAAAAAGCAGCAACTGATCATAGCATCATATTCTGAAATACTTTAAGTTTTTGAATGGAAGTGTTATTGCAGTATCTAAATACTACAACTGTGTACATGAAAATGGGTTCTATGACCATGGTATAAAAAAGGAACTTGTTGAAACTTGATAGAGTCGAATTCTTGGACATACGAGAAAATTGTCTGTAGTTTAGAATGAGCTTTATTAAAGACATCTGTAGTATGAAAGTTCCAGTTTAAATTCTTATGGATTATTACACCAAAGAACTTAGCTGATTCATTCTGTATAATTTTAAATATTTCATAGGTTTTCATAGTTGTATCCTCTGTGGCAAGCAGCTGCTTGAGGGGGGTATTTATTTATTTTATTATTTATATTTCATAGTTTGAGACATGGTGTAGGCTATTGTGAGTACAGAACACCGCTACACTCTATCTGTGTTAATCTTTATTTTCCATCTAGAACACCACTCTTCGTTTAATGGAAACGTGTCGCATTCTTTTAAATGAAAACTTGGGGATATCGATGATGCTAGGAAGGCTTTGTCATCTGTTATAGTGCTGACAGAATTCCTTTCACCTCAGGTATGTCAGCACCATAAATGCTGAATAGGTAGGACCGAGGAGACAGCCCTGTGGTACTCCAGTAGAAATGTTCTTCCCTTTTAAGAGAGAGTAGAAATGTTCTTCCCTTTTAAGAGAGAGTAGAAATGTTCTTCCCTTTTAAGAGAGAGTAGAAATGTTCTTCCCTTTTAAGAGAGAGTAGAAATGTTCTTCCTTCTTAAGAGAGAGTAGAAATGTTCTTCCTTCTTAAGAGAGAGTAGAAATGTTCTTCCCTTTTAAGAGAGAGTAGAAATGTTCTTCCCTTTTAAGAGAGAGTAGAAATGTTCTTCCCTTTTAAGAGAGAGTAGAAATGTTCTTCCCTTTTAAGAGAGAGTAGAAATGTTCTTCCTTTTTAAGAGAGATTAGAAATGCTCTTCCCTTTTAAGAGAGAGTAGAAATGTTCTTCCCTTTTAAGAGAGAGTAGAAATGTTCTTCCCTTTAGAAGAGTCCTTTTCAACTCTAACCTGAAAAGTCATGTTTATCAAATAGCTATATACCATTTCTTTTTTATTTCTCGCAGCACCAATCTCCTCAACCACATGAAGCATTTGATATACAGTGGATTGTTTGCGTCTGAACCCAAAATTTTCTGCTGTCAAAATATTTTTGGTTCTAATGACTTCGTCTATTTTACAGATAATTATTTTTTTCAAATAGTTTCCCCATGCAGGACAACAGGCAGTAAAACTGCAGGAATGTGGGTCTTGATATTCCTTGGGCAGTAACACAATAATAACTGCTCATCTCCATGTTATATGATAACTGCTCTTCTCCATGTCATATGATAACTGCTCTTCTCCATGTCATATGATAACTGCTCTTCTCCATGTCATATGATAACTGCTCTTCTGCATGACATATGATAACTGCTCTTCTCCATGTCATATGATAACTGCTCTTCTCCATGTTATATGATAACTGCTCTTCTCCATGTTATATGATAACTGCTCTTCTCCATGTCATATGATAACTGCTCTTCTCCATGTCATATTATAACTGCTCTTCTCCATGTTATATGATAACTGCTCTTCTCCATGTTATATGATAACTGCTCTTCTCCATGTTATATGATAACTGCTCTTCTCCATGTTATATGATAACTGCTCTTCTCCATGTTATATGATAACTGCTCTTCTCCATGTCATATGATAACTGCTCTTCTCCATGTTATATGAAAACTGCTCTTCTCCATGTCATATGATAACTGCTCTTCTCCATGTCATATGATAACTGCTCTTCTCCATGTTATATGAAAACTGCTCTTCTCCATGTCATATGATAACTGCTCTTCTCCATGTCATATGATAACTGCTCTTCTCCATGTCATATGATAACTGCTCTTCTCCATGTCATATGATAACTGCTCTTCTCCATGTCATATGATAACTGCTCTTCTCCATGTCATATGATAACTGCTCTTCTCCATGTCATATGATAACTGCTCTTCTCCATGTCATATGATAACTGCTCTTCTCCATGTTATATGATAACTGCTCTTCTCCATGTCATATGATAACTGCTCTTCTCCATGTCATATGATAACTGCTCTTCTCCATGTCATATGACAACTGCTCTTCTCCATGTCATATGATAACTGCTCTTCTCCATGTCATATGATAACTGCTCTTCTCCATGTCATATGACAACTGCTCTTCTCCATGTCATATGATAACTGCTCTTCTCCATGTCATATGATAACTGCTCTTCTCCATGTCATATGATAACTGCTCTTCTCCATGTCATATGATAACTGCTCTTCTCCATGTCATATGATAACTGCTCTTCTCCATGTTATATGATAACTGCTCTTCTCCATCGTATTGGGAAATATAGCATATGTTTAAAGGACACATCCTGTGATTCTTTACTACTGAATTTATATAACCTTTTATATAATTTCAAACAATCTGACGCAAGCTTTTTTGGCAGGATTTTCAGCACTGTGTCGTTTTAGCAAAGTAACAATAATGATGTACATATGCTTATGAAGTAAAACTTTCATATGCATATATACGTCATTATTGTTACTTTAAATATTATTTTTTTTTCATTTCTTAATTATATTCAAGAGCTACCTGCAGTAATATTATAATAAATTTAATAAATTAATAAGCCCTCAAGCAGCTACTTGCCACAAGAGGTGTGACAGGAGCCTGTCAGTTTATATGATATAGTAGAAGGTCTGTGAGGATGGTAGGACCTCAGCAGAAAAACCACACATACGCCCATGCCTTATCTGGGGCTCGAACCCAGGTCCCGTAAATCAAAGCCAAGCGACCAAAACATGAAATATTATCAATTTAACCATAATAAATAAAAAAAATAAATACCCCCTCAAGCAGCTGCTTGCCACAGAGGTCTAACAGGAGCCTGTCAGTTTATATGCCAGACTAGAAGGTCTGAGAGGATGGCAGGACCTCAGCAGAAAAACGACACCTACATCCATGCCTTACCCGAGGCTCGAACCCAGGTCCCTTAGATCAGTAGCCAAGCGTGCTAACCACTCGGCCATGGGACAACAGAATCTAAATTCATTCTTTGTTATGAATTTCGCTTTAGGAAAGAAAAAGAGGGGAGGGGCAAAAAATAAGCCTAAAATGTGCAGTGTTGATTTTTTTTTTTCAAGAAAAATGTGTTTTACATAAATTTTCTCAAGTGGCAAGCATACTCCCTCATGGTTATTTTGGGTTGTAGAACTAAAGGGGAAAAACTGTGACTCATTTTTTAATACCTTGTTTGATCGGTTGATTTCTGAAGCCTCCTTTGGGTCAGAAATAAAAAAAAAAATAAATACCCCCTCAAGCAGCTGCTTGCCACAGAGGTCTGACAGGAGCCTGTCAGTTTATATGCCATAGTAGGAGATCTGAAAGGATGGCAGAACCTCAGCAGAAAAACAACACACACAACCATGCCTTATCCGGGGCTCGAATCCAGGTCCCTTAGATCAGTAGCCAAGCGTGCTAACCACTCGGCCACGGTCGCTCTTTTGGCCTATCAGCTTTGTCTGGGTTTTAAGCTTGTTTCTGCTGCGCTCCAGTGAGCTTTTAGTCGTAATTCAACTACGAAAACCTTTCAAACGATGTAACAAAATCTTTAGATAACCCAATATCGATAAACAAAACAGATGATGACGCTGTGAAGACATACAGTATCAAATAAACGTTATTAGGATCGTCTTTTGAAGCTCAGCTTACACAAACAATCCCGCTTAACAACAATCATCTATTATCAACGGAAAACACAACACCGCTTTTTTGTACAATATTTACACACAGTGCCGAAAACATTCGCACGTGATCTCTGACCTTTAGGACACCTCGCACGGTACGCGTCGAACGCGGTAAACAGACGACTAATGATCCTGCCGTATGCCAGAGTGCGGGGACTGAAGGCGAACCGTTAGGAGGCAATAAATTTCCCACAGACAGACCGCACCCTGTAGCAGACGGGATGGAAGACGAACGGCAGAGACGGTGTCAGCTTCTCCCGCCACGTGTACTGTGTCACGTGACGCCAGATGGAGCGGGAGAAAGTGAGAAAGATGTTAAGGATGGAGAGTGTCACTGCAACGCAGGGAGCAGGCAGAGGCAGCGCCATCGTGCGGCAGACAGAGACAGATTGGTGTGTTGCGAGCCCCGGGCGGCTGAGCAGAGAGAGCACTGCGTCACCACGCCCGAATCCTGCGACCCATGTTAATCAGGCAACTACCGGAACTGGGCTGCTGCTACCAGTGGGCACTGCAAGACAAACGTTGCTTTAAGTTGCTGAAGAAATCGGAGATGATTGTGTTCGTGATGCTACTTCAAAGACGGAGACAGATGAAGTTTCTCTACGTTGGATGAGTTCAGATTGTTTTCTGTTTTACCATGTCTTCTCTTTCGGGAGCTTATGTTTTCTTTACACCGTTGTCGAATCAGTTTTCGAAAAAAAAAACAAACTAACAGCCAGCAGGTGCCGCTAGAGTAATTTTCGATTTAAATTGATGCATTTCGTTTTGTTACAGAATGAGTTTTGCTAGCTATTCAGAATTCTGCATTCGTGCGGGATCAAGATTAATGAAGACTATGAGAAGGAGTGGACATCTTCTGTCGATGAGTTCGGTATCCTAATGTTCTAACTTACATGCAAAAGCAATACTGAGGGCCCACTCTTGAAGAGATTTATGTAGACCACCTAGTAGAAATTTCATTCGAAGATAAAAGTGATGGTTTTTATTAATTATTGTTAGTTAGAAATGTGTTAGGACGTTTATTATTTATTGGAAACCGAAAGAAAGAAAAGTTCTGTGAACGTAATGGAAGACTTTTTTTTTTCGTTAAAGTTTCTATTGAAATTTTTATAAAGCAAAAATTAAAAATTGATTTGTTTTCGATGAGAGATTATGTAGCCAAAATAATGCATAAACATGAGAAATGTTGGATTGTACAGTCGCTCAAAAAAGTATCCGAACACTATGGTCGATTACAGAATTAAAAAAAACTATCTAGCAACGATTTTTTTAATTCTGTAATCGACCATAGTGTTCGGATACTTTTTTGAGCGACTGTACCTGCTGTTTAGAAATATAACGTTAAGGTTGTGTCAAACTACAATTGCATTCAACAAAATTCTTTTAAGCCAGAATCAAAAATCATCTTTCCCAATAGGCTGAGAGCGGGGAATACTCGTAATCTGTAGTCCCAGGTTAGAGTCCCAGCTGGGCCAGCATTGAGATTTATCTCTTCAAAATTCTCCGTCTTGCCTTCGGTCAGTAAGGGGACATCGAAAGCTCATCGTCCGTCTAATGGGATGTTAAACCGTGGTCCCGTGTTCGGGAGAGCTATACTCTCTGCACGTTAAAGAACATGCTAGATGGCTTTGAAGGAAGGCTGCCATCTGTCTCCTAACAGCTGTACCCTTATCCTAACTTATCTGTGTTCTTGGGGTCTTTTGTGACCTGGCCATTTAGCCCATTGTGTGCAAAGAAGTGCCACTCAGAGGTAAAACAACCCAACCCATTTTGTGCAAAGAAATCATTTAGTAAAGTAATGTTTTTGACAGAGATAATATTTTAAACAGTGTGAAATAATTTTATGGAAAGAAATACTTGTTTAGTAATAGTCCAAGTATGTTTTATATAGGTAACAACTTGGAATCAGATATAAACTGCGTAAAAATATTTAATTTAGGTAGTTAAAACTTTTTGCACATAATTCTTAACAATATAAAGTAAGTAATGGCATAATGAAATGGTGCATAATGAAAAAATTAATTTGCTGTGTGAAAAATCTTTTTAAAACGTGGTATTTTTTCGTAGAAGAAAATAAACAGAAATGGCCTAATACTAGGGTATTTGGCTACTAATTACAGAGATCTGGTTCGAGAACCGGATATCTTGGGTGGTTCTTAACATGATGTGTAGTATTTCTGCTGAGGTCTCGTCTTCCTCACAGATCTTTTTGATGGCGTATTATTCTGAGAAGCTACTGTCATACGGGTTGGCTCAGCCGGTAGCACACCAGACTCGCAATCTGCAGTACCCAGGTTCGAGTCCCATCAGTACAAGCTTTGAGATTTATCTCTGCTAAGCCCCCATCCTGCCCTCTGTCAGTATAGGATACCGATGGGCTTGGATAATGCAGCCGTCCGTCATATGGGATATTAAGCCGTAGGTTGGCCCATGTGTGGGAGAACCACATTCTCTGCACGTTAAAGAACACGCTGAATGGTCTTGACGGGAGGCTTCCATCTTTCTCCTAACAACCCAGTGGGTCCTCTTCCACTAACATTCTCGGGTGTTATTGTGACCTGTGACTAACATTCTCGGGTTGGGTTGTTTTACCTCTGAGCGACACTTTTATGCGCACCATGGGCTAAATGGCCAGGTCACATGGACCCCGAAGGCTCAGAGAAGGTTGGGGGAGGGGACCCACTGGAATAGCTGTTGGGAGACAGATGGTAGTCTCCCGTCAAGGCCATCCAGCGTGTTCTTTAACGTGCACAAGGTATGGCTCTCCTGCACACAGGGCCACGGCTTAACGTCCCATCCGACGGACGGTGACCTTTCCAAGCCCATCGGCGTCCCTAACATTCTCGGGTGTTATTCTCGGGTTATATTCATTGTGACCTGGCCATTTAGCCGATGTGTGCAAAAAGTGTCGCTCAGAGGTAAAACAGCTCAATTCAAATCTGGAGGAGACAGAAATCCCAACCTGAAGACTCGTTTGATCGCCCCTGCTTTATTTTCACGATGAATATCAGTGTTGATGTAGTAATGTTAATAAAATAATTTGATTTCATGTCATAGCATCGGACCATAGATTAGATCCATGCATCAGCAATAAATTCGAAACATAACCTTATGACATCTGACAGAATGTACGCCAAAAAGAATGAAAAATACGATGCCCTCCCCCCCTACAAAGAGAAAATACAAAACTTTGGCAATCCGAATGGAATGTCAGCTGAAATCGCCACATCCTAGCAGTTAGTTCCCAAACCGCAGGTATCAACGAATCTAATAGCAGACGGCTGTGTAATGTGGGCCTCACTCAGAACTTAGACGTATTCTTACCTTCATTTGACGTTCCGGGATGGACGGGTCCGGTGGGTGGAAGGCAGGAAGGCGGAGACACGACCAAGAACGATGATTACCGATCTCCGCAGCGAGAGCAGCTAGCCACCAGTGATTAGGCCCGGCATGGTTGCAGCGGTGCAGCGCCGTGGCCGAACTGTAGGGTGAGCTCCGTACTGGTTGGTCCACCCCCGCTTGGAATGAGATTGTCGCCATTGTGCTGCGTTAGGAACCCCCTCATTACGACATTAGCGGACACGGAGAGAGACCGAGAGCCACGGCAGCACAGGGATGAGCAAATCACATCCTTCCAGCCATTAGTGGTGGCAGGTAGCCCGTTGCTGACCCCGACCCATGACCTCCACCCGCACAATGGTGAGGTCATTTAGTGTTTTGGTAGCTGAAATATTGAAAGAAGTAAGTTATAATGAGCACTTTGGAGGCTTGTTTTTTTTTAGATGGGAGAAAAAGCCTTTAGCGTTGTAGAGAAGGCTGTTTAACAAAGATTCTTCCTTATTTTGTGAGTGGTTGTTTGCGAACAGGAAGTTTGGGTTTTGTTTTTTAGGGAAAAATGTTTCTTTGTAGGGGCTTTGAATCTACCAGACATAATAGTAGTTGTAACCGAACAGATGATTGATAATAATAATTATTATAAACATAATAAAAATATCAATTTCAGAGATTTTTCAGTAGCTACCAGGAGATTTATTGTTTATAAATTATATATATATATAAAAAAAAAACAGAATTCGTAAGTGTTACTTTTATGACATGCCATATTTTGATCGCATCCTATTAGCCCAATATGCTGATGTTATCGCCCTCCTTTCTACTTTATTGGGTCCAGTAATTGCTGTAGACAGGTTGGCAGAGATGTCTTGATGAGGTGGAGGAGTGGTACAATAAATGGAAGGAAAAAAGCACTGCCATCCTCTCCAGTGGAAAACTTATTAAAAACCCAAAACGTTTAAATTTTTTAAATAAACCAATTGAATGCCATTAAATACTTGGGTATAACCCTACATCTGAAGCTCAAATGGGACTCTCATATTCATGATATTATCACTAAAGTCAATGCAGTGAGATGTCAACTAGGACCTCTCCTTCGGAGAAATGCTATCTTGATGACTGACCATAAATTATTATTGTACAACATGGTCATTCGTCCGATAATAACTTATGCTTCCCCTATATGGGCGAACACCACCTCCACGAATACACGCAAGATTCAAGTCTTGACAAACAAAATATTAAGATCTGCGACCCCTTGGTTTGTTACTAACGGACAACTTCATGAAGAGACTTGGGCATCGACCCATATATACTCATATTAAATGCATCTCAAAAAAAGTTTTTTTGAGGCTGTTAAAAACAATCCTAATGAGTTTATTTCTTCATAATGTTCTTAATAATGATCATAATGATCATAATCTTAATAATAATTAATTATGATCATAATGTTCTTAATAAGTACAAGAGCCCTAAAATGATGGCTTTCTCATGAGGAAAGCTACTCGTTTTAGGTCTCTTGGGCATGCTATATGCTATTTTTAGCTTGTATTTTATGTTAGCCTCCTGGGGCCCACCCACGTGTGGTTTACTCGTTATATGTTTTTACTTATGCCAACTGGGCATATTCTCAGATGGAGTGATAATGGGTAATACTTTACCTGAAACATCGCATATTCATATACGATCTACGATATTGGTAAGTGTGGAAAGACACGGCCATGTATCTTAGTGTCACGATTTATAAGAGATTAAACTAGGATAGTCACATCACTAATACCCTTAATAAAGCAAGAAATCTTCAATTCAAGCTATTCCCTATACTTTCACGAAATTCAATCTTTCAATCAATAAGAAAGTCTTAATTTACAGAATGGTCATCAAGCCTATTCTACTTTATGCAGCACCTGTATGGGGCTATTGCAATTTGACAGCTATCAGAAAGCTGCAATCATTTCAAAACAAAGTGTTGGTATCAGTTGTAGCAGCCCCCGTGGTTTGTTCGTAACTCTATGGCCGAGTGGTTAGCGCGCTTGGCTACTGATCTAAGGGACCTGGGTTCGAGCCCCGGGTAAGGCATGGATGTGTGTGTCGTTTTTCTGCTGAGATCCTGCCATCCTCTCAGACCTTCTACTCTGGCATATAAACTGACAGGCTCCTATCAGACCTCTGTGGCAAGCAGCTGCTTGAGGGGGTATTTATTTATTTATTTTATTTATAATTCATAGAGATTTAAACATCAATACGATTCATGAATGTATTGTCAAGCTTGCAGGAAATTCTTTGAGAATGCGGCATCACATTCCAATACGCTTATTTCTACCACAATGAGTTACGATCATACTTGTCCGCAAAGGTTCAAAAGACCTAAGAATATCTTGAACTGAGTTCCTGCTTTCTTTCTCAAGAACTCTTTCTACAAGCTTTCGAGCTCCATTTTTAACTGGTTTATTTCTACTAGTTTATCAATGCCATTGGCATAATTTCGTTGAAAAAGGTATGGACTGGCAAAGTAGCCCGGCTTTGGTTTGTTTTATCTCTGAGTGGCATTTTTTTGCACACAATGGTTAAATGGCCAAGTCACAAGGACCCCGAAGGTACAGAAAAGGTTGGGGAGGGGACCCACTGGAACAGGGACAGGTGGTAACCTCCCGTCAAGGCCATCCAGCGTGTTCTTTAACGTGCACAGGATATGACTTTCCCATATACGGAGTCACGGTTTAATGTCCCATCCGACGGACGGCGGCCTTCGGGCAGGGCAGGGATTTTTGCGGAGATAAATCTCAACGCTGACCCACTGGAACTCGAAAATGAGAAATGCAGAATACGAGCCTGGCGCGCTACCAACTGAGCCATCTCCGCCCCCAAGTAGCCCGGCACTTCATTATTTCACTCTGTGATCTATATCTATGAATTGGTAATATATTGGCCTAACATGCTGACGACATCGCCCTCTTTTTCCCTTGATTGCAGTTTATACTTCTTTGCAATTGACAAACTACAGGGATGCTTGATGAAATGGAAAGGATGCGCAAACTATGGTTTGCTCATCACTCTCATAGGTTAATCTATCTTATTTTCCCGCTTTTTTTTACCCCTAAGAAATTTATCTCCGCAAAATTCCCCGCCCTGCCCACGGTCAGTAGGGGACACCGATGGGCTTGGAAAGGTCACCGTGAATCGAATGAGACGTAAAGCCTTGGCTCATAGTGAGGGAGAGCCATACCTTGCGAACATTAAAAACACATTGGATGTCCTTGACAGGAGGTTATCACTTGTCTTCTGATAGCTGTCTAGTGGGTTCCCTTTTCCCAACCTTCTCTGAGATTTCGGGGTCCTTGTGAATTGCCCATTTAGCCTCTTGTGTGCAAAAAAGTGCCGCTCAGAAGTAAAACAACCCGACCTAGATGCCACCATAAACTACTGTAGCTATCAAACATTTATCTTGAGATAAAATCGATACTTCAAGCTATTTCAGGGGCGGGGGGTGGCTCAATCGGTAGCGCGCCAGGCTCGTAATCTGTAGTTCCCAGGTTCGAGTCCCAGCTGGGTCAGCGTTGAGATTTATCTCCGCAAAATTCCCCGCCCTGCCCACGGTCAGTAGGGGACACCGATGGGCTTGGAAAGGCCGCCGTCCGTCGGATGGGACGTTAAGCCGTGGCCCTGTGTGCGGGAGAGACATACCCTGTGCACGTTAAAGAACACGCTGGATGGCCTTGACGGGAGACTACCATCTGTCTCCCAACAGCTGTTCCAGTGGGTCCCCTCCCCCAACTTTCTCTGAGCCTTCGGGGTCCATGTGACCTGGCCATTTAGCCTATGGTGTGCAAAAAAGTGCCGCTCAGAGGTAAAACAACCCAAACAACAACTCAAGCTATTTCTTCAAAACTCATATTCGATTATCGAATTGCATTGACTTATGCTCCCTACCTAATATGACCCTAAAACATCTTTAGCTATAGCTAGCTTGCTATCACATACCGGGTGCTATTTCTTATTAACTATCACTGACATAACAGACTAAGAAATATAAAATTCGTACTAACAATTCTATCAAACACGGGAATATACGTCTAGCTCTGTTGAAAGCTTTCTATCATAACCTTCACTGCAATGCTGCCAGGTTTCAACCCTTCTCACCTGCAGCCCAAAAGGTGAGACATATTCAAGACGGAACAGGGAAAGACGTAGAACAATTCCCAGATCTTATCTGTCTCTTCATCTGTCCAAAAGGGCTCGCCAGCTGGTTTCGGAGAAGTAGGGTACGGTCTCACAGAAAGCGGCTGAACTGTTTTACCGTTGTTGGAATTGAATATTTTTGCTTTGATATACACTAATAATAATAAATACCCCCTCAAGCAGCTGCTTGCCACAGAGGTCTGACAGGAGCCTGTCAGTTTATATGCCACAGTAGAAGATCTGAGAGGATGGCAGGACCTCAGCAGAAAAACAATGCGAACATCCATGCCTTAATCCGGGGCTCGGTATCCATAAATTAAGGAAAAATGAGAAAAATCGCGATAATTCGCCAATAAATTGTGCGATCCTCACTAAATTTCTTCATCTAACCATAAATAATGCCGAGTGAACATATCGTATGCAAATTAGTCTAGGTTGCGTCAATTTGCGTAATCGGATAGCGGCATAAAAACGGGTGTTTTGGAGTGGATCGTTATTTTGTATTGTTGTAAATGTGAGTAAAGAAATTCGAAATAGCTATTTTGTAGGAATGACCTCGAGATATCATGTGCCAAATGAACTGCGGTGGAGAGCTATTGGCCGGATCGAAGCAGGCCAAAGTTAGTCAGACGTGGCATGATGGCTGAATGTGAGTCCTTCTGTGGTCCATAGACTGTGGAATCAATTTCTTAACACGGATTCCGCGTCTCGGAGGTTTAGACGAGGAAGGAGTTACGACAGCTGTACAAGACCGATATCTACGATTAACAGCACGAAGGATAGGATGTCTACTCTCTCTCAGCTACGATCCTCTCTTGTAACAGCCACTGGGAGGGCTGTATCAGCTTCTACTGTGCCTAGAAGGCTTCATGAGGGAGGTCTCTACGCTAGGAGGCCAGTAGTTGTATACACCTCACGACACGTCACAAGAGAGAGCTGTTGTAGTGGCACGCATGCATACTAACTGGACAGAAGAGCAATGGAGGTCCGTACTCTTCACAGATGAGTACAGATATTGCTTGCAAAGTGATTTCGGACATTGTTTGATATGGAGAGAACGATGTACCCACTATCATCCCAGTAACATCCGTCGAAGAGACAGCTACGGCGGTTGGGTTGGGTTGTTTTACCTCTGAGCGGCACTTCTTTTTGCAAACCATGGGCTAAATGGCCAGGTCATACGGACCCCGAAGGCTCAGAAAAGGTTGGGGGAAGGGACCCACTGGAATGGCTGTTGGGAGACAAATGATAGCCTCCCGTCAAGGCCATCCAGTGTGTTCTTTAACGTGCACAGGGTATGGCTCTCCCGCACACAGAACCACGTCCGATAGACGGCGGCCTTTCCAAGCCCATCGGTGTCCGCTACTGACCATAGGCAGGGCGGGGAATTTTACGGAGATAAATCTCAACGCTCACCCTGCTGGGACTCCAACCAAGGAACTACAGAATACGAGCCTGGCGTGCTACCTACTGAGCCACCCCCGCCCCCCAGTTACGGCGGAGGTAGCATGTGTGTTTGGGTGGTATTTCCTTAGGTGGGCGCACAGACCTCTATGTGTTGACGAGTGGGAACTTCAGTGATGAAAGGTATAGAGATGACATACTGAACCCTTATGTACGTCCTTTCGCTGATGCAATAGGTGAAACATTCATCTTACAAAACGATAACACTCGTCCACACAGAGCTCGATTAGTGGAACACCTTCAAGAGGAGACCATTATGCTCATGGAGTGGCCAGCTCGATCTCCCGACCTAAATCCTAATGAGCATGTGTGGGATGCTCTAGGGAGACGTGTTGCTGCCCTCAACCCGTCAGCTGAAACAAAGGAGGAGCTTATTATTGCTTTAATAGAACAATGGTCGTTACTCCCTACTGAGGTGATTCACGTCATAAACATCATAGAACAACGTTGTCGTGCCTGCATTGGGGGCGGGGGTGGTTCAGTCGGTAGCGCGCCAGGCTCGTAATCTGTAGTTCCCGGGTTCGTGGGTCAGCGTTGAGATTTATCTCTGCAAATTTCCCCGCCCTGCCCACGGTCAGTAGGGGACACCGATGGGCTTGGAAAGGCCGCCGTCCGTCGGATGGGACGTTAAGCCGTGGCCCCGTGTGCGGGAGAGCCATACCCTGTGCACGTTAAAGAACACGTTGGATGGCCTTGACGGGAGGCTACCATCTGTCTCCCAACAGCTGTTCCAGTGGGTCCCCTCCCGAACCTTCTCTGAGCCTTCGGGTCCATGTGACCTGGCCATTTAGCCCATGGTGTGCAAAAAAGTGCCGCTCAGAGGTAAAACAACCCAACCCAACCCGTGTGCGGGAGAGCCATACCCTGTGCACGTTAAAGAACACGCTGGATGGCCTTGACGGGAGGCTACCATCTGTCTCCCAACAGCTGTTCCAGTGGGTCCCCTTCCCCAACCTTCTCTGAGCCTTCGGGGTCCATGTGACCTGGCCATTTAGCCCATGGTGTGCAAAAAAGTGCCGCTCAGAGGTAAAACAACCCAAATCGTGCCTGCATTGCTGTAACGGGTGACCACACTCTTTACTGAAGAACTTTGTCAATTGCAATCTGACACTTTATTTTTGGACAAAGTTTCTGAGTTATTTTTTGACGAAAAATGCTTCTAGTGTAAAATATTTTATGCCATTCTGAAACTAGCATTGCAATTCATGTTTCCATCAAATTTCATTAAAATCATTTATATAGTTTTTTTGCTTGTCATAATTTTTCTGAGTTTTCCTTAATTTATAGAAATCAGTACAAAGGTACATTATTATAGGGTAAATAACCCAAGAGCATCATCTCATTCAGGTTATTGCAATATTAAAGCATGGCCGAGTGGTTAGCGCGCTTGGCTACTGATCTAAGGGACCTAGGTTCGAGTCCCGGGTAAGACATGGATGTATGTGTCGTTTTTCTGCTGAGGTCCTGCCATCCTTTCAGACCTTCTACTGTGGCAAATAAACTGACAGGCTCCTGTCAGACCTCTATGGCAAGCAGCTGCTTGAGGGGGTATTTTTTAAAGACAAACAAAGTAATGACAACACTTTTTTTTTTAAAAACACATAATATGCACAATCCTAAACATCTTTAATAATATTTGACTTTTCATTTACCAAAAGAAAGTAATAAACTTTTTCCCGATCAAAGAGTAGAGAATAATATATGTGAATTGATTGTTTTTTTCGTGATGTTTGAGTGTAGCAGAAATGTGAAACCTAGAGCAATTAGCTTAAATAAAAAATTAATACCCCCTCAAGCAGCTGCTTGCCACAGAGGTCTGACAGGAGACTGTCAGTTTGTATGCCATAGTAGAAGGATCTGATAGGATGGCAGGACCTCAGCAGAAAAACGACACAAACAGCCATGCCTTACCTGGGGCTCGAACCCAGGTCCCTTAGGTCAGTAGCCAAGCGCGCTAACCACTCGGCCATCTTAAAATATCAAAATTGGACTCCATATCAGTTACACTTTGAAAAATTGGGTTGTTTGCCCTCTGGGCAACACTTTTTGTACACAATGGCTAAACGGCCAAGTCACAAAAACCCCTAGGGCTGAGCAAAGCTTGGGGGAAGGGGACACATTGGACAGCTTCTCGTCAGGCCATCCAGCATTTTCTCGTAAGTAGAGCTTCTCATCAACGCTATCCAGCGTGTTTTTTAACATGCACAGGGTATGGCACTCCAGCACACGGGACCACGGCTTAACCCATCCGACGAATGGCGACCTTTACAAGCCCATCAGTGTCCCCTACTGACCGAGGTCAGGGCGAGAGTTTTGCGTAGATAAATCTCAACGTTGATCCAGCTGGGACTTGAACCTGTAGATTACGAGGCTGGCGTGCTATTGTCGACCCCACTGAACTTGGCCTGCGTTGTGATTTATCTCTGCCAAGTCGTCCCGTGGCAGAGTGGTTAGCACGCTTGGCTACTGATCTAAGGGACCTGGGTTCGAGCCCTGGGTTAAGACATGTATGTGTGTGTCGTTTTTCTGCTGAGGTCCTGCCATCCTCTCAGACCTTCTACTATGGCATATAAACTGACAGGATCCTGTCAGACCTCTGTGGCAAGCAGCTGCTTCAGGAGGTATTTATTTATTTACCCTAACTTGGCCTCTGTGAGAAAGGGAACGCTTATGGACTTGAAACTCCACCATCCTCAGGATAGAGTGTTAAATCATTGTTCCATACACAGAGTAGCATACCCTGTATTTGCTAAAGAACATGCTGGATCGCTTTGGTTTTATCTGTTTATATGGTTATAACAAGCTTTCTCCTCCACCAGAAGAGCGGGACTCGTAATGAAATGTTTTCAGGTTTGGAGTCCACTTGTTCCTGATTTGAGTGAGGCTGGGGTAGCTCAGTCGGTCCCGTCTGGGCCAACAATATGATTGATCTCTGCAATACTCCCTTCCCTGCCCTTCGGTCAGTAGGGTACACCAATGGGCTTAGAAATATCCCCATCTATTGTCGGTTGTCGGATGGGAGGTTAAGCCGTGGCCCCGTGTGCGGGAGAGCCGTACCCTATGCACTTTAAAGAACACACCGGATAGCCTTGACGGGAGCCTACCATCTGTATCCTAACAGCTGTCCCTCGGGGTTCTTGAGACCTGATTATTTAGTCCATTGTGTGGAAAAAAATGTCCCGCTCAGAGAAAAGACAACCCAACCCTGATTTGAGTTTTCCTCTTCTGGGATCTTACTCTACTTTCTGGGAGAAAGGGATAACAATGGTCTTGCAAAGGCCGCCGCCCATCGGATGGAACATTAAGCCGTGACTCCGTATGTTAAAGAACATTAAAGAACAAGATTGGTAACATTCACTGGACGTTTTCATGTCTTCTAGTAGCTACTCAACGGATCCCCTTTCCCTACTAAAAAAAGGGGCGGGGGTGGCTCAGTTGGTACCGCGCCAGGCTCGTAATCTGTAGTTACCAGGTTCGAGTCCCAGCTGGGTCAGTGTTGAGATTTATCTCCGCAAAATTCCCCGCCCTGCCCACGGTCAGTAGGGGACACCGATGGAGTTGGCAAGGCCGCCGTCCGTCGGATGGGACGTTAAGCCGTGGTCCCGTGTGCGGGAGAACCATACCCTGTGCACGTTAAAGAACACGCTGGATGGCCTTGACGGGAGGCTACCATCTGTCTCCCAACAGCTGTTCCAGTGGGTCCCCTCCCCCAACCTTCTCTGAGCCTTCGGGGTCCATGTGACCTGGCCATTTAGCCCATGGTGTGCAAAAAAGTGCCGCTCAGAGGTAAAAAAACAACCCAACCCTTCTAGTAGCTACTCAACGGATCCCCTTTCCCTACTAAACTCTGAGCCTCTGGTGTCCTTGTGAAACGTCCGTTAACCTCATTGTGTGCAGAGAAGTGCAGCTCAGAGCCAAAACAACTCACCCACTCATGGAGCAGTGTGGACCAGATGATAAAGGGGCCAACACCCCTTTTACAAATTGGTTCAGAGAAGAATTAAGTTAATGTTAGACACTCATGGAGCATCATAATCCTATGAACGCACTGGGCTCTCGGTCGGGGCACCGGATTTCTAGGGAATGGATTTCACTTGCTTTTAGAATTAACGATAATTAACGATTTGGGCTGAAGTATTGTTGTAAAAGTCTTACACCTGATGACACATAAAACAGGAGGAGTGTTCCAACAACTCTGGCTGCAACTATTACAAATATCCGCAATCGGATACAAATATCCGCAACTATTACAAATATCCGCAAATATCGGAACATGTCTAACGTCGACAATCCAGAAATGCAACGTTGGCAGGGAATAATGACCATCTGACCATTTAGACACTGAAGAGTGAACTCATTCCAATCTAAAACATCAGCAACTGGAATTTATTCAACTAGTTTCTTCAGAGGCCACTGCAATCGCTTTCTCCTTGGCCTGATTTTTCGACGTCATCGATGACTTAAAAAACTACAGCGAAAAGCGCACTCTGTCAATGCACTTCCGGCGCACGCGCAAGAACTGGAAACGAAAAAAAAAACACACTGTGTCCCATTGCCATGGCAACCACAAGCCACGTGCACAACTGGTGAAAAAGAGGAGGAGGAGGCAAGGAGGAGCAGAGATCAGTGAGCGTGAGTCGTGACGCATACACGTGCCTCATCCCGTATGGATCGCGTGTCCCTGTACGGCGTGGGCCACTCCCGAGATCCGGCATGCCAGGGCGTAATTAGTCTCGGTGTGGGACTGGTACACATCAGTCGCGTGGGGGGGTGGGCAAGGGATTCGGAGGGCCGACTGCCAACAGTCGCCGCTCGCCCCAGGAGGCTCCGTACCTGGACGGCGTGTCAAGGAGGGGAGATAAGGTGGGGGCTTTCTCATTCCCTCCATTCGCTGGCCGCTTGATGAGAGATGGGTTGATGGACTGACAGACAGGTGCATGATGGATTAACTGATTGATAAATGTGTACTTTGCTCGGTCAGAAAATTAGGAAGCCTCTGCCAGCGTGAATATTTTAATGTGTGTGCTCTGGCGCGAGAATTTTGGGTCAGCAGGTAACAACGTGGGTTGAATGCAGCAAAACGCTTTCGTTGTAAGTGCTTGGCGTTATCAAACGGCAGCGATTACAGGGAGTATGGCGAGCTTTTGAATGTGGACCAACGATTTCCGAATTGTGGTGCGTGTAGAAATTATAGTAAGTTGCTGGGTCGTTTTACCTCTGAGCATATTTTTTTTGCACACAATGGGCTAAATGGCTGGTCACTAGGACCCCGAGAGTTCAGAGAAGGGTGAAGGAAGGGAACCCACTGGACAGCTGTTAAGAGACAGATGATAGCTTTTCGTCTAGGCCATCCTGCCTGTTCTTTAATGTGGATAGAGTATGGCTCTCCCGCATACAGGGCCACGGCTTGAAGCTCCATCCGACGGACGGCGTTCTTTCCAAGCCCATCGGTGTCCGCTATTGAACGAGGAGAGGTCGGGGAGTTTTGCGGAGGTAAATCTCAACGCTGGCCCAGGTTCCCACCTGGGCCAGCGTTGAGATTTACCTCCGCAAACTGAAACCACCTGGGCCAGGTGGGAACCTGGGAACTGCCTATTACAAGCCTGGCGCGCTACCGACTGAGCCACCCTCTATGGTAGTAAAGCATCTTTTGCTATTGCATAAGAAAGCGACAAAAACGATACTGCCTTTTCTTCGGCAAATGCTTTACCGATTCTTGATTGCTTCTGCATCGTTTCTCTTAAGGTTGGGTTGTTTTACCTCTGAGCGGCACTTTTTTGCACACAATGGGCTAAATGGCCAGGTCACATGGACCCCGAAGGCTCAGAGAAGGTTGGGGGAGGGGACCCGTTGGAACAGCTGTTGGGAGACAGCTCCATGGTAGCCTCCCGTCCAACGTTGTTGCGAAACAGCTCCATGGTAGCCTCCCGTCCAACGTTGTTGCGAAACAGCTCCATGGTAGCCCCCCATCCAACGTGCACAGGATATGGCTCTCCCGTATACGGTGTCACGGCTTAACGTCCCATCCGACGGACGTCAGCATTTCCAAGCCCATCGGTGTCCCCTACTGACCGTGGGCAGGGCGAGGAGTTTTGCCGAGATAAGTCTCAACGCTGACCCAGCTGGGACTAGAACCTGGGAACTGCAGATTACGAGCCTGGAGCGCTATCGACTGAGCCACCCCCCTCCCCATTTCTCTTAATGTACTTTTGCAATAACTGAAGCTCCATGATGCGAATAGATTTGGTTATTTTATCTCTGGTGACGCTTTTTGGAACACAAGGAGCTAAAGAGGCAGATCACAAAGACCAGTAGAGCTGAGTGAGAAACGGATTTGCAGAAAAATTATTAGGCAACAGATGAAAGCTTACCTATAAGGCCATCCACTGTGCCCTTTGACATGCATTAAGGTATGACACTCCTGCAGATGGGGGACGGAGGTGGCTTAGTCGGTAGCGCGCCAGGTTCGTAATCTGCAGTTCCCAGGTTCGAGTCCCAGCTGGGTCAGCGATGAGATTTATCTCCGCAAAATTTCCCGCCCTGCCCACGGTCAGTAGGGGACACCGATGGTCTTGGAAATGCCGCCGTCCGTCGTATGGGACGTTAAGCCCCGTGTGTGGGATAACCATACCCTGTGCACGTTAAAGAGCACGCTGGATGGCCTTGACGGGAGGCTACCATCTGTCTCCCAACAGCTTCTCCGTTGGGTCCCCTCCCCCAACCATCTCTGAGTATTCGGGGTCCTTGTGACCTGGTCATTTAGCCCATTGTGTGCAAAAGTGTGCCGCTCAGAGGTGAAACAAGCCAACCTTCAGATGAGGCTACGGCTTAATCTCCCATCTGACGGATGGCGACCTTTCCAAGTTCGTTTACAGTCCAATCAATGCCGTTTCCTCACCAGGCTCATAATATGCAGTTTCCAGGTTCGAGTCCCAAACTCTGTCAGCGTTGAGATTTATCTCCCTTAAACTTCGCGCCCTGCTCTTGATCAGTAGGGGACACCGATGGGCTTCTAAAGACCACCGTCCGTCGAATGGGACGTCAAGCCGTGGTCCCCTATGTGGGAGAGTTCATACACTGTGCACGTTAAAGATCACGCTAGATGGCCTTGACGGGAGGCTACCAATCTCTCTCCTAACAACTGCCCAGTGGGTCCCCTCTCCCCAGACTTCTCTGAGCCCTCGGGGTCATTTTGACTTGACCATTTAACCCATTGTGTACAAAACAAAATGCCGCTAAGAGCTAGACCCCAGCTCCGAATAGGCCCCGGTGCCTCCTACCTCCTGCTCTAATGTTAGTTTTGCTCCTGCACCCTAGTGGCAATGTGGAAAAGGTGCTATTAAGCCTAATTTCAAAACTATTGTAGATAACGAAAAAAGTCACAAAATCAAGAGCTTTGTTGGATTAGTAAGAGAAGAAAAATCTCATTAGCAATGATCCCAATGTTTACTGAAATATTACATCTGTCTTGTCATTTATGGCAATGTTCTGTAAGTGATGTGACGTGGCATATTTATGTGTCATGGCGATATTCCAGGTGTACGGTGAAATTCTTTGAAGAAAGGCAGCACTTTGAATTTTTCGCCTCATGCTTCACTCAAATGACTCCATGTTCCTACAAATGTCAGTCAAAACAAGTGTGCTGCGGACTTGAAGAGCTGGAACACTGGCTGATGCGTGACATGCAAAATTTTCCTGTAATAATCACAAGCATACATTATTCTCCAGTACATAACGAAACTTAAGTGGCAACAAGGTAGACTATGATACTGCGCAGTTGATTCTGCGACAGTTCTGGCAGATCGTAGATTGACAGGTGGATGATAGATCATTGACCAATGGATTCTGGGGAATGTTGTAGCATCAACTGCGCAGTCTCATAACCTTTTCTTAGTCTCCCCTATTGCTACACGTGCTACTGATTGGGGTGGTTGTTTTACCCCTGAGCTGCACTTTTTTGCACACCACGGGCTAAATGGCCAGGTCACATGGACCCCGAAGGCTCGGAGAAGGTTGGGGAGGGGACCCACTGGAACAACTGTTGGGAGACAGATGGTAGCCTCCCGTCAATGCCATCCAGCGTGTTCTTTAACGTGCACAGGGTATGGCTCACTCATACACGGGGTCACGGCTTAACGTCTCATCTGACGGACGGCGGGCTTTCCAAGCCCTTCGGTGTCCCCTACTGACCGTGGGCAGGGCGGGGAGTTTTGCGGAGATAAATCTCAACGCCGACCCAGCTGGGACTCGAACCTGGAAACTACAGATTACGTGCCTTGCGCACTACCGACTGAGCTCAGATAAGATTAGGGGAAGGGGACACCCACTCGGCAACTGTTATGAGAGAGATGGGAGCTTCACGTGTAGGCCATTCAATGTGTTCTTCAATGTGCACAGGACATGGTTCCCCTGGATATGGGACCACAGCTTTACTTAAGTTCCTTCCGACGAACGACGTCCGTTACAAGCCCAACGATGTCCTCTTTCTGACCGAGGGCAGGATGGGGATTTTGCAGAGATAAAATCTCAGTGCTGGCACAGTGGAACCAGTTTCCGCTTGAGGTTTCAGGGGACCCTAGGCACTGCGTACTTAAGGGGCTCTTCGTACTCAGATATTATACAGTTCTCTACACTTTTACGCTATAGAAAATGTTCTAGATTATTCTAAACTAAATCAGTCTGAACAGATTTTAGAATTTATTTAAGGGCTGTAGTTGAAAAGGCAAACAATGGAGGAAAAGAAAAATTTAAGTAAATATCTGAGCGTTTGGAGGCTTCTAGAAATAAGGTGACCTAGCCCCGGGCTACGGGCCTAGTCGGTAATCAGAGCCTGGGTGAGATTCAAACCTGGAAATTATCGACTAATCCAACCTCTGCCCTAGAAATTTTTTAATCATTGACGGAGACGATTATTGCCGTAGGTTTTTATTAATATGTATGTGAGTATTCATATAAATTGTTGTGTTTGTGGGGCGGGGGTGGCTCAGTCGGTAGAGCGCCAGGCTCGTAATTTGTAGTTCCCAGGTTCGAGTCCCAGCTGGGTCAGCGTTGAGATTCATCTCCACAAAACTCCGCGCCCTGCCCACGGTCAGTAGGGGACACCGATGGGTTTGGAAAGGCCGCCGTCCGTCGGATGGGACATTAAGCCGTGGCCCGTGTGTGGGAGACCCATACCCTGTGCAAGTTAAAGAACATACGGGAGGCTACCATCTGTCTCCCAACAGCTGTTCCAGTGGGTCCCCTCCCCCAACCTTGTCGGGCTCCTTGTGACCTAGCTATTTAGCCCATTGTGTGCAAAAAAGTGCCGCTCAGAGGTAAAACAACAGAACTTTTGTGATTGTGAAATATTTGGTTGAAGATAAAAAGAAACAACAGAAAAATACCTTTTTACTTTCAAAGGTTATCGTTTAAATTCTGAGAAAAGAGAAATAATCGAAAATCGATTCTGCGGTAGACGAAAAATAAACAAAACTTTCAGAAAGGTCGAAAAATCATTGATTTAAAGAAGGAAGCATAGCTCAGAGTGCGATATATGGATACAGTCCCCGAAAAGAATATTGAATTAAAAATAAATAACAGTAAGAAGTGGCGAAAAAAATTACAGTTGAGCAGGTTCGGGACGTTCCACATTAACACACAAACAACTATGCATTGTCCGCAACAAACCTTACTTACGGTACCGGTGAGTAGCTGGCCTTAACATCTACTCAAAAGGAGTTTATTCAGTGGATGTTAAATGGAAACTAAACTGGTAATTTGCGCCGAAAGGCAGAAGCTTGGAAGGTAGAGTTATGCGCCTTTGTTTGGTAGCTTGTGGCAATTTCAAGTGTCTATGGGAGCCATAAAACACAATCGTCTTGTCAAGACACCCCAAAAAAATCGGTATACCTGTTCGCAGAAGGAAAAGAAAAGGCAGTTATTATCCAGAAGGAATAAATAAACTCCTTGAGCATGAAAACGGACAGCGAAAATGTTTTGGTTATTCGTAGGCAGATAGTAATTTTTCTAGAATCTTCTTATCCACATGAGGCTTTGGGTTGGGTTGTTTTACCTCTGAGCGGCACTTTTTTGCACACCATGGGCTAAATGGCCAGGTCACATGGACCCCGAAGGCTCAGAGAAGGATTGGGGGAGGGGACCCACTGGAACAGCTGTTGGGAGACAGATGGTAGCCTCCCGTCAAGGCCATCCAGCGTGTTCTTTAACGCGCACAGGGTATGGCTCTCCCGCACACGGTCCCACGGCTTAACGTCCCATCCGACGGACGGCAACCTTTCCAAGCCCATCGGTGTTCCCACTGACCGTGGGCAGGGCGGGGAATTTTGCGGAGATAAATCTCAACGTTGACCCAGCTGGGACTCGAACCTGGGAACTACAGATTACGAGCCTGGTGCGCTACCGACTGAGCCACCCCCGCCCCTCCACATGAGGCAGTTGTAATAAATGTCTTCGCTAATGTTTCGTCAATGGTGAGGTGATACTTTTATTTTAATTAGTTCTTGGTAGGCTTCCTGTATTTTTTCTTAATGAACATAAGGAATCCTTGTCATCAGTTCCTATAGCAACCAGGGAGAGGGTGGCTCAGTCGGCAGCGCGCCAGGCTCGTAAAATGTAGTTCCCAGGTTCGAATCCCAGCTGGGCCAGCGTTGAGGTTTATCTCCGCAAAACTCCCCGCCCTGCCCTTGGTCAGTAGAGAATTCCAATGGGCTTGGAAAGGGCGCCGTGGTCGAATGGGACGTTAAGAAGTGGCTATTTATATGGGAGAGCCATACCCTGTGCACGTTAAAGAACACGCTGCATGGCCTTGACGGGAGGCTACCATCTGTCGTCCAACAGCTGTCCAGTGGATCCCTCCCCAAACATTCTCTGAGCCCTCGGGATCCTTCTGACCTGGTCATTTAGCCCATTGTGTGCAGAAAAGGGCGGCTCAGAGGAAAAACAACATAACCTATAGTATAGTAACCAAAGCTTAGCTTCAAAAAAAGGATAAATACCTTCTGAAGACCTGTTTATAATAGAGGATTGACTTCACAACTCGATTGACTTCACAACCCTGATGCTCATTTTCAATGAGTAGAGTACAGACAAAGAGAAAAAGCTTTATTGACTTCACAACCCTGATGCTCATTTTCAATGAGTAGAGAAAAGACAGAGGATAATCTCGATTGACTTCACAACCCTGATGCTCATTTTCAATGAGTAAAGACAAAGAGGAAAAGCTCGATTGACTTCAGCATTCTGATGCTCATTTTCAATGAGTAGAAAAAAGACAGAGAGGATATGCTCGATTGACTTCACAACCCTGATGCTCATTTTCAATGAGTAGAGTAGAGACAAAGAGGAAAAGCTCTATTGACTTCACAACCCTGATGCTCATTTTCAATGAGTAGAGAAAAGACAGAGAGGATAAGCTAGATTGACTTCACAACTCTGATGCTCATTTTCAATGAGTAAAGACAAAGAGGAAAAGCTCGATTGACTTCACAACCCTGATGCTCATTTTCAATGAGTAGAGAAAAGACAGATGATAAGCTCGATTGACTTCACAACCCTGATGCTCATTTTCAATCAGTAGAGAAAAGACAGAGAGGAAAAGCTCAACTGACTTCACAACCCTGATGCTCATTTTCAATGAGTAGAGAAAAGACAGAGAGGATAAGCTCGATTGACTTCACAACCCTGATGCTCATTTTCAATGAGTAAAGACAAAGAGGAAAAGCTCGATTGACTTCACAACCCTGATGCTCATTTTCAATGAGTAGAGAAAAGACAGATGATAAGCTCGATTGACTTCACAACCCTGATGCTCATTTTTAATGAGTACAGTACAGACAAAGAGGAAAAGCTCTATTGACTTCACCATTCTGATGCTCATTTTCAATGAGTAGAGAAAAGACAGAGAGGATAAGCTCGATTGACTTCACAACCCTGATGCTCATTTTCAATGAGTAAAGACAAAGAGGAAAAGCTCGATTGACTTCACCATTCTGATGCTCATTTTCAATGAGTAGAGAAAAGACAGAGGATAATCTCGATTGACTTCACAACCCTGATGCTCATTTTCAATGAGTAAAGACAAAGAGGAAAAGCTCGATTGACTTCACCATTCTGATGCTCATTTTCAATGAGTAGAAAAAAGACAGAGAGGATATGCTCGATTGACTTCACAACCCTGATGCTCATTTTCAATGAGTAGATTACAGACAAAGAGGAAAAGCTCTATTGACTTCACAACCCTGATGCTCATTTTCAATGAGTAGAGAAAAGACAGAGAGGATAAGCTCGATTGACTTCACAACCCTGATGCTCATTTTCAATGAGTAGAGTACAGACAAAGAGGAAAAGCTCTATTGACTTCACAACCCTGATGCTCATTTTCAATGAGTAGAGAAAAGACAGAGGATAAGCTAGATTGACTTCACAACCCTGATGCTCATTTTCAATGAGTAGAGTACAGACAAAGAGGAAAAGCTCTATTGACTTCACAACCCTGATGCTCATTTTCAATGAGTAGAGAAAAGACAGAGAGGATAAGCTAGATTGACTTCACAACCCTGATGCTCATTTTCAATGAGTAAAGACAAAGAGGAAAAGCTCGATTGACTTCACAACCCTGATGCTCATTTTCAATGAGTAGAGAAAAGACAGATGATAAGCTCGATTGACTTCACAACCCTGATGCTCATTTTTAATGAGTACAGTACAGACAAAGAGGAAAAGCTCTATTGACTTCACCATTCTGATGCTCATTTTCAATGAGTAGAGAAAAGACAGAGAGGATAAGCTCGATTGACTTCACAACCCTGATGCTCATTTTCAATGAGTAAAGACAAAGAGGAAAAGCTCGATTGACTTCACCATTCTGATGCTCATTTTCAATGAGTAGAGAAAAGACAGAGGATAATCTCGATTGACTTCACAACCCTGATGCTCATTTTCAATGAGTAAAGACAAAGAGGAAAAGCTCGATTGACTTCACCATTCTGATGCTCATTTTCAATGAGTAGAAAAAAGACAGAGAGGATATGCTCGATTGACTTCACAACCCTGATGCTCATTTTCAATGAGTAGATTACAGACAAAGAGGAAAAGCTCTATTGACTTCACAACCCTGATGCTCATTTTCAATGAGTAGAGAAAAGACAGAGAGGATAAGCTCGATTGACTTCACAACCCTGATGCTCATTTTCAATGAGTAGAGTACAGACAAAGAGGAAAAGCTCTATTGACTTCACAACCCTGATGCTCATTTTCAATGAGTAGAGAAAAGACAGAGAGGATAAGCTAGATTGACTTCACAACCCTGATGCTCATTTTCAATGAGTAGAGTACAGACAAAGAGGAAAAGCTCTATTGACTTCACAACCCTGATGCTCATTTTCAATGAGTAGAGAAAAGACAGAGAGGATAAGCTAGATTGACTTCACAACCCTGATGCTCATTTTCAATGAGTAAAGACAAAGAGGAAAAGCTCGATTGACTTCACAACCCTGATGCTCATTTTCAATGAGTAGAGAAAAGACAGAGGATAAGCTCGATTGACTTCACAACCCTGATGCTCATTTTCAATCAGTAGAGAAAAGACAGAGAGGATAAGCTCGATTGACTTCACAACCCTGATGCTCATTTTCAATGAGTAAAGACAAAGAGGAAAAGCTCGATTGACTTCACCATTCTGATGCTCATTTTCAATGAGTAAAGACAAAGAGGAAAAGCTCGATTGACTTCACAACCCTGATGCTCATTTTCAATGAGTAGAGTACAGACAAAGAGGAAAAGCTCTATTGACTTCACAACCCTGATGCTCATTTTCAATGAGTAGAGAAAAGACAGAGAGGATAAGCTAGATTGACTTCACAACCCTGATGCTCATTTTCAATGAGTAAAGACAAAGAGGAAAAGCTCGATTGACTTCACAACCCTGATGCTCATTTTCAATGAGTAGAGTACAGACAAAGAGGAAAAGCTCTATTGACTTCACAACCCTGATGCTCATTTTCAATGAGTAGAGAAAAGACAGAGAGGATAAGCTCGATTGACTTCACAACCCTGATGCTCATTTTCAATGAGTAGAGTACAGACAAAGAGGAAAAGCTCTATTGACTTCACAACCCTGATGCTCATTTTCAATGAGTAGAGAAAAGACAGAGAGGATAAGCGAGATTGACTTCACAACCCTGATGCTCATTTTCAATGAGTAAAGACAAAGAGGAAAAGCTCGATTGACTTCACAACTCTGATGCTCATTTTCAATGAGTAGAGAAAAGACAGAGGATAAGCTCGATTGACTTCACAACCCTGATGCTCATTTTCAATCAGTAGAGAAAAGACAGAGAGGAAAAGCTCAACTGACTTCACAACCCTAATGCTCATTTTCAATGAGTAGAGTACAGACAAAGAGGAAAAGCTCGATTGACCTCACAACCCTGATGCTCATTTTCAATGATTAGAGAAAAGACAAAGCGGAAAAGCCCGATTAACTTCACAACCCTGATGCTCATTTTCAATGAGTAGAGAAAAGACAGAGAAGAAAAGCTCAACTGATTTCACAACCCTGATGCTCATTTTCAATGAGTAGAGGACAGACAAAGAGGAAAAGCTCGATTGACTTCCCAACCCTGATGCTCATTTTCAATGATTAGAGAAAAGACAAAGCGGAAAAGCCCGATTAACTTCACAACCCTGATGGTCATTTTCAATGAGTAGAGAAAAGACAGAGAAGAAAAGCTCAACTGATTTCACAACCCTGATGCTCATTTTCAATGAGTAGAGGACAGACAAAGAGGAAAAGCTCGATTGACTTCACAACCCTGATGCTCATTTTCAATGAGTAGAGTAAAAACAAAGAAAGAAAAACTAGATTGACTTTACCATTCTGATGCTCATTTTCAAATGAGTAGAGAAAAGAGAAAAGAGAAAAAGTTCGATTGACTTTAAAATCTTGAAGTTCACTTTCAATGAGTAGAGAATAGGCACAACTGTTCCAGGCTTTGGCTCAGTCGGTATCGCGCCAATCTCGATATCTACAGTTCTCAGTTTCGAATCTCAACTGTGTGAGCTTTGAGATTTACCTCTCTAAACTCCATCCTGCCCTCGGTCAGAAAGCGGACACCGATGGATTTGAAAAGGGCGCCAGATTAGATGATGACGTCAGATGGAACATTAAGCGGTGTGCAAGAGAGTCATACCATGTGCAGGTTAAAGAACACGCTTTATGGTCTTGAAAGGAGATTTCTATCTGTCTCTTAACATCAAATGGTCCCGTTCCTTAACCTTTTCTGAGCCCCTGGGTCCTTCTCACATGGTCATTTAACGTATTGTGGGTAAAAAAATGCCGCTCAGAGGTAAAATAAACCAACAGAGAAATTGGCAGTGATCCACATGCAGAAATATTACTATTCTGAGATCAAATTTGGTTTTACCGGCATGCCACAAGTTAAGAAAAATGTTCATTTGATAATACTACACCAAGTCATCTATTACACCACAACATTTTTTTGATACTGAAATGTATGCAGCTCGCAAATTTAACAAACTGAATTATTATTCTAAATTATTCATAAATAGTAACTGATCTGAAATCTTGAATTAATTTTTGGAGCTCCAAGCCTAGGGCTTATATCTTGAAGTCTAAAATAATGCCTGACTGGCAATAACAAAGTAAAAATATAAATAGTCCAAAGGAGCCACAAGGGCAATTAAAAGCCACCATAGAGAAATAAATAAATAATATTCCTATTAATATAACGATAACTTTGAGCTTGGGACTTTTTCTTATGACTAATATTTTTTATATATTTAAAATGCAAAGATATGTTCGTTCGCCATTGTCTTTTGTCATATATTTCAGCATTAAGACGATAAAGAAACTAATTCGTAATTTTTCATCATTGAATAGTTCAGAGTTTGATATTTTCGATTTCGTTAGCATTGTATGGAGCCATGTATTGCCAACAATAGACCATTTTCTGTGAAGTTTTAAAGTGTTAACAAAAGACCTTCTTTTAAACGGTTAAGCAGTGATGAATCACTCGCAGATTCGACTTCAGTTTGAATTGTAAAACTTCAGAAGTAATTAAAAAAAATTGTTCAGATTTGTTAAATGAGTTAATTTGTCAAATTATTGAAATTAGTAAAGTAGAAATCTATATCCAACAAATAGCAGCATAAAGATATAAGTTAAAAATTAAAATACTAAACCCAAGCTTCCTGTATGACCCTAAAACTAAAGAAAAGACGAAATATACCAAAGATGAAATCATATACTGAACTTATATCAGTTTCAAAGAAGGATGTAACGCCAGTCGTATTTATTTATTTATTTATTCAAAGTTACAGATATTTGAGAGGTCCTTATACAGGCTTTCTCATTATACATTTTTTAAAAAAACGCCAGTCGTAGATAAATGAAGCGCAGATGAACAACTCCATTGGTAACCAAAAAGATCCGGGCAGAGCCACCAATGGCTTAACTTGAAACTACTCCGCTGTTCCGTTTTCGACTTACACTCTCTGGAACATTTGCTGTTACTTTTATTGTCCCTACACCACATTGTAATAGTTAAATTTAAAAAATAATATCCTTTAATCTTCTTCCGCTAAATACTTTATATTTGTGTTCCGTGTTCATTTATCATTATTTTGTAATCTACATACATTTTTCTGCATTATATATCTCATAAATATTTTTTCTGTTAAACGTTTCAGAGGCAATATCATTCATATCGCTCTTTACAGTCGCTTAAAAAATATCCAAACACTATGGTTGATTACAAAATTCAGAAAAAATATCCGGCAAAGATTTTTTTTTAGAAATTAATGATCTGGCAATCTTCGTGTCACGTGACACGAAGGTTGCAGATCACTAATTTCTGTATGAAATTGTACCTTTTCCATTATTAGAACAAAGATTCTCAACTGCAACATTTATACAGTGGTTTCCATAAATTAAGGAAAATCCCTCTGTTAGGTCAATGGGTAGCTAACGTCAAAGCTCTATAACTTTTAAAATAAGTTTTTTCTGATTTGAAAAATTTGATTGCAGATAAAGATATCAATCAAATAAATTAATATCTTGATTTCCAACAATATTCTTTCAGTATTTAATTAGTTATGGAAGTTTGAATATTTTACAACAGCAATGCCAGTCTTAAGAAACTTATACAAAACTGAAGAATAGTGAAAGAATTCTTTACACAAATTTCTGAAATATAAACTTATTTTATTAAACACTTTGATACAATACTTATTACTAAGTTTTAATTAACTTCTGAAGTCAATTTCTGTGGCTGGCATTGTTATCGCTAAACATTCAAACTTCCATAACTCATTAAATACTGAACGAATATTGTTGAAAATCGGGATGTTGATTTATTTAATTGAGATCTTTATCTGCAATCACATTTTTCAAAACAAAATAACTTATTTTATAAGTTATAGAGCTTTGACGTTAGCTGCCCATTGACTTAACACAAGGATTTTCCTTAATTTTTAGAAAACCAGTGTAATTTACATAATAATACTGATTAATTTGCCAATTTTATTTCTCATTTAACTGGTATGTGCTTACATAATGCTGTTATATTCAGCAATTCCAGAGCCAGAAGGGGGGGGGGGAGAGCATGCTCTAGGGGGAATAGCAGGGCCAGATCTAGGGGGCACTGGAATGCAAGTTAGGAACTAGGGGGCACTGGATCAGGGGGCACTGGAATGCATGCACCTTACAGAATGCAAGTTAGAGTAATAGAGGTAAAACAATTATTGAACTTAGTTATATTCTATGCAGTTTTCAAGAGATTTTTGTAAGACCTGTAAAACAGTGGGAGCGGGGGCGGATTATACTGCACTAGAAACTTGTTGACCCTTTTAAATTATTCCCTTTTACATTTTCCGTCTCGAATGTGTTTGTGTGTGCAATAAAAATGCATACTTTTCGAACTATGACTTTAGTATTTGAAAAATATACGTGTTATTTCTGCTGCAATCCTTTTACTAGCTATTGCACCTCTAATGATTGCAGTCGTTTTTCATTTTTGCTTCTGTTACAGGCTGTAACCTGGCTTTTGTATATCAAAGACGTTGACACAGTGTAATGAATACGAACGAGTACAGTCGCTCAATGGGGGCGGGGGTGGCTCAGTCGGTAGCGCGTCAGGCTCGTAATCTGTAGTTCCCAGGTTCGAGTCCCAGCTGGGTCAGCGTTGAGATTTATCTCCGAAAAATTCCCCGCCCTGCCCACGGTCAGTAGGGGACACCGATGGGCTTGGGAAGACCGCCGTCCGTCGGATGGGCCGTTAAGCCGTGGCCCCGTGTGCGGGAGAGTCATACCCTGTGCAAGTTAAAGAACACGCTGGATGGCCTTGGCGGGAGGCTACCATCTGTCTCGCAACAGCCGTTCCAGTGGATCCCCTCCCCCAACCTTCTCTGAGTCTTCGGGGTCCTTGTGACCTGGCCATTTAGCCCATTGTGTGCAAAAAAGTGCCGCTCAGAGGTAAAACAACCCAACATTCGCTCAAAAAATATCCGAATGCTATGGTTGATTACAGATTTCAGGAAAAATATCTGGCAACGATTTTTTTCAGAAATTAGTGATCTGGCACCCTTCGTGTACTTACACGAAGACTAATTAGATCCATTAATTTCTAAAAAAGATCAATAATTTCCTGATTACTAATTTCTAAAAAAAGTTGCCAGATATTTTTTCTGAATTCTATAATCAACCATAGTGTTTGGATATTTTTTTTGAGCGACTGTACTTGCATACCATCCATGGGAAATAGCGACGCTGTCTTGATCGTGCGTTGCCGCTTTCGTCGCGGTCTCTTGCCGCATAATGAGAACGGTTTCCCGTCAACACCATGAATGTTTTGCCTCCGCTTGTCGCTATTAATGGGAACTGGTTTTTTCATTGGTCACTGCAGAAAGCAATTTATAATAACAATAGATTTATTCTCAACATTCAAAGTACATACACAAATTATAGAAATAAAATATTCACAAAGTATGCAATATTTTCCTTATTTAAGGAAAATATTGCATACTGTAAAAAAATAATATAAAATATATATAAAATACAAACAAATCGAAACAGAACGAAAGAAAAAAAAATTGTAATTTTACACGTTCAGTACCATGGGGCAATTTCATTGCCCGTCCAGGTATTAGAAAAAGTTACTACTGTAGTTTTAACTTAAAAACAAATTACATTATAATAATAGTAATTGGAAAGAAAAAAAGACAAAAAATATAAAGGCAAAATGTGTGGAAAGATTCAGAAATTAATTTAAATTAGGCTTTTGGGTTGTTTTACCTCTGAGCGGCACTTTTTTGCACACCATGGGCTAAATGGTCAGGTCACATGGGCCCCGAATGCTCAGAGACCCACTGAAACAGCTGTTGGTAGACAGATGGTAGCCTCCCGTCAAGGCCATCCAGCGTGTTCTTTAACGTATGGTTTTCCGGCACACGGGGCCACGGCTTTACGGCCCATCTGACGGATGGCGGCCTTTCCAAGCCCATCGGTGTCCCCTACTGACCGTGGGCAGGGCGGGGAATTTTGCGGAGATAAATCTAAACGCTGACCCAGCTGGGACTCGAATCTGGTAACTACAGATTACGAGCCTGGCGCGCTACCGACTGAGCCACCCCCGTCCCTTTAAATTAGGCATTGTTATCAGGTTGTTTGGTACAGAAGACACAAGAGACCATGCCCCCTCCCCTTGAGAATAGTAGTATAAGTAATAGAGTAAAAAAATCCATAAACTTAATTATATTTCATACATTTTTCAAGATATGTTTTAAAACCCTCTAACACGGAGGTGGAAATCTTATACTGCAATGGAAATTCGGTCTCTCACCGCTCTCTTCCCTTTGCTTTTTTCTAGATGTGGGCCTGCCTAGTTCTATTCATTCGCACACCTGGCATCTGCACGTGTATGCTGCAGTGACAATTTGTTCTTGCTCAGTTGAAAATGAGCGGTTCCCTCTTAAGCAAAAAGTGGTGACACCTTCGACATCCGAGAATTTCGTATCTCTCCTAAGTAATCTGTGGCTGCCAGAAACATTGGTCGAGGTGATCCTGTAACCGCCAAGGTCTGGGTTCGATAACCGATAGGGGCATGAAAGTTTCTACTGTCACGTGTGTTGTGATTGTCATTCATTCTACGTTTGTTAAATTACCTAAATATGTTGAAAATCATATGTTCATCAATCCAATTAAAAAAAAAAACAGGGCGTCGGCAATTTTTTGTTTAGTTGGCAAGAGAAATCAGTTTTGGTGCACATTCTTCCCTCGAAGTTAATATGAATTTAATAAGTGGTTTTGTGGAGGGAAAAACGAGTTTTGCCGATGCGTGGGACTCGAATCCACTTCTCTCCAGTTTCAAGACACAGACCGGTGCTAGTTTAGTGGTTAGAACACTCTGGCATAAATCTGCAGAGAGGTGTGTTCCGGAGAATGTTCCTCAAAAGAGAGGTGTGTTCCGGAGAATGTTCCTCAAAAGAGAGGTGTGTTCCGGAGAATGTTCCTCAAAAGAGAGGTGTGTTCCGGAGAATGTTCCAGTGCCACACTCATAATCTGTACTCACTGGCATAAATCTGTAGAGAGGTGTGTTCCGGAAAATGTTCCTCAAAAGAGAGAGCGAGTGAACGCAAAACTGTTTATTGATTTATTGACTACTATGTAAAACAGGTAACTCTGTATATTTACTATTCATTATTTGCATTTATTTTTGCATATTAGGGCTGAGTGGTTAGCACGCTAAGGGACCTGGGTTCGAGCCCCCGGGTAAGGCATGGAAGTATGTGTCGCTTTTCGGCTGAGGTCCCGCCATCCTCTCTGATCTATTAGTACTCTGGCTTATTTAACTGACAGGCTCCTGTCAGATCTCTCTAGCAAGCAGCTATTTGAGGGGTTATTTATTTATTTATTTTATTACAGGAGAGTATCAGGGTCGGATCTAGTGAGGGGAGGCAAGCAGGCCCATGGTTCTGCCTTTGAGAATGATAATAAGGGTCATAGAGCGAAAAATTAATAAACCTAGATTTCTGTTTCATTCCTGTTTCAAGAAATTTCTAAAAAGGAAGGTAAAATGTTAACACTGTCTTGTCCAATCACCCGGCCCCGTTTTCTTTAGATCCTAAGTAATATCCTGTGAAATCCGGTGTAAATATTTGTATGGGAATACAGCATACAAATATTTACACAACGACATGTCCTACTGGTCTTCGCAGTCAGATACGATAGCCATTGAACCAGGTAGGGTCTAGTGGTTAGCGTGAAGTTTTTATTTTATGTATTTTTTTTTCTTGCTTTTTAGTGGCAATTTCGCAAATTCTTTTTTTGTCACTAAGCACACATATCTTTCCTCTATTTTGAGGGAGATAATTGCTACATTCTTTGTCAAAGAAGCTGTATATTTCAAACCTTCATTTCACCCAATGGGTAGCGTGCTTGACTACTGACCAAAGGGGTCTTGGTTCGAGCCCCGGGTAAGGGATGGATGTTGGTATTGTTTTCCTGAAGAAGTCCTGTCATCCTCACAGACTTTACACTATGACGTATTAAACTGGCAGGCTCCTATCAGAACTCTGTGGCAAGCAGCTGCTTGAGGTTTCGTTTTTTAATGATTAATAAATATAGATCCTTAATATATACAAACAAGACACGAAAGAAAATTCACTCGCCAATGGCCAGTGAATTTCTCCAGCTCTGCTCATGTGCAGTTGGAAATGAAAATATATGGATCGTTATAGGCTATGTCCACACTCGTACATTTTATGTGCGCTAGACGCACGCGCTGCGGCGCATGCGTCTAGCGCACGTGACGCATGCGCAAAGGCATGCCTCAAATCAGTTGAACGGCGCCGATTTCAGTGACGCATGCAGTAGCACACGTACTTCCCCCAGTAGAGGGGCGGGGGTGGCTCAGTCGGTAGCGCGCCAAGCTCGTAATCTGTAGTTCCCAGGTTCGAGTCCCAGCTTGGTCAGCGTTGAGATTTATCTCAGCAAAATTCCCTGCCCACGGTCAGTAGGGGACACCGATGGGCTTGGAAAGGCCGCCGTCCGTCGGATGGAACATTAAGCCGTGGCCCCGTGTGTGGGAGAGCCATACCCTGTGCACGTTAAAGAACACGCTGGATGGCCTTGACGGGAGGCTCTGTCTCCCAACAGCTGTTCCAGTGGGTCCCCTCCCCCAACCTTCTCTGAGCCTTCGGGGTCCATGTGACCTGGCCATTTAGCCCATGGTGTGCAAAAAAGTGCCGCTCAGAGGTAAAACAACCCAACCCACCAGTAGAGAATTTTTGTTCAGCATTCCGTGCAACTTCGTAGTTTGTCTATAAGGTTTCGTTCGGTTTTTGTAATTATTGAGCTTGTGTTTTTTGTTCACCATGTCGTCAGAACAAATATTGGCCTTTATTGAAGATTATAGGTTAAATAATTCATCAGAGATACAAATTATTAAATTATTTTAAATAAATAAAAAATCAATTAAATAATTTATCAGATTATAGGTTTAAATATTCATCAGAGACATGAATATCGAATCACCGATAGCCAAATATCTAAGTGTGATCGCTAATTCCACTTCAGCTGGCATTGCTTCTTTGAAAGGAGTATTTTTTTTTCTATCTTCGACTCCACCATTCCCAAAAGCATGTCGAAGTTTGTTCTAGACGTTCGCGTAAAGTTCTTGAAAAGAACATTTTCATTTAATTCCAATTCCCTCATTATTCCAAAATTCCGCATTTTAAAAAAATCTTTCATCCATATCGATCGCCGGTATTTTTCACGTCTTTTTCTCACTTTTTTTCAGCACTAAAATTGCAGCACTTATACCTGCTGACATAGCAGCATCAGTTACGTCCATTGCAACTTCATGTCTACACTGGTGAATAATTGAAAACCATTTGGCGCTCAGGTGTAGATAGTTGAAGGCATGCGTCCAACGCATTCCATCTAAGGCCATGCGCTAGGGTACTCGGTGTTGAAAAGAAGAATTGGAAAGTGAAATTGAAGATGGGTTGGGTTGGGTTGTTTTACCTCTGAGCGGCACTTTTTTGCACACCATGGGCTAAATGGCCAGGTCACATGGACCCCGAAGGCTCAGAGAAGGTTGGGGGAGGGGACCCACTGGAACAGCTGTTGGGAGACAAATGGTAGCCTCCCGTGAAGGCCATCCAGCGTGTTCTTTAACGTGCACAGGGTATGGCTCTCCCGCACACGGGGCCACGGCTTAACGTCCCATCCGACGGACGGCGGCCTTTCCAAGCCCATCGGTGTCCCCTACTGACCGTGGGCAGGGCGGGGAGTTTTGCGGAGATAAATCTCAACGCTGACCGAGCTGGGACTCGAACCTGGGAACTACAGATTACGAGCCTGGCGCGCTACCGACTGAGCCACCCCCGCCCCAAAATTGAAGATGAAAGCGCACAAGTGTGGACATAGCCATAGAGCTATTCTAGAGTTCAGTTATAGGGTAAGTTCTGTATTGTCCACAGGAAATGCCTTTTCTCTCTTAAATTGGTTACAAAAAATTCCAAAGGTAGGATAGTTAAAATTAAAAAAAAAATACAGAAAGGTACGTAATATTTGTTATGTTTTAAAACTAGTAGAGCTTGTCATCAACAATTTGTATATGAAACTCATTTCCGCCCTTTTGTTTGTTCGTCTGTACCTTTTCCCGCCCAGAATTACGGCTATTAAATAATACGATATTTTCAAATTAACTGCTAATTTTTTTAAAGCAAATTGCCATCAGTTTAATTTTAATAGATTACTTATTTAAAAGCACTGAAAGTTGGATATACTCAATGATATACAAAATATAAATATGCAGAATATATTTTGTATATAAGATATACAAAATGGAGATACCCCCTTTTGCGAAAAGTACAGATATATAATTTTTGTTACATTTCGTAGTAAAGTGACATATTTTGAGAACCCTTACTGATTTATCAGCACTTCTGTTGAATACACAGATTAGACTGATGTTTGCTATGAGGATTTTTTTAAATAGTTGTTGCTGTTGGCAAAGAGAGCTTTACTTGCCTTACCCTCTTGTTCCTGTCACAGAAAGCACAGCAGGGAGATAGATCAAAACAACTTGAATCAGGCTTCAAGCATTTAATTTAACTTTCAGTGCTTTTAAATAATTAATCTATTAAAATTAAACTGATGGCAATTTGCTTTAAAAAAGTTAGCAGTTAATTTGAAAATATCGTATTATTTAATAGCCGTAATTCTGGGCGGGAAAAGGGACGGACGAACGAACGGGCGGAAATGAGTTTCATATACAATAGCGGTGTGACGTCATTGGTGGCAAAAAATTTCGATTCCCTCTGGTTTCGCGCGTAGTTGACCGATCGATCCCAAATTTGGTGTGGAGGTCCCACTTAAGTTCTTACGTGTTGTGTTAAAAAATCAGGTTCGTAGCTGCAGTGGGACAGAAGTAATTCCTCTGAAAGTGTGCGAAATTTTTGGGGGCGCTGCCATCGTCTACCTTATGAAGGGAATAGTAGTTTATCGAACGAGTTTCATGAAGGGCGTAGTACATTGTCAATGGGAAAAGTATTGAATAGACTGATGTTTCACGACAAAGGTTTTGCGCGATTTAACTAGTTCGATAACAAAAAATATTGAAAAATGAATTATTACATTTTATACCATTTGGAAGTAAATAACTTGTAGTCAAATTTTAAACAAACATATTTCTTATAAGCTTTAAAATAATAAATAACCGTCAAGCTGCTGCTTGCCACATAGGTTTGACAGGAGCCTGTCAGATTAATACGCTATAGAAAGGATCTGTGAGGATGGCGGGACTTCAGCAGAAAGACAATATTAACATCCATGCCTTACCCTGGGCTCGAACCCAGGGGCCAAGAGCCCTTTGATCAGTAGCCAAGAGCGCTAACCACTGGACCACGGGATGGCAATGCTTAAATTTTACAGATATTTATTCCCCCCCCTTTTCCCTCCCTTTTGTTTAACAGCAGTTAGCAATGACGTCATTCTTATCCAGATCCCCAACCTTATCTAGATGGCCCTGGACCGATTCATAACATGATGTTCGAATCCCGACTGGGCCTGCATGGAAATTTTCCCCACTAAACTCAGTTGTGGCCTCGGTGAGAGAGAGGACACTGATGGGCCTGAAAAGTAGCCGTCCATCGAATCATAGGTCACGTCGTGGCCCCGTGTATGGGAAAGCCGTATCTTGTGCACTTTGAAAACTACCCTGGATGGCCGAGGTCAATGGTTTCTCAACCTTTTATGTTTCACGTACCCCCTGGAAATGTGTATGTAATTGGCGTACCCCTTGTATAGATAGATAAAACTATAGTATAACAATGGTTATTTTTACTTTGTTACTAGATCTAGAGACTTTTGAACTTTCACGGCGTACTCCAAAAAGTTTTAACGCTTACCCCACGTTGAGAACCCTTGGCCTAGATGATAATCTTCTACCTGTCTTATACATCTACCAAGTAAATCACCATCTCTAACCCAGCCTTGGGTCCTCGTTTAATTTATTTTCTGCCCAGAGGATCGTGGCCGAGTGGTTAGCGTGTTTGGCTACTGATCAAAGGGATCTGGGTTCGAGCCCCGGATTTGGCTACTGATCAAAGGGATCTGGGTTCGAGCCCCGGATTTGGCTACTGATCAAAGGGATCTGGGTTCGAGCCCCGGATTTGGCTACTGATCAAAGGGATCTGGTTCGAGTCCCGGATTTGGCTACTGATCAAAGGGATCTGAGTTTGAGCCCCGGATTTGTCTACTGATCAAAGGGATCTGGGTTCGAGCCCCGGATTTGGCTGCTGATCAAAGGGATCTGGTTCGAGTACGGATTTGGCTACTGATCAAAGGGATCTGGGTTCGAGCCCCGGATTTGGCTACTGATCAAAGGGATCTGGGTTCGAGCCCCGGATTTGGCTGCTGATCAAAGGGATCTGGTTCGAGTACGGATTTGGCTACTGATCAAAGGGATCTGGGTTCGAGCCCCGGATTTGGCTACTGATCAAAGGGATCTGGTTCGAGCCCCGGATTTGGCTACTGGTCAAAGAGATCTGGTTCGAGCCCCGGATGAGGCAAGGATGTTTGAGTTGTCTTTCTGTTGAGGTCCTGCCATCCTCATAGACCTTCTACTATGGCGTATAAAACTGAATGACTCCTTTCAGACCTCTGTGGCATGCAGCTCTTTGGGGGGCAATTTTTTTCCAGACGAAAAACAACCCAACGCACGCAATTTGAAAAGGCAATATAAACCTATTCTGTGCTACAGTAATACTTTCCTGTGTTATCAGGTTGCGTATTGAACTGTTATTGCAACCAATTTGTACGACACAGATTAGTTTCTAATTACGATTTAGTTCGTTAGATCCCGTATTTCTTTATATAACTGATGATTTGTAGACAAATTGATGATCTAAACCAATGTTTCCCAAAGTGGACGACACAGGCCCCTGGGGGGCGCTGGAACGATCCAAGGGGTCGGTAGTAGCCTCGGGTGCAATTGGGGGGCGGTGGAAGCATAAAGAAAGAAGGGAAGATAAGAAAATTTTGAAAAACCGTTCGTACATGTTTCATCTGTTGTGTAATGTAGAGTTAAAGTCGTAATGATTACTTTATTTTCCAAATAAACACATAAAATTATCCTTCGTTATCTTAATTTTCTGTGTATAATGCGAATGTTACTTTCTCACATACATTCTCTATGGCATATAAATGTAAATTCTTTCTTAAATCAATTAGAATATTTAATGTTAATATAATATGCAAAATATCAATGGGTAATTCTTACACAAAAAATGAAGGCAATGGAATTGTACAATAATATGCCATTATAGAAGAGAATGCTAAGGCGTTCGTCTCCTGTAAAGCTTGCATCATTCTGAAGCAATATGTATGATACTAGATTTTACATTTGTCCCTGTGGAGGCTAAACTTCTCCCTATATATTCTTCTCTGCCCACTCTCCCACCTCACCCAGAGTCGGATCTAGGGGCGGGGCTTTCAGAATGTTAGTAAGTGTAATAGAGGCAAAAAACTGCACATTTATTTATATTTCATGCATTTTTGAGGAAATATTTCAAAGAGCTGTGAAACGCAGGAGAAATGTTAATACTGTATTAGAAATCGAGATTCTCCCCCCTCCCCTCCTTATACATTTTCCCTGCTCGATTGTGTTTTTTGCCCTCTTTATTTTTTTTATATACGGGTCTCACTGGATTATGGATACATACTACAATTTCACCTGATTATGGACATATACTACAATTTCACTTATAAGGTTTCTCTTCTGTAATTTATTTTAAATGATTTTTATCTCCAAAAAAGAGTATTCATTATAGTAGGGAATTATATATTAATTGTAGATTATCTACGATACCCATTTAAAATCAGCAATAATATCCAATGACGACAGAAGCCCATTCGTTGCCAGACTGCGATCGGTACAATTGATTAATCTTGCTTTAGTTTTTGATGAATCGAGAGTCACGAGGAAAGACGCGATTAGCCAATCACAGAAGAGGGTTGGGTTGTTTTACCTCTGAGCGGCCCTTTTTTGCACACCATGGGCTAAATGGCCAGGTCACATAGACTCCGAAGGCTCAGAGAAGGTTGGGGGAGGGGACCCACTGGAACAGCTATTGGGAGACAGATGGTAGCCTCCCGTCAAGGCCATCCAGCGTGTTCTTTAACGTGCACAGGGTATGGCTCTCCCACACACGGGGCCACGGTTTAACGTTCCATCCGACGGACGGCGGGCTTTCAAAGCCCATCGGTGTCCCCTACTGAGCGTGGGCAGGGCAGGGAATTTTGCGGAGATAAATCTCAACGCTGACCCAGCTGGGACTCGAACCTGGGAACTACAGATTACGAGCCTGGCACGCTACCGACTGAGCCACCCCCGCCCAATCACAGAAGAATTTGAAGCCCTAGTCCTAAGGGAAACAAATTTGTTTGAGAATAAAGATGAAATTAAACAGGTTACACGTTGACCGGGAACTCAATTAACAACAGATATCATCAGCAAATCGCTCGCATAATGCAAACGAAAGATTCGCCTCCTAATGTGCTGCAATGCCACTATTCAAACTGTAGCTGAGCCCTAAAAATCGCCATCAAAATTTATTACTTCGTCTGTTAACTCTCTATTAGTATGTTGTTCATGAATGAACGCGTATTTACTTGCACTAAACTGTAATTATGTCGTATATCTGTCTGCAAAGGATATTGCGTGCGGCCGAATTGAAGCATTTTTCATCTGAACTTCATTCTCTGCTGACACATCGGCAAAAGGAAGAGCGACTTAAACATGCCAAACGACTTTAATGATTCTGGCGGGAAATTTTCTCATCCATTGCATTTGCATGCAGAATTTAGACTTAGTTTATTTTTAAGATATTTGTTTATCACATAGCCGAAGCAATATGAATTATAAAAATTAATTGTTTTGTTTTTCCTGTGCTCTGTTACTAATATCTTCGAAATTATTTTGATAAATATCTTGATTAGTTATTAAATATAATTTTTTAAAATCAGTTAAATTTTGATTTTTCAGGTTGGGATTTTGTACTCAATGTGGTCCTGTGTTTTTTGTTATTGTACAGTTATTGTTTATTGCACAACAGCACCACGTGTTTGATCTCTAAATACCTGAAAATTATATTTGTGTGTGGGAATTAGTTGTTTAAAACATATACCACTCAGCCGCTCCTTTATTATTAAGATAAATAAATAATTTATTTATTGAGATAAACACAACAATAACAAATAACACAATAAACTAACATAAAAATCAACAACAATAATCAATAACACAATACACTAGAAAAAAGACAATAACAATAATCAATAACACAAAAACTAAGAGATGACAACAACAATAACAAATAACACAATAAACTAAGAAAAGACAACAACAATAACAAATGACACAAAAACTTAGATAAAGACAGCAACAATAATCAATAACACAACAAACTAAGAGAAGACAACAACAATAACAAATAACACAATAAACTAATACATATAAAGACTATAACAATAATCAATAACACAATAAACTAAGAGAAGATAAAAACAATAACAAATAATAGTAAACGAAGAGAAGACAACAACAATAACATATAACACAAGAAACTAAGGTAAAGACAACATCAATAATCAGTAACACAATAAACTAAGATAAGGACTATAACAATAATCAATAACACAATACAATAGAAAAAGACAACAACAATAATCAATAACACAATAAATTAAGAGAAGACAACAACAACAAATAACACAATAAACTTAGATAAAGACAACAACAATAATCAATAACACAACAAACTAAGAGAAGACAACAACAATACAAATAACACAATAAACTAATACATATAAAGGCTATAACAATGATCAATAACACAATAAACTGCGAGAAGATAAAGACAATAACAAATAATAGTAAACGAAGAGAAGACAACAACAATAACATATAACACAAGAAACTAAGGTAAAGACAACATCAATAATCAGTAACACAATAAACTAAGATAAGGACTATAATAATAATAATAATCAATGACACAATACAATAGAAAAAGACAACAACAATAATCAATAACACAAGAGAAATTAAGAGAAGACAACAATAACAAATAACACAATAAACTTAGATAAAGACAACAACAATAATCAATAACACAACAAACTAAGAGAAGACAACAACAATAACAAATAACACAATAAACTAACACATATAAAGACTATAACAATAATCAATAACACAATAAACTAAGAGAAGATAAAAACAATAACAAATAATAGTAAACGAAGAGAAGACAACAACAATAACAAATAACAGAATAAACTAAGATAAAGACAACATCAATAATCAGTAACACAATAAACTAAGATAAGGACTATAATAATAATAATCGATAACACAATACAATAGAAAAAACACAACAACAATAATCAATAACACAAGAGAAATTAAGAGAAGACAACAATAATAAATAACACAAATAAACTAAGACAAGACAACAACAATAACATATAACACAAGAAACTAAGATAAAGATAACAATTGATTAAACGGAATTCATTAACTTCTTAAATAAACTTTTTATGAGAAAAATGTGACTTAAGATAAAGATCTTAATCAAATCTACTGTATTTCAATCTTCAGTTTGCAACAATATTTTTAAGTATTTAAAGAGTTTAGAAACTGGAATATTAAACAGCAACAATACCAGTTCATACAATTGCTCTGAAAAGTTAATATATCAAGTTATAGTGAAAGCAATAACCGTTATATGTACTAAAATTCATTAACCCGTATAAGAGTATTTTAAGCAGTTCACTTAATAATTATGTTACTTTTCGTCAATTTTCAATGATTTCATACAGAAAGAGTTAATGAATATTTCAGCTTCCATGAGTCTTTAAATACCAACACATATTGTTGGAAATCAAGATTTCGATAGATTTGATTCAGATCTTTAAATTATCTTCTATCACATTTTTAATAAAAAGCTAAAGTTACCAACCGAGTTCTGTATTTGTGACAAAAAATGGTGAGGTACAGTTAGGTACAGTTAGCTACAGGTGCGGTTAGGTACAATTAGCTATAGGTACGGTTAGGTACAGTTAGCTACAGAGTTAGCTCCTGCTACAGTTAGGTACAATTAGCTACAAAGTTATCTACAGGAGCGGTTAGGTACAGTTAGCTACAGAGTTAGTAACAGGTGAGGTTAGGTACAGTTAGCTACAGAGTTAGTAACAGGTGAGGTTAGGTACAGTTAGCTACAGAGTTAGTAACAGGTACGGTTAGGTACAATTAGCTACAAAGTTATCTACAAATGTGGTTAGGTACAGTTAGCTACAGAGTTAGTTACAGGTACGGTTAGGTACAGTTAGGTACAGTTAGTTAAACAGAGTTACAGGTGCGGTTAAGTACAGTTAGCTACAGAAGGGAGGGGTCAAGATCCCCCCCCCCCCTCTGAGGATGCTAATGACGGGAATGGATGCCAAAAAATATTAAACTTGTCCATATTTAATACATTTTTCAAGAAATTTATTGAAAACTTCTGAAACGAAGGTGAAAATGTTACACTGCAACGAAAATATAGTATCTTGCACAAACACACACACACTTATCATTTTTCCAACTGGATTATTTCTTGTCTCTCCCCCCCCCCCCCCCAACAATATATTTTGGTAGATCTGGTCCTGGTACCTAATGAAGTGGCCACTTAGTGTATGTATAAAAAGAGATTCTCATTTTCGCTTTTACCTCGCCTCTAATAATTGGCTGAATTAGAGCTTCATATATAAGATCTGAAATCCAGCTGGAGTAATGTGGGATTTCGTCTCAGCAGGTGGCCATTTTTATATTTATTTCTGAATTATTTGGTAGTGATGATTATTATTATAATGATGAAGACAACAATGACAAACGACTATGACGAAGGAAAAGGATAAAAACCACCACCTGACGATGATGATAATGATACGGCTATGGCAACGACAGTTGTGGCGGCGATAACACAATTCTGATGAAAGAAGATGATAAGGATGATGATGATGCCAATGATACAACAATAAGGATGACATGATGTTGATTATGGTGACGACGATAATGCTGACATATGTGATAAAGACGATGATACGCGGAATATGTGATAAGAATGATACGGCAATAATGAGAGTGATGACGATGATTTAAAAAACCTACGCCGACAATGAAAAATGATAAAGGTGACGGCGCTGACGAGAATTACGACGACAACTAATTACAATGGCGATGAAAAATATGTCAAAGAAACAACAATGTTGACAATGAGAGGACAGCGACGACAACGGTGACGCCGATTATTACACTGATAATGACAACGGTGACGCCGATTATTACACTGATAACGACAATGAAACATGACAATTGTAAAGGCGATAACAATCACGACATTGGCGACAACTGAAAAGGAAAATTACAGACTTTCAAATAAGGGAACAAGTCAAAATTATTTAATGGGATTTTGGCAGCGTCAAGTGATTACCTTGCTTTAATGAAGACTAAAGAAACCTAGGTTCAAATCTTGATAGAGCAGAGACGGTTTTGTTGTCTTTCTGCTGAGATTCTTTCCTCACTGGTCTACTCTCTAATGAATAATACTGATAGGTCATGTTAAACTCAATTTAGTTGCTTTACCTCTGAGTGGCACCCTTTTTACACATAGTGGTCCAAATGGCCAGGTCACAAGGGCACCAATAGCTCAGGGAAGATTAGGAAATGGGACCCAATGGATAGTTGTTAAAAGACAAATAAAACTTCCGTCAAACCCATCCAGCGTATTCTTTAACATGCACAGTGTGGCTCTCTTGAACACGGGGCAACGGCTTTATTTCTCATCTGAAAGACGGCGCATTTCCAACCCATCGATGTCCCCTTTCTTATCAAGATGAATCTCAACGTTGACATAGGTGTAACTGGAACTTTGGAACAACAGATTAGGAGGAGGGCCGGGTGGCTCAGTCAGAGCGCGGTGGGGTGACAATCTGTAGTTCCCAGGTTTGAATCCCAGCTGAGTCAGCATTGAGATTTATCTCTGTAAAACTCCAGTCCTTCCCATAGTCAGTAGTGGATACCAATGGGCTTGAAAAGGCCGCCGTCCGTCGGATGGCCGTGGCCCCGTGTGCGGGAGAGACATACCCTGTGCATGTTAAAGAACTCGCTGGGTGGCCTTGACCGGAAGATACCATTTGTCTCCCAACAGCTGCTCCAGTGGGTCCCCTCCCCCAACCTTCTCTGAGTCTTAGGGGTCATTATGACCTGGCCATTTAGCCCATGGTGTGTAAAAAACTTTCGTTCAGAGATAAAACTACTCAGAGGTTCTGTCGCTCAAAAAAGTATCCGAACACTAAGGTTGATTACAGAATTCAGAAAAAATATCTGGCAACGATTTTTTTTAGAAATTAGTGATCTGGCAACCTTCGTGTCACGTGACACGAAGGTTGCACAAAATGATCTTACAATAATAGATTCATTTTCAATCCCACTGAATAAAGCCTCCTAATTTAAACCTACAGTCCCAAATTTTTGTTTACAGAATAATAATAATAATAAAAAATGTGTCCGTTTAAATATTATATTTATGACCAAAGTTCAAAAATTGTACAAAAAAAAAATATTTTTAGCACTATTTCACTGAAATTTAGCTTGTACATTATAATGTCGAAACAGTCCCAAAAGTTGCAAAAATTCTGAACTATCGGAAAATAGCAAAAAACGAAAGAAAATAATTACAATTTATATACATAATTATCGTGACACTTTGTTATGATAAACACATCAATGAATGACAGCTGTGAAAGATAGTAAAACAGTTCTTGTTGCTTGTTAGGCACAGTTATCTTCAATATTACTTATGCAGTTTCTATTATATCCATACATGGCACCAAAATTCCAGTCCATTCCTATATAAGCTAACCGGACAAAAAATTAGTCATCTTCCGCCGTAAGAGGGTCATGTCCGTTCGACAGCAACAGAGGGCGCACCAGTAATAAACACGTCCTACAAATAGCTGTGCCTTGCGCTATGGGGTACATACAGTGACAAGAAGTGGTTGTGTGCCACGTGTGTGTTAATCTCTCCGTGAAACATGGGTCGCGCCAAAGATATGAATGAGTGGCAAAAAGGTGTATTGCGTTTTGCCGAGCCAAAGGGCATAGTTACAAGAAGTTGTTGCCTTTGCAGGTGTGTCGAAACGTATTGTCCAATGGGTCTTCCAACAGTGACGTATATCGGAGTCCACCGCTAATCGTTGCCAGAATTGTGACAGAAAGACTGTGCTCACCAATAGGGACCCCTGCATTTTATCATGCACTGTTAGGGCAAACAGATTTGCAACGAGGCAGGAATTGCTCCAGTCTGTCAATGTAGGCCTACAACAAGCTGTTTCCGAACGAACACTTCGAAGGGAACTGCATGCCACGGATACCTGGAGCAGAGTACCGCGGAAGAGACCCATGTTAACAGCTCTGCACAGGGCTGCACGGCTACAGTGGGTGCAGCGCCACAAAGACTGGACTGTCGACTATTGGAAGCGTGTGATCTGGTCGGACGAGTCACGTTTTTGCTTGTATTGTACTCGAATGATGTGAGGCGACGAGTACATCGTAAGAAGCATGAAGCCTTCCATGCGGACTGTGTGCAAGGTTCTGTTCAAGCTGGAGGAGGCTCTGTGATGTTCTGAGGCTGTTTCATTTACGAGGAAATGAGTCATTTGGTTGCGGTGACGTTACACTTGAACCAGAAGAGTATATGTAGCTACTGGACAATCACATGCTACCTTTTGTGCAGCATATCCACAGTGAACACCAGTAGGATACCCCAGTCTTTCAAGACGACAATTGTCGCATGCACAGGGTTCAAAATGTGTCGGATTGGCATGACGAGCCTTCTGAAGCCTTCGAACATCTCGACTGGCCCGTCAAATCCCCAGATTTGAATCCCATAGAAAATTTGTGGGACTATTTAGTGCAACGAGTGAAACGCCGGCCCAGCCATCCGGCCAATCTGGCCGAACTGCGGTATTTGCTGCTGGGAGAGTGGATGAATATTGATGTGCACTACATCCACACACTGGTGGCCTCCATGCCAGACAGGATTTCGTCTGTTCTTCGGTCACACGGAGTCGTTATGCGCTATTAGGTGACATTCAGCCAGGGGTGATTAAGTTTTTGTCCGATGAGCTTATTAAAGAATGGTTTGTTAAAGAATGGACTAAAAACTGGTCAAAATTTGTTTGCTAGTACTAAAGACTGGTCTAAAGATTGTTTGCTAAAGACTGAACTAAAGACTCTATACTAAAGATTGTTTGCTAAAGACTGGACTTCGCAGACACAGCATGATCACAGGCATCTTTTCCTGTGTTTAACAAAATTCTAAAACTTTACACTGTAATGTACAGTCGCTCAAAAAAGTTTCCGAACATTAAGGTTGATTACAGAATTCAGAAAAAATGTCTGGCAACGATTTTTTTAGAAATTAGTGATCTGGCAACCTTCGTGTCACGTGACACGAAGGTTGTCACGAAGGCTGTCTTCGTGTCACGTGTCACGTGACACGAAGGTTGCCAGATCACTAATTTCTAAAAAAATCGTTGCCAGACATTTTTTCTGAATTCTGTAATCAACCTTAGTGTTCGGATACTTTTTTGAGCGACAGTACCTCTGAGTAGTGAGATGTCCTCTGAGACCTGGATCGTGTGGGCTCACTCACGAAAATATTGAACGTGTGCAGTTACCGTTCACAGCAAACTGTAGCGTGTGCAGTAACTGCACACGCTCCAGTTTGCTGTGAACGGTAACTGGAGCGTGTACAGTTGCTGTACACGCTCCAAATATTTTTCCTGAATTCTGTAATCACGTGACACGAAGGTTGCCAGATCACTAATTTCTAAAAAATCGTTGCCAGACATTTTTTCTGAATTCTGTAATTAACCATAGCGTTCGGATACTTTTTTGAGCGACTGTACAAGGGGTTTCAAGGGATTAAAAGAAACATATCATTTAGAGCGATCGGACAAGAAAACAAACTAATATTTTTTAATCGGCTTTTGTCAGTGAGAAAGGGGCCAACGATCGGTTTGGATAGATTGCAGTCCAAGTGTAATATTAAAAGGAGAGTTCTTTGTGCATAAGAATTTGATGAGAGACTGCCATCTTTTCCTTAACTGCTGTCCAGTGGGTGCTTTTCCCACATGCAAACTATAAGCCTTTGTGACCTATCCATTTAGCCTATTGTTCCCGTGGCAGAGTGGTTAGCGTGCTTGGCTACTGATCCACGGGACCTGAGTTCGAGACCCATATAAAGCATCGATGTTCGTGTCGTTTTTCTGCTGAGGTTCAGCCATCATCATAGACCTTCTACTATGGTGTATTAAATTAAGCCACTATGGCTCTTGTGAGACTTCTATGACAGGGAGCTGCGTGAGGCGATATTCATTTTTTTTTATATAAAAGTGCCTTTCAGAGACAAAGTAACCCAGTTGACATTTGAATACATTTTTCGGCTTCATTATTGCAAAGCGTGTTAGTTTCACTGATCAGCCAAATTTTTATTATTTGTTAAGTGTTGTTAAGAAAACTGTTAAAAAACAATGAAACGGATATTTGCAAAATACATACATACTGCAACCAAAACATTAAAGAGTTGGGTTGTTTTACCTCTGAGCGGCACTTTTTTGCACACCATGGCCAGGTCACATGGACCCCGAAGGCTCAGAGAAGGTTGGGGGTGGGGACCCACTGGAACAGCTGTTGGGAGACAGATGGTAGCCTCCCGTATGTTCTTTAACTTGCACAGGGTATGGGTCTCCCACACACGGGGTCACGGCTTAATGTCCCATCCGACGGACGGCGGCCTTTCTAAGCCCATCGGTGTCCCCTACTGACCGTGGGCAGGGCGGGGAATTTTGCGGAGATAAATCTCAACGCTGTCCCAGGTGGGACTCGAACCTGGGAACTACAGATTACTAGCCTGGCGCGCTACCGACTGAGCCACCCCCGCCCCAACATTAAAGAGTATTCATGTTATGTCAATGGGAATTTAATTTGGAAGCTCTATAACTTCTAAAATATGGGAAATTCTATTAAATGGAAAAATGTGACTGAAGATGAATTAGAGATCATAACGAAATCTATTTAAATCTCGATTTTTCTATAATATTCGTTCAGTATTTAAAGAATTATGGAAGCTGGAACATTTAACAATAACAATAATCATAAAAAAATTAAAAACCAAATACCCCTCGAAAAGCTGTTTGCTATAGAGCAGGCATGTCAAACTCGTCAACCACCGAGGGCCATATTAAGTATTATATATTAAATCGCGGGCCGCAAAACAAAAAAAACCAGATGAAAACTGTTATATGCAAACTAGACTAGAACGCAGTATTCGTTCACTGACTGCTAACGAATAGCTTCCGACTCTACTGGCATTTCGTGACTCATTGCCATGCGCAAAGTACGTATATTTGAATGACCTCGAGACATGTGTATACATGTCGCGGAGCCCGATGTAGAATTGCTCATATCATGAAATGCCACTATTTCATGAAATGATCGGGCATTTCATGATATGAGCAATTCTACGATCGGGCTCCGACATATACATTTATGCGCAATAGTTTCCCTTATATATAAATGGAAATGTTTTCTGAAATACGTTTATTTAATTCATGTACCGTGTACGTACTTATAATTTTAATTAAAGAATCCAGTGTTTTCAAAAGTTAAATAAACGTTATTGGTTATCAATCTTGGCGGGCCGCGTGTTTGACATGCCTGCTATAGGGGACCTCAGCAGACAACAATTATAGTTTTATAAAAATCATTCATAACTGCCTAATATTCAAATAACCATTACTCCGACTTCTAAAACGTATATTTATTTTATTCCATGTTCTGAAATAATGCCTATTTGTGTAAGTTTTAATTTACTTCTGAAGCAATGTCTTATGATGCATTATTGTCATAAACCATCCCAGCTTCCATAATTCTTTAAACACTAAACGAATATTGTTGGAAAATCACAATTTAAATAGATGCGATTAATATTTTTGTCTGCATTCACATTTTTCCATTAGATGAATAGTTTAGAAGTTATAGAGCTTCGAAATCATATTACCATTGACGTAACACAACAATTATTTAATATTTTCATATGACAGTGTAGTAAGTAAAGTACCCCTTCAAGCAGCTGCTTGCCACAGAGGTCTGACAGGAGCATGTCAGTTTATATGCCATAGTAGAAGGTCTGTGAGGATGGTAGGACCTCAGCAGAAAAACAACACTAACATCCATGCCTTACCCTGGGCTCGAACCCCCAGGTCCCTTAGATTAGTGGGCGGGGGTGGCTCAGTCGGTAGCGCCCCAGGCTCGTAATCTGTAGTTCCCAGGTTCGAGTCCCAGCTGGGTCAGCGTTGAGATTTTTCTCCGCAAAATTCCCCGCCCTGCCCACGGTCAGTAGGGGACACCGATTGGCTTGGAAAGGCCGCCGTCCGTCGGATGGGACGTTAAGCTGTGGCCCCGTGTATGGGAGAACCATACCCTGTGCACGTTAAAGAACACACTGGATGGCCTTGACGGGAGGCTACCATCTGTCTCCCAACAGCTGTTCCAGTGGGTTCCCTCCCCCGACCTTCTCTGAGCCTTCGGGGTCCATGTGACCTGGCCATTTAGCCCATGGTGTGCAAAAAAGTGCCGCTCAGAGGTAAAACAACCTTAGATTAGTAGCCGTTACTCGGCCATAATAAATTAAATTTTTTTAAAATAACTATCTTCCTATATGCAACCTAAGAAGTTGAAAATGAGACTAAAGCATGTCAGTGGTGCAATCAGTCACTTAATTCGTATTTCAAAGGAAGATAGGGAAAAATTATTAATAACACTAACATCCATGACTTACCCGGGGCTCGAACCCTTAGATCAGTAGCCAAGCGCGCTAACCAGTATATATTATTAAAAGAATCGCACAATAACGACTATTTCATTTAGTGGTCGTAAAATATATGTCTCAGAATGGCAACTTTGAAAAGGTACATAGCATATTTTACTCTAACGGTAGCCGAGTTTTGTACTGTCACGTTCATTAGTCCCATATTTGAAACACTTTGAAACAATGGCCTTGCTGTCTTGTAAGCCTAATGACAGTGGATGTGGAGATCGACGAACCGGAACCTTCGTTAGAGTCATATTTGTTAAGCTGTTATTTCTTTCGCTGATGAACCCAACAGCTACAGTGCGACCATTTTCTGTGTTTTGCTACCCGTGCAGGTGACGGAATGCCCCCCAGCTGCAGGAAAAAAAGAGACCCACTGCAGGGCAGGAAAGACTGCTTATTAAATAACGTTTAATGATCTGTTGTCATTCCACACGTTCTGTCAACAAAAGTGATATGTAGACAAATGGCACTTGACGCTTCGTTGAAGAAGATGATTTCCTGCTGCTTCTTCTTCGTTAGGTCTTGCTCAAATTGAATATTAATGAGAGAGATGGCTTCCACATTGAATTCTGTTTCGGTGTTTCAGTAGGAAAAAAAAATTCGCGTCTCTTAAAATTGAGTTGAAAGGGGATTGCAATCAACGATGTATATTGTATTTCACAAAGGAATCGGACTCTTCTGTGCTATGTGAATGGAAAGCCACATTCAAAGTTTCCTAACTTTGAAAATTAGCGTTATTATGATAAAAAGATATTGAGACAAATTTAAGATCTCACTCAAATCTCTGTAAATATCTTATTACTAGAAACCAATCGGGGCCTTCGGCACCTTTCGTTTTCTAACCAGTCACTCCGACCCCTAATTAACTTTGAATGCGATACCGGATCTGAAAAATTGCTCTTATTTTTGAGATCTGCACTCCCAAATAACCCTAGGAACCATTTTTTCGATCTCCAACACCGGTATATCGAAATTTGATCTTTGACCTCTAAGGTCCAAAATAAGGTGTCGCATCCAAAATTTGACAAAGTATCCGAGATGAAAATCCATCAGGCAGCAATTTTGAGCTTCTACCCTGGTATTATCTAAATTTGACCTTTGACCTCGAAGGACCTTACGGATCCGAAATTTTGAAACGTTTCCGACATCTATAATTCGAAAAACTCCCAGACACGAATTTTCATGTTTCTAGCAGTCGTAGATCAAGGTTTGACCTCTCTATGACCTACATTTGATTACGAAGATTTCGAATTTTTCTCGAGATCTGGACCACTAGGTGCAAATTTTCAGAAGTATACCATTTCTGCATCATAGTTAGAATTAGCCTGATCCTCTATACACTCAGTGTATCAATCACTAATTCACAATCGTCTCTATGTAATATTGGATATGCATATACGTATAGACGATTGGGAGTTATTGAAATGGTCAAAATATGCTGAATTCATGGAAGAAACTACAATACCTTTGTAAATATCCTGCGATGTCTGGCTCAGAGGAAAGGAGGAACCTCCATTCAACAGACGATGAACATATATAGTTTTAATAATATCTAGACTGGAATATGAAGGATTTCTTTTGGAAAATTCTACCTTAGTGTAAAAAATTTGGAAGAAATCCAAAACAGAACCATAAGAATCTGTTTTTGGACCTCTTTCTCTTAGGAGACCCAATCTCCTCTTCCAACACTTTCTAAGAATGATCTGTAAACAAAGGACTAACCCAGTGGTTGAGATTTTCTGTAATTTACTTAGGAAAAGATGTCCTATATATGAAGTTGGGTTGTGTGGTTTTACCTCTGAACGGCACTTTTTTGCACGCAATGGGCTAAATGGCCAGGTCACATGGACCCCGAAGGCTCAGAGAAGGTTGGGGGAGGGGACCCACTGGAACAGCTGTTGGGAGACAGATGGTAGCCTCCCGTCACGGCCATCCAGCGTGTTCTTTAACGTGCACAGGGTATGGCTCTCCCGCATACGGGCCACGGCTTAACGTCCCATCCGACGGACGGCGGCCTTTTCAAGACCATCGGTGTCCCCTACTGACCGTGGGCAGGGCGGGGAGTTTTGCAGAGAAAAATCTCAACGCTGACCCAGCTGGGACTCGAACCTGGGAACTACAGATTACGAGTCTGGCGCGCTACCGACTGAGCCACCCCCGCCCCAATATATGAAGTAATCAGAGGGTTTCCTCTGTTCGAAGACGTTCGGGACCTCCAGCGACCAGTGGACCAATGGGATAGTTTGCCTCTCTAGAATTTAAAAAAAAATTCCTTTTTTTCGTAAGATACACGGTATTTCTACTAAGAAAAATAGAGATAATCTATGTACTCAAGACGCTAGATGAAACTTTATTTGAGGCAAAGTATGCTTCCTTTACAAAAATATTTTCGGATGGCTCTGTGAACAAGGATGAGGGAAGAGCGGCTGCTGCAGTTTGGATCCCAGATCATAATTTGCATTTAGCAGTTAGACTACCGGACCAAACAGAAGTTTTCACAACTGAACTGGTAACCATAGAAATGGCCGTAAAGTGGGGCAGTAATCTAAACTGTGATTTGATTGCCGATCAGTTATTCATTTTTTGCAAGGAGACTCGGGAAGATCTAGCAACAATGAGCTTTTTCTGCAACATTTTGTAGTTGGCGAATCAAATGATGAAAAAGGGAATTGAGCTGCAAACGTGCAGTGGAATCTCAGCTATCTCGGCGTTGGAGGAAATGAAACTGTGGACAAAATAGCCAAGGATGCGTTATTACATGAAAACTGGCTCAATAATACAAGGGGTTTTAGTTATTATAAGAGCAAAAGTAAGCAAATTTTAAAAGGAAATTTTCTGCATTATTTTAAACTTCATTCTCCCTCACATCTGAATCATAGGAGTTTAATTAGTCAAATCATTGACCCATTCAAGATTTCGGACTGACTGAAAAGGACATAGTAACCGTTATCAGGCTCAAAACAGGGACCACAAGACTGAATGATCAAATGCATAAGATGAACAAAACTGAATCGTTTGCCTGTGATACATGCCTAACAAAAGAAACAGTCTTTCATGTGTTGCTCAATTACAGTAAATTTGATACTCATAGGGAAAAAATGTTTCACTCACTGGAAGAAATTGGAATTAAGGAATTTACGCTCAAAGATCTACTGGGTTGTTTTACCTCTGAGCGGCACTTTTTTGCACACCATGGGCTAAATGACCAGGTCACATGGACCCCAAAGGTTCAGAGAAGGTTGGGGGAGGGGACCCACTGGAACAGCTGTTGCGAGACAGATGGTAGCCTACCGTCAAGGACATCCAGCGTGTTCTTTAACGTGCACAGGGTATAGCTCTCCCACACACGGGGCCACGGCTTAACGTCCCATCCGACGGACGGCGGCCTTTCCAAGTCCATCGGTGTCCCCTACTGATCGTGGGCAGGGCGGGGAATTTTTGCGGAGATAAATCTCAACGCTGACCCAGCTGGGACTCGAACCTGGGAACTACAGATTACGAGCCTTGCGCGCTACCGACTGAGCCACTCCCGCCTCGAGATCTACTGGGACACTAGAATTTGATAAAAAGAAAATATACTTTTAAATTGAATTTACAATTTTTATAGGATACAAGATTGATTCATAGAGTTTGATTTACTGCCCAAATAGTACCATGATGTTTTTGCATTAGTACATTAATCGCTCTTTATATTTATAGTGATAATCAAGAACTTTCGTTTCTGCTGAACTACCTCCTCTCTTCAGAAAACTCTGGAATGTTTATTTGACCGCCAATCCAAAAATTCTTGCAATTTTATGGTTTTGCTTTTGAAATTTCAGTTTTCCAGACTCAATTGAGAGGACTCTCCCACATAGTTCACGGACCATTCTTAACAGAATTTCCGGACGAGAGCGGCAAATGGCCTCGAGTGATTTCCGAAAAATAGTTTATTTTGAAGAAGAAATTTGATGGCTGATTGGCTGATTTCCTTCAGTCAGTGAGTAGTACGTTAAAGGTGGAAAGCTAGGAATGAAGTTATTGTAAGAAAAGTAGTCAATGAATATATGCTTCGCGGAAACCCTGCGAAAAACTTTCCGCAGGGTTGAAGTAATCTTAAATATCATCCTCACCAGGCTCATTACATGCAGAGTCCAGGTTCGAGTCCCAAACTCTGTCAACGTTGAGATTTATCTCCCCTAAACTTCGCGGTCATTGGTTAAGTATAATTCCAGTTTGGTTGGGTTGTTTCACCTCTGAGCGGCACTTTTTTGCACACCATGGGCTAAATGGTCAGGTCACAAGGATCCCGAAGGCTCAGAGAAGGTTGGGGAGGGGACACACTGGAACAGCTGTTGGGAGACAGAAGGTAGCCTCCCGTCAATGACATCCAGTGTGCTCTTTAATGTGCACAGAGTACGGCTCTCCCTTACACGGTGCCACGGCTTAACGTCCCATCGGATGGACGGTGGCCTTTCAAGCCCATCGGTGTCCCCTACTGACCGTGGGCAGGGCGGGGAGTATAATTCCAGTGTAATGATTGTCAGTCCGTTTTCCTTCACAGATCATCGAGGATTGGAGCGGTCATTCCAAGCTCGTTTACAGTCCAATCAATACCCTTTCCTCACCAGGCTCATTACATGCAGAGTCCAGGTTCGAGTCCCAAACTCTGTCAACGTTGAGATTTATCTCCCCTAAACTTCGCGCCCTGCTTTTGGTCAGTAGGGGACACCGATGGGCTTCTAAAGACCACCGTCCGTCGAATGGGATGTCAAGCCGTGGTTCCCTTTGTGGGAGAGTTCATACACTGTGCACGTTAAAGATCACGTTGGATGGCCTTGACGGGAGGCTACCAATCTCTCTCCTAACAACTGCCCAGTGGGTCCCCTCTCCCCAAACTTCTCTGAGCCTTCGGGGTCATTTTGACTTGACCATTTAACCCATTGTGTACAAAACAAAATGCCGCTAAGAGGTAGACCCCAGCTCCGAATAGGCCCCGGTGCCTCCCACCTCCTGCTCTAATGGTAGTTTTGCTCCTGCACCCTAGTGGCAATGTGGAAAAGGTGCTATTAAGCCTAATTTCAAAACTATTGTGGATAATGAAAAAAGTCACAAAATCAAGAGCTTTGTTGGATTAGTAAGAGAAGAAAAATCTCATTAGCAATGATCCCAATGTTTACTGAAATATTACATCTGTCTTGTCATTTATGGCAATGTTCTGTAAGTGATGTGACGTGGCATATTTATGTGTCATGGCGATATTCCAGGTGTACGGTGAAATTCTTTGAAGAAAGGCAGCACTTTGATTTTTTCGCCTCATGCTTCACTCAAATGACTCCATGTTCCTACAAACGTCAGTCAAAACAAGTGTGCTGCGGACTTGAAGAGCTGGAACACTGGCTGATGCGTGAGATGCAAAATTTTCCTGTAATAATCACAAACATACATTATTCTCCAGTACATAACGAAACTTAAGTGGCAACAAGGTAGACTATGATACTGCGCAGTTGATTCTGCGACAGTTCTGGCAGATCGTAGATTGACAGGTGGATGATAGATCATTGACCAATGGATTCTGGGGAATGTTGTAGCATCAACTGCGCAGTCTCGTAACCTTTTCTTAGTCTCCCCTATTGCTACACGTGCTACTGATTGGGTTGGTTGTTTTACCACTGAGCGGCACTTTTTTGCACACCATGGGCTAATGGCAAAGTCACAAGGACCCCGAAGGCTCAGAGAAGGTTGGGGGAGGGGACCCACTGGAACACCTGTTAGGAGATAGATGGTAGCCTCCCATCAAGGCCATCCAGTGTGTTCTTTAACGTGCACAGATTATGGTTCTCCCGCACACGAGACACAGCTTAACGTCCTATCCGACGGACGGCGGCTTATTCCAAGCCCATCGGTGTCCCCTACTGACAATGGGCAGGGCGGGGAGTATAATTCCAGTGTAATGATTGCCACTCTTTATGAACGTTTTCCTTCATACATCATCAAGTGCTAAAGGCAAAATGAAATAAAAGACAAACTAATTAAAAAATGCGAATCCTTACTGTGGCTTGTATGCGTCAACTTAATGGCTTAATTTTAGCTGCAGGAGTATGAACCATCCAATCTTCATTCCACTTTACTGTTAGTTGTAGCTGGTTTGGACAAATAATTAAAATCATATTTTTATTTCTAAAGAAATATTTATAGAAAGATTAATTATAGAAAATGATATAAACCATATATTTATAGCTGGGTTAAAAATTCGCGAGATGTGGTAAGTACTGAAGTATGAAGTGATATTCACTTCAAAGGAAAATAGAGCGCAGATTTTCCTATTCAACAAGATTGCCGGCACCCTATCTTCCTTTGAAATACGAATTAAGTGACTGATTGCACCACTGACATGCTTTAGTCTCATTTTCAACTTCTTAGGTTGCATATAGGAAGATAGTTATTTATTTTTTTTTTAATTTATTATGGTCGAATAACGGCTACTAATCTAAGGGACCTGGGTTCGAGCCCAGGGTAAAGTATGGATGTAGGGTCGTTTTTCTGCTGAGGTCCTGCCATCCTCACAGACCTTTTACTATGGCATATAAGCTGACATGCTCCTGTCAGACCTCTGTGACAAGCAGCTGCTTGAGGGGGGGTATTAATTTTTTATTTTATTTTTAAAAAATCATTAATCAACTGCCCTCAAATTTTGCACATAGATTCTCATTATGACCCTCACAAAACACATTTATAAATTTTGGATCCACTCAGAGTAGGTCTTATTCCAGTACTCATTATTCTTTTTTTAAGTACTCATTTTTTTTTATTACTATTACTATTGTATTTCCCTGTTGCTATTCACTCGTCATTTGTCGGTTTGTCAGTTTGGGTGTTTGCCAAAAGAGTTCTTCGACCATATCTTTCGAAGGCAGAGTTGATGAGTTGGGTTGTTTTACCTCTGAGCAGCACCTTTTTGCACACCATGGGCTAAATGGCCAGGTCACATGGACCCCGAAGGCTTAGAGAAGGTTGCGGGAGGGGATACACAGGAACAGCTGTTGGGAGACAGATGGTAGCCTCCCGTTAAGGCCATCCAGCGTGTTCTTTAACGTGCACAGGGTATGGCTCTCCCGTACACGGGGCCACGACTTAACGTCCCATCCGACGGACGGCGGCCTTTCCAAGCCCATCGGTGTCCCCTTACTGACCGTGGGCAGGGCGGGGAATTTTGCGGAGATAAATCTCAACGCTGACCCAGCTGGGACTCGAACCTTGGAACTACAGATTACGAGCCTGGCGCGTTACCGACTGAGCCACCCCCGCCCCCACAGAGTTGATGATTTTTGTGTCAAATGGAAGTTCCCTTTCCCTAAAAAGGAGAAATACGAAAACGACTTTTCCGCTATGTCTACGGAACGATAGGGTCAACAGTAACGTGCTATGCGTTAAATGGGGAGTGTCACGGTTATAAAAAATTCCCTCATGCTTTTTTCCACCACTCACACACAAAAAAAGGGAAAAAAACATGCGAAGGATTGTTTTACTGTATCTGCCAAACGCGAGGGCCGAAAGTAACAAGTTGTATGTTAAAGGAAAACTTGTGACTTTGTGTGTGTGTGTGTGGGGGGGGAGTTATGGGCAATAAAAATTTATCCCCCTGCTTTCTTTCTCCCTAAAATGGAGAAATGTGAAAGTCGTTCTTCTACCATATTTTCCAAACGCAAGGGGCCAGAATTAGACATTAAATGAAAGGTCATATGTGGATCGCTGTAGGTTACTATGAATTATGACCTCTAAATCCTTATCCTAAATAAATTTATCAGATGCGAAATCATTTTGCTAAAAAAAAATTGTTATGAGATGTAAAATCCTTTAGTCTAAACAAACTTGGTATGACAAACGATTTTTTTTGCTTAAATATTTGTTATGAGAGGCGAAATCCTTTATCCTTAACAAATTTGTTATGAGAGGCGAAATCCTTTATCCTTAACAAATTTGTTATGAGAGGCGAAATCTTTTATCCTTAACAAATTTATTATGACATTCGAAATACTTTGTCTAAACAAATTTGTTACGACAAAGATTGTAGAGATGCGAAATCTTTTATCATAAAAAAAATGTTATGAGATGCGAAATCCTTTAACTAAGAAAACTTAACTAATTAAGAAACCCTAGACTAATTTATCACGAGATGTTAAATCCTTTAGCCTAAACAAATTTGTTATGACAAGCGAAATTCTTTTTCCTGAAAATGTTTATTATGAGACGCGAAATCCTTTACCTTAAACAAATTTATTACGGTGTACAAAAAACCTTTAATAAACAAATTTGTTATTAGAAACGAAATCCTTTAGTCTCAATAAAATTTTCATAAGAGGCAAAATCCTTTATCCTAAATAAATTGGCTATGAGATGCGAAATCTTTTCATCATCATCATCATCCTCAAGCAACCATGGGCAACGGAGGTCCAACAAAACCGTGTAATTTTGTTCTCCAAGCAAGTCTGTCCTGAGCTACATCTGCTGCATCTGGCCACTGCACACCAATTCCAATAAGGTCCTGTTTGACATTGTCTGCCCATCGCATCCTAGATCTCCTCTTCTTTCTGAGGCTTTTAGGCACATGTTCATAAGTCTATTCGCCAATCTATAATTATCTATACGGGCAACATGGCCAAACCAGCGGAGTCTCTCTCTGCACAATATACTGCTCAGAGGAGGTTGACAACTCCTTTGCCTAACCACTTCATCACTTACAAGGTTGAACCACCTAATACCCAAGATACTGCGCAAGCATCTAGAATTAAAAGCATCCAGTTTCCAGCTATCTTGTTTACAGAGCGTCCAAACTAAACTTAGCTAAACGTCCTTTAGCTGAACAAATTTATTATGAGATGCGAAATCTTTTACCTTGAACAAATTTGTTATCGGATGCCAAACACTTTACGCCAAGCAAATTTATTATGATATGAGCAATTCATTAGCCAAAGCAAATTTATTATGAGAGATGCTAAATCCGTTGTAATAAAAAAATTTGTTATGAGATGAGAAATACTCTAAAAAATAATAAATAAATACCCCCTCAAGCAGCTGCTTGCCACAGAGGTCTGACAGGAGCCTGTTAGTTTATATGCCAAAGCAGAAGGGTCTGAGAGGATGTCAGGACCTCAGAATATGGCAATCAAATTTATTATCTGTTTTCAGATGCGAAATTCTTTAGCCTAAAGTAATTTGCCATCAAAGACGAAACCATCATGAACAAATTTATTTTGAGGTGAGAAATCTTTTAACCTAAACAAATTTTGTATGACAAATTAAGTCCCTTAGCCTAAAGAAATTTGTTATGAGATGCAGTCTTTTAGCCCAAATAAATTTATTATGAAAAAATATATTTCTTTAGTCAAATAAATTTGCTTTGAAATACACATCCACTAAGTCGGAACAACTTTATTGAGATGATATTCCTTCCAAATATATACAAATAAAAAGAAGTCCAGTTTCGATTAGGCGTAAGTGGCGCAATTTGTCAGATTTTTGCCTAAATTTATCCTATAAATTCATGTTCTGCAAAAAAAAACCAACTGTTAGGCGCTTTCTGCAGTTTTATAATAATACTAGAATATTTTATGGAAATATATTAATATGTCAACTGGAAACCTTTATTTTAATGGATAGATCATTTTATAATCAGAAAGTGATGGAGTTTTTTTTTTCATTTTTAGCACCATCACTATGTTTTTAAAAATAATATTTTATTAATATTAAAATATGAAACCTAATTTTAAAGTTCAAAGGTTATAATTTCCTTCCACTGGAAACGTAGTTTCGCCTCGTTAACTTTATTTAACCTGTGGATGAAATAAAAGATTAATTCAGCAACTAAAGAGGAAAGACAATCATTTCGTTCCTTCATTATGATGGCTTCACAGAAATGCAGGAATTTGCCACGTTTAAAGGGCGCTGCAATCGCACAGTTTTCATTGCGGTTATGGAAGTTTACTTTCTTGTCCCTTAGACACTCCTCAATTCCTTCAATATCAATTAATTTTCCTGTTTGTTTAAAAAAAAATAATAAATACCCCCTCAAGCAGCTGCTTGCCATAGAGGTCTGACAGGAACCTGTCAGTTTATATGCCATAGTAGAAGGATCTGAGAGGATGGCAGGGCCTCAGCAGAAAAACAGCTACATGAATTTTTAATAAAAAAAAAATAAAAATAAACACCCCCTCAAGCAGCTGCTTGCCACAGAGGTCTGACAGGAGCCTGTCAGTATATATACCACAGTAGAAGATCTGAGAGGATGGCAGGACCTCAGCAGAAAACAACACGAACATCCATGCCTTATCCGGGGCTCGAAATCAGGTCCCGTAGATCAGTAGCCAAGCCCACTAACCACTCGGCCACGGGACGGCTAATTTTTAATAACTGGTTAAAATAGAGAAACATAATGATCAATACGTTCAAATGATACCCCTGAGAAAAAATGATTAGTAACTACATTTAGTAAAAGTGATTAGCCGAGTCACTTTGGTGAGATTCCGGATTTCACGTTGCATCGCCATTTCACGTCACAGTCCATCGAGTGTGCTGGATCTTGCATCTGAAAACCAGTTCTTGGCCTTTGTCCAGTTTGATGGATGAGACATCGCACCAGGTGTCTGACTTTCCCATTCCTGGAGATTAGCTCAAGTTCTCAATGGTTTTTGTAGCTTTTTTTCTGGTATTTCTTTCGCATGTCAACTTATCTAAGAGGCTTGGCAAGTGAAGAAGTTACAGGGAAGGATGAAGGACAGGGAATGACACTTGGACTCCCTCTAGTGTCAGACTTTTATACCGTTAATCGTACGAAAATTACAGATGATGTCATTGTCTCTTGCTTCCCAGTCAATCATACATGTAAATGGGGAAAAAAAAGAACTATTTAGTGTTGACGTGGATGGAAATGCAAATAATGAAATTATGAGATTTGCATATTTATTGGATGCAAATCCAAAATACAAACACGTATATATATATATTGGATGAAAAGCATAAATATAAGTTTGCATATTTTTTGGATGGGAAACCAAAATATTAATCCGTATAATTATTGGATGGAGGGTTAAATTATAAATCTATATATTTATTGGATGGAAAGCCAAAATAGAAATTTGCAGACTTATTGTATGGAAATTCCCAAATATAAGTTCTGTTTTTTCGGTGGGGGCGGGGGGCTCAGTCGTTAGCGCGCCAGGCTCGTAATCTGTAGTTCCCAGGTTCGAGTCCCAGCTGGGTCAGCGTTGAGATTTATCTCCGCAAAATTCCCCGCCCTGCCCACGGTCAGTAGGGGACACCGATGGGCTTGGAAAGGCCACCGTCCGTCGGATGGGACGTTAAGCCGAGGCCCCGTGTGCGGGAGAGCCATGCCCTGTGCACGTTAACGAACACGCTGGATGGCCTTGACGGGAGGGTAACATCTGTCTCCCAACAGCTGTTCCAGTGGGTCCCCTCCCCCAACCTTCTCTGAGCCTTCGGGGTCCATGTGACCTGGCCATGGTGTGCAAAAAAGTGCCGCTCAGAGGTAAAACAACCCAACCCAAATTCGGTGGGGGACGGAATATCAAATTCCAAGTTTCTGTATCATTGACCTGAATGGAACGCGAAAGTGTCAGTTCTGTTATTAACGTGAATGGAAAAATTTTAAATTGTGTACATTGATTTGTACTTGTTGGATCCCTCCCAACTTGAGTCCGAACGAAAGCAAAAACGTGTTGGAACTCAATAACAAGATCTGAAGTTGGGTTGTTTTACCTCTGAACGGCACTTTTTTTGCACACCATGGTCTAAAATGGCCAGGTCACATGGACCCCGAAGGCTCAGAGAAGGTTGGGGGAGAGGACCCACTGGACCAGCTGTTGGGAGACAGATGGTAGCCTCCCGTCAAGGCCATCCAGTGTGTTCTTTCAAGTGCACAGGGTATGGCTCTCCTGCACACGGAAACCACGTCTTAACGTCCCATCCGACGGACGGCGGCCTTTCTAAACCCATCGCTGTCCCCCTTCTGACCGTGGGCAGGGCGGGGAATTTTGCGGAGATAAATCTCAACGCTGACCCAGCTGGGACTCGAACCTGGGAACTACAGATTACGAGCCTGACGCGCTACCGACTGAGCCACCCCCTATTTGATAGGTCAATTTAGTATTACCATAAGTTATGATATTCGCGATTTATCTTCTAGTCGAAAATATATCAGCCGCTTTTTTTACGCAAAGTTCTCTTGTGTCTAACAGACATTAGTTCAACTAGCAGTTTCGTACAATATACAGTCGTATCAGAATAATATGACCACCTACCATAGTACATGTATGGTAAAAAAAAATAAAAATAAATACCCCCTCAAGCAGCTGCTTGCCACAGAGGTCTGATAGGAGCCTGTCAGTTTATATGCCAAAGTAGAAGATCTGAGAGGATGGCAGGACCTCAGCAGAAAAACAACACATACAACCATGCCTTATCCGGGGCTCGAACCCAGGTCCCTTAGATCAGTAGCCAAGCCCGCTAACCACTCGGCCATGGGACGGCTATATGTTTGGTAGGTTGCCATATTATTCTGATACGACTGTGTACACTGGTTGGTGCGCAAAACTATCTTTCCAACAAAACTCAAAACTAGAGTGTTATTTCCCAGTTTTCTGCCTAGCAGTCTGCCGTTCACTAGTACAGTCGCTCAAAGAAGTATCCGAATACTATGGTTGATTACAGAATTCAGAAAAAATATCTGGCAACGATTTTTTTAGAAATTAGTGATCTGGCAACCTTCGTGTCACGTGATTACAGAATTCAGGAAAAATATCTGGAGCGTGTACAGCAACTGTACACGCTCCAGTTACCGTTCACCGCAAACTGGAGCGTGTGCAGTTTGCTGTGAACGGTAACTGCATGCGCTCAATATTTCCGTGAGTGAGCCCACACGATCCAGGTCTTTGTGAGCTCACACGATCCAATGTGCTGTGAACATTAACCGCAACCGCTCCAGTTTGCTGTGAACGGTAACTGCACACGCTCCATATTCATTGCATTATATATATTAAAAATATCCGAACACTATGGTTGATTACAGAATTCAGAAAAAATATCTGGCAACGATTTTTTTTGCAATTATTGATCTAGCAACCTCCGTGTCACGTGACACGAAGGTTGCCAGATCACTAATTGCAAAAAAAATCTTTGCCAGTTATTTTTTTCCTGAATTCTGTAATCAACCATAGTGTTCGGATACTTTTTTGAGCGACTGTACTCACAAAACTAGCCTTAGTGCAGTAGAAGTCAGAATGTACAGATTAAAATGGGGTGCCGTTCAGCTAGTAAACAATGGTAATTTTAACCACAGCTTTAGGACATGCTTACACGGAGGGATCGATTTTTAGATGTTTTCTGAATAAATTAGAATGACAAATTTTTTATTGGTGGTGTCAAATGACTTTGCCCTATCGACTTTTTTTGTACTATTAGATTTATAATTGTTTGGATAACAATAAAAATACCCATCTTTTACCAAATCTTTTATAGTTCTGTCTGTCATACTTCACAAATATCCTATCTGGGACAATTTTTTGGCTAGGCCATTTGATTTGGGGAATCATCTCGTTAGAAAATACTTCTTTTTTTTAATCTCCGGGGCATAATCTTATTTATAAAGTCCCTTAAGACAATACCAGGTTTTGTATTTCTTCATGCTCTGTGAAAATTGAAAGTTTCGACATTGACTAGCGAACACGATCTCTTTTTCCTCCATTTACGGGGGCGATGGTGGCTCAGTCGGTAGCGAGCCAGGCTCGTAATCTGTAGTTCTCAGGTTCGAGTCCCAGCTGGGTCAGCGTTGAGATTTATCTCCGCAAAATTCCCCGCCCTGCCCACGGTCAGTAGGGGACACCGATGGGCTTGGAAAGGCCGCTGTCCGTCGGATGGGACGTTAAGCCGTGGCCCCGTGTGCGGGAGAGCCATACCCTGTGCACTTGAAAGAACACACTGGATGGCCTTGACGGGAGGCTACCATCTGTCTCCCAACAGCTGTTACAGTGGGTCCCCTCCCCCAACCTTCTCTGAGCCTTCGGGGTCCATGTGACCTGGCCATTTAGCCCATGGTGTGCAAAAAAGTGCCGCTCAGAGGTGAAACAACCCAACCCTCCATTTACGTAGGGCAGTCGATAGCGCGCCACGATCATCATCTTCATTTCCCAGCTGGGCCATTGTTGAGATATATCTCCTCAAAACTCCCCGCCACGGCCTCCGTCATTAGGGGAACTAATGAGCTTGGAAAGGACGCCGTCCATCAGATCTGGCGTTAAAGCCGTGGCCCCGTGTGCGGGATAGCTATATACTGTGCACGTTAAAGAACATGTGGATGGCCTTGACTGCAGATTACCATCTGTTTCTTAACAGCTCTCCAGTTGGGCTCCTCCCCTCAACAGAATCTGAGTTCTCTAGGTCCTTTTAACCTGGCCATTTAGCCCATTGTGTGCAGAAAAGTGCCGCTCAGAGGTAAAACAACCCAAATTCTCCATTACGTACGAGTGTGAAGTAGACAAATTCACCCCTTGACATCAAAAGGGAAATATAAGACATTTTTTCGTTTTCCATGAGTAACTGGTGTACAGTCGTTCAAAAAAAAAATATCCGAACACTATGGTTGATTACAGAATTCAGAAATAAATATCTGGCAACAATTTTTTTAGAAATTAGTGATCTGGCAACCTTCATGATTGAACGTACACGAAGATTGCCAGATCACTAATTTCTAAAAAAAACATCGTTGCCAGATATTTTTTCTGAATTCTGTAATCAATCTTAGCGTTCGGATATTTTTTTGAGCGACTGTACATTGCAATCATCTTGGTGTTGGATGAAAGATATTGATAATGCCTTTTATCAGATTCCGCTGCTTGCATTATTCGCTTCACCCTTTTAACCGATTCATTTCTTTCTTCATTTCTAAATTAAATTTTAGTCTGCTTTCACCGGGGCGGGGGGGGTGGCTCAGTCGGTAGCGCGCCAGGCTCGTAATCTGTAGTTCCCAGGTTCGAGTCCCAGCTGGGTCAGCGTTGAGATTTATCTCCGCAAAATTCCCCGCCCTGCCCACGGTCAGTAGGGGACACCGATGGGCTTGGAAAGACCGCCGTCCGTCGGATGGGACGTTAAGCAGTGGCCCCGTGTGCGGGAGAGTCATACCCTGTGCACGTTAAAGAACACACTGGATGGCCTTGACGGGAGGCTACCATCTGTCTCCCAACAGCTGTTCCAGTGGGTCCCCTCCCCCAACCTTCTCTGAGTCAACGGGGTCCATGTGACCTGGCCATTTAGCCCATTGTGTGCAGAAAATTGCCGCTCAGAGGTAAAAAAACCCAACCCTGCTTTCACCACTAGAATATATTGCACAATAAGCCCTATTATCAGGTATGAATTTTGACAGTTAATAATTCCCTTCACTGCAAGGAATTTTTCCCCGATTAATTTCTTCCTTCACTACTACATTGAACTACAGTAGAACTTCATTTATTCGATATCCTTTTAAGCATTTAATTACTCTCGTCTATAACATATTTTACACTATTAATTTCTACCTTCGCTACTACAATGAACTGTAGAACTTTTACTTAGACGATATTAGAAATTCATTGTTCCCTTCGCTTCCACAAGAATTTTCACACGTTCAGTTTTTCATTACTGCAACGGACTGCAGTAATTTGTATGTAATTTTAATCGATTCATTGCTCTCTTCACTTCCACAAAGAAATTTAACTGATTCTCTGATCTCTTCCCTTCTACAAAGAAATTTAATTACTTCTAAAAAGAAAGTTAACCGATTCATTGCTCTCTTCACTTCCACAGAGAAATTTAACCGATTCATTGCTCTCTTCACTTCCACAGAGAAAGTTAACCGATTCATTGCTCTCTTCACTTCCACAGAGAAAGTTAACCGATTCATTGTTCTTTTCACTTCCACAGAGAAAGTTAACCGATACATTGTTCTCTTCACTTCCACAGAGAAAGTTAACCGATTCATTGTTCTCTTCACTTCCACAGAGAAAGTTAACCGATTCATTGTTCTCTTCACTTCCACAGAGAAAGTTAACCGATTCATTGTTCTCTTCACTTCCACAGAGAAAGTTAACCGATTCATTGTTCTCTTCACTTCCACAGAGAAAGTTAACCGATTCATTGTTCTCTTCACTTCCACAGAGAGAGTTAACCGATTCATTGCTTTTTTCACTTCCACAGAGAGAGTTAACCGATTCATTGCTCTTTTCACTTCCACAGAGAGAGTTAACCGATTCATTGTTCTCTTCACTTCACAGAGAAAGTTAACCAATTCATTGTTCTCTTCACTTCCACAGAGAAAGTTAACCGATTCATTGTTCTCTTCACTTCCACAGAGAAAGTTAACCGATTCATTGTTCTCTTCACTTCCACAGAGAAAGTTAACCGATTCATTGTTCTCTTCACTTCCACAGAGAAAGTTAACCGATTCATTGTTCTCTTCACTTCCACAGAGAAAGTTAACCGATTCATTGCTCTCTTCACTTTCACAGAGAAAGTTAACCGATTCATTGTTCTCTTAACTTCCACAGAGAAAGTTAACCGATTCATTGTTCTCTTAACTTCCACAGAGAAAGTTAACCGATTCATTGCTCTCTTCACTTCCATAGAGAGAGTTAACCGATTCATTGCTCTCTTCATTTCCACAAAGAAAGTTAACCAATTCATTGTTCTCTTCACTTCCACAGAGAAAGTTAACCGATTCATTGTTCTCTTCACTTCCACAGAGAAAGTTAACCGATTCATTGTTCTCTTCACTTCCACAGAGAAATTTAACCGATTCATTGCTCTCTTCACTTCCACAGAGAGAGTTAACCGATTCATTGCTCTCTTCACTTCCACAGAGAGAGTTAACCGATTCATTGTTCTCTTCACTTCCACAGAGAAAGTTACCGATTCATTGCTCTCTTCACTTCCACAGAGAAAGTTAACCGATTCATTGTTCTCTTCACTTCCACAGAGAAAGTTAACCGATTCATTGCTCTTTTCACTTCCACAGAGACAGTTAACCGATTCATTGCGCTCTTCACTTCCACAAAGAAAGTTAACCAATTCATTCGTATCTTGACTTCCACAAAGAAAGTTAACCGATTCATTGTTCTCTTCACTTCCACAGAGAAAGTTAACCGATTCATTGTTCTCTTAACTTCCACAGAGAAAGTTAACCGATTCATTCTTCTCTTCACTTCCACAGAGAAATTTAACCGATTCATTGCTCTTTTCACTTCCACAGAGAAAGTTAACCGATTCATTGCTCTCTTCACTTCCACAGAGAAAGTTAACCGATTCATTGCGCTCTTCACTTCCACAAAGAAAGTTAACCGATTCATTGCTCTCTTCACTTCCACAGAGAGAGTTAACCGATCATTGCTCTCTTCACTTCCACAGAGAGAGTTAACCGATTCATTGCTCTCTTCACTTAAACAGAGAAAGTTAACCGATTCATTGCACTCTTCACTTCCATAGAGAGAGTTAACCGATTCATTGCACTCTTCACTTCCACAGAGAAAGTTAACCGATTCATTGTCCTCTTCACTTCCACAGAGAAAGTTAACCGATTCATTGCTCTCTTCACTTCCATAGAGAGAGTTAACCGATTCATTGCTCTCTTCACTTCCATAGAGAGAGTTAACCGATTCATTGTTCTCTTCACTTCCATAGAGACAGTTAACCGATTCATTGCTCTCTTCACTTAAACAGAGAAAGTTAACCGATTCATTGCTCTCTTCACTTCCATAGAGAGAGTTAACCGATTCATTGCACTCTTCACTTCCACAGAGAAAGTTAACCGATTCATTGTTTTCTTCACTTCCACAGAGAGAGTTAACCGATCATTGCTCTCTTCACTTCCACAGAGAGAGTTAACCGATTCATTGCTCTCTTCACTTAAACAGAGAAAGTTAACCGATTCATTGCTCTCTTCACTTCCATAGAGAGAGTTAACCGATTCATTGCACTCTTCACTTCCACAGAGAAAGTTAACCGATTCATTGCGCTCTTCACTTCCACAAAGAAAGTTAACCGATTCATTGCTCTCTTCACTTCCACAGAGAGAGTTAACCGATCATTGCTCTCTTCACTTCCACAGAGAGAGTTAACCGATTCATTGCTCTCTTCACTTAAACAGAGAAAGTTAACTGATTCATTGCTCTCTTCACTTCCATAGAGAGAGTTAACCGATTCATTGCACTCTTCACTTCCACAGAGAAAGTTAACCGATTCATTGTTTTCTTCACTTCCACAGAGAAAGTTAACCGATTCATTGCTCTCTTCACTTCCATAGAGAGAGTTAACCGATTCATTGCTCTCTTCACTTCCATAGAGAGAGTTAACCGATTCATTGCTCTCTTCACTTCCACAGAGAAATTTAACCGATTCATTGCTCTCTTCACTTCCACAGAGAGAGTTAACCGATTCATTGCTCTCTTCACTTCCACAGAGAGAGTTAACCGATTCATTGTTCTCTTCACTTCCACAGAGAAAGTTACCGATTCATTGCTCTCTTCACTTCCACAGAGAAAGTTAACCGATTCATTGTTCTCTTCACTTCCACAGAGAAAGTTAACCGATTCATTGCTCTTTTCACTTCCACAGAGACAGTTAACCGATTCATTGCGCTCTTCACTTCCACAAAGAAAGTTAACCAATTCATTCGTATCTTGACTTCCACAAAGAAAGTTAACCGATTCATTGTTCTCTTCACTTCCACAGAGAAAGTTAACCTATTCATTGCTCTCTTCACTTCCACAGAGAAAGTTAACCGATTCATTGCGCTCTTCACTTCCACAGAGAAAGTTAACCGATTCATTGTTCTCTTAACTTCCACAGAGAAAGTTAACCGATTCATTCTTCTCTTCACTTCCACAGAGAAATTTAACCGATTCATTGCTCTTTTCACTTCCACAGAGAAAGTTAACCGATTCATTGCTCTCTTCACTTCCACAGAGAAAGTTAACCGATTCATTGCGCTCTTCACTTCCACAAAGAAAGTTAACCGATTCATTGCTCTCTTCACTTCCACAGAGAGAGTTAACCGATCATTGCTCTCTTCACTTCCACAGAGAGAGTTAACCGATTCATTGCTCTCTTCACTTAAACAGAGAAAGTTAACCGATTCATTGCACTCTTCACTTCCATAGAGAGAGTTAACCGATTCATTGCACTCTTCACTTCCACAGAGAAAGTTAACCGATTCATTGTCCTCTTCACTTCCACAGAGAAAGTTAACCGATTCATTGCTCTCTTCACTTCCATAGAGAGAGTTAACCGATTCATTGCTCTCTTCACTTCCATAGAGAGAGTTAACCGATTCATTGTTCTCTTCACTTCCATAGAGACAGTTAACCGATTCATTGCTCTCTTCACTTAAACAGAGAAAGTTAACCGATTCATTGCTCTCTTCACTTCCATAGAGAGAGTTAACCGATTCATTGCACTCTTCACTTCCACAGAGAAAGTTAACCGATTCATTGTTTTCTTCACTTCCACAGAGAGAGTTAACCGATCATTGCTCTCTTCACTTCCACAGAGAGAGTTAACCGATTCATTGCTCTCTTCACTTAAACAGAGAAAGTTAACCGATTCATTGCTCTCTTCACTTCCATAGAGAGAGTTAACCGATTCATTGCACTCTTCACTTCCACAGAGAAAGTTAACCGATTCATTGCGCTCTTCACTTCCACAAAGAAAGTTAACCGATTCATTGCTCTCTTCACTTCCACAGAGAGAGTTAACCGATCATTGCTCTCTTCACTTCCACAGAGAGAGTTAACCGATTCATTGCTCTCTTCACTTAAACAGAGAAAGTTAACTGATTCATTGCTCTCTTCACTTCCATAGAGAGAGTTTACCGATTCATTGCACTCTTCACTTCCACAGAGAAAGTTAACCGATTCATTGTTTTCTTCACTTCCACAGAGAAAGTTAACCGATTCATTGCTCTCTTCACTTCCATAGAGAGAGTTAACCGATTCATTGCTCTCTTCACTTCCATAGAGAGAGTTAACCGATTCATTGCTCTCTTCACTTAAACAGAGAAAGTTAACCGATTCATTGCTCTCTTCACTTCCATAGAGACAGTTAACCGATTCATTGCTCTCTTCACTTAAACAGAGAAAGTTAACCGATTCATTGCTCTCTTCACTTCCACAGAGAAAGTTAACCGATTCATTGTTCTCTTCACTTCCACAGAGAGAGTTAACCGATTCATTGCTCTCTTCACTTAAACAGAGAAAGTTAACCGATTCATTGCTCTCTTGACTTCCACAGAGAGAGTTAACCGATTCATTGCTCTCTTCACTTCCATAGAGAGAGTTAACCGATTCATTGGTCTCTTTACTTCCACAAAGAAAGTTAACCGATTCATTGTTCTCTTCACTTCCACAGAGAAAGTTAACCGATTCATTGTTCTCTTCACTTCCACAGAGAAAGTTAACTGATTCATTGCTCTCTTCACTTCCACAGAGAAAGTTAACCAATTCATTGGTCTCTTTACTTCCACAAAGAAAGTTAACCGATTCATTGTTCTCTTCACTTCCACAGAGAAAGTTAACCGATTCATTGTTCTCTTCACTTCCACAGAGAAAGTTAACCGATTCATTGCTCTCTTCACTTCCACAGAGAAAGTTAACTGATTCATTGCTCTCTTCACTTCCACAGAGAAAGTTAACCGATTCATTGTTTTCTTCACTTCCACAGAGAGAGTTAACCGATCATTGCTCTCTTCACTTCCACAGAGAGAGTTAACCGATTCATTGCTCTCTTCACTTAAACAGAGAAAGTTAACCGATTCATTGCTCTCTTCACTTCCATAGAGAGAGTTAACCGATTCATTGCACTCTTCACTTCCACAGAGAAAGTTAACCGATTCATTGCGCTCTTCACTTCCACAAAGAAAGTTAACCGATTCATTGCTCTCTTCACTTCCACAGAGAGAGTTAACCGATCATTGCTCTCTTCACTTCCACAGAGAGAGTTAACCGATTCATTGCTCTCTTCACTTAAACAGAGAAAGTTAACTGATTCATTGCTCTCTTCACTTCCATAGAGAGAGTTAACCGATTCATTGCACTCTTCACTTCCACAGAGAAAGTTAACCGATTCATTGTTTTCTTCACTTCCACAGAGAAAGTTAACCGATTCATTGCTCTCTTCACTTCCATAGAGAGAGTTAACCGATTCATTGCTCTCTTCACTTCCATAGAGAGAGTTAACCGATTCATTGCTCTCTTCACTTCCACAGAGAAATTTAACCGATTCATTGCTCTCTTCACTTCCACAGAGAGAGTTAACCGATTCATTGCTCTCTTCACTTCCACAGAGAGAGTTAACCGATTCATTGTTCTCTTCACTTCCACAGAGAAAGTTACCGATTCATTGCTCTCTTCACTTCCACAGAGAAAGTTAACCGATTCATTGTTCTCTTCACTTCCACAGAGAAAGTTAACCGATTCATTGCTCTTTTCACTTCCACAGAGACAGTTAACCGATTCATTGCGCTCTTCACTTCCACAAAGAAAGTTAACCAATTCATTCGTATCTTGACTTCCACAAAGAAAGTTAACCGATTCATTGTTCTCTTCACTTCCACAGAGAAAGTTAACCTATTCATTGCTCTCTTCACTTCCACAGAGAAAGTTAACCGATTCATTGCGCTCTTCACTTCCACAGAGAAAGTTAACCGATTCATTGTTCTCTTAACTTCCACAGAGAAAGTTAACCGATTCATTCTTCTCTTCACTTCCACAGAGAAATTTAACCGATTCATTGCTCTTTTCACTTCCACAGAGAAAGTTAACCGATTCATTGCTCTCTTCACTTCCACAGAGAAAGTTAACCGATTCATTGCGCTCTTCACTTCCACAAAGAAAGTTAACCGATTCATTGCTCTCTTCACTTCCACAGAGAGAGTTAACCGATCATTGCTCTCTTCACTTCCACAGAGAGAGTTAACCGATTCATTGCTCTCTTCACTTAAACAGAGAAAGTTAACCGATTCATTGCACTCTTCACTTCCATAGAGAGAGTTAACCGATTCATTGCACTCTTCACTTCCACAGAGAAAGTTAACCGATTCATTGTCCTCTTCACTTCCACAGAGAAAGTTAACCGATTCATTGCTCTCTTCACTTCCATAGAGAGAGTTAACCGATTCATTGCTCTCTTCACTTCCATAGAGAGAGTTAACCGATTCATTGTTCTCTTCACTTCCATAGAGACAGTTAACCGATTCATTGCTCTCTTCACTTAAACAGAGAAAGTTAACCGATTCATTGCTCTCTTCACTTCCATAGAGAGAGTTAACCGATTCATTGCACTCTTCACTTCCACAGAGAAAGTTAACCGATTCATTGTTTTCTTCACTTCCACAGAGAGAGTTAACCGATCATTGCTCTCTTCACTTCCACAGAGAGAGTTAACCGATTCATTGCTCTCTTCACTTAAACAGAGAAAGTTAACCGATTCATTGCTCTCTTCACTTCCATAGAGAGAGTTAACCGATTCATTGCACTCTTCACTTCCACAGAGAAAGTTAACCGATTCATTGCGCTCTTCACTTCCACAAAGAAAGTTAACCGATTCATTGCTCTCTTCACTTCCACAGAGAGAGTTAACCGATCATTGCTCTCTTCACTTCCACAGAGAGAGTTAACCGATTCATTGCTCTCTTCACTTAAACAGAGAAAGTTAACTGATTCATTGCTCTCTTCACTTCCATAGAGAGAGTTTACCGATTCATTGCACTCTTCACTTCCACAGAGAAAGTTAACCGATTCATTGTTTTCTTCACTTCCACAGAGAAAGTTAACCGATTCATTGCTCTCTTCACTTCCATAGAGAGAGTTAACCGATTCATTGCTCTCTTCACTTCCATAGAGAGAGTTAACCGATTCATTGCTCTCTTCACTTAAACAGAGAAAGTTAACCGATTCATTGCTCTCTTCACTTCCATAGAGACAGTTAACCGATTCATTGCTCTCTTCACTTAAACAGAGAAAGTTAACCGATTCATTGCTCTCTTCACTTCCACAGAGAAAGTTAACCGATTCATTGTTCTCTTCACTTCCACAGAGAGAGTTAACCGATTCATTGCTCTCTTCACTTAAACAGAGAAAGTTAACCGATTCATTGCTCTCTTGACTTCCACAGAGAGAGTTAACCGATTCATTGCTCTCTTCACTTCCATAGAGAGAGTTAACCGATTCATTGGTCTCTTTACTTCCACAAAGAAAGTTAACCGATTCATTGTTCTCTTCACTTCCACAGAGAAAGTTAACCGATTCATTGTTCTCTTCACTTCCACAGAGAAAGTTAACTGATTCATTGCTCTCTTCACTTCCACAGAGAAAGTTAACCAATTCATTGGTCTCTTTACTTCCACAAAGAAAGTTAACCGATTCATTGTTCTCTTCACTTCCACAGAGAAAGTTAACCGATTCATTGTTCTCTTCACTTCCACAGAGAAAGTTAACCGATTCATTGCTCTCTTCACTTCCACAGAGAAAGTTAACTGATTCATTGCTCTCTTCACTTCCACAGAGAAAGTTAACCGATTCATTGTTCTCTTCACTTCCACAGAGAAATTTAACCGATTCATTGCTCTTTTCACTTCCACAGAGAGAGTTAACCGATTCATTGCTCTCTTCACTTCCACAGAGAGAGTTAACAGATTCATTGCTCTCTTCACTTCCATAGAGAGAGTTAACCGATTCATTGCTCTCTTCACTTCCACAGAGAAAGTTAACCGATTCATTGCTCTCTTCACTTCCACAGAGAAATTTAACCGATCATTGCTCTTTTCACTTCCACAGAGAGAGTTAACCGATTCATTGCTCTCTTCACTTCCACAGAGAGAGTTAACAGATTCATTGCTCTCTTCACTTCCATAGAGAGAGTTAACCGATTCATTGCTCTCTTCACTTCCACAGAGAAAGTTAACCGATTCATTGCTCTCTTCACTTCCACAGAGAAAGTTAACTGATTCATTGCTCTCTTCACTTCCACAGAGAAAGTTAACCGATTCATTGCTCTCTTCACTTCCATAGAGAGAGTTAACCGATTCATTGCTCTCTTCACTTCCACAGAGAGAATTAACCGATTCATTGCTCTCTTCACTTCCACAGAGAAAGTTAACCGATTCATTGCTCTTTTCACTTCCACAGAGAGAGTTGACCGATTCATTGCTCTCTTCACTTCCATAGAGAAAGTTAACCGATTCATTGCTCTCTTCACTTCCACAGAGAAAGTTAACCGATTCATTGCTCTCTTCACTTCCATAGAGAGAGTTAACCAATTCATTGCTCTCTTTACTTCCACAAAGAAAGTTAACCGATTCATTGTTCTCTTCACTTCCACAGAGAAAGTTAACCGATTCATTGTTCTCCTCACTTCCACAGAGAAAGTTAACCGATTCATTGTGCTCTTCACTTCCACAAAGAAAGTTAACCGATTCATTGCTCTCTTCACTTCCACAGAGAGAGTTAACCGATTCATTGCTCTCTTCACTTCCACAGAGAGAGTTAACCGATTCATTGCTCTCTTCACTTCCACAGAGAGAATTAACCGATTCATTGCTCTCTTCACTTCCACAGAGAAAGTTAACCGATTCATTGCTCTTTTCACTTCCACAGAGAGAGTTGACCGATTCATTGCTCTCTTCACTTCCATAGAGAAAGTTAACCGATTCATTGCTCTCTTCACTTCCACAGAGAAAGTTAACCGATTCATTGTTCTCTTCACTTCCACAGAGAAAGTTAACCGATTCATTGCTCTCTTCACTTCCACAGAGAGAGTTAACCGATTCATTGTTCTCTTCACTTCCACAGAGAAAGTTAACCGATTCATTGCTCTCTTCACTTCCACAGAGAAAGTTAACCAATTCATTGTTCTCTTCACTTCCACAGAGAGAGTTAACCGATTCATTGCTCTCTTTACTTCCACAGAGAAAGTTAACCGATTCATTGTTCTCTTCACTTCCACAGAGAGAGTTAACCGATTCATTGCTCTCTTCACTTCCACAGAGAGAGTTAACCGATTCATTGTTCTCTTCACTTCCACAGAGAGAGTTAACCGATTCATTGCTCTCTTCACTTCCACAGAGAAAGTTAACCGATTCATTGTTCTCTTCACTTCCACAGAGAGAGTTAACCGATTCATTGCTCTCTTTACTTCTGCAAAGAATTTTCGTCTATTCATTTCCATTTCATTCGTACAATGAACTAGAGTAAAACTTCATTTATTCAACATTATTTTAACCAGTTTATGTCACACTTCTACAACCAACATTAATATGTTCATTTCTCCCGTTACTGTTGCCAACGACCATACCCAAAGGGAAGGCAGGGAGGGTTATAATCGCCTCCCTTTAAAGTTCAGTAGCATATATTTTCTAAGGCAATCCTCGAAAATCAGAGATTAACGTACGTAATACGTACTTTTTTTTAGAAATTAGTGATCTGGCAACCTTCGTGTACATACACGAGGTTGGAAATAATCGTAGTCAGATTTTTTTCTGAATTCTGAAATCAACCGTAGTGTTCGGATATTTTTTTGAGCGACTGTACAAGGAATTTTAACTTATTTCTTTTTTTCTTCATTGGTACAATAAATTACGGTAGAACTTCTCTTATCTAATATCCCTTTAACGATTAATTGCTTTCTACAGTTCTACAAGGAATTTTAACCGATTCACTGATCTCTTCATTTCTTCATGGAATTTTAACCGATTCACAGATCCCTTCATTTCTTTATGGAATTTTAACCGATTCACTGATCTCTTCATTTCTTTATGGAATTTTAACCGAATCACTGATCCCTTCATTTCTTTATGGAATTTGAACCGATTCACTGATCTCTTCATTTCTTTCTGGAATTTTAACCGATTCACTGATCCCTTCATTTCTTTATGGAATTTTAACCGATTCACTGATCCCTTCATTTCTTTATGGAATTTTAACCGATTCACTGATCTCTTCATTTCTTTATGGAATTTTAACCGATTCACTGATCCCTTCATTTCTTTATGGAATTTGAACCGATTCACTGATCTCTTCATTTCTTTCTGGAATTTTAACCGATTCACTGATCCCTTCATTTCTTTATGGAATTTGAACCGATTCACCGATCTCTTCATTTCTTTCTGGAATTTTAACCGATTCACTGATCCCTTCATTTCTTTATGGAATTTTAACCGATTCACTGATCCCTTCATTTCTTTATGGAATTTTAACCGATTCACTGATCCCTTCATTTCTTTCTGGAATTTTAACCGATTCACTGATCTCTTCATTTCTTTATGGAATTTGAACCGATTCACTGATCCCTTCATTTCTTTATGGAATTTGAACCGATTCACTGATCTCTTCATTTCTTTCTGGAATTTTAACCGATTCACTGATCCCTTCATTTCTTTATGGAATTTTAACCGATTCACTGATCCCTTCATTTCTTTATGGAATTTTAACCGATTCACTGATCCCTTCATTTCTTTATGGAATTTTAACCGATTCACTGATCCCTTCATTTCTTTATGGAATTTTAACCGATTCACTGATCCCTTCATTTCTTTCTGGAATTTTAACCGATTCACTGATCCCTTCATTTCTTTATGGAATTTTAACCGATTCACTGATCCCTTCATTTCTTTATGGAATTTGAACCGATTCACTGATCCCTTCATTTCTTTATGGAATTTGAACCGATTCACTGATCCCTTCATTTCTTTATGGAATTTGAACCGATTCACTGATCTCTTCATTTCTTTATGGAATTTTAACCGATTCACTGATCTCTTCATTTCTTTCTGGAATTTTAACCGATTCACTGATCCCTTCATTTCTTTATGGAATTTGAACCGATTCACTGATCCCTTCATTTCTTTATGGAATTTGAACCGATTCACTGATCTATTCATTTCTTTATGGAATTTGAACCGATTCACTGATCTCTTCATTTCTTTCTGGAATTTTAACCGATTCACTGATCCCTTCATTTCTTTCTGGAATTTTAACCGATTCACTGATCCCTTCATTTCTTTAGGGAATTTGAACCGATTCACTGATCCCTTCATTTCTTTATGGAATTTGAACCGATTCACTGATCCATTCATTTCTTTATGGAATTTTAACCGATTCACTGATCCCTTCATTTCTTTCTGGAATTTTAACCGATTCACTGATCCCTTCATTTCTTTATGGAATTTTAACCGATTCACTGATCCCTTCATTTCTTTATGGAATTTGAACCGATTCACTGATCTCTTCATTTCTTTCTGGAATTTTAACCGATTCACTGATCTCTTCATTTCTTTATGGAATTTTAACCGATTCACTGATCCCTTCATTTCTTTATGGAATTTGAACCGATTCACTGATCTCTTCATTTCTTTCTGGAATTTTAACCGATTCACTGATCTCTTCATTTCTTTCTGGAATTTTAACCGATTCACTGATCCCTTCATTTCTTTATGGAATTTGAACCGATTCACTGATCCCTTCATTTCTTTATGGAATTTGAACCGATTCACTGATCTATTCATTTCTTTATGGAATTTTAACCGATTCACTGATCCCTTCATTTCTTTCTGGAATTTTAACCGATTCACTGATCCCTTCATTTCTTTATGGAATTTGAACCGGTTCCTATTTTCGTTCACTACTGGACTCGTAATTTGATGTTCCCAATACCAAGCCTCTAACTGTATCTGTGTTAAAAGTTTTCTCCATTAGTTTCACTTCTGTCTCCGGTGAGAAAGGAACAACCAAAACCACCACCGTCCATCGGATGAGACCTTTAGGAGAGTAAAATTATTTGCACTTTAAAGAACACTCTGGATGACCTTGATGAGAGGTTTCCATCTATTTCCTATCATCTGTGCAATGTATCCCTATCTCCAACCTCTTTAATTATTTGAGGTCCTTGTAACTTGGACATTTAACCTACTGTGTACAAAAAAAAAAGTCGCTCAGAGATAAACCACACCAGCGATACAATGAACTACAGTAGAACTCATCCAATATCATTTAACTGGCACTTTTTTTTTCACTATTAGAATATTCTGCAGTAGAACTATATTATCTGATATCCTTTCAACCGATTCATTGCTCTCTTTGCTTCTATAAGGAATTTTAACATCTTTCTTTCTTAACTACCACAATGAACTGAATTAGAAGTTCAAGTATAGGTCATCGTTTTACTCGAATCATTCCTGATTTCAATTTTACAAGGAATTTTAATCCATTACTTTTTTTTCTTCACTTTTTCAATCAGCTTCATTAGAACTTCACTTATCCAATAGCCATTGATGAGACTGGAGATCTTGATTCTTTTCCTTGCAAATATGAAAGCTTATATTGTACATATGCATTGATGAAAACAAATTACAACTTATTGTGTTTCGGATGAATATCTATTTTCGGAGTGTTGAATTCAATTTCACCTCTAAACGAACGGTATTCAGTAGGAAATATCAGTTAATAAACGAAAAGCAAAAATGTTTCGAGAAAAAAAATCTAAATATCAGTTTATAAAGAGAGGCCTTTTTATTTGCACATTTGTTAAAGTCGCTATTGTACATATTGCATCGGGTTAACCAATTGGTGGATTGTTAACTAATTTTTCGATGATTGAAGTGATTGAATCGTTACGGAATAATACTTACACAAAAGTATTAGTTTGGTTTACAAACCAATGATATTACAGGCTCGATGATATTACAAAACCGATTATATACTACTGGTCAAAAAAAGAGTTGAAACCAAGAGGTAAAACAAAAAGAGGTAAAACTTGTAAAATCAACACAAAATTGTCAATTTGGTTTCACAGAATCTCTTTTATCTGTAATATTCGGAAGTCGATCTCATTACGTAAATAAATAAGTAATGAATGCATCTTTCTTTCTGTCACTGATGAATGTTGAGAAATTTCGTTAAATATTTATCAAAGGCGCATTTTTTCGGAAAGTTTTGTGTAGCTGCTTGAAATGGGTTGTTTTACTTCTGAGAGACACATTTGTGTACACAGTGGGTTAAAGGGCCAGGTCACAAGGACCCCGAGGGATCCCAGAAGGTTGGGGAAAGGGTTTCTACTGAGCAGTTTTTAGGAGATAGATAATAATCTCTCGCCAAGGTCCTATATCGTGTTCTTTAACGTGCACAAGGTATGGATCTCATAAACACGAACCAAGGCTAAACGTTCCAGCCGACGGACGGCTTCCTTTCCACACCAAAAGGTATCCCATTTTTCACGAGGGCAGAACGGGAATTAGCGGAGAAAATCCTCAAAGCAATTGGGACTAGAACTCAGGAACTACAGATTACGAGCTTGGGGGGCTATCGACTGAGCCAAGCCAAACCCCGCCCCTCCTGTAGCGACGTGGTCCTTCGTAGTTCATTTACAAAGGTAAAAGAAGCCAAGGTACAATCCCTTTGCTCATCTCTCTGTGGCTTCATCCTTTCAATTGTATTATTCTTTAATTTCAGTGGACATATTTTCGAAAATGAAATTAATGAAAAGTTAGTGTAGGTTTCTGCTAACAGAACAACGTCTTCGAAATTTGCTATAAATATTGGGGCAAATTTATCTCTTGATTTTTGGGAAAATTATTGATGAAAAGAAGTTCCATTTTCTCATTAAACCTTAAATATGGCTGTAATACTTCTTACGATTAGTAGATAGTTAATAAAAAGAAATAAAGTATGTTTTTGAAATTTAATATTTTTAAAAGTTTATTCTTTTATACTAATACGAAGTATTGTGTCTCAAGTGTTGGGTTATTTTACCTCTGAGATGCACTGTTTTGCTGACAGTGGTCTAAATGACCAAGTCATAAGGACTCCAAACGTAGAGAAAAAGTTGGATAAAGATTGGATTGGATTGTTTTACCTCTGAGCGGCACTTTTTTGCACACCATGGGCTAAATGGCCAGGTCACATGGACCCCGAAGGTTCAGAGAAGGTTGGGGGAGGGGACCCACTGGAAAAGCTGTTGGGAGACAGATGGTAGCCTCCAGTCAACGCCATCCAGCGTGTTCTTTAACGTGCACAGGGTATGGCTCTCCCGCACACGGGGCCACGGCTTAACGTCCCATCCGACGAACGGAGGCCTTTTGAAGCCCATCGGTGTCCCCTACTGACCGTGGGCAGGGCGGAGTTGGATAAAGAGATCCACGGGACAGCTATTAGGGAAAAGATGGAAGCCTCCCGTCAAGGCCATCTAACGTGTTCTTTAACGTGCACAGGATATGACTCTCCGGCACACGGGACTACGGCTTAACGTCCCATTTGGTTTTTGCCATCCGGCGGTCTTTTCCGAGTTCATTGGTGTCCCCTTTCAGCATGGGATTTAGCGGAGGATTAGGTTATTGGAAAATGTGATGTTGGGAAATCTTTTCTTTTTCGTGATCGTATTGGAGGATTTGGAAAAACTAATTGTACATCAGTTATTTTACAATGTTGAGACTTTCCAATGCTAAATTGTTGGAATAATTTAGATGATATCTTTTCGAAAAACGAAAATCTCATATTGACGTTTGCATTATTTTCATTTGTAACAAATGTAAATAACTTAATCAAGATCATTTGTATTAATAGAATTTAATAGAATTACAAATGGATTGGATTTATACTTATTATGAATAGATTAAAGTGGTTGCATTTTTTTCCATCATAGTGTCAGAATTATATGCAAAGACTAAAAAAAATTAATCATCACTTTACGTCTCTTCTAACAAAAATTTTTAATGCAGGTCACTAAAATAATAGAACAATAATTAAAAAACTTTACACAAATTCTTTTCTTATTTAAAAATATATTTTAAAATTCGACGAGTATGTAATTATTACTTAAATATGAATAATTAATTTTAAAACATTCAATAATATTTTAGTGAAATATTGAAAAATTAATTTAAACAATTTGTAGTTAACTTTGGAAAAATCAAAATTTTAGAGAACTTTGCATATATGTATTTAATTACGCTGCCTTTCACTCTCCGGACCGATTTAGCGTGCCAGGCTCGCAATCCGTAGTTCCCAGGTTCGAGTCCCAGCTGGGTCAGCGTTGAGATTTATCTCCGCAAAATTCCCCGCTCTGCCCACGGTCAGTAGGGGACACCGATGGGCTTAGAAAGGCCGCCGTCCGTCGGATGGGACGTTAAGCCGTGGCCCCGTGTGTGGGAGAGCCATACCCTGTGCACGTTAAAGAACACGCTGGATGGCCTTGACGGGAGGCTACCATCTGTCTCCCAACAGCTGTTCCAGTGGGTCCCCTCCCCCAACCTTCTCTGAGCCTTCGGGGTCCATGTGACCTGGCCATTTAGCCCATGGTGTGCAAAAAAATGCCGCTCAGAGGTAAAACAACCCAACCCAACCCGGACCGATTTGTATTTTTTGCCGCCGCCAAGTAAAATAAGTAGTCGCTCATTAAATCCTTTTTTACCAATCCCGTTTTACATAAAATATAGTAGAACTCAGTAGCTGAACATTTACTTTTTCTGGAAAATTTAGATTGAACGTCAATTTGTCTCACAGTAAGAAGATTTGTAAATAAAGAATCCCTGTCACCTGACCATCGAGACCTTTTTGCACAAAATACATCACTCATATATCGAGCAGCAAAACTTAATTTCTTCTTTCCGAAAATTTTGGAGTGAACGTGATAGTTTCTAAACTTAAATAAAAACTGATTGCTCTTTCTAGATAAGATACCACATAACCACGCACGAGCCCGGATATGGAAAAAAATAAACGGGAAGGAGGGGGGGGGGGGGATAACCAAGCCGTAAAAAAAGTAAAAGGGGCTGAGAGACTGAATTCCATTGCAGAGTAACATTGGATTATTCTTTTTCAAGTTTTTAAAAAATTTTCATGAAAGATGCCCAAGTTTAATAATTTTTGACCTCCATTACCCTTACTAGTATTCTCAAAGGAAGGGGGGTATGACCCCCTTGGTCTTCCCCTCCATAGTTCCGGCCCTCTACACACCATACAAACACCATAACCTGTACAATATTAGAAATGAAGTCTTTAAATCATTCCGTTGCTCGTAACTGAACAATTTAAGTCACACAACGCATTTAAGGGTCATAAAAAATTTGACCCTTAGGCAAGACAGGTCTAGTGAAGAAAAAAGTCACGAAAGGAAAAGAAAAGCAATATGAAAACAGCCAAAAAAAAAATTGCGCGCCATTCATCCATTTGTACACGTGGCCTACGGTACGAGGAGCATTCCTTTCATCAGTACACCATCCGTGATCTCTATCTTCCGCATCAAAGCACGCTACTGAAGCAACTGCGTTCTCGTTTCATAATAACAGCCCATTGTTCCGTGTAAACCCACAGCAAACGAGACCTTAATATGCCTCTATTGGCTGGCTCATGTACTTAAACCAGCCCCCAAGTCTCCCGTAGGCGCCGCCTTGACTACTCTAGCGGAGATAGAAAAAAAATAAAGAAGAAGCTGCTGCAGTGAGGGGGGGGGGGAGAAGAGAGTATAGGGGGAAGGTACACAGCCATATTGTTCGCTGTTATATCACCTGTATGGTAATCAGCAGGAGCTGAACCCGTGGCAGGCGGACGGTGGATGACAGGTCTACAGCGGGAAGATCGTGTCTTGGACCGCCCCCCACACCAGATGTTGGGGGTGCGCCGTGGTTAGCCATAACATCCTGCACACCTCTAGTCCGGTGACCATTTAGCGTTGGGGACTATTACAGCGATTTGTGGAAGGATAATGGATTAGACTGCGGGCGCAGTGGTGAGAGGGAGAAACTTGGCGAGGGAGGAGATTGGAATACTGAAGGGGGAAAAAATGGCAGAGAGGGATGAAGGAACAGAGAAAGTTCATAATGCCATTTTGCTTTCTCTTTATTACGTTGTGCTTTAATACGTAGAAACAATTCGCGGAATAACGATCGTTTGAGGCTAGTTACGATTTGTCTTGGATGGGAGAAGTTTTGTTGATTGCAGTGACCACGATACATTCACCTCTGGTGCTTTAGAGAAAAGATTGTTCTTTTCCTCTGTGTTTCGGTTATTTTGGGAAACGTTTATCCGATTCTCCATCCATTTTTTTTTTCCCTTGGAGGGAAAAAAAATGGATGGAGAATCGGATTTAAATCCTGCGGTAAACAAAGCTGTCATGACTTTTTTTTAAAATAAAGTCTAAACTTAAAAAAAAAAGGAAATAATCATGATGTCAAAAGTGAATCTTAGGTTAGATTTGAAAGGTTACGTGGCTAACGATCAGTGGCCTAAGCAAGGGAGGGTTGTTTGTTTCTGAGTAGTATTTTTCCCCCTATTCAGGGCTAAATAACTAAGTCACAAGGACCCCAAGAACTCAGAAAGGTTAGTGTAAGTTACCCAAGGGAAAGGTTGCTTTATCTCTGAGCAGTATGTTTTCCCATACATAAATAACCAGGTCACAAGGACTCTAAGCGCTCAGAGATGGTCAGTGTGTGGATTCCAGCTGACAGATGGGACTTACCGGACAAGGCCTATAAACAAATATATTAATTAACAAATATATTATATCATTATGTACAATTTAAAAATGAATAGCATTATAGTAATATTTTAGATAAATTAAAGCTGTCAGTCCTGGTCCGATGTACTGTATAGCTACTAGATGGACCTGCCAAGGCTACTTCGATAGTTAAAACCATGATAGCAATTTTAACAATGTTGCGAACAGAGAAAACGTTGTAGAAATTTAATTGTAATATTACTGAAGATAGTTTTAGAAAATATCCACAAATAAATGTAATATCAAATATATTGCTTTTACAGTGATAGTATAAATTCAAAAATAGTAAATCTCTTATGTGAATGCATATTTACTAAATGCTACAAATATTATTAACTGTTCTTTTCATTCATTTGTTAGATATATATATACCTAAAAGTAACTTGCAGTAATATTATACTAAATTGCATAAAATATTTCCCTTAACGACCAATCACCAAAAAAAAAAATGCATCATCATCTTCGTTATCAAGGTAAAATTGCTTTTGGTTCAAGCAACTCACCAAATGGATGTTAAAATATTTATAAATATTTTAATTATAAATTTATCTTTTAAAACAAAAATTTTGCTTATTATTTTAAAAAATAAGTAGTCAGGTATTATTTATTTATAATACCTGACTACTTACTTACTGATAATCATCCTATATTTAATAATTTTTAAATAAGTTAAATAAATAATTATTTCATTTTAAACTAAATGGCTTGTAATTAAATTTTAAACAGATGAAATTACTTATAAATTTTACAAATATTTAAAGTTCCTTTTTTTTATTTTACTTGATAGTTGATGGGATCAGCTTTATCTTGGCGGCTATAACCAACACTTTCTAAAGGTTGGGTTGTTTTACCTCTGAGCGGCACTTTTTTGCACACCATGGGCTAAATGGCCAAGTCGCACGGACCCCAAAGACTCAGAGAAGGTTGGGGACCCACTGGAACAGCTGTTGGGAGACAGATGGTAGCCTCCCGTCAAGGCCATCCAGCGTGTTCTTTAACGTGCCCCAAAGACTCAGAGAAGGTTGGGGACCCACTGGAACAGCTGTTGGGAGACAGATGGTAGCCTCCCGTCAAGGCCATCCAGCGTGTTCTTTAACGTGCACAGGGTATAGCTCTCCCGCACACGGGGCCTCGGCTTAACGTCCCATCCGACGGACGGCGGCCTTTCCAAGCCTATCGGTGTCCCCTACTGACCGTGGGCAGGGCGGGGGAATTTTGCGGAGATAAATCTCAACGCTGACCCAGCTGGGACTCGAACCTGGGAACTACAGATTACGAGCCTGGCGCGCTACCGACTGAGCAACCCCCGCCCCGGCAAACACTTTCTAAATAGAAGGCCATACCACTATATTATGACATCAGCATAAGAAAATCGGAAATCTAGAAATATCTTATACGTTTATTTCTATTAATATTACCGGTGCATTTTAATACAAATCTACATACTAATATTTATTTACAAATATACCTTTTTTACAAGGAAAATTATTCGATGTATTACCAGCATCATAATACAGATACTTACGAATAAGTTTTTAGAAATAATATATATTTAAAAACATAAATTAGTATAAAGATTGGTTTTAAAACATAAATATCTAAGAATTTTTAATTTCTTAGTTCTAGGAGCTTTTGCTCTTGTTCACAGATTAAGTACCAGCACAGAGAGATGATTTCCGTAGAAAAATTCGATGCTAGCACTCCAGTCAAGCAACGGCTTAACTAATTTTGTTGTAAAATTCATAACTATGTTTTAAAACTGTACACGTAGCTTTGATAAAAGAAAAAAAAAAAGCTAGCAGTTAATTTTAGATTATTTTATAATATTCTTGTATAATCTTAAAAAAATCCTCTTCATTTTTTTTTTTGTAAAAGACATTAAAAAAAAACAAAAAATAGTAAGATATAAACCGCAAAGCAAGATGTGCATTGACTTTGAAAGGTTAGTGGAAAAAGTAAGAATTTCGGATGGCTGTAGCCGAGTGGTTAGCGCGCTTGGCTAGTGATCTAAGGGACCTGGGTTCGAGCCCCGGATAAGGTATGGATGTATGTGTCGTTTTTCTGCTGAGGTCCCGCCATCCTCACAGACCTTCTACTATGGTGTATAAACTGACAGGCTCTTGTCAGACCTCTGTGGCAAGCAGCTGCTTGAGGGGGTATTTATTTATTTATTATCTGTCTCCCAACATCTGTTCGGGTATTTCATCATCAGGCCACTTTTGTGAGGTCCCCGTGTGGATTGTGTGATTGGATCGTGTGAGCTCACAAAGACCTGGATCGTGTGGGCTCACTCACGGAAATATTGAGCGTATGCAGTTACCGTTCACCACAAACTGGAGCGTGTGCAGTAACTGCATACGCTCCTGTTTGCTGTGAACGGTAACTGGAGCGTGTACAGTTGCTGTACACGCTGGATGTGTGTGTTGTTTTTCTGCTGAGGTCCTGCCATCCTCTCAGACCTTCTACTATGGCGTATAAACTGCCAGGCTGCTGTCAGACCTCTGTGGCAAGCAGCTGCTTGAGGGGGTATTTTTTTTTTGTAAGCAGTGAGTAGTCTATCAATGTAGCTTGTTATGCTCTGGCTCTAAACATACCTTGTGCACATTAAAGACAACATAGGATAACCATTATCAGAAACTTTCATCTGTCTTGTAATAGCTATCTAGTGGATTGTCGCAGGGAGATGATAAAAATAGTGATTTGATCAAATCCCTAAGGTATATGATCAATTCACGGAAGATGTTAAAATAACAACTCTGTGGGGTGATTTCCCTGAAGAAAGTAAGTGATTTGATCAAATCCCTTAACTGTTTTAGTGAAAAGATGAAATAATATTGTTTAGATATTAAAAGTATTTATTTAGTAAACCATGCATTATTAAATGTAGAATAGTTAATACAACAATAGTCGTTGAAACACAAATTATTTATTCGAAACTAATTAACAAAAGAAATAGGTACTTAAGCTGATATTTTTAAAAACAGCATTATTAAATGTAGAATAGTTAATACAACAATAGTCATTGAAACACAAATTATTTCGGCTATTACGGAATTGTAATAGCCGGTACATTGTACTTTTTTCGTTTTTTCCGAATCGCCTTTTTAAGGTATTCTTAATGTATCTCGATCTACAATACACCGCCTGCCGAATTATTCAAAACGCCCTTCATGAGCGAAGGCCAAGTGAGAACGAATCTGTAAAGTGATGAATCTCTTGAGTATGAATCTTCGGGTCACGTGACTCCGTGGCCCGAATTATAACGAAACGCCCCGAATGAGCGGAGGCCAAGTGAGAACGAATCCGTCAAGTGGTGAATCTCTTGAGTATGAATCTTTAGCTCACGTGACACTACTTTGGACACTAGAAAGGGTCCTTTTTTACCTTTCTGGGAAAAATGTTTAAGTAGTGGTGCTAATTTAAATTGTTCAATGATTGTGACAGCTTCTTCTATCCTTTCGCGAGTCCACAAAGGTTTTTATTTTTCATGCCGCTTGTTCAAAAACGTCCTGATAGTTCATTAAACTGTTCTTCAGATACAAATTCGGTCAGAGTTTGATTTTTTTTCTATATCTGAACTCATTTTTCTACGGTAGGTACTTGATAAAACTCGAAATATAGAAAACAATAATAAAAATGCGCGCAACCTTCCTCGCGTAATGTTTGGGCGCTGGCCGGCACGGACGCCAGAGGGGAGTGGTGAGGTAAAGGGGAGTGGTAACAAGCGAAACATAGAGCTGTGCGAGTCCTGACTTGTTTATTTCATCTTTTCACTAAAACAGTAAGGGATTTGATCAAATCACTTACTTTCTTCAGGGAAATCACCCCACAGAGTTGTTATTTTAACATCTTCCGTGAATTGATCATATACCTTAGGGATTTGATCAAATCCCTATTTTCATCATCTCCCTGCGACAGATACACAATTTACAATATATTTTATGGCGGGATTGACTCAGTCGATAATGCGCCAGGCTTGTAATTTTCAGTTCGCAAGTTCGAGTCCCAGCTGGGCTAGCGTTGCGATTTATCTCCGCAAAACTCACCGCTCTGCTCTTGGTCAATAGAGGACAGCGATGCGCTTGGAAAGGCAATCGTCCGTTGGATGAGGCGTTAAGCCGTGTGCATGTTGAAGAACACGCTGAATGGCCTTGACGAGAGGCTTCCATCTGTCTCTAACAGCTGTCCAGTGGGTCCCCTCCGCCAAACTTCTCCGAGCTCTCGGGGTCTTTGTGACATGGCCATTCAGTCCATTGTGTGCAAAAAAGTGTAGCTCAGAGGTTAAACAACCCAACCCAGTGGATCCCTTTACCGAACTCAGCATTAGGGATCCTTGTTACCTGCCTGTTTGGTCCCTTGTGTCCACAATAGCATCGTCCACAAAGGAAAAAATCAAATCTGAGATCTGGAACCTTGTAAGCTAACAATTTGCAGCATTACTGAAGCAAAAGACACCATTTAGGGTTAACGCATCGCAATAATAAAACCAAGCACCAGATTTTGCATTTCTAAACTAACCTCCTGTGGTAAACAGACAACTGCCACAGTTGCAGCTCCGGCTATAAATATTAGACCACTGCCATATTTAACGCCAGTTTGATTTCTTACCCATGTTTATGCATAGATATGAGAAACAAAGTGAAATAACATTTGCACCCCCAGGTAGAAAAAGCTTTGGAGAGTTTCTTAGAAAGTCACATTAGCATCTTCTCCAGCTGGGTTACGAGCCATATAGCGTAACGCCGAGGTGTACAATGTGACAGTCCACCTCTTAAATCAATCTTGATTTAATAGTAGCTGAGCTTCTTTACTTTCGCCTGTCATTCTCATCCACCCATTACTGCCTTAAGCTGCAGTTGTAAATTCCGACACTCCACAGGTGATGGTGTAAATGAAGAGCAGGCAGGGTCATCTTTAATACAGCCACCCTACAGGGATCAAGCGCTCGAAAAGCATATGCGCATTTGAGTAGGAGGAAACGAACTGAGGATTCTATGGTTACGTGTATCGGTTGCGAATGAGCTTATATGCAGGCCTAATACGTTTGCTAAGGGATGTCCCTTTAGCTGTAGGATTTAAATACGGAGTTCATCTAGAACAAGGGGCAGAACTGAAATATGGATGTGGGTCAGCATTAACGTTTAATGGCGCCATTCTCTCTCTCCTGCACTCAAGTGCAAGACCTTTGATCGACTCTTGTAACTAGCCTTTTATCACTAAAATATTCTGGGGCGGGGGTGGCTCAGTCGGTAGCGCGCCAGGCTCGTAATCTGTAGTTCCCAGGTTCGAGTCCCAGCTGAGAGATTTATCTCCGCAAAATTCCCCGCCCTTCCCACGGTCAGTAGGGGACACCGATAGGCTTGGAAAGGCCGCCGTCCGTCGGATGGGACGTTAAGCCGTGGCCCCGTGTGTGGGTGTGCCATACCTTGTGCACGTTAAAGAACACGCTGGATGGCCTTGACGGGAGGCTACCATCTGTCTCCCAACAGCTGTTCCAGTGGGTTCCCTCTCTCAACCTTCTCTGAGCCTTCGGGGTCCATGTGACCTGGCCATTTAGCCCATGGTGTGCAAAAAAGTGCCGCTCAGAGGTAAAACAACCCAAATAAAATATTCTAAAAGGGCAATTAGGAGAAATGTTTACGCATCGTTGTCGGTAACTGATTTTTTTCGGATGTTTTAAGAAAGAGAAATGGGAATTTTAGGAGAAATAGTTGCATTTTTTGGAAGCAAAAATTGCGTACAATCGCTCAAAAAAGTATACGAACACTATGGTTGATTAGAGAATTCAGAAAAATATCTGGCAACGATTTTTTTTAGAAATTAGTGATCTGACAACCTTCGTGTCACGTGACACGAAGCTTGCCAGATAACTAATTTCTAAAAAAATCGTTGCCAGATATTTTTTCTGAAATCTGTAATCAACCATAGTGTTCGGATACTCTTTTGAGCGACTGTACATTGTGTACACCAGGAAAGTTCAAGGCCTTCCTTTACACAGGAAACCTCGGATGAGCTTGGAAAGACCGTTGTTCGTCGGATGGCATGTTAAATCATGGCTCCGTTTGCAGGAAAGAGCCGTACCCTGTGCACGTTAAAGAATACGATGAATAGCCTTGACAGGAGACCTCTATCAAGCTAGCCCAGGGGGTCCCATTCCCCCAACCTTCTCTGAGCTCTTGGGCTCGTTGTGACTTTACCAATTAGCCCATTTTGTGGGTTGCGTTGGGATGTTTTACCTCTGAGCGGCACTTTTTTGCACACCATGGGCTAAATGGCCATTCGGGGTCGTAGTGACCTGTTAGCTTGGGGGAGGGCTTCAGTCGAAACTGAAGCCCTCCCCCAAGCTAACAGGTCACTACGACCCCGAAGGCTCAGAGAAGATTGGGGGAGGGGACCCACTGGAACAGCTGTTAGGAGACAGATGATAGCCTACCATCAAGGCCATCCAGTGTGTTCTTTAAGGTGCACAGGTTATGACTCTCCGGCACACGGAGCCACGGCTTAACGTCCCATCCGACGGACGGCGATCTTTCCAAGAAAATAGGTTCCCCCTACTGACCGTGGGCAGGGCTAAAAACAACCCAGCTGGGAAACCTAATTAGCACGACAATTCAAAACTGAAGCCCTCCCCCAAGCTAACAAATTTTCATCATTTGAATTTTTATTATATTTATCAGTAAGACTACCCTATGACTACCTTTATAGTGAATATCATTTGCCAACAGGGCAAAATCAACAACTTCATTCAACTGATATATTTTCATAGCTTTGAATCCCAAAACCCAGTTACATCCTTAAGAAACTTTCCTAATTTCGAAAATAAGCATTTTATGAAAAAATGTCACTGAAGATAAAACAAAGATCTCACTCAAATCTCTCTAAATATCTATTTTCCAAAATATTCATTTAATATTTAAACAGTTTTGGAAATTGAAACATTTAACTGTAACATTTGCTAGTTATGAAAATTTACCTCAAGAGTTAAAATACAATTGTATAACAAATTGTTCACCAAAAGAAATATAAAATTTGAAGTTTATATGACGATTTTTTTAAGTATTGGAAAGAGTAATTTAAATTTGAGAAAAGAAAATTTTAGAAAGAGTGATAGCAGCATCTGCTGTTAAATATTCCAGCGTCTAAATATTAAACAGATATTCTTGAAAATCGATATTTAAAGAGATATTAATCAGATCTTCAATTTATGTTCAGCAATATTTTTCCGTAAAATATTTATTTTCAAAGTTAGGAAATTTTGAGTTGAAAACTTTTCTTCCACATTGAACTTATTTAATGTTTTATTAAAGTGTGAGTTATATTTATAGCAAGGATGGGTAAATATTTCAGGAATGCCAGTCATTCGTTGGCCCAACTCTGTGAAGAATATCGTAGGAATGTGTGTGGAGTGGGGGGAATTTAACGGGCTTGAGCCTCCTGGTCAGGGGCGGGGGTGGCTCAGTCGATAGCGCGTCAGGCTCGTAATCTGCATTTCCCAGGTTCGAGTCCCAGCTGGGTCAGCATTGAGACTTATCTCCGCAAAATTCCCCGCCCTGCCCACGGTCAGTAGAGGACACCGATGGCCTTGGAAAGGCTGCCGTCTGTCGGATGGGACGTTAAGCCGTGGTCCCGTGTACGGGAGAGCCATACCCTTTGCACGTTAAAGAACACACTAGATGGCCTTGACGGGAGGCTGCCATCTGTCTCCCAACAGCTGTTCCAGTGGATCCCCTCCCCCAACCTTCTCTGAGCCTTCGGGATCCTTGTGACCCTGCACAAAAGTGCCGCTCAGAAGTAAAATAACCCAACAACTTCACTTTATTAACCCTTGTACGATGACTTCAATACAGCGACCGCCTGTGGGTAATTTTCCGCACAAAATTACGCTTCGAAGTGTGCCGTACCGATAAGAAATAAAATCTACTTTCATCACTGCTTATGCAATATAACTTCCACTCTTAACCTGTGCAATATGCAGTTCAAATGATGTTAGAGTTGATAAAGGATTTACCGACTTCGATAGCCTGCATCCCTTGCTCTGTTGCTGTCCAGGTCCCGTCGTCATCCTCCCAATGGCTGTTGCCGGTGCTTCGTTTTGGGGATGGATTTTCTGCAGGAACTCGTCCTTCATCGTGCAGTTCACTAAATCCTGTGTTGTTCTGTAGAGATGCACTAATGATTCCGTACATTTTTCAAAGGTACCTCAAGTCCCTTACCAGTTTCGGTGAATTTTTGTCATCTCAGAGGGTGTTATATCTTCTTCAGGAATATTGTAGTCACTCTATAATTATGTCACTGGGTTTTCATTTATTTATTGGTTGTGTTTAATATTTACTGATGAGGTCTCGCCATCCTCATAGGCTTTCTGCTAGGGCGTATAAACTGACAAGCTCTTTTCAGACCTCTGTGGCTTGTAGATGCTTGAGTGAATATTTATTTTTTTTTACTAGTAAAGAGCCAGACTGTTGGCACAATCACGTTCTTATTAAAGAAGGAATCAATTTTCGCCTGTTTCGATTTCGCCATCTCATCCAGGATAACCTCGTATGTCTCAATATGAGAACCAATTTCTAAACAAGCCTTGAATGCTCTCTCATGATGAGCTTTCACTGGTATAAACTGGAAAAAATTCGTGTGCCTCGGAAAATCACGGCCAAGCGAATTTCAGCAAGATTTTTTTAATGCGTTCCAAAATAAAAACCGCCGTAATCCGAACGTCATGATCCACCGTACAATAGACCTTCGTGTTGGGTTGGGTTGTTTTACCTCTGAGCGGCACTTTTTTGTACACCATAGGCTAAATGGCCAGGTCACAAGGACCCCGAAGGCTCAGAGAAGGTTGGGGGAGGGGACCCACTGGAACAGCTCTTGGGAGACAGATGGTAGCCTCCCGTCAAGGCCATCCAGCGTGTTCTTTAACGTGCACAGGGTATGGCTCTCCCGCACACGGGGCCACGGCTTAACGTCCCATCCGAAAGAAGGCGGCCTTATCCAAGCCCATCGGTGTCCCCTACTGACCGTGGGCAGGGCGGGAAATTTTGCGGAGATAAATCTCAACGCTGACCCAGCTGAGACTCGAACCTGGGAACTACAGATTACGAGCCTGGCGCGCTACCGACTGAGCCACCCCCCGCCCCTTCAATAGGCAGTCGTATGAACTCGTCTGTGCATGCGGCTGCCTTCATTCCGCTGGGATTCACTGTTAGGTTGATTACCCCTGAGCTGCAGTTTTTCTGCACATAGGGGGCTAAATAGCCAGGTCATAAGGATCCCGAGGGTTCAGAGAAGGTTGGGGGAGGGGACCCACTGGACAACTGTTAGGAGACAGATGGAAGCTTTCGTCTAGGTTTCTGTAATCAACCATAGTGTTCGGATACTTTTTTGAGCGATTGTTCAATAATATGTACAATCTACAATTTTATTTTTACAAGTATGCAATATGTACAATTTTGTATGAATATACAATATGTACAATTTTGCAAGAGCATACAATATGTACAATTTTGTACATATTGTATACTCTTGGATACAATATGTGCAATATGTGATACAAATATGTGCAATATATATTACATACTCTTGTGCAAATTTCGCAGTTCTACTGAGGCCCCTCCTACAATTTCCACATCTCTAAAGCGTCCCAATCTACAAATGACACAGTTCTAACACATCTCCGCCTACAAAAATCCACAGTTCTAATGCTGTTCCAACTACAAATTCCACAGTTATAATGCTATCCTACAAATTCTACAGTCCTAATGCTGTCCCAACTACAAATTCCACAGTTCTAATGACATCCCAACTACAAATTCCACAGTTCTAACCACGTACCAACTACAAATTCCACAGTTCTAACCACGCCCCAACTACAAATTCCACAGTTCTAACCACGCCCCAACTACAAATTCCACAGTTCTAAATCGGTCCCAACTACAAATTCCACAGTTCTAACCACGCCCCAACTACAAATTCCACAGTTCTAAGGTGTCCCAACTACAAATTCCACAGTTCTAATGCTGTCCCAAGTACAAATTCCACATTTCTAAGTCTGTCCCAACTACAAATTCCACAGTTCTAATGTGGACCACTGTCAGGCTAGAGGCCTTTTTAGATTTTTTTTGTTCAGGCTGTGTATATTTATTTTGGATTTCGCCAAAATAGTCATATGCTACGGGGAGGCTCTCTCTCCCGACATCTGGAAAGTTAATTGCAGTAGCAGTGTACAGGGAACGGCTAGCGTCCGCTGGCAAGTGACCCGGGTCCCTGAGGGCTAACGGACGCCCAGATGGTGAGGCATAGAAAAGAAAGGAAGAAAGGGTTTGGCAACGATGAGGGGAGAGCCGGTCGAGTTACGGAAGGAGACGGAGGAGAATTGTTAAAGCTGGGAAATGCCGACTGGTAATAGCGGCATTGGCTCTGTAAATACAGCTGAACAGGCATAGTAAGCTGGTGTTGTTGTAATCCATGTAATTGAGCATATGTCCTCGTCCAGCAAGTACGTTGGAAGGTTAAATAAATCTTTGTTATTTTTAAGTAAAGCCTGAAGTTGGACTAATTTATCGGGGAGGAGCCTCAGTATCGAGTCTCTGCAATTGTGAATAAACCGTTTGATTCTATCCGAAAGACTCTTTCACCCGTCGCGTATAGCGATCGAACTGAGGGACCGACAAACGAAGAGTTAACATCACAAAGTGGCGCAGTCGACAGTACGCAACAGAGGTGAAAGTAGCGGCGAAGGTGACGGAAGAGTTCCGACATCCATTGTGAGCTGATCAGAACAAGGCTGATACTGCTAAGAGTGTCCTGCGGTGTGCTTCAGGCGATAGAATAGCTGTGAAGGTACCTGAAGAATCGTGCATCACGTTCGAACTGTGGAAAAAGCTGTGAAGGTGACGGAAAAGTTCAACCTCCACTGGGAGCTGACCGACGCAAGGCTGATACTGCCAAGAGTGTTCCGACTGTGTGCTTCAGGTAGCAGATTGACGAGGCGGTTCGTTCCTGTCATCACATCGGAGGTAAGTATCCTCTTACTCTAGGGGCAAGTAGTTAGATACGGCAGAGGCCTGTACGAGCTAAAATGGAGCTTAGGAGCGGTCGCGATAGGGAAAGGGATGAGTTACGGCGAGGCTTCATAGTCACCGAGAGGGATAGCGCGCAGGGTGGTTATTCAGGGAATGATCTGGGAGGCGAGGAGGTGACAATAGACAGAGAGTCTGATGCTGCGATAGACATGAGAGGGTTGAGGGATTATGACAATGACAACGATACGGATATGCTGCAGAGCGGGACCAGAAAGCAGAGAGCTAAAGAAAGGATTGGATATGATTTTGAATTAGAGAGGATGAGGTTAGAGATGCAACTGAGAAGGGAAGAGAGAGAGGCAGCAGAAAGGGAAAAGGAGAGAGAGGCAGCAGAAAGGGAAAAGGAGAGAGAGGCAGCAGAAAGGGAAAAGGAGAGAGAGGCAGCAGAAAGGGAAAAGGAGAGAGAGGCAGCAGAAAGGGAAAGAGAAAAGGAGAGAGAGGCAGCAGAAAGGGAAAGAGAAAAGGAGAGAGAGGCGGCAGAAAGAGAAAGAGAAAAGGAGAGAGAGCATGAGTATAGAATGCTGGAACTGCAAATGAGGAATGCAAACGAGGAGAGGGGTGATGGGCGAACGGTGGCAGTATCTAGTAATCCAGCAGATGCGCAGCTGGCTAATTATATAAAATTATTGGGAAATATGTTAGCTGGAAGCCCTAAAAACCCTGAAGAGGTGATAAATCTCTTTGAGACAGCGGAAAGGGGATTTAAAATATACGAAGTGCCAGAGGAATTTCAAGGCAAAGTCATCATTTCTTTTTTAGATGGTAATTATGCAAATCACGTTTTTCGAAAATTAAGTGCAGAGGATTTTGTTTATTATAAGAAAGTTAAAGAGGCCGTATTAAAAGAGTTTAAACTCACTCCCTCTGCGTACAAGAGAAAGTTTGAAACTATCGCGAAAGATCCGAATGAGTCATATAATCAGTTAGCTTCGAGACTCAGAAATAGCTGGGATTACTACGTCCGCAGTAGGAAGGTGACAAAATTTGAAGAGCTTATGGACCTGATAGTGTCGGATAGGTTACGTGATAGCCTTCCTCAAGACACTCATGCTTACGTAGTACAGAAAGAGGCGGAGTCATGGGCAAAAGCAGACGAAATAGCAACGTGGGCAGAAATCCATCTAGCCAGTGTAAACGGAACGGAAGAGGTCCTAACTTTTAAAGAAGTAAGGCATAGACAATATGCAGAACGTGTTGTTTCCCCCCAGCAGAGGATAGACTCAGAGAGAAATTACTCGAGCAGAAGGTATCAATCGGCAGTTAATTTAGCTGAATATAGAAATATCCCAAAAGTAAGGAGGTGCCATAAATGCAGATCTGACGAACATTTGATGAAAGATTGCCCACTGAGAACTGGGGACCGTGAGAACCGAACTCAGGTGTACCAAGTTAGCACCTTGGATCAGAATTCTAAAGATGTTTGTGAGGCAACAATAGGAAGGGTTACGACACATTCAAAGCCAAGCCCAAACAGTCGAGTAATGGGACAGGGAGAGATACGTATCCCGGTAGATTATGAAGAGGTTCGAATCAGATGTGGCGACCAGACAGCTAGAGCAGTCGTGGATTCGGGGGCAGAACTGACAGTAATCAGAAAGGGGATGCTGAACGAAGAAAAGCACACGGTAAAAGACCATCTGGTGTTGCATGGACCGTTTGGTGATGCCATAAGGGCAGAGGTAAAAGAGCTGCCTTTAAGTTTGATTGATGGTACAGACAATAGCACTGTGAGTGGCGGAGAAATTAAAGTGCTATGCGCAGTAGTAGCTAAGCTGCGGAAGGAGGTACTTCTGAGTGTGGAAGCATATGGTAAGTTAGTTAGAAAGAAGGAGAGAAGGCCTGTAACTGGTAACCTCAGGAGGAAAATCCACGAGCCGTGGGCCAATAGAGGAAGCTACTATGAAAGAGGTAGAGAAATTCCAGTTAGTAACAGGGAAATATTATGCTCCATGGAGACCGTCCAATCAGCGCCATCCTATCTCCCAGCCCAAACATGTGCAGCGATCTGTCAGACTCGATGTCTACGATGATCAAAATTATTTAGGGGAGGGAGCGAACATGGCAATTGGAGGTAACAATGGGTCAGGCCGACGCCAATGTCGACGACTTTCAGCCTGTAGAGTCTGAGGGTACGTACGGGAAGGTGATATCTAAGTAGTCACGAAAGGTGTGCATAGCCTTTCACATGGGATGTCACCTGTGGACGAATGAACACCGCCAGTATGGCATACCTTCGTCCAAGACAGTTGTTAGTGACATAATTAATTTATAGACTGTGTACTCTCGGATAACTACTTTAGTCAACAGGTTTTTTATTGTTTGAAGCAAAAAGAATTTTTAGACACTATCAGCGGAAGTATACCTAGGAGTTATTTTGTATTTTAGTGTACATAGATGTGTAAAAGATGTGCCAATTCGCAGAGAATTTATAGAATTCATGAAGCAACTTAGAACTCTGTATTTTGTGGCATTCGACTCTAAGATTAATGCGAAAATGAACTCTGATTTTCAGCATTCAACTTGACCTTTTAGTCAGCAGTTAACAGGACTAACTACTGACTTCTGGCAGGGAGGTGTCAGGCTAGAGGCCTTTTTAGATTTTTTTTGTTCAGGCTGTGTATATTTATTTTGGATTTCGCCAAAATAGTCATATGCTACGGGGAGGCTCTCTCTCCCGACATCTGGAAAGTTAATTGCAGTAGCAGTGTACAGGGAACGGCTAGCGTCCGCTGGCAAGTGACCCGGGTCCCTGAGGGCTAACGGACGCCCAGATGGTGAGGCATAGAAAAGAAAGGAACAAAGGGTTTGGCAACGATGAGAACGAGAGAGCCGGTCGAGTTACGGAAGGAGACGGAGGAGAATTGTTAAAGCTGGGAAATGCCGACTGGTAATAGCGGCATTGGCTCTGTAAATACAGCTGAACAGGCATAGTAAGCTGGTGTTGTTGTAATCCATGTAATTGAGCATATGTCCTCGTCCAGCAAGTATGTTTGGAAGGTTAAATAAATCTTTGTTATTTTTAAGTAAAGCCTGAAGTTGGACTAATTTATCGGGGAGGAGCCTCAGTATCGAGTCTCTGCAATTGTGAATAAACCGTTTGATTCTATCCGAAAGACTCTTTCACCCGTCGCGTATAGCGATCGAACCGAGGGACCGACAAACGAAGAGTTAACATCACAACCACGTTCACAAAAATTTACCTATCCCTCTTATAATGTATTTCGAATGAAAAATATTGTACAAAATACAAAGAGCTTCCAAATTTTTCCGTCGACAAAGCAGAAAGAAATTAACTGATAATAAATAGTCGTAGATATATTTATTCTTCATCGTTATATCACAAAACACAGCTACTGAGAGATTTTTTTTACATTTGACTCGCAAAGCTAATAGCTTATCTGCAGGAAATATAGATGAGCTTAGTTTTCATACATAAAAAGTTACGACAGAAGTATAAAATATAAAACATTTTGACAGTATCTCATATATCAAAATATCAAAGGACAATTTAAATTATTTGATAATCAAACTAAAGTTAAAACATCTTTTGCGAAAATAGAAATGAACATAGTAATAAATAACACAAAAGTCATATAGATACAGGGTTTTTCAGGATTTGATTACCTTAAGTTGCTTTACCTCTGAACGGCACTTTTTTGCACACAATGGGCTAAATGGTCAGGTCACAAGGACCCCGAAGACTCAGAGAAGGTTAGAAGAGGAGACCCACTGGACAGCTGTTGGGAGACAGATAGTAGTCTCCCGTCAAGGCCATTCAAGGCCATTTTTTTATCGTGCACAGTGTATGGCTATCCTGCACACAGACAGACAGCTTAACGTCCCATCCGATAAACGGCGACCTTTCCAAGCCCATTGGTATCTACTACTGACCGTAGGTAGGCGGGGAGTTTTTTGGTGATAAGTCTCTACGCTGACTCAGGTTGGATCAAATCTGGGAAAGGCTGATTACAAGCCTGGCTCGCAACCCATTGAACTATCCCCGCCCCAGTGAGTTACCCTTATGCAAAGACTTACTTAGTTAAAAAAAATTGGAGAAAAAGGTTAATACTAAAAGAACGCGTTTGAGCTGCATAATATCAATATGCATTAGGAAGCAAAATGTCTGACCATTATACTGGTTAAGATACTACTGGCTTTGAATTTGACACTTATTATAAAAGAATAGCCTTGCCATATCGAAGCAAAGGCTTGCTGAGGTTATAAAATAAATACCCCCTCAAGCAGCTGCTTGCCACAGAGGTCTGACAGGAGCCTGTCAGTTCATATGCCACAGTAGAAGGTCCGAGAGGATGGCAGGACCTCAGCAGAAAAACGACACATACATCCATGCCTTACCCGGGACTCGAACCCAGGTCCCTTAGATCAGTAGCCAAGCGCGCTAACCACTCGGCCATGGGACGGTGCTGTGTATATATCCAAAGGATATATCGTGGTCCATCTGTGAGGGTAGAGGGGTCATCCACTGAGCTCTTATCCAAAGTGTTTCGCAGCGGATATAAGAAGAAGAGGAAGGATAAGTCGGAAGAGCATCGATTTTCTGATCTAGGCATTTTCATATCCGAGCCCCAATTGTGCCTGTTTTAATATTTTCTCAGCTAACCTCCACTCTGCCCTCAATTAAAAACCGAGGGACAGATTAATTCGCTTGAAAAGGCAGTCGTCCATCCAATAGGACGCTACGCCGTGATCCATTCTGCAGGAGAACCATTATCCTACGTACGTCGAAAAACACGATGAATACCTTGAATGGAGCTTTCTACTTGTCTTCTAAAAGCTATTTCGTAAATCCCCTGCTCCAACCGTCTATGAGCTTTTGGGGTCCTTATGACATGACCATTTAGCCCATTGTGTGTAAAAAAGGGACACTCAGAGGTTAAACAACAACACAACCCTTAAAAATTTCCGTAGAAATTGAGGAAAAAGGAAAGAATTAGTAGAGCTTTAAACATAAAATAATTCTGATGCAGACGTCCTGCCCTCGGATAGAAAGAGATACCAATGTGCTTGGAAAGATTGCTGTCCGTCGGATGAGACGTTAAGAGATCGTTCATGAGCGGAAGAGTTATACATTCTGCACTTTAAAAAACACTCTGGATGGCATTGACGGAAGATTACCATCTCTCTCCTAAGAGCTGTTCAGTGGGATCCCCAACTCTCTCTCTGCCCTTAGGGTCATTGTGACCTGGCCGTTTAGACCATTGTGTGCAAAAAAGTGCTGCTCAGAGGTAAATCAACCCTCAAGTAACTGCTTGCCACAGAGATTTAACAGAAGCTTGTCAGTTTAATACGCCAGAGAGAAGATCTGTGAGGAAGATGAGCCTCAGCAGATAGACGACACAATCATCCATGCTTCATCCAGGGATAGAACCCAGATCCCTTTTGATCAGTAGCCAAGAGAGGTAACCACTAGGCCACAGGGACGTACAATTAATTAAGTACACTGCTGACAATTTGCTGTCAAATATTCCAGCTATTCTAACTCTTTATTGAATGAATATTGCCGAAATTTAAGAGTTAGGCTTAATTTGGATGTTTATTTGACTTTACCTCATTTCCATAAATGTAAATCAAAAATCTCATTTCCATAATGTTTTCGTAAATAAATTACCTCATTTTCCGTAAAAAGTTGATTCATTAGGATACGAGTTGGGTTGTTTGGGTTGTTTTACCTCTGAGCGGCACTTTTTTGCACACCATGGGCTAAATGGCCAGGTCACATGGACCCCGAAGGCTCAGAGAAGGTTGGGAGAGGGGACCCACTGGAACAGCTGTTGGGAGACAGATGGTAGCCTCCCGTCAAGGCCATCCAGCGTGTTCTTTAACGTGCACAGGGTATGGCTCTCCCACACACGGGGGCCACGGCTTAACGTCCCATCCGACAGAGGCGGCCTTTCCAAGCCCATCGGTGTCCCCTACTGACCGTGGGCAGGACGGGGAATTTTGCGGAGATAAATCTCAACGCTGACCCAGCTGGGACTCGAACCTGGGAACTACAGATTACGAGCCTGGCGCGCTACCGAATGAGCCACCCCCGCCCCCATTAGGATACGATTTTTGATTATTAACGTAACTATAATTATCTAGTAAGACTCTATACATATTTCCCGCCCTGCCCACTGTCAGTAGGTGACACCGATGGGCTTGGAAAGGCTGCCATCTGTCAGATGGGAAGTTAAGCCGTGGCCCCCTTGTGCGGGAGAGTCATATCCTGTGCACGTTAAAGAACACGCTGGATGGCCTTGACGGTAGGCTACCACCTGTTTCCCAACAGCTGTTCCAGTGGATCCCCTCACCAACCTTCTCTGAGCCTTCGGGGTCTTTGTGACCTGGCCATTTAGCCCATGGCGTGCAAAAAAGTGGCGCTCAGAGGTAAAACAATCCAACAACTCTATACATTATCGCTGTTTTTTTTAAAGCTTATATCATTAAAAAGAACTTGAAGAACAATTCGTAATCACATTTAAATATTTAAATCCAGTTTGCCGAAACAAAAAGGTTAATCAAACATAACTCTCTGAACTTCATAAAAGATCCGCGAGTTTAATTATGAAATAATCCCTTAAACAAATAATTTACGAAATAAAAAAAATGCTCTTCTTAAAAAAAATGCTTCTTCTTCTTGAATGGCAACGTGGAGCGCTCTCCCACAAGATGGCAGTGCGCACAAGCGGCAAATGAAAAAGACCACAGCAGACACGCGCTCTCGTGAAAAAGCCCATGCCCGGGTATTAGTTCCGCTTTGGAAGGGCGGCCTCTGCCAACTTGCATCCCGTTGGAGTCGGACATCCCACACCATACATCATCATAGCACTCGGCTATTGCTCCAAGTTTTTCGGCCGCCTGGCATTTATCTTCATAATTTCGTACGGTTGTCTGGCGGTCCAGAGCGCCACCTCCTGGATGGAGATCGCAGTAATCAGTGGCGTATTATCTCCAAGATTCAGAAGGAAATAGCAACTATTCATTTCGCAGAGGAAGGAACTTGGTGAAATATCTTTTCTTGAGAAAGTTGGTTCGGGTGGTTTGAACCTGAAAGCACTTTCGTAAGGTCAAAAATATTGAAGGTACAGGTGTGACGGTCCCTTGAAGCCTTACCCGAATTGCGGTCAGAAGTTACAGTATGGGCGTAACTACGGGATATATAGAGAGAGGGATGTCACAGGCGGATGAAATGAGAATTTCTGGAAAATAAAATTTTCGTTTTTATCGTATAGATCATTTTTATACATTTGTGTTGAGTTAGGTTGTTTTACCTAAGAGCGGCACTTTTTGTCACACCATGGGCCAAATGGCCAGGTCACATGAACCCCGAAGGCTCAGAGAAGGTTGGGGGAGAGAACCCACTGGAACAGCTGTTGGGAGACAGATGGTAGCCTCCCCGTCAAGATCATCCAGCGTATTCTTTAACGTGCACAGCGTATGGCTCTCCTGCACACGGGGCCACGGCTTAACGTCCCATCCGACGGACGGCGGCCTTTCCAAGCCCATCGGTGTCCCCTATTGACTGTGGGCAGGGCGGGGAATTTTGCGGAGATAAATCTCAACTCTGACCCAGCTGGGACTCGAACCTGGGAACTATAGATTACGAGCCTGGCGCGCTACCGACAGAGCCACCCCCGCCCCCGGGGGAGGGGACCCACTGGAACAGCTGTTGTGAGACAGATGGTAGCCTCCCGTCAAGGCCATCCAGCGTGTTCTTTAACGTGCACAGGGTATGGCTCTCCCGCACACGGGGCCACGGCTTAACGTCCCATCCGACGGACGGCGGCCTATTCCAAGCCCATCGGTGTCCCCTATTGGCCGTGGGCAGGGAATTTTGCGGAGATAAATCTCAACGCTGACCCAGCTGGTACTCGAACCTTACAGATTACGAGCCTGGCGCGCTACCGACTGAGTCACCCCCTCATATTTATACACTACTCTACCAAAATATTAAAGCACTCCCATGTTACGCCAATGGGAATCAGATTTCGAAGCTCTATAACTTTTAAAACATGCTTGTAATGGAAAAATATGACCGAAAATAAAGACTATAATCAAACCTATATAAATCTCGATTTTCAACTTGTTTGTTTAATATGTCCCGTGGTCGAGTGATTAGAGCTCTTAACTACTGATCGAAGGGAACTGGGGTCGAGCCCCGCGTGAGGCATGCTGTTTTTCTGTTGAAGTCTCTCCTTCATCACTGGGGGCGGGGGTGGCTTAGTCGGTAGCGCGCCAGGCTCATAATCTGTAGTTCCCAGGTTCGAGTCCCAGCTGGGTCAGCGTTGAGATTTATCTCCGCAAAATTCCCCGCCCTGCCCACGGTCAGTAGGGAACACCAATGGGCTTGGAAAGGCCGCCGTCCGTCGGATGGGATGTTAAGCCGTGGCCCAGTGTGCGGGAGAGCCATACCCTGTGCACGTTAAAGAACACGCTGGATGGCCTTGACGGGAGGCTACCATCTGTCTCCCAACAGCTGTTCCAGTAAGTTCCCTCCCCCAACCTTCTCTGAGCCTTCGGGGTCCATGTGACCTGACCATTTAGCCCATGGTGTGCAAAAAAGTGCCGCTCAGAGGTAAAACAACCCAACGTTAAAGAACACACTGGATGGCCTTGACGGGAGGCTACCATCTGTCTCCCAACAGCTGTTCCAGTAAGTTCTCTCCCCCAACCTTCTCTGAGCCTTCGGGGTCCATGTGACCTGGCCATTTAGCCCATGGTGTGCAAAAAAGTGCCGCTCAGAGGTAAAACAACTCAACAACCTTCATCACTGACCTTCTGTTATTGCGTATAAACTGTCAGGCCTCTGTGGAAAGCAGCTGCTTCAGGAGATAATTATTTTTTATTTCCCGTGCCGAGTGGTTAGCGCGCTTGGCTACTGATCCAAGGTACCTGGGTTCGAGTCTCGTGTAAGGCATGGATGCTCGTATTATATTTCTGCTGAGGTCCCGCCATCCTCACTTGACCTTCTATTATGGCATATAAACTGGCAGGCTCCTGTCAAACCTCTGTGGCAAGCAGCTGCTTGAGAAGATAATTATTTTTTATTTAAAGACATACAGAAGCTAGAATATTTCGCAACAATAATGATGTGGCATAAGATTTACCACAGAAATTAATTACAACTTATACAATAAGCAATGTTTCAAATCATTTAATATATATGCATTTTAGTAATTTACGTAATGATTAGTTCAATATTATACATTTATTTTTTGAAGAAGGTACTCCCATTGAGAAAAGATATAGAGAAACTAGAAGCTCTATTGGGCTTGTCCTAGCTGCTCATACAACATAAGAACACAAGGATGTGCCCACTGGCTTACTTGTCAGGTATGCTAACCATTTTTCCAGGTAGGGAGATGTTATGAATGATTTTATTGAAACAAGATAATTTGTTATGAAATATTACACTTCTCATAACTCTTTAAATACTGAACGAATGCTGTTGAAAATGGAGACATGTATAGACTAGATTCTGATCTTTATCATTAGTCACATTTTTCAATTAGATGCATATTTCAGAAGTTATAGAGCTTCGAAGTTATAATCACATTGACATAATATGGAAATTTTCTAAATATTTTGTACTTTCATCTGAAACATTTGATCGTTTCGTCTGTATATATTGGGTTGTAAACTAAATTCTTGCGTTTTTTTTAGTAGATTTGGATTTTGAATAAAATAGGCACGAAAAAGGACTTTCCACTTCGTTCAACGACCATTAATCCATCTGTTTATTAAATTTTCCGGTTCCTTGTTCGCAAAATTCCCCTGGTTTTGGATCCAGAGTACTTCTACATTGGGGCAGGGGTGGCTCAGTCGATAGCGCGCCAGGCTCGTAATCTGTAGTTCCCAGGTTCAAGTCCCAGCTGGGTCAGCGTTGAGATTTATTTCCGCAAAATTCCCCGCCTTGCCCACGGTCAGTAGGGAACACCGATGGGATTGGAAAGGCCGCCATCCGTCGGATGGGACGTTAAGCCGTGGCTCCGTGTGCGGGAGAGCTATACCCTGTGCACGTTTAAGAACACGCTGGAGGGCCTTGGCGGGAGGCTACCATCTGTCTCCCAACAGCTGTTCCAGTGGGTTCCCTCCCCCAACCTTCTCTGAGCCTTCGGGGTCCATGTGACCTGGCCATTTAACCCATGGAGTGCAAAAAATTGTCGCTCAGAGGTAAAACAACCCAACTTCTACATTGCTTGTTTCCATCATACATTATCCATAATTTTTTTCCATCAAAGAAAATTCTGAAGCGAGCGAAAAGACTTGTCTGATGGAGCAATGCTAAGTGAGCATTGACGGATGCTGTAACTCTTTCCACTTCAACTTTGATACCGTGTCCAATATCACTCTTACCACATATGGTCAAGCATCATCATTATGAAAAATAGATGCTTTGTACAGTTGCTCAAAAAAGTATCCGAACGCTATGGTTGATTACAGAATTCAGAAAAAATATTTGGCAACGATTTTTTTAGAAATTAGTGATCTGGCAACCTTAGTGTACGTCACGAAGATTGCCAGATCACTAATTTCTAAAAAAAATCGTTGCCGGATATTTTTTCTGAATTCTGTAATCAACCATAGCGTTCGGATATTTTTTGATCGACTGTAGGTGGTCATATTATTTTGATACTAGATCGTGTGGGATCACTCACGGAAATATTGAGCGTGTGCAGTTACCGTTCACAGCAAACTGGAGCGTGTGCAGTAACTGCACACGCTCCAGTTTGCTGTGAACGGTAACTAAAACTGGACTGTAACGTGAACGGTAACTAAACGGAACAAACTGGAGCGTGTGCAGTAACTGCACACGCTCCAGTTTGCTGTGAACGGTAACTGGAGCGTATACAGTTGCTATACACGCTCCAGATATTTTTTCTGAATTCTGTAATCACGTGACACGAAGGTTGCCAGATCACTAATTTCTAAAAAAATCGTTGCCGGATATTTTTTCTGAATTCTGTAATCAACCATAGCGTTCGGATATTTTTTTGAGCGACTGTACATTCGTACAGGACGAAACTTCTCGGCTAGTTTTCTAATGGTTGTAAGATCTCTTTTGTTGCGATCTTATGCAACCACGGCAATTCCCGATTCCGTCTTACCACACTACGAAGTTAACGAAAAGTCCTGACTATCTAGAGTCGGGGGCAAGAATGCGCCATATAGACGCACCTCAACCCCGACCTCACATGGCAGCAGTCCTATAAAAAGAAAGCTAACAACAGTTGCAAACCGTTGCAAACCTTAGCTACCTTTGCAAATAACACTGCATTAACGTTTAGTAACCAAACTATTACAGATTGTCCAATGTCAATATGTTCTTGAGAAAGTTAATATGTTGTTCGAAAATAATAAACTCTCACTTAATAAAAATAAAACTAAATTTGTTTTCTACAAGTCGAAAAATAACCTTTCTACAAGTCGAAAAATAACATTTATTTATACCTGTAAATACTTTTGTATTTACAGGTATAAATAAATACAGTTACCTGTAAATACTTTTGTATTTACAGGTATAAATAAATGCTGTAAATACTTTTCTATAAATATAATATAAAATAAAACTAAATTTGTTTTCTACAAATCGAGAAAAAACCTGTAATACTTTTGTATTTACAGGAATAAATAAATGCTGTAAATACTTTTGTCATTAAACTGCATTCACCTCAATGCTATAAACATATTGACTACCGTTCTGATGAAGTAGAATAGATTGAGAGCATTAAATATTTGACAGCATTAAATATTTAGAAATTTACATAGATAATAATCTAAAATGGAAGAAACATGTTGACTACATCACAGGTAAAGCACGTTACAAATACTCAAATTAACCACTTGAAATACAAAACTAATCTGAATATGCTGCGAACATTGTACTTCTCATGGATACAAGCTGCATTTCAATGCGGTATAGGGGGCGGGGGTGGCTCAGTCGGTAGCGCGCCAGGCTCGTAATCTGTAGTTCCCATGTTCGAGTCCCAGCTGGGTCAGCGCTGAGATTTATCTCCGCAAAACTTCCCCGCCCTGCCCACGGTCAGTAGGGGACACCGATGGGCTTGAAAAGGCCGCCGTCCGTCGGATGGGACGTTAAGCCGTGCCCCCGTGTGCAGGAGAGCCATACCCTGTGCACGTTAAAGAACACGCTGGATGTCCTTGATGGGACGCTACCATCTGTTTCCTAACAGCTGTTCCAGTGGGTCCCCTCCCCCAACCTTCTCTAAGCCTTCGGGGTCCTTGTGGCCTGGCCATTTAGCCCATGGTGTGCAAAAAAGTGCCGCTCGGGGGTAAAACAATCCAATCCAATGCGGTATAGTTTGTTAGGGTGGAACTTATGTCTCGGTTTTTAAACCTCTGGTGTCTCTGCAAAACAAAATTATTAAATTAATTGCAAAAAATAACACTGATGTTTTAAGCAATTCCAGTCGTTACTATATGCTAAAAATTCTACCAATTAAATATATATTTGTTTTTGGAGTGATGACAATTTTTAAACAAAATTGCTTTAATTTTCTCATTCAGCCGGATTTATACAACTTCAATTAGAGAGAAAGATGCAAAATACTCAGTTCCTCTGACCAAAAAAGAAATTGCTCATAAGCATTATTCGTATATCGCACCTAAAATCTTCAATCAGTTGCCTCTTGAAATTAGAAGCGAAAAAAATCTTAATATGTTCAAGAAGAACTTAAAAAGCTTTCTTTTTTCTTTGGAAGATGTTGCACCTATGTTAAATATTCAAGTGTAAAGTATAAATTTATTGTACATACATAGGAAAAATGACACTAATTGTTTATGATTTTTGCAGTGGGTAAGTCGTTACTGATTTTGTATTAATTTCCTTTAATGACCCAGACAAACCATGTGGTTTTTTGGTTCACTGATATTTTTCTTTCTAAATTGTATATGATAATGATAATGAAATAAAATTGATTGATTGATTGAAATATCTATATGGGAATATTTAATAGTTTATATTTTATATTTTTGATATAATTACCTTGATTGTAAAAGTACATAGTCTACTCAGGGCAATAAACAGAGAGACGTTAAGAGGGAGGGGGGGGGGGTTAAAGATTACGGTGAGATCATTAACTTCTTTCCAATGACATTTTTTCGGAAAAAATTTGCAAGATTAGGGAGCTTTTAACTTTGCCTTTCCATTCACATAACCTAGAATTGTCCTAATGCGTGTTGAATTGCAGTGCAGATCTTATTTATGAGCTTATTTGCTTGTATTGCATCTGAGAGAGGATTCTCTAAACGACTCCACTAAACACGAAGCCTTCTAACTGTAAAAATCCTGAATTTTATATCCGACCAAGACAAATAACCAGTAAGCAGCCACTGCTGTTGCCCCAGCAACCGTTCCTCAAATAGCCCAGCGCTCGCTTACACCTGAGTTTTGATCGATGGTGGAGAGTTCATTTCTAACATTGATGGCCCTGGCGGCGTCTTGACGGCTCCGAAAACTCTGTTGAGGCTCTACCACATATATTCTCAGGAGAGAAGGAATATCCGTCAGCAAGTCCTCCTTCTCCCACAGCTATGCGGGGCTCCGTTATCGCTTCTTTGCGTCCCACTGTTCAGAGACTCTCTGCATATTGTATGAGGTTGATTCCGAGTCTATTACCCTCGAAACGCGTTCATTCATGAATCTTTGATGCTGTCGTGATCTTCCGAGTTTAATCTCGACGAGGTCCTCTGTGGCGCCAGCGCACCACGGTGGTAATGGCATCGTGTCAAGAGAGGGAGAGAGACGGGGAAGCGACTCTCTTTTTCTCTCGACTTCTTCCCTCTTGATCTTCTGGCGGACCATTACAGCACTGATTACCTAAAAGGCACGCCCACACCCCCTTTTACTACTTCTGTAGTTGGTCGTGAGAGTTGAGCAGGACGCAGCACCACAGAGATCCAAAGTGGGGATGGGGGGGAGAACCAAAAATCAATAATGGTGAAACGAAAAGAGTGGTTTCAACGGAAGTTTTTTTTCAACTCAGAAGAAGTGGATGAGAAAGAATTTAAATGGCAGGTGGTTGAATTTCAGAAGGCTGAAGCGAAACAATGACACTTTAAAGGTTGGACGAATCTATATTGTTGAAGTTTGAGCAGAGCATTTATTTGAGTGTAGGCTTTCTTTTGGTTAACTCTATCCTCATAATGTTAGAGGCCTTGTATACCTCACAGGTCTCTTCTGGAGTCTGCATCTCTTGGAAGTCTTTTATTGCTTTAATATTAAGGCCTGCATTCCTCAGAGTTTTCTTCCTGCTTCTATCACTGAACCTGAATTCCTAGGTTTTTTCTGACTTTGTCACAGATCCTACATTCTTCACAGGTCTCTTGGGGCTTCTATTATAGGCTCTGAATTCTTCACAGGTCTCTTGTTGCTTTTGCTACATGTCCTGCTTCACTCACAGGTCTCTTTTGGACCCTGCATCTACTAGAGCTCTATTGTTGCTTCTGTCACAGGCTCTGAATCCTTTAGTTTTTTCCGATTTGTCACACCCTTTATACTCTTATAAGTTATTTTGTGCCTTTGTCACTTGGGTTGGGTTGGGTTGTTTTACCTCTGAGCGGCACTTTTTTGCACACCATGGGCTAAATGGCCAGGTCACATGGACCCCGTAGGCTCAGAGAAGGTTGGGGGAGGAGACCCACTGGAACAGCTGTTGGGAGACAGATGGTAGCCTCCCGTCAAGGCCATCCAGCGTATTCTTTAACGTGCACAGGGTATGGCTCTCCCGCACACGGGGCCACGACTAACCTCCCATCCGACGGATGGCGGCCTTTCCAAGCCAATTGGTGTCCCCTACTGACCGTGGGCAGGGCGGGGAATTTTGCGGAGATAAATCTCAACGCTGACCCAGCTGGGACTCGAACCTGGGAACTGCAGATTACGAGCCTGGCGCGCTACCGACTGAGCCACCCCCGCCCCACCCTTTGTCACAGACCACGTTTCAGATTTTGCATCCCTCACGAGTCCTTTCTCTATCTCCTAGAGGTCTTTTGCTGCTTTAGCAAGGAATGCTGACATGGAAGTATGGAAGACTGACATAACTCTTGGCAATTCTCCAACAGCCTACGGTAGCTTATTGTTGGCGAGAGCTTATTTACCACATCAACTGTTGAAATAGACACATCTCACTTGTGAACATATTTCGACCCCCTTGTAAGTCGTCAAATACTTGGCCGCTTGATCCCAAATTTCATACAATGGTATCCTCTGTGCTACCAAATATTGCATTAAAAATTCAATTCCCTATCTACAAAAGAACGCGATTTACAATTTAGAATAGGTTCATTTTCCATTTTAAAAGTTGAATGATTGAAAATTGATATTTAACTTTTTTTTTACCAGTCCATAACTATCCAAATACTTCATCATCAGGTCCCAAATTTCCCCTGTGGGTTTCTTACTTGTCATCTCGTGTTATATTAAACAAACAAGTCCTTACCTATAATCAGGACGCGGTTTAAAACCCCGAATCTCCCCCTCCCCCCCAACACATCAACTGTTAAAACAGATTCATATCTTAAAAAAAAAAAGTTCGTACGGAGATATCCTCCATGCCACCAGGTGTTGAGTTAAAAATTCCAATCTCTATCTAGTTCTATCTAGTTTATTTTATCTTATCTAGTTCTATCTAGTTTATTTTATCTTATCTAGTTCTATCAAGTTATTAGGAGGGTGCTTAGAACTTGGAAATGCTTTTATTTTCTACTTTAAAAGTTGCACGATTGAATTTTGTTTTCATTTAAATTTATAACAAGGCAAATTTCCTTTACGGGTTTTCTCCTTTGATTTTTCGGTTCAATGGCCCTTTCAAAGGGAAATTCGTTGCATTAAAACTTCGTGTAAGAACTATAATGGAACACGAATTCGAAACCTGGAGTTATGAATTTTATTAATATAATTCTAAACTAGTTATTAATCAAATTAAATATAACAGCCCTATTCCGAGACCGTTTAATTTTAATATAATCATTCCTCTGATTTAAATTTTAACATGACAAACATTAAATCAAAATCACGTAACATTAAATTGAACGCAGATAAAACGGAAATCAGTAGACGAGATGTTGCACGAATCTGTTTAACATCGCATTTAAATTGCTTAATTCTTACGATGATAAATGGTAGCATCGATTTTTCTTTCCTTTCCAAATGGGAATTCTTTCGAACATATTAACCTATATTAAAGACCGCATGTTCATTCCTTCTTTTTACATGGAGGAGGATATGCCTGGACTAGTACGGGAACCATTGGCAGACAGCGCAGAGCTTGCGGTATATAAATGGGCTTCCCATGCGGGTGTAGTTACATGATTACCAGAATTAAAGAAGCGCCTATGCCTAGGCAGTGGCAGGTCAATGCTGCTTCTCATGTTCGCGTGTAGGAATGGCTCTCTCTCAGGGGTTGGATCATTCATTTTGGACCCTGACCGGCGCCATCTTTGATTACAGGTGCGCCAGGTCCCAGCTATGTAAATGTGTACGTTGGCCAGGTTGGCAACCGCCGAGCCGACCTCTGTTCAGTCTTGCGAATGAGCGCGTCGCACACGCGCGGGCCGAGCCCCCACTAATCCCCCAGTTTGTAGGTGGGGAGTCACGACTGCCCCGGGGCTGTGGTTGAGCGGCTGCGACGTGGCCCCGCTTGCGGAAGGGCACACTCACCTCTGACCCCGTCGGGTCACCTGCCGACAAGAGCTAAGCCTAGATATTGTGCCCTCTCGTGCTAGGGTGCAGGTGGCGGTGTTTGCGTCATTTAGTCTCACTATCTCAACTATCTGATCGCCTGAATGCCACCCAGTCCTCTTCTACAGTTATGGGTTAGAGAAGATGGCTTTTTAAGTCTGCGATCTCTGAGAGTGCTATGGAGCAGGCAGCTGAAACTCCTGCGAGATGCTGGTACAGGTGGCACAGAGATGCATTAGACATGCATCTTGGACGCAGAGGGTTAAAGGCAAATTTATCGCATCTTGTGTCGTCCTTCAGGTATCTTGTCCTGCGAAGCAGATGGGAAACCGAACTCCTTTCAGATTAGGTGGAAGGACTCGACCTATTTGTGATCAGTATTGAAATACTCAGAAGTCTGCTGATACTTATTGACTTTCTGAGGGAAGAGAATTATTTCTCGTAGAAGTAAGAAATAGAGGCAAATGGTTTCATTTGAAACTCAATTGCCCAAATGCCAACATAAAAATTTTTAATGGCTTACAGATCCAAAAGGGTTTTTTTAACAAAAATTCGCTGATCGGCCACCTCTATAAATTCCAAAACCATATAATTGAGATGAGAGACTGAATGATCAACTTAGGAGGCTTGTGACTAAACAGAAAACTAGTTCCAGTTGGGTTAGGTTCTTTTACCTCTGAGCGGCACTTTTTTTGCACACAATGAACTAAATGGCCAGGTCACAAGGACCACGAAGAGCTCCAGTTTGGAGTATAAGATTCATATATGCATTTTCCTACGTCTTTCTGGGGCGGGGGTGGCTCAGTCGGTAGCGCGCCAGGCTCGTAATTTGTAGTTCCCAGGTTCGAGTCCCAGCTGGGTCAGCGTTGAGATTTATCTCCACAAAATTCCCCGCCCTGCCCACGGTCAGTAGGGGACACCGATCGGCTTGGAAAGGCCGTCGGATGGGACATTAAGCAGTGGTCGCGTGTGCGGGAGAGCCATACCCTGTGCACGTTAAAGAACACGCTGGATGGCCTTGACGGGAGGCTACCATCTGTCTCCCAACAGCTGTTCCAATGGGTCCCCTCCCCCAACCTTCTCTGAGACTTCGGGGTACATGTGACCTGGCCATTTAGCCCATGGTGTGCAAAAAAGTGCCGCTCAGGGGTAAACCAACCCAACCTACGTTTTTCTGTTGAAGAGAAAGCAGGCCCATAATCAGTCAAAAACAATAGGGACAGTTTTCGGAATTATAGAAAGTTTGAAATTTATATATGTTTGGCCGGCCAAATTTTTTTTTTTATAAAAATAAGATCTGGACCTTTAAGCTATTGATACTTTTTGCATTGGCATCTCTATTCCAAACGAATCCCCGTATGGCAAAGTAGTGAAATTTGAAAGTTGAAAAAAATCCAGACGGATGCGGATATCTGCATTTAAAAGCTCTCGGCCGATAAAAGATTAATCTTAACGCCAAGCGCGGATGAAAAAAAAATTGATGTTAACGTAGATTGCTGATAAAAGTCTCGTATTTGATAAGATATGCAGAAATATGAGCAAACATTATTGATGGCTGATACGAATGAAAAAATTAATATTAAAAAAAAACCTGATTTAAAAATTCAATGATGATATTCACACTAAAAGAGAAAAAAAAAATCGATTGTGATAAAGCCACAAGTTGAAAAAAAAGAAACTTCGTGAAAGAAGTGATCTTTTTGCTGGCAAAGCAGAATATAAATTCTAAATATTACTGGGGTATTACGTAAAAAACGAGAATTAAATATCAGTGTGGGAGATGACGAAATTTTAGAGGAGACTTACTGGGTAATTAAAGGAGTGTCTTCCCATGGTCGCCGATAATTGCATTTCAAAGAGAAAAATTAATTCTGAAGAATTTGCAAAATTTGGAATAAGTAAGTTTGTGTCTAAATTTAGTAAATCACGTTTTTACGAACAAAAGACTTTTTATTTTTCACAGTTATTACTTATTAATTAAGTTAGAGTGTTTCCTTTTGCTCGCAAACCTCATCATCATCTTCAAGCAGCCATGAGCTACGGAGGTCCAACCACTCCGTGCAGTTTAATTCTCCAAGCATGTCTGTCCTGAGCTACATCTGCTGCATCCAGCTACTGCACATCAATTCTAACAAGGTCCTGTTTGACATTGTCTGCCCATCGCATCCTAGATCTCCCCTTCTTTCTGAGGCCTTTAGGCACACTGTTCATAACCCTATTCGCCAATCTATAATTATTCATACGGGCAACATGGCCAAACCAACGGAGTCTCTCTCTGCACAATATGCTGCTTAAAGGAGGTTGCAAACTCCTTTGCCTAACCTCATCATTAGTTACAAAGTTGAACCACCTAATGCCCAAGATACTGCGTAAGCATCTGGAATCAAAAGCATCTAGTTTCCTGTTATCTGGTTTACACAGCGTCCAAGTTTCACTACCATAACTAACCCTGGAAAGAACCAAACTATTATACAGTCTAATTTTACTCTTTAGGTGTATACGCCTATTTCTCCACACTCTCCACAGATTCTTAAAAGTCAGGGCAGCAATCCCTATTCGTCTGTTAATCTCAAGCCGCACATCACCATTATCTGTTACATGGCTCCCAAGATAATTAAACTGTGACACCTGTTCAAAACTGCAACCATTCAGTTTAACTGAATCACAGCCTGCCTGACCAATTTTCATCACTTTAGTTTTCTCTCTGTTTATAACCAAACCTACTCTACTACCAGTTTCATCAACAGCTCGAATGAAAGAGTTCATCTCATCAACATCATTTGCCAAAAGGGCTAAATTATCAGCATTTGCAAAATCTTGACAGTTATTAAATAGGCAATATACGCGGATAGGACTTTCGCTATCCGCGCAAGACTCTACTCATGGGTTTGCCGGGGTAGAGGAACAAATGAACCCTCCCCCCACATCCATCTAGTTACGGGCCTGTGTGAGGTCGTACTTACTGTTTAATTTCAGACATAATGTACTATTGGTACAAACTATAATAGTACGTAGAACAATTTATTTGAATAAAAAAAAAAGGTTCTTTTGAATGAAAATAATAACACTATAATTTGAACGGTGAGCATTACATATCATTGTCCTCTTATTTTCGAAATGATCAAAATTGAAGGTATTGTTGCAAAAATTTTTAATAATGTATTCTCTTCAGTAAAAGGTTTGATACAACTAAATGACCGTATTCTTAGCTCGTTCTCAATAATGGACTATTGTTTCTACTTTGTCGTCTCTCTGTAGATATTTAAACTTTTTGTTTCAAGAGATTAATGAAAAATTATTTTTGGGTTTGATAAATTCTAACCAAGTATTAGTATATGCATTTTCCTATATGTCCTTTAGAACGAATTTCCATCAATAGAGGATGCTAAAATCGAAACATGACCAACTTCATTTTCCTTCAAAACGAGGAATACTTATTCGCCAGTGGCAATATGCTATTCTTCTGATATGTTTTTACGAATGCTTATGACCTGTAACGTTGCAACTAAGTATTGCAACTTACATAACTTTTTTAATGTTTAAACGGTCGAAGACCAACTGTGCCTGTGTTGCAGGTCCGTAACTAGCTGAAATCACCAGAGAAGGCTTTAGTGTTTATAGGGAGGGGATCACTAAAGAATTTTTATCAAAGTAAAAATTAGAAATGCGAGCCTTTGACAAAGATACCGGAACTTTTTTTCATTGGCAACCCAATTGAAAAGGAATCCTTGTATTCATGGGCGTCCGCAGAAAATTTTCCAGGGGGGGAGGGGAGCAAAGCTTGGAGATAAATAATTACATCAATAAATTTTTATTTAATTATTTAATTTTTTAGGGTTCTTTTTTCACAAGTAGATTATAGAATACAGTATTGCATCAATACAAAAACACATACATAATCTATATAAATTAATTACATTTAAATTGGGGGCGGGGGTGGCTCAGTCGGTAGCGCGCCAGGTTCGAGTCCCAGCTGGGTCAGCGTTGAGATTTATCTCCGCAAAATTCCCCGCCCTGCCCACGGTCAGTAGGAGACACCGAAGGGCTTGGAAAGGCCGCCGTCCGTCGGATGGGACGTTAAGCCGAGGCCCCGTGTGCGGGAGAGCCATACCCTGTGCACGTTAAAGAACACGCTGGATGGCCTTGACGGGAGACTACCATCTGTCTCCCAACAGCTGTTCCAGTGGGTCCCCTCCCCCAACCTTCTCTGAGCCTTCGGGGTCCATGTGACCTGGCCATTTAGCCCATGGTGTGCAAAAAAGTGCCGCTCAGAGGTAAAACAACCCAACATTTAAATTGTTACGATTATAATTTGTGGAATTTTTTATTCGATCCGGGGAGGGGCAAGTGACCCGTTCGCCCCCTTCTGCGGACACACATGCTTGTATTATAAAGTAGAAAACAATTGAAAATTTCGAAAATTAAAACAGACTGAAAAGCTGGCCATAGGTGGGTGGGGTGGGTGGGTGGGTGGGTGTGGAGCCGACCCCCCTCACCCTTCTCTGGTTAGGGTCTGAGAGAAAGAGAACATCGGTGAGATTGTAAAAGTTCTCCATAGGATGCAGTTTCATCGGTGTTTTTAGTGCAAGAGAGTTATAAGCTTTTCGTTTTTTACACTGCACGAAATAAAAAATATCTTTGAAGGTTATATCTCATCTGCTGAATGATTTCAATAGTTATATTGCAGTTGTCAAATAAGCATTATTATAATTGCAGTCGCAATTGGCAAAATATTTAGAGCGCTAAACTGAGATTCCAGGGCTCGGCAAAGGGATATTTGCCTTGGGCCTCCTCACATCCTAAGGCGGACCCTGTGTAAGACCACCATATTGTATACGTCTTTGGTTGAAGGAAATCTTTTTATAATAAAAATAGCGAAGGCTATAAATTTGAATATATACCGATTCGCTTGTTTGAAAAAAAATTTTTTTTGGAAAATTTGTATATGATTTATTTTTAATAATAAATAAAAAATAAATACCCCCTCAAGCAGCTGCTTGCCACAGAGGTCTGACAGGAGCCTGTCAGTTTATATGCCACAGTAGAAGGTCTGAGAGGATGGCAGGACCTCAGCAGAAAAACGACACAAACAGCCATGCCTTACCCGGGGCTCGAACCCAGGTCCCATAGATCAGTAGCCAAGCGCGCTAACCACTCGGCCACGGGACGGCTAAAAATAAATAAATACCCCCTCAAGCAGCTGCTTGCCACAGAGGTCTTACAGGAGCCTGTCAGTTTATATGCCACAGTAGGAGATCTGAGAGGATGGCAGGACCTCAGCAGAAAAACGACACACACATCCATGCCTAATCCGGGTCTCGAACCCAGTTCCCTTAGATCAGTAACCAAAATACTTTTCTTTAATTTCAATTATTGAAATTTTCTGATCTAGTATCTGAGAACCACTGCTTTAGTAAAGGGCTCTCAAACATGTGACTCTAGAAGTAATTTCGTGCATCCTTCAAACTATATATTCTATCCTAATCATTGTAACGAACTATGACTTACTAGCTTAGCTCGACTACTATGATCTCAAGCGAGTATGGAGAATATGATCACATTCATCCGAACTTGAAGCCAATACGAATGAAATTTAGGTTTAAGTTTTGATGTTAGAAGTAACGTTTAAATACGGAAACAACAATATATGTGTATAAACAATTATGTTTTGATTATTATTAAAATTAAACAAAATGTGGCTTACTATATACTGAGACAGGATCGGATCTCAAGCGGGATAAGTGCAAGGGGTCATGCCTCTTCTCCTTGGAATGCTAGTAGAGACAAAAAAGTTTGTATATTCCAAGCATTTTTTAAGAAATTTCTTAAAAACATGCAAAACGGGGGGGGGGGGGGGGGAATGTCATTTTACCTTTCTCCCCATTTTACCTTTTTCTAACTAACTCGACTGAGTTTCTTGCCAAACTCTTTTCGCCCCACACCTCTTTTTTTTTCTGGATCTGGGCCTGTACTGAGAAGTAATCGATTTGGCCCCTATATCATTGTTTTCCAAACGTTTTGAGTCCATCGCACACTGGGGCGGGGGTGGCTCAGTCGATAGCGCGCCAGGCTCGTAATCTCATTCCAGGTTCCCAGGTCGTAATGGTAGTTCCCAGGTTCGAGTTCCAGCTGGGTCAGCGTTGAGATTTATCTCCGCAAAATTCCCCGTCCTGCCCACGGTCAGTAGGGGACACCGATGGGCTTGGAAAGGCCGCCGTCCGTCAGATGGGACGTTAAGCCGTGGCCACTGTGCGGGAGAGTCATACCCTGTGCACGTTAAAGAACACGCTGGATGGCCTTGACGGGAGGCTACCATCTGTCTCCCAACAGCTGTTCCAGTGGGTCCCCCTCCCCCAACCTTCTCTGAGCCTTCGGGGTCCATGTGACCTGGCCATTTAGTCCATGGTGTGCAAAAAAGTGCCGCTCAGAGGTAAAACAACCCAACCCATCGCACACTTTCTAGAATCCAAATTTGTCAAAGAACACGAGGAAAAAAACAACAACAACAAAAAAAATGTTTCAAAAATAATAATTGCGGAATTTGTCCAGATCAGCACCAAAAAAAAAAAATACAATTAAATTGTACTCAAATGGTGCGCCACAAGGCTCAACACTTGGACCTACTTTATTTTTAATTTTTTTAATAATTAGCTCAACTTGAATGTAAAAGAAGTTGTGTCATTTGCTGATGATACCACAATTGTTTTCAAAAATTCAAATAATAGTGAACTGTATCTGAACATCAGTCATGTTATAGATTTAATAACAAGCTGGTTTAACAATAACCTATTAAGTTCGTTATTGAGAAAGCCAAATTCATGTATTTTTCACTAACAAAGATAGATTATTTTCCCTATAACTTATACATGGGAATATGTGTAATAAAGACAGATCATGTTAATGTAAATCTATTAAGCAGATTGCAACGATCAAATATCTTGGAATGCATATAGATTCAAATTTAAAGTGGAAGACACATTACCCATATGCTGACCAAAAATTAATTGAAAAGTATTTACATAAATTATATTATATAAGAAGGATAGTCTTAAATGCATTTATGCCTGAAGTTATACTATGCATAGATTCAGTTTGCTATACAATGTGGTTTAATTGCAACTTGGGGAGGAACTTATTTAATGGGTTGGGTTGTTTTACCTCTGAGCGGCACTTTTTTGCACACCATGGGCTAAATGGCCAGGTCACATGGACTCCGAAGGCTCAGAGAAGGTTGGGGGAGGGGACCCACTCGAACAGCTGTTGGGAGACAGATGGTAGCCCCCCGTCAAGCCATCCAGCGTGTTCTTTAACGTGCATAGGATTTGTCTCTCCCGCACACGGGGTCACGGTTTAACGTCACATCCGACGGACGGCGGCCTTTCCAAGCCCATCGGTGTCCCCTACTGACCGTGGGCAGGGCGGGGAATTTTTGCGGAGATAAATCTCAACGCTGACCCAGCTGGGACTCGAACCTGGAAACTACAGATTACGAGCCTGGCGCGCTACTGACTGAGCCACCCCGCCCCACTTATTTAATGATATTGAAGTTTTGCAAAGAAAAAGTTCTTGGATATAATGACTTATTACAACAAAGACAGAAGAAACAAACTGGTCGAACAATATGATAATGTGTTTAAGAAAGTTGTGTGTATATCGAATTATGTAAAAAACCTAAAACTTAGCGCGCTTGGCTACTGATCTAAGGGACTGGCTTCGAGCCACGGATAAGGCATGGATGTATGTGTCGTTTTTCTGCTGAGGTCCTGCCATCCTCTCGGACTTTCGACTGTGGCATATAAACTGACAGGCTCCTGTCAGACCTCTGTGGCAAGCAGCTGCTTGAGGGGGTATTTATTTTTTTATTTATTTAAATAGCTTTTATTTTTCAATATAGTGTTTTTTTTTAAATATTTTATATTGATCTGAGAAGGCCGACGAACTAAAATACAGAAGCATAATTCAATTGTGTAGAATAGTGTGATAAAAATTCTTTAACGGAACACCAGTTGGAAAGCATTGCTCTATATGACTTAAGTTTGTGCTCTAGACTCTCAATATCTTCATTAACCCAAGAGTTAAAGTCACATGGCATGGAAGTATAAAATAAAAGCATTGGTAAAGGATACAAGATTGGGTTGTTTTTCTTATGAGCAGAATTTTTTTGCACACAATGGGTTAAATGGTTAGGTTACAAGGACACCTAGGGCTCATAAAAGGTTGGGGGAGCTGCCAGTAGCAGAGTCGGCTCGAAGGGAGGGGGGAAAGGCGGCAATGCCCCCTCTCCCTCCCTTTGAGAATGCTAGTAAGGGTAATGGAGGCCAAAAATTATTAGACTTATGCATAGTTCACGTATTTTTTCAAGAATGTTTTTAAAATCCATTAAAACGAAGGGGAAAATGTTACACTGTAATGGAAATTCAGAGTCCGAGCCGGAAAAAGGTACGAGGGATGGGAGTGGGGTGCTTTTACCTTTTGCCTACTCGATTACGTCACTTGGCCGGAATTTATATTTTTTTTATAGATCTTGGTCTGGTTAAGAGGCAGATGTAAGCTTCCTATCAAGGACATCCATGGTGCTCCTGTATACGGCAACACTACTTAACGTGACATTCGAAGGACGGCAACATTACTTAACGTGACATCCGAGGGATGGCAACGACTTAACGTGACATCCGAGGAATGGCAACGACTTAACGTGATATCCGAGGGATGGCAACGACTTAACGTGACATCCGAGGGATGGCAACGACTTAACGTGACATCCGAGGGATGACAACACGACTTAACGTGACGTCCGAGGGACGGCAACACGACTTAACGTGACGTCCGAGGGACGGAAACACGACTTAACGTGACATCCGAGGGACGGCAACACGACTTAATGTGACATCCGAGGGATGGCAACGCTTAACGTGACATCCGAGGGACGGCAACACGACTTAACGTGACATCCGAGGGACGGCAACACGATTTAACGTGACATCCGAGGGACGGCAACACCATTAACGTGACATCCGAGGGATGGCAACACCACTTAACGTGACATCCGAGGGACGGCGACTTTTCCAAGCCCATCGATGTCCCTTTTTTGACCGAGGGCAGTGTTGGGTTTAGCGGATATAACAGTAAAGGTTTATATTCTTCATTTTCTAAATTATCCCTAGAATAATGGAATCGTTTTCTACTTTTAATATCCCTGCTCCCCACGAAATTGAGATGAAATCTGTCAATCACACAACCTCTATCATTAGTTAAGACTTCGCTTTTTGTTGCACAATGCGATGACCACCACTTAGACAACCCATAACCCTTATCTGCCATTACTGTAGAAGAAAAGGGTGTACCTTGGGATACAATTCCTTGTACCGGAAGCTGATGTAAGTTTCCCATGTGGGTGGTCTTTTGAAAAGAACCATTAAACCTTGTGTTCTCCAAACCACGTAAACCATAAAAAAGAAAGCAACCAATGATGCAAAAAAGAAGAAAAAACACACATGTCTGTTCTAAGCCGACTACTCCCACTTCTTGTCTCCTACTCTCCTGCTTCCAACAGTCACCTGTTATCAGAGCATCTGTCTTCCCCTCCCACCATCCCTGATCTTGCTAGTCCACCTTTCTCCTGTAGGACAAGTAAACAGGATGTTGGCAACAAAAGGATACAACGAAACGATGAGTTTGCGATGCACAACTTTGGGGACATGAGTACCACAGCGTCTGGTTTCATTTCAGTCTCACGCCGACAAATTGGCGCACGGAACCCAACATTACCAGAAATTACACAGTCTTGAGTTGGTCGGCAATGTCTTCTGTGCTAACAGGACGACATCCTGACTTGATGTAAAAAAAAAGAGAGAAGGCAGGGAATGAAAAAAAAGAAAATGCTCTTAAGACAGCAGGCGCGAACAGAACGGGTAATGAAGAGGTATTGTGTTGGTCATGTCCCTATCACGAGCTAAATGCTCCCTCCTTGTGACGCCGGCCGTTGCCTGTAATCCCCGTTGCTGGAGACACCGCCCACAGGCCCCCCAGACATGCCGCCAGGTAATCAGCACTGCCCCGCAGACCAGTCGTCGCCAGCCTCAAGGAACTATCACCGGAAGCTTTCGGGATGGGAGACTAGCCAAAGGTGTCGCCATCGTGATATGCTTTTGGCTTTTGCTAAAATGCTCTACCTATTCTTACCACAGTCGTAGAGAAGCAATTTAAGCGACCAAAATTTTAGTGCCCCCAATTAAAAAAAAAATTGACAATCTATATAATATATATTTGCGTTAGTTTTTAGGTATGAGTTGGGTTGTTTTACCTCTGAGCGGCACTTTTTTGCACACCATGGGCTAAATGGCCAGGTCACATGGACCCCGAAGGCTCAGAGAAGGTTGGGGGAGGAGACCCACTGGAACAGCTGTTAGGAGACAGATGGTAGTCTCCCGTCAAGGCCATCCAGCGTGTTCTTTAACGTGCACAGGGTATGGCTCTCCCGCACACGGAGCCACGGCTTAACGTCCCATCCGACGGACGGCGGCCTTTCCAAGCCCATCGGTGTCCCCTACTGACCGTGGGCAAGGCGGGGAATTTTGTGGAGATAAATCTCAACGCTTACCCAGCTGGGACTCGAACCTGGGAACTACAGATTACGAGCCTGACGCGCTACCGACTGAGCCACCCCCGCCCCCCTTTTAGGTTTGTACAAACTATAGCCCGTCACCTCTTTTGTTGTGGCCAGCGAGCTACTGATGACAAAAAAATTTGCAAAAGAGAAAAAGAACCTACGGAAGACAAGAAGTCCAACTTCTGCAAAGCAGGGTGAAGCCCCGCATATATATTATACCTACTTCTGGTAAAGTATAAAATATATAATTATGCGCAATAGAATAAGAAATATGTTAAATAATAATAATAAAACTCAATTATTATAATAATGATAATGTGATATGCACAAAAATTCGTTTCTAAAATCTTAACAAACTTGTTTTATCCTCCTAGGCGGAGGGGGATTCTTTGATTATATGCCCACTGTACAGAAAGTTTTAAATAATAAAATAAATAAATACCCCCTCAAGCAGCTGCTTGCCACAGAGGTCTGACAGGAGTCTGTCAGTTTATATGCCACAGTAGAAGATCTGAGAGGATGGCAGGACCTCAGCAGAAAACAACACGAACATCCATGCCTTACCCGGGGCTCGAACCCAGGTCCCGTAGATCAGTAGCCAAGCGCGCTAACCCCTCGGCTAAGCGATAAATTTTTTTAATAACCTTATCCCAAAAACTTTTCTATTTCTTCTGTTTTCTGAAAATAATTGCTTTTTACAGTGTTTCACTGTAGGCAATTTCGAAGGAGAACTTATGTATGCCTTACGTATTTGAAGTTATTACACTTATTTAAAAAAAAATGCGAAGTCTCATCCAGGGTTGTTTCTAGGAGGTGGGCAAGTGGGCCATTTCCCCTCCTTTGAGAATGCTAGTAAGAATATTAGGGGCAAAAAATGACCGATATTTTATAATCACTTATATTTTTTATTCTAATATTATTACTGGTAGATACTGTGCTAATTTTTATACTAGTGTTTGTTAATTAAAACATTTTATTTACGAGAAAATTTGTTTGTATTAATTAGCTTATTATATTTGATGATAAATACGAATAATTTTCTTTCTAAATAAAATGTATTTATAAATAAACATTAGTATAAAGATTAGCACAAGAGTCCACAGTAATAATATTAGAATCAAAAATATAAGAAAGGTCTATGTAGTAAGACTACTAAGTGACGCCAAAAATTTGGTACATTGGTCTTCTATTATAGGATTTGTTTCACCTCTGAGCGGCACTTTTTTGCACACCATGGGCTAAATGGCCAGGTCACATGGACCCCGAAGGCTCAGAGAAGGTTGGGGAAGGGGACCCACTGGAACAGCTGTTAGGAGACAGATGGTAGCCTCCCGTCAAGGCCATCCAGTGTTCTTTAACTTGCACAGGGTATGGCTCTCCCGCACACAAGGCCACGGCTTAACGTTCCATCCGACGGACGGCGGCCTTTCCAAGCCCATCGGTGTCCCCTACTGACTGTGGGCAGGGCGGGGAATTTTGCGGAGATAAATCTCAAAGCTGACCCAGCTGGGACTCGAACCTGGGAACTACAGATTACGAGCCTGGCGCGCTACCGACTGAGCCACCCCCGCCCCCTTTTATTATAGGAAGTGTTGGTTTAGTTCACATGGTAAAATAACTGCAGATCTGCATTCTTAGTTCACATGGTAAAATAACTGAAGATCTGCAGCCTTAGTTCACATGGTAAAATAACTGGAGATCTGCAGTTTGCAGGGTGCCCTTAGTTCATATGGTAAAATAACTGTATACCAGCCTATTACTCAAATGGTAGTGCAATTGGATATCAAGAGATTCAGTGTTCGAATTCGGGAGACATCTGATGAATTTTTTCACACTTGCCTAACGCTTGTTTGAATATCAATTTCCAATTAAGATATTTTCTACTCTTGCACGAGTTTTAAATTTAAAGAACTATTTGTATAACAAACCAACATTAACTTTTCCTTCGAAACAAAAGAAAAAACAGAACACAAAAGTATATCATTAATTTGCTCTTCCTTTGTCGAACACTTAATCTCCCTTCTCCCTTGCTTGCCTCCTTTCCACATTAATGGAGTTCTTTCAACTTAAATGAACTTCCGCCAACCACCCATCTTCCTTCCTGCCTCTCTCTCATCATGCAAATGAGGATCTCAGTAGCGTTTGGCAGGGTGCCCTTTCATTACCTGCCGTGTTAATTATGGCCGACTCCCTCCTCAGAAGCCATACGTAATGAGAGGAGCAGCAGATCGCCAAACTGTCAGCCATTATAGCGTGTTTCGCCATACTTTGACGTCATACAGTCATTTGCATATCACTGTTCCGTGAGCCCCTCCCTTCCTGACTCCTGTGATGAGGAGACTCATCCCAATCATCGATCCGCAGCCACCCAACGCAGCATCACGCAGAAGCAGCGGCACCAAATCTCATTACATGAAACTTTGCTGCTATTGGAAGAGCTATCAGTGGTTGGGTAGGTGTGGGGGCTCGTGCATAATGTAGGAGATGAATCCTTTGTCTTTGTCAGGTGGTTGCCTTCTTAGAGACAAACTCTTAAAAGATTATTTTTCTGTGTTGGGATTGGGTTGTAGTTTTAGTTCATGAAAACGATATTTCATTTGCGCATAATGCATTTAGTGGCCAGATCACAGAGACCCAACGGTTTTTGAGCTTAGTAGGAGAAGAGTAGAATTGTTTTACTTCTGAGCGGCATTTTTGCACTTACAATGGGCTAAATATGCAGGTCACAGGGATCCCATGGTCTTTGAACTCAATAGGAGAATAGTACAGTTATTTTACCTCTGAGCTGCATTTTTGTACCCACAGTGGGGTAAATATCCAGATCACAGGGACCCCACGGTCTTTGAACTCAGTAGGAGTAGAGTTGTTTTATCTCTGAGCGACAGTTTTGCACACACAATGGGCTAAATATCCAAGTCATAGAGACCTCACTGTCTTTGAACTCAGTAGGAATAGGGTAGAGTTGTTTTACCACTGAACGACACACCTTGAGCTAAATATTCAAGTCATCAGGACCTTGCACACACCTTGGGCTAAATATTCAGGTCACCAGGACCTCAGAGGTTCAGAGAAGTTTGGGGAAGGGGAGCCACTGTACAACTATTAGGAGACAGATGCAGCCTCCCATTAAGGCCACCCAGCGTGTTTTTTAACGTGCACGGTGTATGGCTTTCACCTACACACGAGACCACGGCTTAATGTCCTATCTTTACGGACGGCAACCTTCCCAAGCTCATCGGTATCCCCTACTGACCAAGGGCAGTACGGGGAGTTTTACGGAATAAATCTCAACGCTATCCCAGGTGGGACTCGAATCTGGAAGTTGCAGATTAAAGGCTTGCCGTGTTGCTGATCTTTTCTTTCTCACCAAAATCCTATCTTCGCGTTTTCCTAATTTTTTCCTTTTTTTTTGTTATGGATTTATTATCTTTATTTCTTTTACATTACCTTTGATATTTGACAGATGTATACAAGGATATTTTTCAATCTTGTTCATTTATATTTTATAGTTTTATGTTTTTTATTTATTATTTTATGGTATTTGTCTTGTAACTTCGGATGCGAGTTACATGACTATTTTTTTTCCTTTTATCATGTCTAGTGCAATATGGCCTTAGTTGATATAATAAATAAATACCCCCTCAAGCAGCTGCTTGCCACAGAGGTCTGACAGGAGCCTGTCAGTTTATATGCCACAGTGGAAGGTCTGAGAGGATGGCAGGACCTCAGCAGAAAACAACACGAACATCCATGCCTTAACTCGGGGCTCGAACCCAGGTCCCGTAGATCAGTAGTCAAGCGTGCTAACCACTCGGCCACGGGACGGCTAAGCTTAGTATTAAAATTTTTTTATTTTTTAATTAAATACCCCCTCAAGCAGCTGCTTGCCACAGAGGTCTGACAGGAGCCTGTCAGTTTATATGCCACAGTGGAAGGTCTGAGAGGATGGCAGGACCTCAGCAGAAAACAACACGAACATCCATGCCTTAACTCGGGGCTCGAACCCAGGTCCCGTAGATCAGTAGTCAAGCGTGCTAACCACTCGGCCACGGGACGGCTAAGCTTAGTATTAAATTTTTTTTATTTTTTAATTAAATACCCCCTAAAGCAGCTGCTTGCCACAGAGGTCTGACAGGAGCCTGTCAGTTTATATGCCACAGTGGAAGGTCTGAGAGGATGGCAGGACCTCAGCAGAAAACAACACGAACATCCATGCCTTAACTCGGGGCTCGAACCCAGGTCCCGTAGATCAGTAGTCAAGCGTGCTAACCAATCGGCCACGGGACGGCTAAGCTTAGTATTAAAATTTTTTTATTTTTTTAATTAAATACCCCCTCAAGCAGCTGCTTGCCACATAGGTCTGACAGGAGCCTGTCAGTTTATATGCCACAGTGGAAGGTCTGAGAGGATGGCAGGACCTCGGCAGAAAACAAAACGAACATCCATGCCTTAACTCGGGGCTCGAACCCAGGTCCCGTAGATCAGAAGCCAAGCGTGCTAACCACTCGGCCACGGGACGGCTAAGCTTAATATTAAATTTTTTTTATTTTTTAATTAAATACCCCCTCAAGCAGCTGCTTGCCACAGAGGTCTGACAGGAGCCTGTCATTTTATATGCCACAGTAGAAGGTCTGAGAGGATGGCAGGATCTCAGTAGAAAAACAACACGAACATCCATGCCTTACCCGGTGCTCGAACCCAGGTCCCGTAGATCAGTAGCCAAGCGTGCTAACCACTCGGTCACGGGAAGGCTCTTAGTTGATAGTGCGCATATTATCTGAAAACTAACTGGGGATGCAATTTCTCAGATAAAATAGAGATGTTATGTTAAGACGATGCAGTTGTTTTTCCTTTTATGCCTTAGTATGTTTTTAAGATACACTGTCTGGTGAAATTATTCTGAACATTGAATTTTGTGTGAGGTACAGTCGCTCAAAAAAGTATCCAAACACTATGGTTGGTTGCAGAATTCAGAAAAAAATATCTGGCAACCTTCGTGTCACGTAACACGAAGGTTGTGTTGTGCCTTAGTTCACATGGGTTGGGTTGTTTTACCTCTGAGCGGCACTTTTTTGCACACCATGGGCTAAATGGCCAGGTCACATGGACCCCGTAGACTCAGAGAAGGTTGGGGGAGGGGACCCACTGGAACAGCTGTTGGGGGACAGAGGGTAGCCTCCCGTCAAGGCCATCCAGCGTGATTCTTTAACGTGCACAGGGTATGGCACTCCCGCACACGGGGCCACGGCTTAACGTCCCATCCGAAGGACGGCGGCGTTTCCAAGCCCATCGGTGTCCCCCTACTGACCGTGGGCAGGGCAGGGAATTTTGCGGAGATAAATCTCAACGCTGACCCAGCTGGGACTCGAACCTGGGAACTACAGATTACGAGCCTCGCGCGCTACCAACTGAGCCACCCCGCCCCTAGTTCACATGGTAAAATAATTGTAGATCAGCCATATTACTCAAATGGTAGTGCAATTGGATATCAAGAGATTCAGTGTTCGAATTCGTGAGACATCTGAATAAATTTTTCACACTTGCCTAACGCTTGTTTAACTATCAATTACCAATTAATATAAATAAAATATTAATATAAATTAATTAATATAAAAATTTGGCAATCTTCGTGTCACGTGACAAGAAGGTTGCCAGATCACTAATTTCTAAAAAAATCGTTGTCAGATATTTTTTCTGAATTCTGTAATCAACCATAGTGTTCGGATACTTTTAGGACGAGGGTGGCTCAGTCGGTAGCGCGCCAGGCTCGTAATCTGTAGTTCCCAGGTTCGAGTCCCAGCTGGGTCAGCTTTGAGATTTATCTCCGCAAAATTTCCCCGCCCTGCCCACGGTCAGTAGGGGACACCGATGGGCTTGAAAAGGCCGCCGTCCGTCGGATGGGACGTTAAGCCGTGCCCCCGTGTGCGGGAGAGCCATACCCTGTGCACGTTAAAGAACACGCTGGATGGCCTTGACGGGAGGCTACCATCTGTCTCCCAACAGCTGTTCCAGTGGGTCCCCTCCCCCAACCTTCTCTGAGCCTTCGGGGTCCTTGTGGCCTGGCCATTTAGCCCATGGTGTGCAAAAAAAGTGCCGCTCAGAGGTAAAACAATCCAATCCAATCGGATACTTTTTTGAGCGACTCTACTAGCACATTTTTGTGCATAACTCGTTAACCATATGTTAATAAATCTAACCGGAAAAATAAAACGTTTTCCATTGTTATAAGTATAAAGATACGTTCATTACTTTTTGAATTACTCGTGCTTAATTTTGTGACATTATTTTGTGTACAACCTGTATATTTTTTAGTCTCCAGTGTCTCTTGATGCTCATTTCCTTTGTTCCTTAGTACAAACGATTCTGTCTACAAGAGACTGGTTTCAACATCTGTGTAAAAGACAAGTCTCCTTCCTTTACTTTCTCGCTTCAAGATGCAGAGAACTTTCTCCCTTCTTAACCCCACTATCCACCAAATATTACCACAACTCTCAATCTACTCTACAAACAAACGGATGCGTGGAAATCGAAACTTCAAACAAAAGGGTCGTCTATTTCCTACGTCTGAAGCCTATAGAGCTCCCTCCCCACCACAGCACTCCCCCAAAACCGTCGAGAGGAAGAAAGAAACATCCTTCGTGTAAATGTGCAGAGAGAAAGAGAACGAACGACGGACGAAACTTGTGCGAGCTGGAGGCGTTCTTTTTCCGCAGAAAGTTGTGCCCTTCGACCGGGCCCTACCCTTCTCTGGTTGCGGCCTTCTCCTCCCACCTTCCGTTCGGAGTCGAGAACCAGCGGGGAGCAGCTATTCTCTACACCAAAACCACAAGTTCCCGGCTACCGGTGTTGAGGGGGAGATTGCTTACTTGCCTCCGGGTATTTCGGAAATTTATAGGTCTCACTTTCGGCGAAAATAAAGGAGTGTGTGGCTCTGGCGAAAGGGGCAACAAGAGCGCCGTTTCTTGCATCGGGGTCTTTCCTCCTGTTCCTTTTGAGGAGTGTACCCAACAATTAGCGAAACAATGGAAACCTTCGCCGACAATTAGCGGACCTCCTGTTGCTTCTCCAGATCTAATTTATTTTCGGAGTAAATTGTTGCGGACACGGTATCTACGGATATTTGGTTGGGGCCAGAGGTCATAAGGAATGATTAAAAGGGGCAGCCAAGACTATTTTCTCTCGTTTAATTCAACCGACTCAATTATTTGCAAGGTATAATTACTACCTTCAATGATTCGTTTTTCGCTCTTTCATTACAGCGAGGGAATTTTTTCCTTCGGTTTTCAGTGGGACCTTTACCGCAGTAATAAGTATAAAACCACAAGAGGGAGGGAAAAAAGTACGAGGTGTTTTAAAATCGTTGTGCGATATAGGTAAACAACATTAATAGATGCATACTTTAATCACTCGAAAAGGAACAGCTGTAGCTATGGAAATAATAACAATAAATAAATACCCACCCCCCAAGCAGCTGCTTGCCACAGAGGTCTGACAGGAGCCTGTCAGTTTATATGCCATAGTAGAAGGTCTGAGAGGATGGCAGGACCTCAGCAGAAAAACAACACACACATCCAGCGTGTACAGCAACTGTACACGCTCCAGTTACCGTTCACAGCAAACTGGAGCGTGTGCAGTTACTGCACACGCTCCAGTTTGCTGTGAACGGTAACTGCACACGCTCAATATTTCCGTGAGTGAGCTCACACGATCCAGGTCTTTGTGAGCTCACACGATCCAATCACACAATCCACACGGGGACCTCACAAAAGTGGCCTTACTATGACGTCACGGGGACCTCACAAAAGTGGCTTGATGATGAAATACCCGAACAGATGTTGGGAGACAGATAATAAATAAATAAATAAATACTCCCTCAAGCAGCTACTTGCCACAGAGGTCTGACAGGAGCCTGTCAGTTTATATGCCATACTAGAAGGTCTGAGAGAATGACAGGCCCTCAGCAGAAAAACGACACACACATCCATGCCTTAACCTGGAGCTCGAACCCAGGTCCCTTAGGTCAGTAGTCAAGTGTGCTAACCACTCGGCCATGGGACGGCTAAACGACAGTAAGCAAAAGTTGGGTTGGGTTGTTTTACCTCTGAGCGGCACTCTTTTGCACACCATGGGCTAAATGGCCAGGTCACATGGACCCAGAAGGCTCAGAGAAGGTTGGGGGAGGGGACCCACTGGAACAGCTGTTGGGAGACAGATGGTTGCCTCCCGTCAAGGCCATCCAGCGTGTTCTTTAACGTGCACAGGGTATGGCTCTCCCGCACACGGAGCCATGGCTTAACGTCCCATCCGACGGACGGCGGCCTTTCCAAGCCCACCGGTGTCCCCTACTGACCGTGGGCAGGGCGGGGAATTTTGCGGAGATAAATCTCAACACTGACCCAGCTGGGACTCGAACCTGGGAACTACAGATTACGAGCCTGGTGCGCTACCGACTGAGCCACTCCCGCCCCGTAAGCAAAAGAAATGCAAATCCCATCAACCATTCTGATTACAGAAGTGACATAGGAGCAATGATGGCACCAAAATTTTTTTTTTTAAAACAAGCCAAAAAATTATTTAATATGAAGTAAACATTGGTTTAATGCAAGACAAACAATAGTTTAAAAAGTGAAGAATGATGTAGCACAAGGTAAACAATGATTTAACACAAGGTAAACAATGATTTAAAACCAAGTAGGCGAGTGGTTAGCGCGCTTGGCTACTGATCGAAGGGACATAGGTTCGAGCCCCGGAAAACCAGGTAGCCGAGTGGTTAGCGCGCTTGGCTACTGATCGAAGGGACATGGGTTCGAGCCCCGGAAAACCAGGTAGGCGAGTGGTTAGCGCGCTTGGCTACTGATCGAAGGGACATGGGTTCGAGCCCCGGAAAACCAGGTAGCCGAGTGGTTAGCGCGCTTGGCTACTGATCGAAGGGACCTGGGTTCGAGCCCCGGGTAAGGCATGGATGAATGTGTCATTTTTCTGCTGAGGTCCTGCCATCCTCTCAGACCTTCTACTGTGGCATATAAACTGACAGGCTCCTGTCAGACCTCTGTGGCAAGCAGCTGCTTGAGGGGGTCTTTATTTATTTTTAAATAAGGATTTAATACAAGGTAAACAATGATCTAACACAAAGGTAAACAATGATTTAATGCAAAGTAAACAATGATCTAACACAAGGGTAAACAATGTTTTATATAATTGTTTACTTTGCATTAAATCAAAGTAAACAAGGATTTAATACAGGGTGAATAATGCTTAAACACAAGGTAAACAATTGCTTTAAAAACGGCATGAAGGTGAACAAATAGTTGGTAGGAAAAAATACGAAAAGACTAACATTGGGAGAAACAAGACTTCAGCAGTAAGTGAACAGTAATTTGAACAATGGTGGCAATTTATAATTTATGCAGATTTTATTAAAAACTAATTCTATTTAAATAATTCAGTTTCAAGACTCTCAGATTGGCATCAATTGATCACACTCTAAAAATCATATACCCTATTCGAAATTTCGGATGCACTTTCTTTTCGGGCATGAATTTTTTATTATTTCCGATGTTTACCTAGATCTTACTGTTTAGGAGGAGTTCAGGACAGTCACACTGACAAAGTATCTGAAATGTTTATTATGCAAAATGATGTGTAATTCTACATTGTTTCTTTTCAACAACAACCTCGATCTTTGACTATTTATCTCTTATAAAGGGTTGGGTTGTTTTACCTCTGAGCGGCACTTTTTTTGCACACCATGGACTAAATGGCTAGGTCACATGGACCCCGAACGTTCAGAGAAGGTTGGGGGACCCACTGGAACAGCTGTTGGGAGACAGATGGTAGCCTCCCGTCAAGGCCATCCAGCGTGTTCTTTAACGTGCACAGGGTATGACTCTCCCGCACACGGGGCCACGGCTTAACGTCCCATCCGACGGACGGCGGCCTTTCCAAATCCATCGGTGTCCCCTACTGACCGTGGGCAGGGCGGGGAATTTTGCGGAGATAAATCTCAACGCTTACCCAGCTGGGACTCGAACCTGGGAACTACAGATTACGAGCCTGGCGCGCTACCTAACTGAGCCACCCCTATCTCTTATAAAGCTTGGGCAAACTGATCATTTGTTGTCTAGTTATTAATATCTCTGATTTACCAAAAAAAAAGGAAATGTACAAAAGTCAAACGTTTATTGTTACTATATTTGCTACACGAAATTTCGTGGGCTTCTTACATGCGGTCATTCCCTTCGAAGCTTACTTCAAAAGGCATACGAAATTCCAGGTCATTTAAACCCTGCATTATTTTTCAATATCAGTAACGTTTTAATGCAATGTACCATGATAAATAATAGGAAGTTAAAATGAGATTAAAATATCCCAACAACGACTACCAGAAGAGACTGAAAATTGAAAAGTTTTACCCTCCTCTTTGGAGGAATTCTTTCCCAGGCGAGATCGTGATTAATTCTTTAAAAATATTTCAAATAGAATGAATTGAAATAAGGACTTACATTTGTGTCAATTTCCTTCCAAATTTCTTGTTTCAATTTATTTCTTATTATTTAGCTATGAGCAGCTTTTTTTTTTGAGTTGTGGATCATAGAACGTTTTGTCAAAGTTGTCTCTAACATCGCCTTCCTGCTGTGCCTCCAGGTGGCTCCACTGTTCCCGATTGCTGCTGAGAGAGCGTTGCCGGGCAACGCCTATCTTGCTCACTTTCGATCACCGCTTTCATTTGCAACAACTTTGAGGAAGGAAACTAAAGAATAAGCGATATAAATTACTTAAGTGAGGAGATCTCTTAAGTTAAATAATTTGTATTCGAGCAAATGTTGCGTCACTGGGACTTTTATTTGGCCAACAAAGCGCTATTACACTGAAATTGTACTTTGATTTTTGCATATCAGATTCATTCTGTTTCAGAGATTTCATATTCGCTAAGTCTACACTCTTTAAACCGTCACTTCCGTTGAATCGTCATTGATTAAACCAAATGCGTCAGTGTCAGACGAAGTCGCAATATTTTCCTGTCTACTGTATCAAGTAAAATTCACCCAGTCAGTAGGGTAACCGGTTATAACATAAAGTGGGGGGGGAGCAAGGACATAAACCCACATACCAAATAAAATAACTTTTAATTCATCATAAATATTTCCTTTGTATTTAAAATAAAGACAAAAGAAAGGTACTATTTTACACGTATGTGTGTGTGTGTTATTTTATATTAAAACGTAAAAAAATGTCACGGTAAGTACATTTTATGCTAAAAAAATGTTGAAAAGGACACTCATTTTGTAAAATGTGCTTAGGGATATTACTGGATGAGACTGCATCCAGTAATAATTGAATTCGGTACCGTATAGTGTACTCACTGCTGTATTATGCTAGCAAATATGTAAGTGGCATTAGTGTTGCCTCTATGAATAATATGAAGGTGAATAATATGAAATAACTATGAATATTATTAAAATGAATAAATGACATATCAATCACCTGCAATCTGTAGAAACCATTAAAAAGCCAACTGCGCAGTCTCAGTCTCCCCATAATCTCACTTCCTAATTGTGCCAACGTTGAGATTTATCTCCGCTAATCCCTGTCCTCGGTCAATAGGGGGGACACCGATGGGCTTGGAAAGACCGTCATTCGTCGGATGGGACATTAGCTGTGGCCCCGTGTGCAGGAGAGACATATCTTATGCCGTAGACGGCGTTGACGGGAGGTTACCATCTGTCTCCCAACAGCTGTCCAGTGGGTCCCCCCCGCAACATACCCCTGGCTCTTGGGGTCCTTGTGACCTAACCATTTAACCCATTGTGCGCAAAAAATGCTTCTCAGAGGTAAAACAACCCAACCCTGATTAAAATGCAAAGTTCAACTATTCAAGAATAACCACCAAATACGTAAATTTCGCTAAGCCGATTTTAGGTGATGTTTATTTCGTTATAACATTGATAAAATATACATTGGTTATTTTTTGTCGGGAATGTTGGATTAGAGAAATTTTGCTACACTTCGATGTACCATTACGAAAACTACAGATCGTATTATTCTAAACATTGATGATTTTTTCGTTTTAAGACTTTTCTGGAACCTTATCTCCGAGTGCTATTCGATAGTTTCCAATGAGTCCGTGAATACTGAAATATTATCTTCTTCCCCATCAGAGGGCCTCCAAAATCGCAACGGTCTCAAAGTTTCTGTTGTGAATAGAAAGGGTGGTCATATATCAGAATTTCATCTCAGATACGTAGAAAGCTTTAGAAGCGATATTGTTTATAGGGTCAAAGGACCCGTCAGTAAAAATAGTTACACTCTTGTTTGAGATAAAGTCAGTGATTGCTCTTGCTGCTCGTCTAAGTCGTTCGGATGAACGAAACGATCTTATTTACCAGGAGTACGAGATGAAGAATGGACTTTATGATCAAGCAACACTCTAGAGGTGCATACGTAAAGATAGATCTCGGGACGACATAACTGGCGTAGTGGTCAGGGAGTTAATACTGTTTCACCAGAGGGTTGGGTTGTTTTACCTCTGAGCGGCACTTTTTTTGCACACCATGGGCTAAATGGCCAGGTCACATGGACCCCGATGGCTCAGAGAAGGTTGGGGGAGGGGACCCACTGGAACAGCTGTTGGGAGACAGATGGTAGTCTCCCGTCAAGGCCATCCAGCGTGTTCTTTAACGTGCACAGGGTATGGCTCTCCCGCACACGGGGCCACGGCTTAACGTCCCATCCGACGGACGGCGGCCTTTCCAAGCCGATCGGTGTCCCCTACTGACCGTGGGCAGTGCGGGGAATTTTGCGGAGATAAATCTCAACGCTGACCCAGCTGGAACTCGAACCTGGGAACTACAGATTACGAGCCTGGCGCGCTACCGACTGAGCCACACCCGTCCCGTTTCACCAGAGGAAACTTTGTATTGTTAGCTCCTGACTTAGGCAGTGGGTTGGGTTGGGTTGTTTTACCTCTGAGCGGCACTTTTTTGCACACCATGGGCTAATTGGCCAGGTCACATGGACCCCGAAGGACTTAGGCAGTGACTTTGGTCTAGTAGAGTATGTCGTTGTATGAGAAGCCTGTAAAAGCTAGTAACAGATTCTGGGATTCTCCTCTTCCTGTATGTCCAAATGAAAAATAAAAACACATTGATGGTTTCAAGTGGAAGGCTGGGTTGTTACTTCTAAGAAGCACATTTTTGTACACATGGGTTAAATGGCCAGGCCTCAATAATAGGAAGGGCTCACAGAAGGTTGGTGAAAAGGATTCACTAGGAGGCAGATGGAAGTCTCCCATCAAGGTCGTACAGAGTGTGTCTCTCCTGCACATGGGGTCTGGCTTAATGTCCCATCAGAGGGATGGGAACCTTTCAAAGACCATGGGTCTATCCTTTCTAACTTAGGCGGAGATAAATCTGAAAGCTGGCAGAGTTCGGACTGGAACCTGGAAACTGAAGATTGCAAGCCTGGCCCACTACCGAGTGAGGCAACTTTCTCAACAACACTTTTGCGGTTAATATCTCAACAACACTTTTTTCGGTCACTTTTTCGATCTCTTTACCAAACAACACTTTTTCGGTCTCTTTCTCAAAAACTCTTTTTCGGTCCCTTTCTCAACAACACTTTTTTCGGTCACTTTTTCGATCTCTTTACCAAACAATACTTTTTCGGTCTCTTTCTCAAAAACTCTTTTTCGGTCCCTTTCTCAATAACACTTTTTTCGGTCATTTTCCCAACAACACTTTTTCCGGTCATTTTCCCAACAACACTTTTTTCGGTCATTTTCCCAACAACACTTTTTCGGTCACTTTCTTAACAACACTTTTTTCGGTCACTTTTTCGATCCCTTTACCAAACAACACTTTTTCGGTCTCTTTCTCAAAAACACTTTTTCGATGACTTTCTCAAAAAACATTTTCGGTCGCTTTCTCAAAAACACCTTTTCGGCCACTTTCTCAAGACTTTTTCAGTCGCTTTATCAACATCACATTTCGGTGTCTTTCTTAATAACACGTTTTCGGTTGACTTCTCATCGATTGCTTTCTCAGTAACATTTTTTTCGGTCATTTTGTCATGAACAGTTTTAGACTCTTCAAGTATAAAAAAATATTTTTCAGTCACCTATAGTTCAACAATATTTTATCCGGATAACCGAAACAGACTTAGGAAGATCTGCAAAGAAGTTAATATGTATCACTCGAGCGTATTTGCGAAGAACGAAAAATTTTAAACATTCTAGTATACTTTATGTAGTACATAATTTTATTAATAGTTACATATATATTACACTGCTTGGCCAAATTATCATCAGGCGCAAAGTACTATGAAACATGCCAATGTGTATAAAACTTGTTACTGACGTAAGTATTCTACGTCACTACAAAGTCCTGTAAAAGTCGAAAAGGTATAGTGGAAGGCAAAGTCAAATGCGACATGAATGAAAAGGCTGATCTGATTGATTAGGAAAGGGGGCTCATCGTTGTAGCGCGATGGGCAGGGGCATCCGTAGCGAAGATGATGGGACTCAGCAATTTCAACACTATCCCAAGTGGATGGAGAATGGCAACGGTGTCAAAAAATCTTCGCAAATGCTGGAGGAAAAAGACCTCTGAGTTGGGTTGGGTTGTTTTACCTCTGAGCGGCACTTTTTTTTTGCACACCATGGGCTAAATGACCAGGTCACAAGGACCACGAAGGCTCAGAGAAGGTTGGGGGAAGGAGACCAACTGGAACAGCTTATGGGAGACAGATGGTAACTCCCCGTCAAGGCCATTCAGCGTGTTCTTTAACGTGCTCAGGGTGTGGCTCTCTCGCATACGGGACCACGGCTTTAAGTCCCATCGACGGACGGCGGCCATTCCAAGCCCATCGGTGTCCCCTACTGACCGTGGGCAGGGCGGGGAGTTTTGCGGAGATAAAAAAGACTCTGAAAGATAGGGACAGGCGTTTGCTGGTATGAAGTGTACTACAAAACAGAGCCGCTCCATCAAAACAGAGCCGTTCATCAGCTCAAATAGATGACCGCTAGAAGTTCTCCAATACCCATTTCAACGAGAACTACGTGAAGAGAATGGAAAACTGAAATTTGGGAACTGTGCCATGATACATGTGAAAAAGACTTAGGTAGGTGTGTTCATAATAATTTCGCCAGGCAGTGTACGTATTTCACACTAAGCTTATGTTAAACAGATAACAATGGTTGAATAATAGTTCATTGTGCCAGTAAAACGGCGAGTGAACAGCGAGTTCTACATCAGTTTGAGAGAAAATAAAAAAACAAATTTTAACAAACATTTATTTTTTTCTGTAAGACTGATTTTTTTTAACGAAATTCCGAGAAAATTTAGAAATAGTTCATAACAATGCCATAAATATTTTTTTGAACTCGAATTGGACCAATTTATATTAAAACTTAAAAATATTTAATATTTATAGATAGACTAAATAAATAATATTTTGCATTATCATTAGAGTTTTTGGATTTCAATTTTATTTTCATTTATATTTATTTGGATTTTAATTATTAAAGAAAGCTACCGCTGAAAAATATTAGAAAAATTATTACAAAATACAAAAAAAATTGATAGACGAATACTTGAAATTTGATGATTCTTAGTTCTTATCGTTTAGGGGCTGAGTGTTTTAAAGATTAAAATATTTCGTTTTCAGTGATGTGGTCTACTTACTATGTCGGCGCCAATGAATTCAATTCATACTTTGGAACTCATACTGTCTATCTCAATTCAGACTTTGGCCGAGCATCCTGCAAATTTCAATTCACAGTCTGACATAGTATGCTCTCTATATCGGTTCTGTCGTAGTTTCATCTATCTTGCCAACGATTCTTAATTCAGACCTCTTCCAGCAGCTCCTCTCGGGTCATACTTTGGATTCGCAGCACATCAACGATCTTAATTCAGAATTTGGCTTATAATGTTGACCATCTCTGTTCAGATTTTGGGATAGTGAATATCAATTCAGACATTGAACGAGCATGTTGTCCATTTCAAGATGCCAGCCACCGTCAAAGAGATTTGGGTTTGATTTGTGTATAAGCCACGAACCTTTCCTTTCTGATTGATGCTGTTTTCCCTCTGAGGTCCCGCTTTCCACACAGATTTATTTTGTATTATATCCATCTCTTTAATTAGGGCAAGCTTAAAATGCTGGTTCTTGTCCGATCTCTGAAGTGGTTCTACGTCAATTCATCGGGATCAATTCATCGCAGCGTCAGTTTATTGTAGTATCAATTCCTTGCAACATCAATTTATCGAAGCACAGTTCATCGCAGTGACAGATAAAGGATTTTATTGACTTTGATTTTATTGCTCTGTAATCAAATGAACCTTCTAGAGACAATTATTTAATTTTGTCTTAGAGGTCAAACATACGTCATAAAAATTTCTCCCAGATATTAATTAAAAATAAAAAAAATAAATACCCCCTCAAGCAGCTGCTTGGCACAGAGGTCTGACAGTAGCCTGTCAGTTTGTATGCCATAGTAGAGGATCTGAGAGAATGGCAGGACCACAGCAGAAAAACAACACGAACATCCATGCCTTGACCCGGGGCTCAAACCCAGGTCCCATTATATCAATAGCCAAGCGTGCTAACCACTCGGCCACGGGACGGTAGATATTAATTAAGACTTAAACAATTACTGCTTTAAACCATTTAATTAAAATATTCGTTTTAAAAGTTTGGGTAATGATTATTTCCATATTAAGCAATTACAAATAACTTACGAAAGATATTTTATTGTTAAATATTCTAATTTCTATAACTTTTTAAATATTGAACGAATAATGTTGAAAATCGAGAGTTAACTAGATTTGATTATAAAAAAAAAATAAATACCCCTCAAGCAGCTGCTTGCCACAGAGGTCTGACAGGAGCATGTCAGTTTATATGCCACAGTAGGAGATCTGAGAGGATGGCAGGACCTCAGCAGAAAAACGACATACACATCCATGCCTCGAACCCAGGTCCATTAGATCAATAGGCAAGCGTGTTAACCACTCGGCCACGGGACGGCTTATGATCTTTAATTTATTTTCGGTCACATTTTCCTCATAAATGCAAAATTTAAAAGTTATATAGCTTCAATGTTAGATTCCCTTTCTGATAACACGAACAGCTCGAACAATTTACCAAGAAACTACCAAAGTGGAAAATTTCAATGTCACCTCAATGGAAATCCAACATCAAAGTTCCATAACTTTTAAAATATGCATTTAATGGGAAAATGTGACTGGAGATAAATTAAAGAGCATAATAAAATCTGTTTAAATCTCAATTTTCATCGTTTGGTGTGATTTGTTCGACGAAACCTATTAGACGGAAATTTCTTCGATCAACATTTTGTCGAAAGTCTGAGAACCAATAAATATTGAGCGGCCATTAGAGTGCGATTTCTTCGACCACTTCTGGTTTGTCGCTGGGGAATCATCAGAGGGTGCTCAGTTTTAGATCAAGCAGAATAAAACACTTATTTCAAAGACGATCAAGACACCGCTGTTTAAATAATAAAAATAGTAAATACCCCCTCAAGCAGCTGCTTGCCACAGAGGTCTGACAAGAGACTGTCAGTTTATATGCCATAGCAGGTCTGTGAGGATGGCAGGACCTCAGCAGGAAACCGACACATACATCCATGCCTTACCCGGGGCTCGAACCCAGGTCCCTTAGATCATTAGATCAGTAGCCTCGGGGCTCGAACCCAGGTCCCTTAAGTAGTCAAGCGCGCTAACCACTCGGCTAAGGGACACATGGAGTAAAAACAAAGCTTTACTCCCTCAAGCAGCTGCTTGCCACAGAGGTCTGACAGGAGCCTGTCAGTTTATATGCCACAGTAGAAGATGGAAAAGATGGCAGGACCTCAGCAGAAAACAACACGAACATCCATGCCTTACCCGGGGTTCGAACCCAGGTCCCGTAGATCAGTTTACTCCCTTTTATTATTAACTGTTCTTATAAGCTATATTCAGAGTTTTGTAGAAGAGAGATCATGATTGATATTTAAAACTGGAGTATTTTCGGAATTATATGCTGAGTGATCATTGAACTATGACCACCCCATGTTATGATAATGGGACGCTAAATTTGAAATCCTATAACTTTTAAAATAGACATTTTTTTGGGGGAAAATATCACTTAAGGTAAATCAAAAAGCTAAAATAATTTCTATCTAAATATTGATTTTTCTACAATATTCTTACAATATTTAAAAAGTTATGGAAGTTTGAAAATATAAGAATAGCGGTGCTAGACCTTTGAAGTCAATTGAAACTGAAATAGGAAGATTATTTCAAATCATTTGTTATATAATTGCGTATTTTAAAAGTGTTTTAAAACTTCTTTAAGTTACTTCTTTAAAGTTATTTTAAAACTTCAATATTCGTTTTTTTTCTTAAATTTCTTAGAACATATTTGCTGCTCTGAAAAGTTTAAACTTCCATACCTACTTAAATACTGTGAGTTTTTTTATTATTGTAAATCGATATTTTTATAGATTTGATTCAGTTTTTTAAATTATATTACGCTACGTTTTCTCACAAAACGCTTATTTCAGAAGTTAAAGAGATTTGATCTTAGAAACCACGCCATAAAACCCCAAACAACCAAATAACCATTTGTAAATCCTATCTTATGGAATAAAACACCTAATACACCACACTTTCTCGGAAAAAAAAAGTCATGTCATTATAACGAATTAGTTAACATATTTTTTAATATAAAAATCATCCATCTCTCACCTCTTCATCGAGATTTTTGTCTTGCTTTATCACAGCCAATTTATTAACGTCATTTCGAAGTGTCTGTGTTATGAGGATCAGCGTCGGCTTCTGCATGTCTAACGTGGCAAAAAATTTATAGTCATGCGTCCAAACTAGATACTTCTTGTATATTATACGAATAATTGAGCAGTACAGTAAGCATTGTGCAATTGAAGGTCATGCATGAAGCAGAAACAAATGTAACGCAGTTTAATAATGCTCATAACGCGATTTTAAAACCCAAACCTTACAAATGGGAAAAGTTGTATTCTCTGTAGTAGTCCACTGCATGCAGAGAAACTATCATACAGGACGATCGATTAATCGATTATAATCGCAACTATTTTTTGTTCAATGAGGCATAATGGTTGTCAATCTAAGAGCTCTGCTAAGTCTTAACAGAAAAAATAAAATGTCAAGAATTCTAGTGTGTTTAATATTTTACTCCGATAATTTAATTCTAAATATTTACCCCGATTCTTTTGTCGGTTTGGTTATACAGGTACTGGACAGAAAAATGATGAAACAGTTCCATTATGAAAAATATGATAACAGTTCCATTAATGTTTAACAAGCTATTAGTGAGAGTCAAGTATAATTTTTGATCTCTTAACCTGTTTTAGGGGCTGGTGTGGCTCAGTCGGTAAAGCGCCAGGCTCGTAATCTACAGTTCTCCAGGTTCGAGTCCCAGCTGGGTCAGCGTTGAGACTTATCTCCGAAAATAAACCCCGCCTTGCCCACGGTCAGTAGGGGTCCGAAGGACGGCGGCTTCAGGCTTTCCAAGCCCGACGGGCTTGGAAAGGGCGCCGTCCGTCGTATGGGACGTTAAGCCGCTGCCCCGTGTGCGGGAGAGCCATACCCTATGCACGTTAAAGAACACGGTGGATGGCCTTGACGGGTGGCTACCATCTGTCTCCCGACAGCTGTTCCAGTGGGTCCCCTCCCCCAACCTTCTCTGAGTCTTTGGGGTCCGTGTGACTTGGCCATTTAGCCCATGGTGTGCAAAAAAGTGCCGCTCAAAGGTAAAACAACCCAACTTAACCTGTTTTAATTAAATTTTGGGGTCAGTTTTTTGTAGCCTGTTAAATATTCCAGCTTTCATACTTCTTTGAATACTGAACGAATACTGTTTAAAATCGACATTTAGAGATATTTGATTGAGATTTTTAATTTATCTTTAGTCATATTTTTCATTAAAAATCATATTGATGGAGTTATTGAGCTCTGAATGTGAATTTCTATTGAGATAATATGGAACTGTTTCACCATTAGTCCAGTACCTGTAGATTCTTCTGACAAAAATACATTTCAATTTTAAAGATGAACAAATTCCGCCAATCAGACGGCAAGGAACAGTACAGATTACAATAACATACTCAAATTTTCGCTCTAATCTTAAATCCATAGAAATAGATATATAAAAACGGATTTAAGTACCATGTATTTTGTTGAACGGTATTATTTCATCATCTTAGAATATACAGATATTCAATGACTTATTTTATTATTAAAATCAAAGGTGAAAATAAAACACTAGAATTAAATAAATTTTTCCAACAAATTTCTAATTAAAACATAATTAATACCAAAGATATCTAAATGAGCATCAAAAGTTACACAGGATTTCGATCGTTTTACCTAATTTCCCATTGTACATAAAACTTTGGTATTTTTCAAATTTAGCGTCCTCTAAAGCTATATTGGGACATTTTCCTGTGATTGGGACATTTTCCTGTGATGCTTAATTACTGAATCATTCACCTAACGCTCTTAGCGTGAGCGACAAATATTACTACCATCATGTGTGGCGACTTGGCTGTCGATTACTGATAACAGATGGCGCCACTGGCGAATCAATGAAATTATAGGAATGCTTATATGTCACTTCCTGAAAACAATGGTTAGCACTTGATGGTCAAGTGGTTAAGATGCCTCCCATGATTCTGAGAGATCTGGATTAGAATACCAGTCAAGAAACCTATTTCTCTTTTCAACTAATTATTTCATAGGTAGTTTTATCTTTGAGCGGAACTTTCTTTTCCAACAATGAACTAAATGGCCAGGTCACAAAGATCCAAGGGCTCAAAAAAGATTGGGGAGGGGACCCACTGGAACAGCTGTTGGGAGACAGATGGTAGCCTCCCAGCAAGGTCATCCAGTGTGTTCTTTAACGTGCACAGGACATGGCTCTCCCGCATACACGGCTTAGTGTCCCATCCGACGGATGGCGACATTTCCAAGCCCATTGGTATCCCCTACTGACTGGGGACAAGGCGGGGATTTTTACGGAGATAAATCTCAACGCTGAGCCCAGCTGGGACTCGAACCTGGAAACTGCAGATTACGAGCCTGGCGCACTAGCGACTGAGCCCCCCCCCCCTCCCCCGCCATACCAGAGAAGGAGAAGAAAGTTTTAAAGTGTAAAAAAAAATGCGATTTCGTTTTATGTTCTGCACGGCGGAAAATTATCGATTTTTGAATGGTTACTCTTGTTTGGTAGAAAAACAGCAACGTAGGGAAGGTTATAATTCTTTCACAAGTGTTGTTTAAACAGTGCAATATGATTGATAATATTTCTGCCCCTGCATTGATGTGTGGATCATTTTCCAAATGTTCGAGTGGTTAGCGCGCTTGGCTACTGATCTACGGGACCTGGGTTCGAGCCCGGGTTAAGGCATGGATGTTCGCGTTGTTTTATGCTGAGGTCCTGCCATCCTCACAGACCTTCTACTCTGGCATATAAACTGACAGGCTCCTGTCAGACCTCTGTGGCAAGCAGCTGCTTGATGGGGTATTTATTTATTTTATTTATTGGTGTATGATTTAGTTTAATAATTTTGATCATCAGGATCATTTAATACAGATGAACAGTATATTGGTGTTTATTGTGACTGATATAGAAATTTGCTTATGTTTTACTTAATCTTATTGTTTAAGTTATTAAATTACTTCATTTATAGTCTGTTTATTTATTAAGAATTCAAGCCCGATTGCCAAATAATCAATACAACTAAAAATCTGTTACAATATAATTTCAAACGCTACAATTGAAAAAAAAAGGCGTTAAAGATTTTTCAATAAGCTACATCCTTGCAATCACTACACGCAAAACTCCCTCAATCAGTAGGGGACACCAATTGGCCTGGAATAACCCCTATCCGTTGGATGGAACTTTAAGCTGCGGCCCCATGTGTACCAGAGCCATACTTTGTGCACGTTAAAGAACACACTGGATGGCCTTGACGGGAGGTGACCTTCTGTCTCCCAACAGATGCCCAGTAGTTTTCCGAGTCCTCGTGGCCCTTGTGACCTGGTCATTTAGCCCATTGTGTGCAAAAAAAGTGCCGCTCAGAGGTAAAACAACCCAAGTCCTCAATAATGAGTACTAGAAGAACGTGTACAGTCTCTGGCACATGTGGTAATGTCACTTTAAAAGATTATTTTTCGTTTACCTACATTTTCGCTCCTAAAAATTTTTAATTAGAACTAATGGATGCTGTAGAAAATGACAGTAGTATTTTATTAGCATAACTATAGAAAAGTATTTGTTTTTTATCCTTCAATTAAAGAAGTCACTTTTCTGAGGCCCCTCTGAGAAAAGGGGTCATATTGTTGCTGTCAGGAGACTATCTCTTAACACTCTAACACGAAATTCCAAATTTCTCCCATAAACAGATCACTTGCAACAATAGTTAAAATTTTTTACCTTTTTCATATATAATGATCTCTAAGTGGCATACAAACTAGCAGGCTCCTGTCAGACCTCTGTGGCAAGCAGCTGCTTGAGGGGGTATTTATATTTAACAAAATATATTGAAACTACCTAAGGATTTGAAAAATGCTAATTTTAATATTTCATTACTACAATCTAATTAAAAATAATCTTCCAATTGTCTCTAGAAACAAAACAGTTGCATTTTCCACCCACCCTGGGCGTAAAACTCGTTGTTACCAATTGAATCTTCAAATATTTACCTAACAATTTTCATCCTCACTGGAACTTCTATCACATTAATCTTCTTTCGCATCAATGTAAGAAAAGGCCATACAAGAAAAAACATTTATCTGAATTCCAATTGCATAGGAATTAGTAAGATAGGAATTAGTTCAGTTAGATTTCAATTATACACATTGGATAGTTTATTTTCGCCCTCTTATAAACGTTTCTGTTTTTGAGGAATTTTACCAAAGTCTAGAATTGCTTTTAGAAATCCATGACCATGAAATATTAATTGTTTGAGATTTTAATGTTTCATCTCTCGACTGGAAAAATGGGGCGGGGGTGGCTCAGTCGGTAGCGCGCCAGGCTCGTAATCTGTAGTTCCCAGGTTCGAGTCCCAGCTGGGTCAGCGTTGAGATTTATCTCCGCAAAATTCCCTGCCCACGGTCAGTAGGGGGACACCGATGGGCTTGGAAAGGCCACCGTCCGTCGGATGGGACGTTAAGCCGTGGCCACGTGTGCGGGAGAGCCATACCCTGTCCACGTTAAAGAACACGCTGGATGGCCTTGACGGGAGGCTACAATCTGTCTCCCAACAGCTGTTCCAGTGGGTCCCCTCCCCCAACCTTCTCTGAGCCTTCGGGGTCCATGTGACCTGGCCATTTAGCCCATGGTGTGCAAAAAAGTGCCGCTCAGAGGTAAAACAACCCAACTCGACTGGAAAAATTTAGGTTACCTAAACAGGACAAACTCTCCAGTTGAATCTAGTTATTAAATTTTACGTTTTAAAATAACTTATTACAGTGTAATTACATCCCAAACACTAATAACAATATTCTGGATCTTGTTTTACCCTCATTCGGAAGATATAGAGTTAATGTTAATCACGTTTCGGATGTTCTTTTGACTGAAGATGGTTATCATCCAGCTCTTGAATTTTTGGTCTCTATAAACAATTTCATTATTAAACATCGCAGTAACGATGTTACTAAATATAATTATAGAAAGGCTGTTATTGTTTATTGTATGATCTCATTAGTGGACTGGTTTGGAATTCTCTGAAATTATTTGACGGTATTGATAAAGTTGTCTCCTTTCTTTGTAGTATGCTATTTAGAGTTATTAACTCTTATGTCCCTAGATGTAGAGTTAATAAAGGGAAATTCCCATGTTGGTACACTCCAGAGATTATCAAAGATATTAAATTGAAAAATAAATTTCGTAAGCAATATGGAAAATAAAATAACAGTTAAGATTTTGATAATTTTAAAATGTATAGGCGATTAATAAAACAGAAAATAAAATCAGTTTATAAGAACTATATTTCTATGATTGAAAATGAGCTAAAATCTGATCCTAAGAAATTCTGGAATTTTTGTAACAGAAATAACAGAGGACAGACTACTGTCTGTCCTCTGTTATTTCGCTTTGAAACTTGTTTAACGCTTTGAAATATCAAGGTAATAAATTGCTTGATTTTAAAACCAGGCTCGAAACCTGCAGTTCTTAGGTCGAGTCCCACCTGGCCAGCGTTGAGATTTTTCTCCGTAAAACTCCCCGCCCTGCCTACGGTCAGCAAGGGATATCGATGGCCTTGGAAAGGCCGCCGTCCGTCGGATGGGACGCTAAGCCGTGGCCCCATGTGTGGGAGAGCCATACCCCGTGCACGTTAAAGAACACGCTGGATGGCCTTGACGGGAGGCTACCATCTGTCTCCAACAGCTGTTCCAGTGGGTCCCCTCACCCAACCTTCTCTGAGCCTTCGGGGTCCTTGTGACCTGGCCATTTAGTCCATTGTGTGCAAAAAAGTGTCGCTCAGAGAACAACCCAACCCAGAGAGGCTATTGAACTTTTAAATTTTCCTCGATTAGATTCCTTCTTTCATTATTAAGAGATGTGCTGATAGTTTTGTTTACCCTCTTTTAATATTATTTAATCTCTCAATTACAACCAATAAGTTTCCAAGTGCTTGAAAAGAATCGAAAATTATGCCCATAATTAGAAAGGGAAACAAATACGATATCGAAAATTATCGACCTATTGCTATTCTATCACCATTTTCTAAGATCTTTGCATCCATAATACATACAAAAATTTTACAATAACTGCAAAATTGGTTTTCTCCAAACCTACATCGATTTTTGCCAAAACGTTCGGTGATTACCAATCTACTATGTCTTAGTAAAAATATTACGGACGCATTTGATTGTGATAGTCAGTTAGATGTTATTTACACTGACTTTTCAAAAGCTTTTGATAAAATTGATTTCGGATTATTGACGAGCAAGTTTGTTAAAATTGTTTTTTTGTAATCTAGTTGAATGGTTTTACTCATTTTCGTTTAGTAGATCGCTTTATGTTTGCTATGGTTCTGAGTTTTCCTACAAGTTTTTTAGTAGCTCTGGGGTGCCACAAGGTTCTAATCTGGGACCGTTGTTATGCATCATTTTCATTAATGATCTACCAAATATACTTAGCTCTTGTAGTTGAGGGCGGGGGTGGCTCAGTCGGCAGCGCGCCAGGCTCGTAATCTGTAGTTCCCAGGTTCGAGTCCCAGCTGGGTCAGCGTTGAGATTTATCTCCGCAAAATTCCCCGCCCTGCCCACGGTCAGTAGGGGACACCGATGGACTTGGAAAGGCCGCCGTCAGTCGGATGGGACGTTAAGCCGTGGCCCCCGTGTGTGGGAGAGTCATACCCTGTGCACGTTAAAGAACACGCTGGATGGCCTTGACGGGAGGCTACCATCTGTCTCCCAACAGCTGTCCCAGTGGGTCCCCTCCCCCAACCTTCTCTGAGGCCTCGGGGTCCATGTGACCTGGCCATTTAGCCCATGGTGTGCAAAAAGTGCCGCTCAGAGGTAAAACAACCCAACTCTTGTAGTTGTAAAAAGTTGTGTTGTTTAATGTACGCAGATGTAAAATGTTATAGACGAATTGACTCAATTAACAACTGCTATTTTCTACAGTCAGATTTGACAAAATTCCACAACAGGACTATTCTGAATGGATTCTCCAATTGGTCTGTCCTGAATGAATATTTCAAAATGCTCAATTTTAAGCTATTCTTGTAAAAGGGTTTTTGTTACGTCTGATTATAACATCAAGTCTTGTGCTATTCCACGGAATTGTTTTGTCCGTGATTTAGGTATCTTGTTTGAATAGAAATTTAATTTTAATATGCAAATTCAAGAAATTTTGAAGAAAGGTAATAGAAATTTGGGTTTTTTTTTAGAAAAACAAACTACTTTATTAATACAAGGACTAAAACCAATTTATTTAATTCATTTGTTCGTTCAAATCTACAATATGGAAGCTTAATATAGGATCCTTACTATCAATACAATAGTCATAATATTGAAAAAGTTCAAAATAAATTATTAAGATTGTTTTGCTACAAGGACACCGGAATTTATCTCCGAAATTTCCGTACTGAACAACTTAGAAGTTCGTATGTATAATGCATGCTTATTAAGTAATACAAGAAAAGCTTTGTGTCTAATTTTTTTTATAAATTGTTAAACAACATGATAGGTTGGGTTGTTTTACCTCTGAGCGGACTTTTTTGCACACCATGGGCTAAATGACCAGGTCACATGGACCCCGAAGGCTCAGAGAAGGTTGGGGGAGAGGACCCACTGGAACAGCTGTTGGGAGACAGATGGTAGCTTCCCGTCAAGGCCATCCAGCGTGTTCTTTAACGTGCACAGGGTATGGCTCTTCCGCACACGGGGCCACGGCTTAACGTCCCATCCGACGGACGGCGGCCGTTCCGACGGACGGCGGCCCATCGGTGTCCCCTACTGACTGTAGGCAGGGCGGGGAATTTTGCGGAGATAAATCTCAACGCTGACTCAGCTGGGACTCGAACCTGGGAACTACAGATTACGAGCCTGGCGCGCTACCGACTGAGCCACCCCCGCCCCCAACATGATAGACTGCACCGAACTACAGTTTTTTAATGAGCTTTGAGTTAACGAAGCATCTCAAGAGAAATGCTCCATTTTTTAGAGTTCCATTCCATAAATCAAATACATTGGTAAATTTTTCTGTGTTTATGTTTTTCAACCTTTTTAACCTGCACAACAATATCCTCGATTTGTTTACAATGTCTTCAAAAAATTTCAAATCACATTGTATGATTTTACTTTGTTCTTGATTTTATTTCTAATTATCTGTGTGTTGCTATGTTTGTTTCAAAATGTTGTACATATCCTTTTCACTTCTTTGTACTAATTTGTTTATGTACATTTATATGTACAGTCGTTCAAAAAAAAATATCCGAACACTATGGTTAATTAAGAATTCAGAAAAAACATCTGGCAACGATATTTTTTAGAAATTAGTGACCTAGCATCCTTCGTGTCACGTGTCACGTGACATGAAGTACATCACTAATTTCTAAAAAAATCGTTGCCAGATACACGTGACACGAAGGTTGCCAGATCACTAATTTCTAAAAATATCGTTGCCAGATATTTTTTCTGAATTCTGTAATCAACCATAGTGTTCGGATATTTTTTTGAACGACTGTACTTAATTTTGAATTATTCTCTTTGTATGTGTCCACTTTTATTGGATCATTGATAACAATTTTTTATCAATGATCATTTTTTGAATAAGTAAATAAATAAATAAATAAATAAATAGCACAATTATGCAAATCTTTTAGAAAGGAAACAGATCAGTCATAACCAGCAAGGTGATCCCGGGCTTTGGCGAGCACGAGCGGACTGGTTGGGTTGGGTTGTTTTACCTCTGAGCGGCACTTTTTTGCACACCATGGGCTAAATGGCCAGGTCACATGGACCCCGAAGGCTCAGAGAAGGTTGGGGGAGGGGACCCACTGGAACAGCTGTTAGGAGACAGATGATAGCCTCCTGTCAAGGCCATTCAGCGTGTTCTTTAACGTGCACAGGGTATGGCTCTCCCACACACGGGACCACGGCTTAACGTCCCATCCGACGGACGGTGACCTTTCCAAGCCCATCGGTGTCCCCTACTGACCGTGGGCAGGGCGGGGAATTTTTCGGAGAAAAATCTCAACGCTGACCCAGCTGGAACTCGAACCTGGGAACTACAGATTACGAGCCTGGCGCGCTACCGACTGAGCCACCCCCGCCCCGAGCGGACTGGTAAGGGGCACTGAGCGCTGTAACGTCCGGGGCCCTTAGTGTCGCGAGCCCCTGGGGCTTCATAGGAACAAGATTATTTTTAATAATAATAATAATTGTTACTGTGCAGAAATTCCACGGAATTGGGGAAAACCTATTTTAAGCTTCACGTACGAACTCTCAAAAGGATAAATATTTAAATAATAAACAAATAAATACCCCCTCAAGCAGCTGCTTGCCACAGAGGTCTGACAGGAGCCTGTCATTTATATGCCACAGCTGAAGGTCTGAGAGGATGGCAGGACCTCAGCAGAAAAACAATACAACAACTCGAACCCAGGTCCCGTAGATCAGTAGCCAAGCGCGCTAACCACTCGGCCACGGGACGGCCCTAAATATTTAAATCTTGAAAATATGATCATATGATATATATCATATTGACTATGTGATATGACTTAGCCTGGTCTGCGATAAAAAAAGAAACCGAATTTTTTATCGCGGACCGCACCGCCCTGCTGTAGCTGCATTCCTGAAAAAAAAAAAAGTGCGAGTATGCCCCCGTTGGTGAGAGACTTTAACTAGGCCTCTCCCACTTCTTAAAAATATTTGTTTGAAAAAATATTAAAGGATGAAAAGAGCGCAAGTTTCGCACCCTTTTTTGCCCTATCAAAAGCCACCCACAATAACTAACAAAGCCTCTAAAAACACGTGGAGCATAAACCTTGGTTCAGCTAAACCACTGGGACCATGGTCATAACACAATTGTACAAGGGTCTCAGAGAACAAACTGTTTAGTCATAAATCATTTGGGCAAGTCTCTCACAGAGGAAACAGTTTAGTCAAATCTCAATTTCTTCGGAAATAAAGCAGTCCTGTACGATTTCAACTGTGTAAAACAGTGTCTCGCAAACTTTTTTACTCTGCGGCACACTGAATCTAATTTTTTTTCCGCGGCACACCTAAAAAAGAATAATAGCAAACTCTATATAATCGTCATTATATTTGCGCTTTGTTGAAGTCATCAGCCTGGTTTTACTTGAAGATTTGCTCTCGTTCTTTAATTCATAACTCTTAATTCAATAACTTTTGTTTGTTTTAAATATTTGCCCATTCTATGGCTTGAAATAATCAAAAATTAATACCAAAATTTGGAAAAAGCTTGATAAATACTTACAAGATCCCAGTTGATAAAATCTGAAAGATTTTTATTAAAGCACGTCGATATTAAAGCACGTCGACAACACAAGTCAAGTCAAAATGAAATCTTTGGAATATCTAGTGTCAATTTGAAAATCTCTCGCGGCACACAGTTTGCGAGACACTGGTGTAAAACATCAACTCAATCCCGATTCTACAACTCTCTGACAGAGAAAACAATACACCTTGATCCCAATTGTTCAAAGCTTTTTAAAATACCTAAACATTCCAAATGATCTCCTTTTGGATGAACGTTACTATTGAGAAATACAAAATGACTTATCATAAAACCAACTGTAGCAATTTTCAAGATCGAGAATTCCGTGTCCTTGAGATAATCGTCACGATTCGTCGGTGCATTGACGTAAACCGCAACCACCAGTTTTTTCAAAGTAACCCATACTTCCGGGAATAGTTTGGCATTGACGTTGACCCTCCATTGTCCTTCAGGGGCTTGTTCTTTTTTCGCGGCGAACTTTTTCATTTTTTCTTAAATATGAAGTAATCCATTGTTGCCGTTTCATCGGATGTGACGTCCAAGTGACTAGGCCTTTACTTCGTGACCACTTTGTAAGCAAAGAGAGTAATTGAAAGGAAACAACAAAAAAAAGAGCTGAAGTCTCCTGATAAACAGTACTACCAGTTTAGCGAGTTCTATAATGCTCGTTAATTTGCTTTCCCAACGAATGTGGGGCGGGGGTGGCTCAGTCGGTAGCGCGCCAGGCTCGTAATCGGTAGTTCCCAGGTTCGAGTCCCAGATGGGTCAGCGTTGAGATTTTTCTCCGCAAAATTCCCCGCCCTGCCCACGGTCAGTAGGGGACACCGATGGGCTTGGAAAGGCCGCCGTCCGTCGGATGGGACGTTAAGCCGTGGCCCCGTGTGTGGGAGAGCCATACCCTGTGCACGTTAAAGAACACGCTGGATGGCCTTGACGGGAGGCTACCATCTGTCTCCCAACAGCTGTTCCAGTGGGTCCCCTCCCCCAACCTTCTCTGAGCCTTCGGGGTCCATGTGACCTGGCCATTTAGCCCATGGTGTGCAAAAAAGTGCCGCTCAGAGGTAAAACAACCCAACCCAACAACAACCCCCAACCTTCTCTGAGCCTTCGGGGTCCATGTGACCTGGCCATTTAGCCCATGGTGTGCAAAAAAGTCCCGCTCAGAGATAAAACAACCCAACCGACGAATGCTTTTGCCGCCAAAACACCTTTTCGGAATTATCACTTAACACTGGATTCCATTGTTCCACTTTTCGCTTTCCGTTAAGAAAATGTTAAAAATGCATTGTGATAGTGAAGAAGTGTCGACCTAGAAGATTATTATCATATGATCGTATTAAAAGTTAATTTTGCATATCGATGAACTCTAAATTAAAAATGATTATAAATTAAAAGTGATGTCCGCGATGTCGTTCAAGTTTGCGGGCTTCTAATGCCTCAACGATTCAAGCCACAAATATGAAATTTAATGTTTATGATTACTTCCAACTGAATTGTTTGTTGTCCCTGGCATGAGTTGTTTTACTCTGGTTGATGCTTCTTTTGCACACAATGGGCTAATTGCCAGGTCACAAGGACCCCAAGATTCAGAGAAAGGATCCATTGATACGATATTTTTACTTTTGAGATCGGAGCAACAAAACTACTAGCTTATCTGCAGGTTATGACAGGGCAAACGACCATCAACCCCGGCACCAATCTACAGTTCCCAGGTTCGAGCTTCAGGTTGGGCAGCGTTGAGATTTATCTCCGCCCTCGGTCAGTGAGGGACACCGATGGGCTTGGAAAGGCTACCGTCCGTCGATGGGATGTTAAGCCGTGACCCCGTGTGGGAGAGACATACCCTGCATACTTTAAACACGCTGGATGGTCTTGAAGGAAGGCTACCGTCCGTCGATGGGATGTTAAGCCGTGACCCCGTGTGGGAGAGACATACCCTGCATACTTTAAACACGCTGGATGGTCTTGAAGGAAGGCTACCGTCCGTCGATGGGATGTTAAGCCGTGACCCCGTGTGGGAGAGACATACCTTGCATACTTTAAACACGCTGGATGGTCTTGAAGGAAGGCTACCGTCCGTCGATGGGACGTTAAGCCGTGACCCCGTGTGGGAGAGACATACCCTGCATACTTTAAACACGCTGGATGGTCTTGAAGGAAGGCTACCGTCCGTCGATGGGATGTTAAGCCGTGACCCCGTGTGGGAGAGACATACCCTGCATACTTTAAACACGCTGGATGGTCTTGACGGAAGGCTACCATCTGTCTACCAATAGCTGTGCAGTGGGTCCCCTTCTTACAACCTCTGAACCCTTGGGGTTTTTGTGACCTGGCCATTTAGCTCATTGTGTGCAAAAAGCGCCGTTTAGAGGTAAAACAATCCAACTAACCATTAGAGATTCTTGCACCCTGCACAGCTTTGACGTCATTCTGGTGGCTCCTGGAGACGATGCCTCTTCGTCCTGTTTCCCCCCTCTTGCTTTGCACATTGCCCAAGGTGGTGACTGAGCGGTAGCGGACCGTCTTGCTCTAGGCGTTGTGCTCGACAGGTGGTGGTTTGGACATGAGTTATTAGGGTGTGGGCCGGAGATGCAGAGGACAGCATTTGAAGGATTGTACCTTTTTGCACATCCCTAGATCGTTACTAGTGTCGGGGGCTGATCATGTCATCCTTTCTCTGTCAGGATCCCAAAACACGCACTCGGCATCTCACAGCAGGTGAGTTTCACCGGAAAACACCTAAAAACAGCAGCATTATGGTCGACTAAACGTTAATTTATGAATCTGACAAATTTCAAGTTGTGGTCGAGATCTATTCGGTTTACACGTTTCTTCAGGAACGAGTCTCAATTTTTCTTACATTCATTTTTTTGCTGTCATGCTTTGATTCTTGGGAAAAAAATTTGACTGGTTTGACATTAATAGCTTAGAGGAGTGGTGCAGAAATATTGGAAGATTCAAGAAATTAAAATAAATTTTGAGGTAAGCCCAGATAAGTACAGACACCAGTAAACACAGACACTGAGGTCTCACAGGTAAAGAAAAAGACCTAGTCGGTTGAATATTTATAGTTAATATGAGCGAGAATAAATACAGTGGACCCCCGATATAACGCGCATGTCGGGCGGGAAACAACACCCGCGTTATAAGGTGAACCGCGTTATACCGAGCGGCGCGGTGGCGACACAATAAATTTCACACTGTAAGCTTTTCTTTTACTCATCATGCATATAATAATTAAATACTATTCAAGATACATGCAGGAACTCAATACATACACAATTACTCAATACGCAGTAACAATAAAATGCGATACTCACTAACGCCGCACAGACCTGTATAAACATGTTTGAACTTATCGCGAACATCGCCCGCGCTATAACCGAGTGCGCGGTATAGCGAGCAGCCTATAACGAAGGTCCACTGTATTCCTTGAAAAAAAAAATAGTCAGAACAGACATCTGCGATTCTGACTGAGAGCCTAACTTGAAGTCCAGGCCATTCTAGTAAATACGGAAAGCTTTCTTAGAAAAAATAGTCGGTCCAGACACACTGAGAGCTTAACTAGAAAGTCCAATCTGTTCTGGTGATTATGGAAATTTCATTTTAAAACACAAAAAACTTTACTTTTTTTTTCAGATTTAGCTCGATCTAAAGGTGGAAAATGAAACTAATGGAGGATGGTTGAAAACTGTGGATAGCACTATTTTATTGTATCCAAACTGTGGATAGCACTATTTATTTGTATTGGTTGCGTATGAATCCAGAAATAATATTTTCTGTCATAGATCAAAACAGTTGCGATTTCTCACCCTATTGGCTGTGAAAGTTCATGTAGCTGTTGTCAATATGAACAGTAGTACTATGTGCACCACATACTATACCATCAATATTTCAAACTTCTAGAATAGACTGTTTACAATATTAATTTCATTTTTTTCCTTTTTACCAAAGTCCCACCTAGGGGTTGTATATTTCAGCATTAGAGAATTCAAAATGATATTCGTAATATTTTACTGGTAACTCTCCAATTAAAAAAATCTTTTGTATGTATATCTTGATAATAAAATAAATAAAATACTCCTCGCGCAGCTATTTGTCAGAGAGATCTGACAATAATAATAATAATTTAATATGGCAGAGAAGAGATGCCGTCCCGTGGCCGAGTGGTTAGCGCGCTTGGCTGTTGATCTAAGCGACCTGGGTTCGAGCCCCGGATTAAGGCATGGATGTTCGTGTTGTTTTTCTGCTGAGGTCCTGCCATCCTCTCAGATCTTATACTGTGGCATATAAACTGACAGGCTCCTGTCAGACCTCTGTGGCAAGCAGCTGATTGAGGGGGTATTTATTTATTTTTTTTTTAGAAGAGATATGTGAGGAAGGCGAGAATTCAACCGAAAGACAACAAGAACCATGTCTTATCCGGTGTTCGAACCCCTATCCTTTTGGTCAGTAGCCAAGCATGCCAACCACTCGGCCACTGGGTTTAAAAAAAAAAATGATTATCTACTTATGGACAGAGTGAAAAAATAACTCGTTTTTATTGAGAAAAAAATCGCAGCCTGGTATTTTTAAATACGTAAGAAAATAAATATACTATATATATGTATATACACGAAGGTCGATCAGAGAGTAAGTTTACAAAGTTTACAGTTTGAGTTTTTTTTTATTCAATCCCTAATAAAAATGATGCATGGTTATTCTATTTTGATCCCATTACTTTTCAACATAGTTTCTGAAAAGATTGGAATATTATATCTTGGGACGAGTAGTTTCTATTCCTTGTCGGTAGAAGTCCATGTCCTTTTCGCTCAGTCAGTTTCATTGCTGTTTCCACGTCATTTTCATTTTTAATACCTGTGGCCGTCAAGATATTTCTTCGGCACTTTCGAGACCATCTTTTCCCAGCACTAAAGAGGCGTGGGTAACTCAATCGGTAGCGCCACAGGCTCGTAATCTGGACCAGTCTCGACTGCTTCACAAATGGTAGTTGTGCAGATACCAGGTTTCCAGGTTCGAGTTCCACCTGAACCAGCGTCGAGATTTTATCTCTGCAAAACCCCGACCTGTCTTCGGTCAGTAGAGGACACCGATTGGCTTGGAAAAGCCGTTGTGACATCGGATGTACTCGGATGTAAGGTCAAGCCGTGGTTCCGTGTGCAGGAGAGCCATACCTTGTGCACATTGAACACGCTTATGGCGCTGACGGGAGACTACTATGGTCCCCTCCCCCAACCTTCTCCAAGCCCTCGGGTTCATGTGACATGGCATGAAGAAGTAGAAACTGCAGTGAAACGTTTGCTTAGCAAAAAAGGACAGGTAACAGCATCTGTTTCATCTTTTTTGATGTGGTGGGATTAGTGAAATCCAACTCATATTTTTCGAGACAGAAGAATTGACGGCACTCATCTCATTCATTTGATGCAAAGAAAACGGCGAAACCTTTCTTACTTTTTCTATACAGCTGAGCAGTGAAATCCGTCTCACTCTTCTAGAGATCAAGGGATTTAGTGAAAAACCCATTGCACGGGCTGGATGAAAAGGGAACAGTGAAATGGATTTGACCCTTTTGTACGCAGTTGATCGGCGAAACAGATCTCATCCTCTCTATGTGGAGGGATAGATGAAATCCATCTCCTTGTGCACATTGAACACGCTTATGGCGCTGACGGGAGACTACTATGGTCCCCTCCCCCAACCTTCTCCAAGCCCTCGGGTTCATGTGACATGGCATGAAGAAGTAGAAACTGCAGTGAAACGTTTGCTTAGCAAAAAAGGACAGGTAACAGCATCTGTTTCATCTTTTTTGATGTGGTGGGATTAGTGAAATCCAACTCATATTTTTCGAGACAGAAGAATTGACGGCACTCATCTCATTCATTTGATGCAAAGAAAACGGCGAAACCTTTCTTACTTTTTCTATACAGCTGAGCAGTGAAATCCGTCTCACTCTTCTAGAGATCAAGGGATTTAGTGAAAAACCCATTGCACGGGCTGGATGAAAAGGGAACAGTGAAATGGATTTGACCCTTTTGTACGCAGTTGATCGGCGAAACAGATCTCATCCTCTCTATGTGGAGGGATAGATGAAATCCATCTCATTCTTTGCGATGCAGAAGAAGAAGTGAAATCCATCTCATCCTTTGCAATGCAGAAGAAGAAGTGAAATCCATCTCATCCTTTGCAATGCAGAAGAAGAAGAAGCGAAATTTATTTTATCTTTTACAATACAGAAGAAGAAGTGAAATTCAGTCCATCCTTTACAATAGAGAAGAAGTGAAATTCATCTCACCCTTTCCGATGCAAGGGAAGCATTGAAATCCATTTAATCTTTTCGATGCAAGAGACGCCATGAAATCCATCTCATCCTATTTACTGCAGGGGAGCAGTGAAATCCATCTCACCCTTTTTTATTGTAGGGGAAGCAGTGAAATTCATCTCACCCTTTCCGATGCAGTGTCAGCATTGCAATCCACTCATCCTTTCCGATGCAAAAGAAGAAATACAATCCACTCATCCTTTCCGATGCAAAAGAAGCAATACAATCCATTCATCCTTTCCGATGCAAAAAGAGCAGTGCAATCCATCTCACCCTTTCCGATGCAAGAGATGCAGTAGAATCCATCTCACCCTTTCTATTGCAGTGGGAGCAGTGAAATCCATATCACCTTTTTTGAAACAAGAATCAGTGAAAATCCATTTCTCTGTTTTCCACGAAAGAGAACAGAGAAATCCACCTCATCCTTGTCATTCCAGCAGGGATTCTAAACTTATCATTACCCTTACCCTGCAGCAGAATAGATCAAATCTTCGTCCATTTGCTTCATCATTTTTGTTCCTATATCACGATCAGTGAAATCTCCATGAAACCTGTCTTTTCAACAGGACTGCCGAAATCTTCCCCACCCTTATCCTCACCCCGAAGTAAATTGCTCCAGTGAGCAAGAAGCGTGCCCGCTGTCACCTGTTGTCACCTCTGCTGTCACGATGGGGGGCGATATTGTTCGACATCCTCCTCACGCGCGCCTGGAACACCCCGTTCCAACACTGGCAGCTAATTGGTTGCGATAGGCCCTTGACGCGTGGGACGGGACCAAGTGGCATTAGCATGCAAGTGATGTTCGTGTCGGAGCCCGAGGCTCCATCATAATGATCATGTTTGCGTCCTCAGCCGCTTCTGCTTTTCTGTCATCGAATATCACGGGGAGGATTTAACAACCTTAGAGTTCATAAATATTTTTCTGGGGGATATTCTTCGAGATCCCCTCCTTCCTAGTGAAGCTTGCTTATTTAAAAATGATTATCTTTCCTGAATATATTTTATGAAGAATCTCATTATCTCCGCTTTAGAACGATAATTTTTTTTTCAAATGTCTTAATTAAGAGTTTTTTTCTTCACGGATGTTTCAGACTTGAATTGAAGATTTTTTTATTGGAACTTGGCTCATTAGTTTAGATGTTTTTATTGTTGTTTTACTTTTGGGCGGGAGTGGCTCAGTTGGTAGCGCGCCAGGCTCGTAATCTCTAGTTCCCAGGTTCTGAGTCCCAGCTGGGTCAGCGTTGAGATTTTTCTCTGCAAAACTCCCCGCCCTGCCCACGGCCAGTAGGGGATGCCGAGGGGTTTGAAAAGGCCGTCGTCCGTCGGATGGGACGTTAAGCCGTGGCTCCGTGTGAGGGAGAGACATATCCTGTGCACGCTAAAGAACACACTGGATGGCCTGAGAACACACTGGTTAAATTCCACACTGGAAGGGAGGCTACCATCTGTCTCCCAACAGCTGTTTTAGTGGGTCCCCTCCCCCAACCTTCTCTGAGCCTTCGGGGTCCATGTGACCTGGCCATTTAGCCCATGGTGTGCAAAAAAGTGCCGCTCAGAGGTAAAACAACCCAACCCAACCCATTTAACAGATAACGTAATTAACTTGCAAGGAATAAGTAAAACCAAATAATAATTTGCTTAATAAATAAATGCCAATATAAACATAAACGTAAACAAATTCTGATATAAAATCACAAATTGATTAATTCTTGTGAACAAATTCAAAATGGAATAGAATTCGAAGCATCGCTTATGAGACACTGCAAACCAACTACACCCAATTCTGTTTTTACACGGTAGATAGGTTCCCGAAAAATCCGTGCAAAAAAAAAACCGTTTAAAAAAAAGTACAGTGCATATGAAAAAATAGAAGATTGGTTCCAGACGTGAAAACCCAGTACAAATAATAAGTTGTTTTCAAACAAATCATATCAAAATCTTTAATTAAATCATTATTTGATTTTTATTCGTTCAAACACATTTTTTATTTTATAAGCTTATAAAGATAATTATATGTACATATATAAAGTACATATATATCCTTCATAAAGAAATAATATGTCACTAATTCAAGAATACAAAAAAAGTGACTTACGTATGCTTGTTAACTAGATTTTATTCGTTGTCACTTATGACAATAGAAGCATTCGCTTGATTAAGACTAGAATTAAATCACTTTTATCGCTTGAAACATTTTGGCCGTCGTGTTCATACTACAACGGCGAAATACTCTCATACTCCAAATATATACTCGTCCTGTGTCATAGTCCAATGGTGTATCTATAGTACATTTTCAAAGTTAAAACTAATTCGAAAAATGTGACCATAAAAGAGGTATCTTTGTCATAAATGTAAATTCTAGGAATTTTTCGTTGAATAGGAATATATGTTTTCAGAATTAAATTCAAATGGAGATTTTTAAAAAGGCGCCGTTTGAACCGTGTTAGATCAAAATAAATCGTGTAAAAAGAGAATTGGAACTTTTTTCTAAACCGTGTTAAATCAAAATAGTGTAAAAAAAATCCGTGTAAAAACAGAATCGGGTGTAATTATAAATCGAAACATCTTATTTAAGGTTCAGTATCCTCAGAAATGCTTAAAAATAAAATTTCATCTCACATTAATTAATAAAGTACTACACTTGAGCATACAAGAAAACTATTCTTAGTATAACACAACCCTATAATTAAATTGCACCATCTTTGTTTTTCCTATTGACAACTTATTACTATCGCCAGTTGAACTAGGCTTAAATGGAGCGGGGGTGGCTCAGTCGGTAGCGCGCCGGGCTCGTAATCTGTAGTTCCCAGGTTCGAGTCCCAGCTGGGTCAGCGTTGAGATTTATCTCCGCAAAATTCCCCGCCCTGCCCACGGTCAGTAGGGGACACCGATGGGCTTGGAAAGGCCGCCGTCCGTCGGATGGGACGTTAAGTCGTGGCCCCGTGTGCGGGAGAGCCATACCCTGTGCACGTTAAAGAACACGCTGGATGGCCTTGACGGGAGGCTACCATCTGTCTCCCAACAGCTGTTCCAGTGGGTCCCCTCCCCCAACCTTCTCTGAGCCTTCGGGGTCCATGTGACCTGGCCATTTAGCCCATGGTGTGCAAAAAAGTGCCACTCAGAGGTAAAACAACCCAACTAGGCTTAATCTCGGATAAAATCTTAACGAACTTTTTACTTAGATTTACACAATAACTAACAGAATGGCTCTTTGTCATAAGTTCTTGCCCAAGGCACCATAAACCTACTATTCGCGCACAACCTAAATCCAATACTAAATTCAGTTTATATTTCAAACTCAGCTTTCTGTTCCATTACAGTTATGACTTATTATGCATGCTTTTATGAGCAACTGTTACATCTTCACATGTGGCGTCAATATTATTCTAGAGTTTGAGTTTATTCTTCCAGATTTAAAATGTTCGTTAAGTGCATGCTACTCTGGCACTTGAAAAGAAGTCCTCTATCTAGCATAATATGTAGATTAAATAGATGTTGCGCTAGCGTTTTAAAAAAAACGTCTTTTTCAGATTAAAATACCTGTTAAATGCCGTCCCGTGGCCGAGTGGTTAGCACACTTGGCTACTGATCTACGGGACCTGGGATCGAGCCCCGGGTAAGGCATGAATGTATGTGTTGTTGTTCTGCTGAGGTCCTCCATCCTCTCAGATCTTCTACTTTGGCATATAAACTGACAGGCTCCTGTCAGACCTCTGTGGCAAGCAGCTGCTTGAGGGGGTATTTTTTTTTTTTTTTTTTTTTAAATGTAAGTTACTCTTGCATTTCAAACGAAACATTTTATTTCTTCTGATTTTGAAAATTTCGTAACAAGACCAAAAACTCTGCCACTCAGCCGAGAGCTTGCCAGGCTCATAATCTGCAGTTTCCAACTGTGCCAACTGTTTAGATTTATCTCCGTTAAACGCCTTCCTTTCTCTCGGTAAGAAAGGGGCACCGATGGACTTGAAAGGCGCCGTTCTTCGGAATGGACCTTAAGCCGTGGGTCCGTGTACTGAAGGGCTATATGCGTTCAGGTTAAAGAACACACTGGATGGCCTTTGCCGGAAAGCTACCATCTGTCTCCTAATAGTTGCACAATAGGTCCCCCCCCCCTCAACCTACTTTGAGTCCAAGGAATCATTTTGAACTGGCCATTCAGCCTACTATTGAAAAAAAAAGTGCTGCTCATAGATAAAAAAAACAAATCCCAGTGTGTGCAAAAATTGTGCTACTCAGAGATAAAAAAAACAAATCCCAGTCTGTTACAAAAAAAAGGTGCCGCTGAGAGATAAAAAAAAAACTCTGTACCTTAAAAGGCAAACATTTCCTCCAAAGGTAGATTTGACTGGCTAGCACAAATTACGATACTGATTCTGAAAACCAAAATATTGAAGACATGGATAAAACTCCATAGTCAAAAGGAGAAAATGCTATTAGGCAGGATAAACCAACTTCTGTCAGAATTCGCCGCTTATAATTAATTAAAAAAAATTCAGTTTTGTGCAAAAAAGGTGCCGCTCAGAGTTAAAAATAACAACAAATTGCAGTGTGTGCAAAAAAATGGTGCCCTCAGAGATAAAAAAAACACATCAAATCCCAGTGTGTGCAAAAAAAGGTGCCGCCCAGAGATAAAAAAATAAAATCCCAGTGTGTGCAAAAAAAGGTGCCACTCAGAGGTAAAACATCTCAACAACGTACTCTGGCATTTCAAATGGAACAACCTTTCTTTTCTTATTTAGAGAACTTTGCAACAGGACCAAAAAAAAAAACCATTCATTTATTAAAGTTTAACAAGCCGAATATGAACCAACAAACAAGTATCCGTGATTTGTATTTCCCTCCTGTTGCAACTTGTCATCATTCCCTACACGGAATGAAGTCAAGAATGATGGAACATTATTCTGCACGGGCGAAATATTGCTATGCCGTTGATGTTTTCATTTTACGACATGCATTTCCTAACTGAAAATGAGGAGTATAAAGGAAACGATCTTAAGAGTTCTGAGCAGAGCTTGGGATGCTATTATTTCGCGTTCTATCAGAGCGACGCCAGTTAATGAAAAAGTGACGAGCCCATCTATCCTCTTATGAAGGCAAACAAAACGTCATTTATTACGCTTTTCTTAATTTGAATGGGTTTAACATATCAATGTGGGTCACGACCGTCTGTTAATAACATTTTTCTGGGTTGCAGGGAGCACAAGTCTGAGAAGCACAGAGTTTACAAGGCCTTGGGGAAAAACGGGCAAAGTCGGAGGAAGATTACTAAGCCAAAATGAAGCCAGGTGACTCGTAGACGTTTGATGAATATGTGAATCCATTCAAGATGTTCAGGATAATGAAATAAATCACAAAACCTGATTTTCCAGGGGGAAAATATTCGTATGATTTCTTTTTTAATCCCCAAGTTTCTTCCCGTTAGCTGTTAATCTTTTATTATTATTTTTTTTTAATTTTCGTTTCCTTAATTATGTTGACCATCAGGATTCAAGTCATCAGGCTTTCCCTCTGAATATTTACTTTGCTATCTTGTGTAACATTTGTTATTGAGAGAATATCAGCCGATTAATATTACCATTGGATGAATACACTGTTGTACTCATTAATTTCGTGTATATAGGAGCAGTGTCCTAGATTTTAGAATAATTTAGTTTGTCTTTATCTTATGTATCTATGATTGACTGTATTTTTTTTTTACTCATCAGTAACCATGGCATCGAGAATTAGAACAAGGATTTCTTTTCAACTGAACAAGAATTAAAGATGTAAAAAGATATTTAAAAAATGAAGAAGAAGGTCACCGAGACTGATTAAATTAATTTCTGTTGTTTTTGAAATTCATTTTCAAAGCATTTAATACCATCTATAATTTTTTGGTTTAACTTTCCTGTTTTTCAATGCAGAAGTAGTTTTCAAACTTTTTATAATGGATCCCCCCCCAACTCAGCAAAGATTTCATCACACCCCCACAGAATGTATGTATAGTGGCACCGAATGTCAAATGTTGGGACATGGCGGGCAGACAGAGCAACTCAAAATGTCTGTGACAATGTTTCCAAATGTTACAAATGAACAGCTACTGTTTAGGAAATTCGTCTTAAAATCCTGGAAAAGATGCAATGACTGAGTTGAGTGGTTTTACCTCTGAACGGCACTCACAATGGGCGAAATGGTCAGGCACAAGGACCCCAAGGACTCAGAGGACGTTTGGGGAAGGGAACACACTGGACAGCTGTTACGAGACAGATGGTAGCCTCCCTTCAAAACGATCCAGTGTGTTAACGCGCACAGGGTTTGATGGCTCTCTTGAACACGTCTCATCTCATGGACGGCGGCCTTTCCAAATGCCTCAGCGTCCCCTTTCTGACTAAGGGCACTGTGGGGGTTTAATAAAATAAAAATAAATACCTCCTCAAGCAGCTGCTTGCCACAGAGGTCTGACAGGAGCCTGTCAGTTTATATGCCATAGCAGAAGATCTGTGAGGATGGCAGGACCTCAGCAGAAAAACAACACACACATCCATGCCTTACCCGGGGCTCAACCCAGGTCCCTTAGATCAATAGCCAAGCGTGCTAACCACTCGGCCATGGGACGGCATACTGTGGGGGTTTAGCGTAGAGGATTCTCAACGTGGGCATGATTGGGACTCGAACCTGGTAACTGCAGATTACGAGTCCGGTTGCGCTATTGAGTGAGCCAACCCAAGGCCACTTTGATACACCAGGCATGGATGCTTGAACAAAAGGAGTGAAATTAATTATTCATAAACATGCAATTGATTTAATTTGTTTAAAATTTAAATTAAAGCCATTTATTTTAAAACCAATTAAAACAAAATAATTTATTTATTTGGATTTTATTAAAATATTTGAGAATATTATAAAAATAATTACAAATTTTGAAAAATAAACAACTACCAGTTGAAATTTTAGAAATATAGATATAATAAAAACTGTTATATTTCTGAAAAATGTGTCTTCTGTTACTGCAATGTCCATGCTTATAGTGTCGATATGCATTTGGCCAACGCCGTCCCCTATTATCTTAAAAGTTTGAAGATTTTTGTGGTAAATATGATGGTGAAGAGGCCAACTTTTGCAACAATTATTTACAATGCTTCTTTAACTTCATAGGCCAGGGATGAGTTATGAGACACTTTTGATTTCAGAAGAAAAAAATTGTATTCTTTTTTTTTTCTTTTATTGATCTTAACAAAATATTACAATCTGCATTTTCCAAATCATCTATTAGTTCGAATTTTTACTGGTAGAGGGTGTTGAAAGCAGAAAAAAAGAAAGTTAATTATCTTTGAAAATGAGCACCCAAATTTGCCACAGGCGATATGCTGCTCTTCCAGTTAAATGCTCTTGATAATCCATATAATTTTTTAATTACCATCTTTCTTGTATTATCCACATTTCGTCTTCCGTGTGTACTTCGCCAGAAAGCCATCTAGACTCTTCTTAATATACAGATTTTAATGTTTGTATCAATGTGCTTGGCTTTGATAAATTTAAATTGTAATCGTTAAATTTCTGCATTCATATAATAAATACAGTGGACCTTCGTTATAGCGCTGCTCGCTATACCGCGCACTCGGTTATAGCGCGGGCGATGTTCGCGATAAATTCAAACATGTTTATACAGGTCCGTGCGGCGTTAGTGAGTATCGCATTTTATTGTTATTGCGTATTGAGTAATTGTGTATGTATTGAGTTCCTGCATGTATTTTGAAGAGTGTTTAATTATTGTATGCATGATGAGTAAAAGAAAAGCTTACAGTGTGAAATTTATTGTGTCGCCACCGCGCCGCTCGGTATAACGCGGTTCACCTTATAACGCGGGTGTTGTTTCCCGCCCGACATGCGCGTTATATCGGGGGTCCACTGTACTTATAAAAAAAATAATGTAAGAAAGAAGTGTGATCTAAAAATGACGCTTCTTTTGTTATCTAATGCAGGAGTTCTCAACGTGGGGTACAGTCGCTCAAAAAAGTATCCGAACACTACGGTTGATTACAGAATTCAGAAAAAAAATCTGGCAACGATTTTTTAAGAAATTAGCGATCTGGCAACCTTCGTGTCACGTGGCAACGATTTTTTTAGAAATTAGTGATCTGGCAACCTTCGTATCACGTGACACGAAGGTTGCCAGATACCAATTTCTAAAAGAAATCGTTGCCAGATATTTTTTCTTAATTCTGTAATCAACCATAGTGTTCAGATACTTTTTTGACCGACTGTACTAAACCCCTTGGGGATACGCGGTAAAATTTTTTGGGGTATGCCGTGAGAGCTCAAAAGTCGCTAGATCTAGTAACAAAGTCGCTAAATTAGCAACACTGACGTGTAAAAATGTCATTTTTTTTGTGTTTATCGATATATCTAATTTATGAATACAAAATTTAATGTGTTTATATATATATATGTGTTTTATTTTATTCCCATTGTTATACTACAACTATAGTTTTATCTATCTATACAAGTGGTACGCCAGTTATATACACGTGAAGCATAAAAGGTTGAGAACCACTGATCTAATGAGATAAAATGGTTAACAAAATAAGCTTTTATTGGCGTTTTAGATAGTACTGTAGAATTCTTGATTCTTGATTGATAGTACTGTAGAGTTCTTGTAGCTATTGCAACATTATCTAAATACAATTGCATTAAAAACATCGCTTTTGATATAATGCAGTTGACTCAAGATTTACTTGGGAGTCCTTAAAATGGCCCGCGTAAATCAAAAATACGTAAATCAAGCATAATTATCAAATAAGAAATATAGCAAGTGGTAAGAACAATGGAGAATTGGTACCTTAAAACATATATTTCTTTTCTTCGGTGTTTCATTTTTCACTATACAGTATTTATTAGATACAATAATAAAGACAGAGTGCATACAGTGACGCTAAAAGCGGAAGAATGCAATCTATCTAAAGATACACAGTCTATCTACAATAGAAAAAATATCGCCTCAAGCAGCTGCTTGCCACAGAGGTCTGACAGGAGCCTACCAGTCTATACGCCATAGTAGAAGGTCTATGAGGATGGCGGGACCTCAGCAGAAAATCAACGCAAACATCCATGCCTTATCCGGGGCTCGAACCCAGGTCTCTTTGATCAGTAGCCAAGTGTGCTAACCACTCGTCCATGGGACGGACATCTACAATAAAAATATTTTAATTTCATATTTTATTGCAATATAATATATTCATAGAATAGGGTTGGGTTGTTTTACCTCTGAGCGGCACTTTTTTGCACACCATGGGATAAATGTCCAGGTCACAAGGACTCCGAAGGCTCAGAGAAGTTTGGGGGAGGGGACCCACTGGAACAGCTGTTGAGAGACAGATAGTAGTCTCTCGTCAAGGCCATCCAGTGTGTTCTTTAACGTGCAAAAGGTATGGCTCTCCCGCATACTGGGCCACGGCTTAACGTCCCATCCAACGGACAGCGGCCTTTCCAAGCCCATCGGCGTCAGCTACTGATTCATAGAGTAAATAAATGTAAGATATTCAATATGCTATTGCAATGTAAGTTCAAAACAATTGTAACTTGGGTTGGGTTGGGTTGTTTTACCTCTGAGCGGCATTTTTTTGCACACCATGGGCTAAATGGCCAGGTCACATGGACCCGAAGGCTCAGAGAAGGTTGGGGGAGGGGACCCACTGGAACAGCTGTTGGGAGACAGATGGTAGCCCCCGTGAAGGCCATCCAGCGTGTTCTTTAACATGCATAGGATTTGTCTCTCCCGCACACGGGGTCACGGCTTAACGTCCCATCCGACGGACGGCGGCCTTTCCAAGCCCATCGGTGTTCCCTACTGACCGTGGGCAGGGCGGGGAATTTTGCGGAGACACAATTGTAACTGATAATACTAAACCTTAATTAAAACAAAAAGCAAAATAAATGTCTGTGTCATGACAAGCATTTGAGTGTCAGGATTCATAACCTCCTGCAACACGTAACATTATATTAAAAACACTTACATACAGTAGTTTAGAAATAAAAAGGAACTAAAAATAAAATTCAAAAGAAATAAGTAATCAGTGTAACCAACAACGCTTAGTTTTTACCTTTTATTATTACTGAAATATTCTCATGTGGGAATCCTAAATAAGTTTCAGTATCATGACTTTGTAACAGAAATGATCGAATTTTATTCTTAAATTTCACGCGATTATTTTCCATTTTAATATCCAATGGTAGAACATTATAAAATTTTAGTTCATAAAATAAAAAGCGTTTATGTGAAATTTCCTTTTTGGTTAAAGGTAGTAAAAATTTGTGTTCAGAGTCACGCAAATATAATGAATGTTTGCGAGTGGTTAGAGCGCATGGCTACTGATCTAAGGGACTGGGTTCGAGCCCCGGATAAGGCATGGATGTGTATTGTTTTTCTGCTGAGGTCCTGCCATCCTCACAGACCTTCTCTACTATGGCATATAAACTGACAGGCTCCTGTCAGACCTCTGTGGCAAGCAGCTGCTTGAGGGGGCTTTTTTTTGCGATTTTGTTTTTAATTCTAAGCTCTGCCTCAGATGGCTTTCAAGATGTTGTGGGTTTTGGGAGGAGATGGAAGTTACAGGTTTAGAGGGTCCTCTGACTAAGTAAGCGAAGGTAAAGTGGTGTTAGGTACCAGTAGGTACTTAATACCACTAGGTACCTAATACCACTTAGGTGTTATGTGCCAATAGGTGTCTCCTCATCTACTGGCACCTAACACTTAAGGTGGAGGTGGAAGATTACGGTTCAGGTTTAACGCTTTCCTTTTCCTTAAGGTAGCCTCGGTGGCAACCTTAAGAAAAATGAAGTGGTGTCGCTTTGATTAGGAGTGACATTGCAACTTCGAGTCCCAGGATGTACAGTCGTTTGTTCTGCTTTATTGACATCTCATACCAGCTCTCTTTACTATCTCACATCAGCATACTTTAATTGTACTGTAACTCATTACCATCTCGCCTTAGCACTCTTCAATATTTTGCAGCTTATTACCATCTCATACCTCTCTCTTTAATCATGCGAGACTCATTACCACTTCACAACAGCTATCTTTAATTATGCTGTGGCTCATTACCATTTCGCATTAACACTTTTCAATTATGTTGCAGCTCACTACCATCTCACACCAGCTCTCTTTAATCATGCGAGACTCATTACCACTTCTTATCAGCTCTCTTTAATTATGTTGTGGCTCACTACCATCTCACATCAACACTCTTTAATTCCGCTGTGGCTCATTACCATTTCGAATTTCAATTATGTTGCAGCTCACTACCATCTCTCACCAGCTCTCTTTAATCACGCGAGACTCATTACCACTTAATATGAGCTCTCTTTAATTATGCTGTGACTCACTACCATTTCACATCAACACTCTTTAAATCCTCCGTGGCTCATTACCATTCGCATTAACACTTTTCAATTATGCTGCAACTCATCACCATCTCACACTAGCTCTCTTTAATTATGCGGGACTCATTATCATTTCATACAAGCTCTCTTCAATTCTGTTGTGCCGCATCATCACATTAACATTCTTTAATTATGTTGTAACTCTTTTTAATTAGCTGGACTTATTACCATCTCATAACAGCTCTCTTTAATTATACCTGTCTCATTACCATCTCATACCATTTTCAGTTTTGGTTTCTTATAGACAAAACATCACAATTTTTTTAAATCTAATATCCTATAAAATCCAGCTATTCAAGAATGACTGTCTTGATAGAAATTCTATTCAGATTGATGCGCCATAATGTAAAATGAAAAAAAAAAACGCTACTATAGAAGCGAGAGCTCACTTAAATAATAACTGATCTTCAGTCAGACATTTGACACATGCAAAAATAAAAATGCAACATTTTAGCTTGGTTGTTCAAAAGTGCATTTATTACCGAAATATATTTTAACCGTTTCATTGGTGAAATGTTACTAAAACTAGAAATGAACGTATATATTAAGTGCATTAACTTAAGAGCAGAAGGACCAAAGAACTAGCTACCGCTTAAATGATGGAGAGCTGAACCTTCACTAGCTACTTGTCTAACGAACTCCAGTCCGTCAACGCCTTTTCTCCTCCTATGTCTTGCGGTGATCAAGAGCAAGATCCACTGCCTTGGGTGATCCGTCCGCTGCAAAGGCCTGTCCACTATGTCTGATGTTTCGGATCCGCCCCGTCTTACTATCTTCCATTCCCCTCGTTTTTCCTTCCCCCCCTTCTCAAAACTTTGCATTCTCCGCTATGCCAGCAGCATCGTAGAAAGTTCCTTGATTCTGTTCTCATCTAAGTTTCGGTGATTTGCTTTTGAGCCTGAAAGCACTTATTTTTGGGAAGATCTGTTGATCAAAGGCCGAAAAGATATCGTTTGTAAGAAACGACCAATTTACTATCAGAAATATGAAGTTACCCATTCATTTTGGAATAATAGTGTAATCATGAGGAAACAGAGGAAAGTATAGAGGACTCATTTTCTGACATTCCTGGTCAGAGGTCCCAGCTGGGTCAGCGTTGAGATTTATCTCCGCAAAAATTCCCCGCCCTGCCCACGGTCAGTAGAGGACACCGATGGGCTTGGAAAGGCCTCCGTCCGTCGGATGGGACGTTAAGCCGTGGGCCCGTGTGCGGGAGAGCCATACCCTGTGCACGTTAAAGAACACGCTGGATGGCCTTGACGGGAGGCTACCATCTGTCTCCCAACAGCTGTTCCAGTGGGTCCCCTCCCCCAACCTTCTCTGAGCCTTCGGGGTCCTTGTGGCCTGGCCATTTAGCCCATAGTGTGCAAAAAAATCCCGCTCAGAGGTAAAACAATCCAACCCAACCCTGGTCAGAGGCGTACCTAGAAATTTTCAATTGGGGAGGGGGAGGGGTTGACATGTTTGTCTATCTCATTTGCTATCTCTGCTTTTCGTGGACTTCCATAGAAAATATATGATATTGAAGTCCTCAAGGTGGTGATGGTGGGGGTTTGACATGTTTGGGTCTCATTTCACATATTTGAATTTCTGTTTTCTGCTTTTTGAGGACTTCCACACAAAATGGATAATACAGAAGTTGCAAGGGGAGGGGGAAGATAACCTGCTTGTGTCTCATTTGACGTTTTTGAGTCTACTTCTCGAGGCTATCTTAGTTGCTTTCTGGATGAGCAGTCGGATAAAAACGCCAAGTGTACCAAATGTTGCACATCGCATTTTTAAGAATGGAACATGAATTTTCAACAAAGACAAAACATTTAAGTTTAAATCGAAAAAACAACAACAAAATTAAAATCTTTGACTTTGTACATTTCAGTAGGGTTTTGTAACACAAGTGAATAACCTTTTTGACTCATCAACAAACGTTTAATCATATTTTCAAATGGATTTAACATATCTATTACCTGGCTATGCAAATTAAATACAAAATAATTAAAGGACGACAGAAGCAAGATCCACCGCATCAGTTGATCCGTTCACTGCAAAGACCTCCGCATTCTCTCTGATGTATATAGGATATGTGGGACATGGTATCCTGTGATTTTTGCAGCTGAGTTACGGATGCTCCTGTTCATTGCGCTCCAACGATGAACCGCCTTTCGAAGTCAATCAGATCAGGGTTGTGTTGTTTTACCTCTGAACGGCACTTTTTTGCACACCATGGGCTAAATGGACAGGTCACATGGACTCCGAAGGCTCAGAGAAGGTTGGGGGAGGAGACCCACTGGAACAGCTGTTGGGAGACAGATAGTAGCCTCCCGTCAAGGAGGCATGCACAGGGAATGGCTTTCCCGCATATGGGTTCACGGCTTAACGTCCCATCCGACGGATGGCGACCTTTCCAAGCCCATCGGTGTCCACTACTGACCGTGGGCAGGACGAGGAATTTTGCGGAGATAAATCTCAACGCTGACCCTGCTGGGACTCGAACCTGGGAACTACAGATGAGCCACCATACCCAGTCAGATCAGCCTTTTTACTCATGTCGCACTTGACTTTGCCTTCCACCATAACTTTACGTCTTTTATTTACTTTCCTTTTAGAGAATTTCGTAGTGAAGCCGAATATTTACGCCAGTAAGAAATTTTGCATCTCTGTAAACAACAAACTGTCTGCAGGAAACCTCGTGTCATGAAGGCGAAACTAGGTCATGGTACACTCGTACTGGATAACTCCATTCCATGTTATACTTCTGAAGTATTACATTGCATTTTTGACGTATTTATTATGATCATGACGTAAAGGTTACTTTTCTAACGTCATCTGATGAATATGCTGTACTTCAAGCGCATCTGTTACTCCTAATTTATATTGTTCTGCTTTCTTCAAAAATTAATAAATAAATACTTCGTCAAATAGCTGCTTGTCAGTTTAATTCGCCAGAATAGGAAGTCTGTGAGATGGCGAAACGTCAGCAGAAAAACAACAAAGATCCATGCCTTACCCGGGGCTCGAACCTAGGTCCTTTTCATCAGTAGCCAAGCGCTCTAAGTCTGCAATATTTCCTGAACTGGATGTCACGTTTTTCATTGAAAAGTTCAATTCCTATGAAAAAGAACAACGTTTCATGCATTGGAAAAATGATAAATTATTACGTAAATTAGTAAGAAGCTTTTAGGTAGCTTAGTTTCGATTGAGTTATTTTTCTACGCAGGATTCATTATCGTATTCTTTTTGTGCCACACAATTTCGTCATAAATATTTCTAATCTTAGATTAGCAGAGGATAAATCTAATCCACATCTTGATCTAGAAAGAAAATTAGAGTGTGTGTGGGAAGATATCGAACAAGAATAAATTGGAATGAGATTCAGGTTTAATTCCCTCCCCCTCCGTTTTAATGTCCTTGAGAATCATTCTTGAAAAAAAAAAAAAAAAGGAGTGGGGGGGGGGGGTATGTATTTATTCTAATATTCTTTTCGGCTCCGTTCCTTTAGCAACGTTTTCAAGGGGGGGTTCTAATATTCTTTTCGGCTCCGTTCCGTTAGTAGCGTTTTCAAAGAGGACGTCAATGTTTCAAAGAGGACGGTAATGTTTCAAAACGTCAATGGGTGACAAGCCCCACCCCCTCGACCCGGCCCTCATCTGAATCCACTGCAAATGACGTCCAGTGCGTGCACAAAATAAGCAGAAGGTTTATATTCCGTTGGTGCGACGGCGACCTTCTAAATTATACGAAAAAGTTGATAAGGAATGCCAGTTAACCAGTTTTTGATGAAGTCGTAATTCCATGAAGCCTGGTTAAGTCTAGAGACCACATATATACTGCTCACAAAAATTAGGGGATATATTATCGCTTCATATTCATTTTGAAATATCCCCTAATTTTTGTGAGCAGTGTAGTTAGAGATTGGCCATCTCAAAGTTGGAGGCCATGTTTGTCGAGTTTCGAATTGTTTAGCGTGCAAAATTGAATGATATTGCACGAATACTTATGGATTACCGAAAAGGGTAGGATAATATTTGATACAGATTTTAGTGTTCACGATTGGAAGCACTTGAGAAAACGGTTGAAACAGAAAAGTAAATTTTATGAGTTTCTTTTTAAAGAGAATAATTTCACTTTGTCGTCTGTCTTTCTGTAAACATCGAACTTTTTTTTGTTTATAAATAAATACCCCCTCAAGCATCTGTTTGCCACAAAGGTCTGACAGGAGCCTGTCAGTTTATATGCCATAGTAGAAGGTCTGAGAGGATGGCAGAACCTCAGCAGAAACACGACACAAACAGCCACGTTTGTGTCTTTTTCTGCTGACCAAACCCGGGGCTCGAACCCAGGTCCCTTAGATCAGTAGCCAAGCGCGATAACCACTCGGCCATGGGACGGTGGTGTTGGATAGATGTTGATGAAATATTACGATTACACTTTCCAAATCTCTTGAAAGATATAACTACGCCTTCTAACGGTGGAAAAATTTGAAAATTTAAAAGTTTCAAAAGAATATTTCAAATGATGTATTTATATTAAAAATTTAAAATTTTGGTGTTGGAATGTAAAGGTCACAAAGTTACCATTGGCAACAACCTTTTAGACCGGGAGAGGGGATTGAACTTTTTTGGCTTTAACAGAAAATTTTATGTTTTTAGAGATAAATTAAAAATTCTTTTTGGGTTGGACAGGTATTGATGAAATATTACGATTTTCACTTTCCGACTCTTCCAAAAACTATATTGGGGCGGGGGTCGCTCAGTCGGTAGCGCGCCAGGCTCGTAATCTGTAGTTCCCAAGTTCGAGTCCCAGCTGGGTCAGTGTTGAGATTTATCTCCGCAAAATTCCCCGCCCTGCCCACGGTGAGTAGGGGACACCGATGGGCTTGGAAAGGCCGCCGTCCGTCGGATGGGACGTTAAGCCGTGGCCCGTGTGCGGGAGAGCCATACCCTGTGCACGTAAAAGAACACGCTGAATGGCCTTGAGGGGAGGCTACAATCTGTCTCCCAACAGCTGTTCCAGTGGGTCCCCTTCCCCAACCTTCTCTGAGCCTTCGGTGTCCTTGTGGACTGGCCATTTAGCCCATGGTGTGCAAAAAAGTGCCGCTCAGAGGTAAAACAATCCAATCCAACCCAAAAACTATAATCGTGTCCTCTAACAGCGAAAAAAATCGAAAGTTCCAAAATTGAAACAAATATTGCAAAATATGCAGTTATTCTGGAAATTGACATTTTGGTGGTGGAATGTGACGGTCTTGAAGATTTCATTGACAACATTGATTTGGCCCTTTTCGCTCAGGGTTGCTAGGAAATGCAACTGTTTTAAGAGACAACTGGAAAACGTTTTCAGTTGGTATTAATGATATATTATAATCCGCATTTTCGAAGACAGTTTAAATTTATATCGTTAGACGTCACTAAATATGCAAACGGCAAAACTTTTAACGAATTGTTCAAGTGATCTGTTTATGGTAGAAATTTGAAACTTTGACTGTAGAGGTGTCAAAAGATATTCCACTGACGGCAATGATCTGTCCTTATTTTTTAGAGAGGCATGAGAAAAAAAAAATACCCCTTCAAGCAGCTGCTTGCCACAGAGGTCTGACAGGAGCCTGTCAGTTTATATGCCACAGTAGAAGATCTGAGAGGATGGCAGGACCTCAGCAGAAAAACGACACGTACATCCATGCCTTACCCGGGCTCGAACCCAGGTCCCTTAAGTCAGCAACTTTCAAATTTGAGAACTAAAAGACGAATGCTTTTATGTTGTATAACTACTAATAAAATACTACTGTATACCTCCCCCATCATCCTAAACGTTTAAGGATTTTAAAGTAGGTAAATGAAAAACTTTATTTCTTTGAAAACAAGATTTCTATATGCTCCACAGGTGATATGCGTTCTTCAAGTTATTTTACACATTCAGTACTCTCTAACAGTGGAAATTCCAACTAATGATGATTGAGAAAAAAAACGATTAATCTTTTATTAGTACTTATAATAATAAAATAAAATAAATACCCCCTCAAGCAGCTGCTTGCCACAGAGTTCTGACAGGAGCCTGTCAGTTTATGTGCCACAGTAGAAGATCTGAGAGGATGGCAGGACCTCAGCAGAAAAAGAACACGAACATCCATGCCTTACTCGGAGCTCGAACCCAGGTCCCGTAGATCAGTAGCCAAGCGCGCTAACCACTAGGCCATGGGATACAAAAATATTTTTCATATATTTCTGAAAACAGAAAAGTTGCATTTTATCAACACCCCCTTGGTATAAGAGGGCAAATCATTATTATTAGTGTAAACCACTTGATCATTACAGTCACTCGAAAATTTTAAATTTCTAACATATATACTACATCGTTTGCAATTTTGTTTAAATATTTGGTATTTTCCAGTTTTTTTCCGTCGCTAGAGGCCGCTTTATGAGTTTTAATATCCCGCCTTTAGCACTCTCTAACACAGGAAATTTAAACTCATGGGTTATGGGAAAAATATAGATATTAATATTTTGTTAGTACTTGTAAAAAAAAATAATTTTTCGTTTACCTCTTATAAGTTACATTTTCCCACCCCCTTTGGGGTAAGAGATAAAAGTCTTTTTTTCCTCTACTACGAAAATTTTAGAATTCCAGTGTAAATAGATCGTTTGAAATATTCGTTTGAAATTTTAGCATTTTCCATTTTTCCGCCGCTAGAGGGCGCTATTAAAGCTATTGGGAGATTTTAAAATTGCTATTCGGAATATTTTATCAGTACTTATGTAACGCAAAAAGAATTTTTTATTTATCTCTAAAAGTAAAAAAGTTTATTTTCTATAGAGGGACAGACAGGTAGAGAGACAGACAGACGGATATTAGTTAAGAGACGGACAAACCGACAAACGAACCAACATTGTATATGCAGACGACAAAGTGAAAACATTAGCCCGTTTTGCAAGCGAACTAAAAAGAAATTATTTGTTGGGTTTCAGTTAGTTCGTTTCGCTTTTGCAGCCCATTGTTGTCTTCTGACGGAATCTCTTGGAAATATTAATTTCTGTGAGTAGAATTTCTCCGCAAAATGCAGCACAGTGAGGCATTAACAAAATAAGGAAGCTTTTATAGGCAATTAACGCGGTAGAAATGTATAAAACTGTAACAGTTGAGAAGCTTTTTCTTGGCTTTCGACTTGCAGTACGACAAAACATGGCGCCTGTAAACCATGTGACTCATTCAACCAATGGCAATCAGTCACCAAGATGATTATACTTCTAACTATAACTATACAGGACCTCTAGTATCTAGGTACTATGTACTAGATAACATAATATATAGGTAATAGATAATTCGTAATATCTAGGCACTGTGTACTGGATAATTCGTAATATCTAGGCACTGTGTACTGGATAATTCGTAATATCTAGGCACTGTGTACTGGATAATTCGTAATATCTAGACACTGTGTACTGGATAATTCGTAATATCTTAGCACTGTGCACTGTGTACTGGATAATTCGTAATATCTAGGCACTGTGTACTGGATAATTCGTAATATCTAGGCACTGTGTACTGGATAATTCGTAATATCTAGGCACTGTGTACTGGATAATTCGTAATATCTAGACACTGTGTACTGGATAATTCGTAATATCTAGGCACTGTGTACTGGATAATTCGTAATATCTAGGCACTGTGTACTGGATAATTCGTAATATCTAGGCACTGTGTACTGGATAATTCGCAATATCTAGACACTGTGTACTGGATAATTTGTAATATCTTAGCACTGTGCACTGTGTACTGGATAATTCGTAATATCTAGGCGCTGTGTACTGGATAATTCGTAATATCTAGGCACTGTGTACTGGATAATTCGTAATATCTAGGCACTGTGTACTGGATAATTCGTAATATCTAGACACTGTGTACTGGATAATTCGTAATATCTTAGCACTGTGCACTGTGTACTGGATAATTCGTAATATCTAGGCACTGTGTACTGGATAATTCGTAATATCTAGGCACTGTGTACTGGATAATTCGTAATATCTAGGCACTGTGTACTGGATAATTCGTAATATCTTAGTACTGTGTACTGGATAATTCGTAATATCTTAGTACTGTGTACTGGATAATTCGTAATATCTAGACACTGTGTACTGGATAATTCGTAATATCTTAGTACTGTGCACTGGATAATTCGTAATATCTAGGCACTGTGTACTGGATAATTCGTAATATCTAGGCACTGTGTACTGGATAATTCGTAATATCTAGGCACTGTGTACTGGATAATTCGTAATATCTAGGCACTGTGTACTGGATAATTCGTAATATTTAGGTGCTGTGTACTAGATAGTAAAAAAGCAGCAACAACAAAACAACCTGTACTCTTAATATGAATAGATTTGGGCCTTAATAACTAAAAAAGAAATTCGTAAAAATTATTCGTCTTTTACCTTTTTCTGAACATTTATCACACCACTAATTGTAATTTTTCTTATTTCTGGTTTCAGGGAATAAAAGAACTTATTGTAGGTTCTAACCAGCATTTTGTATGGATCGCTCATTTTGTCAAGAGACACAAGCTATGGCAATGATGTCATGAAACACCTTCACACAAGGAATCTCCAGAAAATGAAACAGAGCAAAATTGGTGACTGTTTAATTGAGTTTTTATTTCTAACAGTATTTGTGATTTTTTTACGCTTATTAAGAACTTAGCTGGTAAGTGATAACGTTAATATTTTTTATTTTTCATTAGTGAAATAAAGTTTTGTGTTTTTAAAATAAATCTTTTGAGATTGGATTTGATATCACATTATAAAGTAAGTCATATCTATTATTTTTGCTTTTATATTTGTATTTTTATTTATCAGATGTTTTCGCAAATTGCGGATTAACCAGGTTTTCCCTAATTTGAATTTTTTTCTGTCTCTAGATTTCGAATTTTTTTTTACAGTCCCTTGAATTTCAAATTAAAGATATTTTTCGTAGTTATTTAGGTGCGACAATTCGAATAATCTAGATACTTTTAGACTAGATATTCGAAATTCGAAAAAAAAAAAAAAATTTCCCCTGTACAGTCGCACAAAAAAATATCTGAACACTTTTAGAAATTAATGATCTGGCAACCTTCGTGTAAAATTATATCTTTAGCGAATACAACTATTGCTTCTTTTATCTTTTTTCTGATATTTTATCACATCTCTGATTATATTTATTCTATTATCTGTGGTTTCAGGAATAGAAGAATTTATTGTAGATTCTGACCGGCATTTTGTTATTTTTTCGGTCCCTTGAATTTCTAATTAACCAGATATTATTTTACTGTTTGGGAAAACAATTCCTGTATTTCCCCCCCTCCCCCATAATATAAGTCAACGATTAGGGACTCGGATACCGATGAATCTGAACATTTGGTGCAAACCCATTTCAATAAGGCGGAGTCAACGTCTCGTCACCACCGCTCCCCTGCATCTCCCGGATGCTGCCTGTTACTGCTGAGAAGTGACGTTAAGGGAACTGCCTCACCTTGATGCGATAACTATGGGGTCTTTCTAAACTCCCGGGACGGCCTCTGCGATGACTTAAGAGACGTGGACGACATCGCACAAAAGCCAATCCCCAAAGAAACCCGAACTCTTCCTCGACAGCGAGCAATTGACTGTCACAAAAAACTCACAAGGGCATTTTCAAATTGAAATATAATGCACACACCTCCGAAGACTTTGACAAGGCCCCGGCTTCGAGGAGAGTGCCGCTTCTGTTTTCTAATGACCGTGCTTGTCACTGAAACACGCGCAGCTGTTAGCGACCGTGTCACTGCGGACTCAACCCAGCTGCGAGCAGCTTCACTGTTGCCACTCGACAAGAGATAAAAAGGGGAGGAGCCCCGAAGAGAACTAGAAGCGCACGTGTTTCCTCAGTGATGGTGTTTTAGTCGGGGTCAAAAGATCAAACGGTTTTATTTTGTCATTTTGATTATAGGGGTCGAATGCGTGCATTTAAGGCTCGCTAAGCAGTACACCTGATACTTGTCTTCTTCTTCCTCTAAGAACCAAATGGCAGAGTGCAGTTGTTAAAGGTTTGCCCCGATCTTGGAATGCGCCACATTTTTCAACGTCAGAAACGTATCCATTTCGAAACAATTGCGACTAGGGAGCAATCACAGGGCAAAAGGATGGCTCGAGGCCTCGACCGCGGTGAAAAGTGGAGTGCAGAACTTCCACTGGCCTCGGGGATCAACAGAGCAGGGATTGCCGTTTGTCTGGGGGGGATAGCTATTCAACTGAGCTTTTTTCTCCTTACTTTTGTTTCTAGTTTCGACCCCCCCCCCCCCGCCCTCCCCAAGACGAGTGACCGGCATGTTGTTTGGAATCGGCTTGTGGGAAAATAACAGATTGAACTGTAAAGTGTGCGTAAACGGTGCTTGGGAAGAACTTGGATGGGGGGTGATTTCCTTATAGTCGTATTTCTCACAATAAAAACCCCTGGCTACCGTATTGCGCGTTTGAACTTGAGCTGGCGCCAAGTCATCAGCCAATTGTAAATAGCCGATGACAAAAATATCGTAATTGACAGTGGTGATTGGTCGAATTTTGTTAAGGCGCCTTCCTCGTGTGCCCTCTGGGGTGAGAATTTTCACTTTCTCTGTCTGAGTGTGTCTTGTGTGATGTGTGATTGTGGACCAATTGTTTAGGAGGACCGTTAGAAGGGCAACGTTTATGGACTATTAACACGAAAAGGGTCCACCTCAAAATAGCCCTAATGTGGTGTTGTGTCATTGCGGTTGAAAGACAAATAGTTCCTTGCTATCACCAGCACGCGCTTCCTATTTGGGCGAGAGAAATTGATTTCTGAATGACAAGGAGCGGCTTCCGTACGAACTAAAATAGGCTCTGTTCCGAAAGTGTTTGGATAAATTTTGAAAGTGTGCCGTGATTTCGCTTTCAAAGTCTTGGGAAAGATGATTGGGTCCTTTTGTTGAATTTTCGCAGTGTAAAAACCGTAGAGTGTTTTTAATCTGAAATGTCGCCAGCTATATTGTGGTAAAATTGATATCTGTTTTCAGTGTTAGTAATGTTGAAGAGTTGGCTTGTTTCACCTCTGAGAGACACCTTTTTCACATAATGATCTAAATGGCCAGAGGACAAAGACATCTAGGGCTCAGAGAAAATTAGGAGGGAAAGTAACCACTGAACACTTTGACATTGGAGGGAGAGTAACCATGGACACTTTGACATTGGAGGGAGAGTAACCACTGGACACTTTGACATTGGATGGAGAGTAACCACTGGACACTTTGACATTGGAGGGAGAGTAACCATTGGATACTTTGACATTGGAGGAAGAGTAACCACTGGACACTTTGACATTGGAGGAAGAGCAACCACTGGACACTTTGACACTGGAGGTGGAGCAACCATTGGATACTTTGACATTGGAGGTAGAGCAACCATTGGACACTTTGACACTAGAGGTAGAGCAACCATTGGATACTTTGACATTGGAGGAAGAGCAACCATTGGACATTTGTTAGGAGACAAATGGTAGCTTCCCGTCAAGGCCATTCAATGTATTCTTTAACGTGCATAAGATATGGCGCTCCTAAATACGTAGATTCGGCGTTGTTTAAAATCCGAGGGACGGTGATCTTTCCAACTCCACAGGTGTCCCTTTTCTGACAAAGGACAGGGCGGGGTTTAGAGGAATAAATGTCAATCCTGGAACAGTCGAGACTGGAACTAGGGAGGCAGGAATCCCAGATTTGGTGCTGATCCTGCACAAATGCTTCGTGTCCCTCATAAGTTTCTGTGAAGCGTTCGTTCATCAGGAAGATGCCACTTTAAGCATTTCTTGAAATAAAACGATAATTAAGCAATATTCGAGACATGTAATAAATACATAGCATAATTTGATATTCTTGAATAAGAGAAAAAAAATTATGGCAAATCGGACACATGGCTACTTTTCAATCAAAAGTTCTTTCCCGACCCTTAAACTTTGCTCAACGGGCTGTAATTAACATTGTATACAAATATGTGTATATCTAATTCCATATTAATTATATACAGCGAATTTTTAAATTGTAACTCAAAGTGTTAAATAGTTTTCTGTTTAACGATCAAAATGAACCCACCATCCCCTCGGAAAACAAATATACAGTCGCTCAATGACAGGAAGGTTGCCAGATCACTAATTTCTAAAAAAAAATCGTTGCCAGATATTTTTTCTGAATTCTGTAATCAACCTTAGTATTCGGATATTTATTTGAGCGATTGTACAATTTACTAAAAAAATTTTTGTGCAAAACAGCCCTGGTAGGATAGGAGGAAAAATCCCGAATTTGGCATATGTGAACAGATGGCCCTACCTGAGGGGGACAATGTTTAAGAATGCTAGTAACCGGAACGAAAGATTGGGGGGTGGGGACTCGGTCGGTAGCGTGCCAGGCTCGTAATCTGCAGTTCACAGGTTTGAATCCCACCTGGGTCAGCGTTGAGATATATCCACGCAAAACTCCCCACCTTGAAATCTGTCAGTAGGGAACACTGATAAGCTTGGAAAGGCCGCCGTCCGTTGGATGGGACGTTAACCAGTGGCCCCTGTGTGCAAGAGAGCCATACCCTGTGCACGTTAAAGATCATGCTGAATGGCCTTGACGAGAGTCTACCGTCTGTCTCCTAACAGCTGTCCAGTGGGTGTCCTCCTCTCAACCTTCTCTGAGCCCTCGGGGTCCTTGTGACCTGGCCATATAATCCTTTGTGGTGCCAAAAAAGTGTCACTAAGAGGCAAAACCATCCAATCTGGAACAGAGCAATATTTGCGAATGCTAGTAAGCGGAGGCGAAATAAAAATATCTCCATTTCTTAGGTACGGGGGGCGGGGGTGGCTCAGTCGGTAGCGCGCAAGGCTCGTAATCTGTAGTTCCCAGGTTCGAGTCCCAGCTGGGTCAGCTTTGAGATTGATCTCCACAAAATTCCCCGCCCTGCCCACGGTCAGTAGGGGACATCGATGGGCTTGGAAAGGCCGCCGTCCGTCGGATGGGACGTTAAGCCGTGGCCCCGTGTGCGGGAGAGACATACCCTGTGCACGTTAAAGAACACGCTGGATGGCCTTGACGGGAGGCTACCATTTGTCTCCCAACAGCTGTTCCAGTGGGTCCCCTCCCCCAACCTTCTCTGAGCCTTCGGGGTCCATGTGACCTGGCCATTTAGCCCATGGTGTGCAAAAAAGTGCCGCTCAGAGGTAAAACAACCCAACCCAAAAATCTTAGGTACGGTTCCATGTTGTCAACAGTATCTCAGATGCAGAGCTCAATAACTTAATGTTTACCAAAAAGGGCTGAAGATAATTTAATGAAATATATTTCAATTTCTATTTTTAACAGTAATTGTCAGTAGTGAGGTTACGGAAGTTGGAATGCTTAACAGCAATAATATCAGTTGAAATAATTGCTTTGATATGTTAACAAGTTAAAATAGAGCCATTAACCATTATTGTAAGCTTTACTAACTAGTGAAAGATTGTTTTTAACAGATCGCGTGATAATTATGTTAACTTTTTTTTTGCAGAACGAACTAATTCGCTAAATGTTTCAGCTTCGGTAACGCTTTAAATATCGAACGCCTATTTTGAAAATCGAGATTCAAATAAATTTGATTGAGCCCTTTAAATCATCTTCAGTCACATTTTTTCATGGGTTGAGTTATTTTATCTCTGAGCGGCACTTTTTTGCACACCATGGGCAAATGGCCAGGTCACATGGACCCCGAAGGCTCAGAGAAGGTTGGGGGAGGGGACCCACTGGAACAGCTATTGGGAGACAGATGGTAGCCTCTCGTCAAGGCCATCCAGCGTGTTCTTTAACGTATGGCTCTCCCGCACACGGGCCACGGCTTTACGGCCCATCTGACGGATGGCGGCCTTTCCAAGTCCATCGGTGTCCCCTACTGACCATGGGCAGGGCGGGGAATTTTGCGGAGATAAATCTCAACGCTGACCCAGCTGGGACTCGAACCTGGGAACTACAGATTACGAGCCTGGCGCGCTACCGTCTGAACCCCCCCCCCCCCTTTATTCATGAAAAGTTTATTTAATAAGACACTGAGTTTAATAAGACACTTTATTCATGAAAAGTTTATTTAATAAGACACTGAGTTTATTTAATAAGACACTGACTGTTCTTTATCTGAGTTACTATTGACATCACATGAAACTGTACCTAATAAAGTGACAGCTGAGTGTATACATATTACAAGCATTTTTCGAGAATTAAAAAAAAAATCTTTAAAACGAAGGGAAAAGCTTTATATTCCCCCCAAAATAAATTCTTTTTGAGATCCGGTCTTGTGTGATCGCTTGAGGGGATAGTTCTGTTTTTCATTTTCGAAAAGTTCGAAACATCTAATTTTTTATACCTGAAAAAAAAAAAAGGGAAACACATACATGCTATGTTAAGAATCCTACAGATTCCAACAAGCACAGAGCAAAAACGAACCAGCCAATCAGCAGAGAGATGATCTTCACAAGTCTCATCAAGATCATCAAGGACATTTTCCATTTCGAGTCGGCTGTTTCGGGAGGCTGTAAAAAATTCGATCTGCTTCTTGCGTATCTTATGAGCAGCAGTAGCCATAGATGGAAGCAAGCGTCCTGGACCAAGTTTACGATCTCTAGAAAGGTGACTTTAATGTGCGGTTTTTGGCGGATTCTGAGATCTACGGTTGCTTTCTTCTGAGTTCTGGAGGTGGGGGGTTTCTGGAGATAAACTTTCGGCGTGAGAGAGCTTTGACAGCTCATACCTCTGGTCTGCAGCGAAGAGCTGGGAGGTCAACTTCTGTGGCGCCGACTTTACCGAGACCTAGAGGGGGGATGCCGGCTTCGGAGGGTGGGGGAGGGGGTTACGGTGGCAGCCAAAGGGGCGGGCGGTCACTGTGAACGCTCCATTGCCCCGAGGCCCACTGGCCCGCTAGCCAAAAAAATTCCTACCAAGTTTCTGCTTTTCTCGTCTGTCTATCGAAGCTACTGCCCCCTTGGTTGAGACCCTACAATTATGGACTGGCAGGCTAAGATATTTGGTACACCTCGGTACCTCCCCCCTGAGAGTGACCCCTCGTCCCCCCCAGAGGGGTGAGAGGTGGGCTCATGTCACCGGAGGCTCTGACCCCTGACGGCTGACTCCGACGGGTAGAAATGTCGTATGTTTGCGGGGTCAAGAGTCGGTGAAATCTTCTGGGGTCCTTTGATGTTTTGGAATACAATATAGAAAAATTAGAGTGGGGGTTTGGAGGGGGTGAAAACTGTGTTTAAAGCAGTAGCGCAGAAACGGTAATGGTGAAAGGATGACAGATGCTATGGTACAAGTCTCTTCATCGGGTCTCTGAAGTTACCATTAGCAGACTTAGAAATAGGAAAAATTTCAAAAACTGAAGCGTGTAAGATGAGACATAAATTTGACGTTTAATATTCATAAATTTACATTGACGGATTGATAAGTGATGGCTAAATATAGGAATTCGCTAATCAATAGCCGATATTGTATGAATTTATTGAAGTTGATGAACGATTGATCAAATAATAAATAGCTGAGTGTAGTTGAATGTTCCAGAGTTTGACATTGATATTATTTCTTTTATCTTATGTCGTTGCTTGGTGTGGTATTTTTACTATATTACAGTACTTACTACAATTGGACTTTGGTCTGATAAACAAAAGTATACTTGTTTTCGTAAAGAACCTAAAAAAATTTATAACAGGTATCCTTCCCGTCAAGCGTGTTCTGTAAAGAACAAAGGGTATGGTTTTACACAAGGGTCATGATTTTAGCGTCTCTTACGAGGGAGGACATCTCCTCCACCTCCAATCCTATCAGTGATCCTTTCCCACCAAAACTGAGTGAGGAATAGGGGGGATAATTATTAAAGGGGGGTACAACTGGGATCTGAGAACTGCAGGATAGGAGCCTGGCGCGTTATCGACCGAGCCACATTCCACCCCAAATTGAAATTACAAGACACATTTAAAAATATATAGATTACAGCTGATCTGTATGAACAGTGATTAATTTTTTCTAGAGTAATAATAATTATTTAAAGTCAATATTTAGCATTACATTAAGACTGAAATTAAGTCGGCAGTGGATTGATAATGTAGAATTGTAGATTAATATATAGTGCCTCTTGATGTTTGATGTGGCTGCTCTTGTGCACTGGCCTGGAAGGAGTCTTCTAGACCAGAGACTTCGATTTCAGCAAGATAGATTTCTAATAAATTCAGCAAGATAGATTTCTAATAAATTTCAGCAAGATAGATTTCTATAAAATGGAATTATAATTCCATTTTATAATGATTAAAGCCAGCAATAAAGGATGATTGTTCGAAGGCCAGTAGCTTAGGGGTCAGAGCACCGAGCATGTTATCAGGAAGTCGTAGGTTCGGATCCATCAAACTAAGGACGATTTTTTTCCTCTCGTGGACGAGTAGTTAACACTCTTGGCTACTGATCTAAGATACCTGGGTTCGAGCCCCGGGCAAGGCATGGATGCCAATTGTTACTCAAGAGATCTGTAACATGGTGAATGATCTAGGAGCTCATAAGTCACCAGGTATAGATGACATAAATATTAATGTAATTAAAAAGGTTATACATACAATAAAAGAACGTTTGTGCTATATATTTAATTTATCAATAATAAACGAAGTATTCCCGGATAAACTGAAAATTGTCAGAATTCTTCCCATACATAAATCAGGTGATAAAGAAAATATAGAAAACTACAGACCTATTTCAATTTTGCCAATCTTCTCGAAAATCTTTGAAAAACTAATTTGTACACGTATTACTAATTCCTAGATAATATGAAAATTATCACACAACAACAATATGGTTTTCAAAATGAAAAATCTACTCAGACAGCCATTGCAGATTTATATGAGCATATTGTCAATCATTTGGATGCAGGTCACATTGGATTAGCTGTATATCTTGATTTTACGAAAGCATTTGATAGTATTAACACGAAATTTTGTTAAAGAAAATTGAATTTTATGGCCTGAGAGGTAAAATAAATAACTGGTTAAGAAGCTACCTATTTCAGAGGAAAGCTCTTGTAGAAGTAAATGGTAGAATATCAGATGAACATTTTATTTACAGAGGTGTGCCTCAAGGTTCGATTCTTGGTCCGATTCTTTTCCTACTTTACATTAACGACTTAGCAAAGTTACACATTAATTCAAAGATGTTATTATATGCTGATGATACAAGTATTATCGATTTCAACCAAGATTCTGCAAGCCTGATTAGCAGTGTTAACTTCTCTCTAAATATTATATCTGAATGGTGCAGACATAACAATTTATTAATAAATGTCAAGAAATCCAAATACATGATTTATAAAAATAAAAACCAAAATATCGATGAGAAATGTTTCGATGTGAAGATTAATAAAATTAAGCTAAAGAGATGCACTGAATATAAATTCTTAGGAATATGGATCGATGAAAATCTGAACTGGTCAATTCACGTAAAGCAGCTGAGAATCACTCTGTCAAGGAATATTGGTATGATTGGTAAAATACGTCATCTGGTTAACAGACAAATTTTGACAAATTTATACTACTCTTTCATTTATTCTTATATAACATATGGAATTTTAGTCTGGGGTAATACTTTTGACTATAATCTGAATGCTATATATCGTCTTCAGAAAAGAATTGTAAGATATATTGTTGGTAAAAGATATTATGATCCTTGGCACATTTATTTTCTGAGGTTAAAATTCTTAATGTCTGTAATAATTACAAACTGATATCAGGAATTTTTGTGTATTCGATTACAATGAGATTGATTAAATTGGATAGATTTAAAGACTATTTTCAAAGTCTTTCGAATTTTCATAATTATGAAACACGTCATAGAGAGGATCTGAGTATACCTTTGTGTCGATTGTCAATTGGGCAGAGATCTATCAAATATAATGCAGTAAAAATTTGGTCTGAATTTCCAGATGATATTAAAAATGCAAAATCTTTAAAATTATTCAAAATTAAATGTAGAACGTTTCTTCTTACAAAGCAATGAAACCTTCTTCTATGTATCAGTGTAATATGTCTCATAACCATTTGACCTTTTATACTATTGAATTATTGTACTACTTGAATTATTGTATACATTACTGTTGTCATAATTGAACTTTAAAGGAAATAGGGAGCATTAACTAAAAATAAGCGTCAGCTTACTATGCTCTCCTTTTTTGTTTCGCCTTTCCTATTAATCACTAATATTTAATATGATTGTTATTTACCTTTTCTGATGCAATTGATATTTCTCAGCTATTTCACTTCTCAATTTTTCTCATGTATATATTAATTGTTATTAGGTAATTATGCTATGTAAATGTATATTGTATTGACTGGCGGAATAAAATAAAGATTATTATTATTATTATGTTCGTGTTGTTTTTCTGCTGAGGTCCTGTCATCTTCACAGACCTTCTACTACGGCATATAAACTGACAGGCTCCTGTTAGACCTCTGTGGCAAGCAGCTAATTGAGGGAATATTTATTTTATTATTATTTTTTTAACCATCTGAAGTTAGCATTAAAATCTTATTATGTTATTTGGATTATTAGAAGGAAAAAAAACGTAAAGACATAATAACTATGCAGTGAATTACCCACCACGTTCATAGAGCGGACAAAACAAACGATATCTTCAAATGTTAAGTCAATGGTGAATTACATTCTTGAACACGTAACCGTGAAAATAAGAGTTGTGTGAAAATAAACCAACAGGTAAATTAAATATTACAATGAGATCTCAAATATTAAATTTAATCTCTTTTCCTCCAGAACTAAAAGACTTATGAAGAGATGGAAGTTGTTGAGTTGGTTTGATTTACCTCTGAGCGGCACCTTTTTGCACACAATGGTATAAATGGCGAGGTCACAAAGACTGGAAAGCTAAGAGAAGGAAAGGGGCCTCCTGGACTGCTGTTAGGAGACATATAGAAGTCTCCTGAGTGAAGGCCATCCAGCGTATTCTTCAACGTGCACATAACTCTCTTGCACCGCGGATTAACGTCCCATACGACGGAGGAATCGCAAGGAGGAAGTTGTACTTGCTTGGCTCCGCTTAGGTCACTCGTTTTTAACACACTCTTTTCTTCTTAAGGCGGACGCAGAACCTAAGTGCGAGTTTTGTGACACCATTTTAACTGTGAAGCATATTTTAATTGAATGTCAAGCTTTTAATTTCGAACGAAAAATGTATTTTAACTTTCATAATTTTATGTCCGAGCCTCTTACACTCGAATATCTTTTATCTGATCATTGTGTTTTACCGCCAGTTTTTACCCTTTTAAAGCATTGTGGCTATTTTAATAGACTTTGACTTTACCTTGTACTTTTTATATCTAACCCACGCTTTACACCTGGGTTGTTTTTTACTATACACATCTTGTTGTTTTTGTTATATTTACATCTTGTTTTTATTGTTTTTCTGTTATATCTTTATACATCTTGTTGGTCTTATCTTTTGCCTTTTACAGCACTTGGTTTTAACTTTGGTTCAAAGGTACTTGACTTTTAGCTCCTATTTATCTCGTTTGGCGCATTATAGCCTCAGTAGCTCATGCGCCAAAAAACCCCAAACAACCAACCAACCAACCCATACGACGGACAGCGGCTTTTCCAAGTCCATCGGCGTTCTGCCACCGGGAATTATTGCATGCTGCCAGGTACACATCACAGAACGTTTTCTGTAGTGCTCTGATGTATTGTTGGTAACTCACGAATACACCAAAATCTACTTTTGGCAGTGAATTTGTGTTGCGTTTCAGCATAATATCGCGTTAAGTAAGAAAACGTACTAAAGGTCTGATTTTAAACTTTTTCGTGGCTGAAGGTCACACCATTAACTGGTAAAACTTCACAGTTTTATTTTAGTTATCTTCACTTTTCCAGGCTACCATTTTTCTTTCATGTTGCTTTCAATATTCAATTGCCATAACTCTTTCAATTCTAATGAAAAATCGATAAATTTAGTCTTGGAAGTGGGACAACAAATTGGAAATGATCTGGGAGAGCCCAATAACACTAAAGTGAACGATCTGAAGGGTATTTTTCAATATTATTCATTGGGAAACTTGTGAACCGTTGAAGATAAAGTAAAAAGGTCAGTTGGAAAGTTGTAAAGCACCCAGTTCCCACGTTTGAGTACTACTTGTGGCAGCTTTGAGATTTATTTCCGTTAAATCCCCATCCTTCCCTTGGTCAGAAAGGGGTTCAGTGGGCATAGAATGGCCGCCAATCCGTCGGATGGGGACGCTAAGTCCGTGGTCAAGTGTGCAGGAACGCATCTATGCACCTTAAATCACACTCTGGACGGGGCGGGGTGGCTCAGTCAAACTACATATTATGGAATTACAAACTACAAACTACAAGCTACAGACTACAGATTACGGAAACTACAAACTACAGATTACGGATCAAGGAACTACAGATTACGAGCCTGGCTTACGCTCCAGGCTCGTAATCTGTAGTTCCTAGGTTCGAGTCCCAGCTGGGTCAGCGTTGAGATTTATCTCCGCAAAAATTCACCGTCCTGCCCACGGTCAGTAGGGGACACCGATGGGCTTGGAAAGGCCATCGTCCGTCGGATGGGACGTTAAGACGTGGCCCCGTGTGCGGGAGAGCCATACCCTGTGCACGTTAAAGAACACGCTGGATGGCCTTGACGGGAGGCTACCATCTGTCTCCCAACAGCTGTTCCAGTGGTCCCCTCCCCCAACCTTCTCTGAGCCTTCGGGGTCCATATGACCTGGCCATTTAGCCCATGGTGTGCAAAAATGTGCCGCTCAGAGGTAAAACAACCCAACTCACACTCTGGATGGCCTTGACGGGATATTTCTATCTGTTTCCTAACAGCTGTCCAATGGGTCCCTTTCTCTGTGCTTTAGGGTACTTGTGACCTGTTCATTTAGGCCATTGTGTGCAAAAATGTGCAGCTCACAGGTGAAACAACAACATAAGATCTGCCATTACTCGAGAACTGTTTATTTCAGAAAGCCTAGAGATATATAATGCTAATCATCACATATTCCGTTCCATTTCCCATTATGCATTCATAGGATAAAAGAATTATTTTAATCTGCCTGAATTCCAATTCGGCTCAAGCCAATTACATTGGCTTATGAAATGAGAGCTCTTGACAGTCTGCACCGCTGCTCTTCTTGCTTGAGAGACGAGATGTCCCTTTTTGAACTGATATAAGTACCCCCTCAAGCAGCTGCTTGCCACAGAGGTCTGACAGGAGCCTGTCAGTTTATATGCCACAGTAGAAGATCTGAGAGAATGACAGGACCTCAGCAGAAAAACAACACGACATCCATGCCTTACCCGGGGCTCGAACCCAGGTCCCTTAGATCAGTAGCCAAGCGCGCTAACCACTCGACCACGGGACGGGATGGAAGACAGTTTTTGTGACGTTTTCAGGTAAAATTCTTCGATGAAGTTTTCAATGAATGTTTCACTGTTTCTAGCCCAATTTAATAGGGCTTTAAAACACTGTATTTGGCCTTTTCTCTATATCTTCAACAGTTACATGTTAGAAAATAAACGAACTTGAAAAAAATGATGGTGATCCTTGACACAAGCAATAGGGGATTCTCCTATATTATGTTTTTTTCCCGCTTTCGAGATTAAGTTTTATTGATTTTTTCTCGAATCCCAAAGTTATTGAAATTGAAATATAGATCAATTGGCGAAACATAATCTGTAAAAGCGAAAATTACCGAAAGAAAAATTGCAGAATTACACCTGTTAATTGTTTGACCTTACACAGCAAAATAGTTTAATGTCAGGGGCGGGGGTGGCTCAGTAGGTAGTGCGCTCGTAACCTTCAGTTCCCGGGTTCGAGTCCCGCCACGGCCAGAGTTGAGATTTACCTCCGCAAATCTCGCCACCCTGCCTTCGATCAGTAGGGGACAACAATTGGCTTCATAAGGCCGCCGTCCGTCACATGGGACGTTAGCCGTCTCCCTGAGAGGGAGAGAGCCATACCCCGTGCACTTAAAAAATACGCTGGATGGATTTGACGGGAGGCTACCATCTGCCTCCTAATAATTGTCAAGTGAGGCCGCTCCCCCAACCTTCTCTGAGCCTTCGGGGATCATTTATCTCATTGTGTGCAACCACAATGATTCACAATTGTTCACACCCACCTGGCCATTTAGCTTATTGTGCTTATTGTGTGCATTTAGCTTATTGTGTGCTACTCAGATGTAAAACAACCCAAAGTTTAAGATCAGAGCACTACACCGTCTTCATGTTTAATACATGCATTATTGTGAAACATAATCCCAATTCACTGGAAAGACAAAAAAATTCCTTCTGTGATTGAGTTACCAACAGTACATCAGAGCACCACAGAGAAAGCACTGTACGGGTTGTTGTTTTAGGGTTGTTTTACCTCTGAGCGGCACTTTTTTGCACACCATGGGCTAAATGGCCAGGTCACATGAACCCCGAAGGCTCAGAGAAGGTTGGTGGAGGGGACCCACTGGAACAGCTCTTGGGAGACAGATGGTAGCCTCCCGTCAAGGCCATCCAGCGTGTTCTTTAACGTGCACAGGGTATGGCTCTCCCGCACACGGGGCCACGGCTTAACGTCCCATCAGACGGACGGCGGCCTTTCGAAGCCCATCGGTGTCCCCTACTGACCGTGGGCAGGGCGGGGAATTTTGCGAAGATAAATCTCAACGCTGATCCAGCTGGGACTCGAACCTGGGAACTACAGATTACGAGCCTGGCGCGCTACCGACTGAGCCACCCCCGCCCCGCACTGTACGGTGTGTCTACTAACAATCCTCATCTTTCCATAATTCTTTTGCTTCTAACGGAAAATCGAGGAAATGTAGTATTTGAAAGGATCTTATTGAGATCATTATCTCTCTCGATATTGTTTCATACAATCTTTATTTGCGCGCCAGGCTCATAATCTGTAGTTTCCAGGTTCGAGTCCCAACTTTGCCAGAGTTGAGATTTTTTTTTATCTTCGCTAACCTTCTTCCTATTCTCGGTGATAATGTGGAGACCGATGGGCTTGGAAAGACCGTCGTCCGTCTGGTGAGACGTTAAGCCGTGGCACAATGTGTAGGCAGAGCCATACCCTGTGCACGCTAAAGAACACACTGGATGGCTTTGACGGGAGGCTTCCATCTGTTCCCTAAAAGCTGTCCAGTGGGTCTCCAGACTCTTCTCTGATCCCTTAGAGTCGTTGTGACCTGGCCATATCATCGAAAATGCTTTTCCATTATATTAGTTTTCAGAGCATCATTCATTTTGTCTGTTATGTGTGCAACAGGAGTTGGCAAACTTTTTTCATGAGCTTCGAATTTGTGTTTCAGTTTAATTTGCACGTGGAGACACAATGGGCTAAACGGCCAGTCACAAGGACCCCTAAAGCACAGACAAGTCTAGGGGAAGGGGACCCACTGGGCATCTGTTGGGAGACAGATGGTAGCCTCCCGTCAAGGCCATCCAGCGTGTTCTTTAACGTGCACAGGGTATGGCTCTCCCGCACACGGGGCCACGGCTTAACGTCCCATCCGACGGACGGCGGCCTTTCCAAGCCCATCGGTGTCCCCTACTGACCGCGGGCAGGGCGGGGAATTTTGCGGAGATAAATCTCAACGCTGACCCATCTGGGACTCGAACCTGGCAACTACCGTACTAGATTACGAGCCTGGCGCGCTATCGACTGAGCCATCCCCGCTCCAATGCACAAGGAGTCACGGCTTAACATCTCTTCTAAATGACGGCAAACTTTCCAATCCATCGGTGGACCTTACTGAGCGAAGGCAGGTAGCGAGGCAAGAGTTTTGAGGAGATCAATATGCTTTGTCAACGCTGGCACAGGTAGTAAAATCGAACCTGGGAACTGTAGATTACGATCCTGGTACACTAACAAACTGACCTCCCCCCCCCCACACACACACACAATCCCTCCGTCCCTGTTAATTAGGAAAACGAGTCCTGTTAAAAAGTACAAGTAATCAGTTGCTTAAATCATTAGAAAAAAAAAGAGCTTTTTCAGTGTTCTCTTAATATGTAGGAAACAGAGCACATTTTTCCTGTTCCTATCACATCCTCCTTATCGGCTGAGCAATCTTTACGGCGATCAGTAGTTTCAAATTAGATAGAGCTATGAGAGGGCAGATTTTGAATTTCTTTTAATTTTTTCATTTATTCTCAGTACAGCCGCTCAAAAAAAGTATTCGAACACTATGGTTGATTACTGAATTCAGAAAAAAATATCTGGCAACGATTTTTTTAGAAGTTAGTTATCTGGCAACCTTCGTGTCACGTGACACGAAGGTTGCCGGATCACTAACTTCTAAAAAAATCGTTGCCAGATATTTTTTTTCTGAATTCTGTAATCAACCATAGTGTTCGGATACTTTTTTGAGCGACTGTACCACAAAAATGTCGTTCCAGTTACCTATCAGTGAACTAGCCTTTAGGGCACTTTGGTTAACCACTGGATACAAAAAAACTATCAGCGGAAGACTACTCCTTTGATATATATAGGTCTTCTCGTGTTGCAGTGGTCTCATTGCATCACAAAGTATTGCTTGTAAGTTGTTTAGTCAATAAACAATTTGTATTAAACAAAACAAGCAATTTGAAAGAGGATAAGCCAGTTCTTTCGCAATCTTTTGTGGTCGCACTTTCGGAATCATGACAACTTGTGCAGACACTCTCCGTGAAGTGTCCGTTCGTCTTCGTGGAGTCTACGTTCGTCTCCGCGGAGTCTCCGTTCGTCTCCATTCCCCGCCCTGCCCACGGTCAGTAGGGGACACCGATGGGCTTGTAAAGTCCGCCGTCCGTCGGATGGGACGTTAAGCCGTGGCCCCGTGTGGGGGGAGACATACCCTGTGCACGTTAAAGAACACGCTGGATGGCCTTGACGGGAGGTTACCATCTGTCTTCCAACAGCTGTTCCAGTGGGTCCCCTCCCCCAACCTTCTCTGAGCCTTCGGGGTCCATGTGACCTGGCCGTTTAGCCCATGGTGTGCAGAAAAGTGCCGCTCAGAGGTAAAACAACCCAACCCAACCCAGTTCTCACTTGCTATACCACTAGATTTGATTAGCAAACCTTGCGCTATAACAGAACAAGTGAGCATGCCGTTAACCTTATTCAGTACTTGTAGTATTAACGAAAGCCAATTCGTTAGTACCGCCACCGCGAGCACCAAACTGAATTCAAAGTATTATTAAACTAACACAAATAAGTTCGCTAAATTTATAATCTAGTGTGAGTCTCCCCAGATCACAGTCCCCCCGGTTCTATCGAATTAAAGATTAATATTAGTATTAAATTAATATGTATCAGAATATAGTATCAGATTAATAAAGATATCTAATATTAGTATCAGATTAATAAAGATATCTAATATTAGTATCAGATTGATAAAGATCTAATAAAGTATCAGATTGATTAATATTAGTATTATTAAAGATAACTATTGAACATTTCAATAGTTCTCTTTGAAAATGGTTTGATTGACAGGTGATGAACTGATCATTGGATCAAAGTCTTTGACAACAAATTAATAATATATGGTGCTCCCTACTGATTGAGGGCAAGGTGGGGATTTTGCGGGGATAAATCTCAACTCTGGCCTAAGTGAAACTAGTACGTGGGAACTGAAAATTACGAGTCGGGAGAACCATTTGGGATGCTGGATATAACTTGTCAGCTAAACTGGAGGAAGCTTTTTTGGGTGGTGAATGACGGATGGGGCTTGGGCATTTTGATGCTCAAACGGAAACCAAAACAAATAAAAAAGGGTTAGAGCTATAAGAAAAAATATCGCAAATAAATTAATATAAAAATATTTTAATATTTGTTTTAAAAAGAGAGAAGAAGGAAACAGAAAAATAACCTCTGCACGAAAAAAACGGAGATAACCTTGAAGCTTTACTAGCTATCCTGGTTAACCTAACCTAACATACATTTATTCAAGGACTGTCCGTTCGTCTTAATACTCTGGTACGCTAACCAGTAGACCAGATAGGGTCAGGTAGGTTTTCCGTATCGCTTTTCAGAAAAAAAAATCCCTTTTCACGCATTCTGCCAGTGTCACAAAATTTCTTTCACAGGTTGCCATTTAATACGCATGTAGAACATTTGCTTTTTGATTTCCTAATTAAATACCCTTGTCACAGGAATGTACAAAATTTTTTGATAATTTCCACATTTTTTTTTTTTGGGGGGGGGGGGGTTGAGATTATAAAACCTACGATTGTGCCACATAAAGAAACAAATCCTGTCTTTGACACTCGCTACTCTGTAAACACAATGCAGCAGAATGTAAAACGACTCTGCTCATGCGCCTCTACGTCATTAATTCGTGGGCACGAGACCTTGTACACGTAATCGCAACTACCAATCCGATCGTTCCTCGCGCGGCTCTCTTGTGCCTGCTCTCTGATCGCCCCGAGGACACAAAACTTAAAGCTCGATCTTCTTAAGCACTCTGTTTTACCTTTTCCGTTTTTCATCCGAAAGAAACCATCAATTCGGTTCCGTTTGCTCTGGAAACTTGCCGAGTTGCTTGTTGTTCCTGCCTGAAACTACAGCAGTAATCATAAAGACCTGCCTGTAATTGGGTAGCAATTTATTTCGATGTCTGTCTCTGGCAGAAGGGGAACCAGACAACTCTGCCCAGATAGGTAAATGGCGAAATTCGTCTCTTTCAACTGGCACTGTGTAATTGTTGGCAACAGATCCCTGGCATGTTGGATACTCAGCCACATCGATTAATTCCCTACGAATTCACTTGGAAACCAATAATTTGAACACCACCCATTTCTTCTAGTGAGCTGGGGGACTCTATTTTGTTATGACATGTCTGTTCCGTTTCTCCCATTACTCAAGGGGACGGGTGTGCCCCGCGTTTTATGTGTGTGGGTGATGGCACCGCGCACGAGGGCTGCCCGTTCCCTGTCACGTTAGCCACTTGCGCAACTCGGTAATCTATAGCTGGATTACAACTTGTCAGCTAATATTTAACCAAATAATGGCCAAATCACTCCTTGGGGAATGTCTGGGTTGAGTCTATCGTCGAATGGAGAGCTGTGGAGCATTTACGATCTCATTTCTGAGGTGCGAATTTCTCTGTAAGATGTTACTAGGAAATAATTACATCTCTCTATTGGATTCTTCAGTTTGTTTCTTATTTTTAATGATGGTAAGTGTTTTTGTATATGTGCATCAATCATATTTTGGGTGGGGACGGTGGAATAATCGATTATGATCGGCGAGGAATCACGTTGGTCCCCATGAAATTAAAAGTAATCTATTGCACGCACAAGCCGATTCATGTTGAATGCACGCATAAAATCGGTCACCCTTTGGTCAAGCATTGGCTTAATGGATCAGGTGTTAGGTTTCGAAACTAAGGGTTCAGTGTTCGAGCAAAGGTATTGGGAAAGAAAATTCCTTTGCAATTTTCGTTACAGATTCTTGCTATTTGGTTGGGAGTGTTTATTTTAAAGCTAACGGCTGTACTCTCAGCTTTCAAGTTATTACTGTACTCAGATTTCCGAACCACTCCCTGTACTCCCATACTTTCGAGCTACTATTGTACTTTCAGATTTTCAAGATATTATTGAACTTTCAGATTTTCAAGCTACTATTGAACTTTCAGATTTTCAAGCTACCATTGCACTTTCAGATTTTCAAGCTACCATTGTACTTTCAGATTTTCAAGATATTATTGTACTTTCGGTTTTTAGCTACTATTGAACTTCAGATTTTCAAGCTACTATTGTACTTTCAGATTTTCAAGCTACTATTGCACCTCAGATTTTCAAGATAACACTGTACTCTAAGAATTTTAAGCTACTATTACACTTTCAGACTTTTAAACTGCAACTGTATTCTCAGTAATTCTGCATTAGTTATTACGGTATTCTCAGATTACTAAGCTACTAATCGATTCTGAGATTTTAAAGCTACTACTGTGCTCACAGACATTCAAATGCAATCTGCTAATGTATTATCATATTTTCAAGCTACTACTATATCAGATATTCTAGTCACTATTGTACTCTAGGCACTTAAGCCACTACTGTATTCTCAAACTATCAAGCTGCTTATGTACTCCCGGACTATCAAGCTGCTACTATGCTATCGACTTTCAAGTTCCTACTGTACTCGCATACATTCAAGCTCCTACTGTACTCGCATACATTCAAGCAGTTTACTATACTCTCAGACCTTCAAGCTACTGCCCTACTTTCAGACTTTCAGTCTGAGAGTAGTATAGTATAATGTATTAGACTACCAAGCTACTACGGTACTCTGTTCCTCTTACTTTGTGACTGTACCAGTGGCTGAACGGTTAGTGCGTTTAACTGTGTTGCAACGTAGTTTGGGTTCGAATCCTGGATAACGCATGGATGTTTTCTTTCTGTTGTATTTTGTGTTTCTGAAGGGATCTTGTCTTTTTTGGGGAGCGGGTGGTTCAGTCGGTAGCGTGCTAGACTCGTAATCTACAGTTTCCAGGTTCGAGTCCCGCCTGGGTCAGCGTAGAGATTTATCTCCGAAAAATTCTTTGCCATGCCCTCGGTCAGTAGGGGACACCAATGGGCTTCGAAAGATCGTCATCCGTCGGATGGAACGTTAAGCCGTGACACCGTATGCTGGAGAGCACAGGGTGCACGTTAAAGAACAAGCTGGATAACCTTGACGGGAGGCGATCATCTGTCTCCCAACAGCTGTCGAGTGAGTTGACCTTCCCCAAACCTCTCCGATCCCTCGGGATATTTGTGACCTAGCCATTTAGACCATTGTGTGCAAAAAAAAAAGTGCCGCTCAGAGGTAAAATAACAAACCAACTTGTCTCCTTCATAGATTCCTTTTTTTATGAGGTATTAAAGGCACGTTGCCCGAAAATGCTTTTGGTCGGTTGTAAAATGCAAAGAAATGGCGACTGCAGAAAAGAATTCTGTGTAAGTGCAATATTTAATAATACCCCCTCAAGCAGCTGCTTGCCACAGAGGTCTGACAGGAGCCTGTCAGTTTATATCAAATATTAATGTTTTAATTTTTTTATGATAGTTTTTTTGGTTCGATTTGTGTGGGGGAGTGGAGGAGAGAGGCGAATCGTTGGGTTGGGTTGTTTTACCTCTGAGCGGCACTTTTTTGCACACCATGGGCTAAATGGCCAGGTCACAAGGACCCCGAAGGCTCAGAGAAGGTTGGGGGAGGGGACCAGTTGGAACAGCTGTTGGGAGACAGATGGTAGCCTCCCGTCAAGGCCATCCAGCGTGTTCTTTAACGTGCACAGGGTATGTCTCTCCCGCACACGGGGCCACGGCTTAACGTCCCATCCGACGGACGGCGGCTTTTCTAAGCTCATCGGTGTCCCCTACTGACCGTGGGCAGGGCGGGGAATTTTGTGGAGATAAATCTCAACGCTGACCCAGCTGGGACTCGAACCTGGGAACTACAGATTACGAGCCTGGCGCGCTACCGACTGAGCCACCCCCGCCCCAGGGGTGAATCGTAACTATGCGCCTGGCATATTATACTGACAGCCCTATAGCTAGACCTCGTGGCAATAGGCTATTCGAAAACAGAAATATATATTTTTTTAAGTAGTTGCTTGGCACAGAGGGCTGACAGGCGCTTGTTAATATAATATACTACAGAGAATATCTGTGAGGAAGGCGATACTTCAGCAAAAGGTCAACACAAGAAAAAAATATCCATACCTTATACAGGACTCGAACACAAGTCCTTTACTAAAAGCTATATGAGACTATCCTGGGACGATTATCCTCATAACTAGAAGATTTTCATTGGAAAACCTATCATTATATATATATAGGAGGTTATTTAGTAGAAAGATTATCCTCATATTTATACATATATTTACGGGGGTAAGTCTGCAAATAAAATTCGTTATTTAAATCTTCTGAGGGCAGTTAATTACAGTGAAGACAATATAGAGGAAATGTTCCATAATATGTTCCCCAGAGGGGCCACTAGAGAGCTGTTAGGAGACGGAGAGTAACCTCACATCAAGGCCATCCAGCATGTTCTTTAATATGGGCAGGCGTGGCTCTCCATCACGCAGGACCACGCTTTACATTCCATTCGACAGACAGTGGCCTTTCCTATCCAATCAATTTCCTACTAACCGAGATCAGGGGGAGGGTTGGGTTGTTTTATCTCTGAGCGGCACTTTTTTGCACACCATGGGCTAAATGGCCAGGTCACATGGACCCCGAAGGCTCAGAGAAGGTTGGGAGAGAGGACCCACTGGAACAGCTGTTGGGAGACAGATGGTAACCTCCCTTCAAGGCCATCCAGCTTGTTCTTTAAGGTGCACAGGGTATGGCTCTCCCGCACACGGAGCCACGGCTTAACGTCCATCCGACGGACGGCGGCCTTTCGAAATCCATCGGTGTCCCCTACTGACAGTGGGCAGGGCGGGGGATTTTGCGGAGATAAACCTCAACGCTGACCCAGCTGGGACTCGAACCTGGGAGCTACAGATTACGAGCCTGGCGAGCTACCGACTGAGCCACCTCCGCCCCAGGATGAGAGTTTAAAGGAGAAAAAAAATATTTTATGTGTATTATATTTAAGGAGTCTCATGTATGACTTTCGCCTAGGGCCTTTATTTTTGCACTAATAGCTCGATTCTAGAAAATAAATAAATAAATAATGGGTTGATTGGTTGGTTGTTTTACCTCTGAGCGGCACTTTTTTTTGCACACCGTGGGCTAAATGGCCAGGTCACATGGACCCCGAAGGCTCAGAGAAGGTTGGGGGAGGGGACCCACTGGAACAGCTGTTGGGAGACAGATGGTAACCTCCCGTCAAGGCCATCCAGCGTGTTCTTTAAGGTGCACAGGGTATGGCTCTCCCGCACACGGAGCCACGGCTTAACGTCCCATCCGACGGACGGCGGCCTTTCGAAATCCGTCGGTGTCCCCTACTGACAGTGGGCAGGGCGGGGGATTTTGCGGAGATAAACCTCAACGCTGACCCAGCTGGGACTCGAACCTGGGAGCTACAGATTACGAGCCTGGCGAGCTACCGACTGAGCCACCTCCGCCCCAGGATGAGAGTTTAAAGGAGAAAAAAAATATTTTATGTGTATTATATTTAAGGAGTCTCATGTATGATTTTCGCCTAGGGCCTTTATTTTTGTACTAATAGCTCGATTCTAGAAAATAAATAAATAAATAATGGGTTGATTGGTTGGTTGTTTTACCTCTGAGCGGCACTTTTTTTTGCACACCGTGGGCTAAATGGCCAGGTCACATGGACCCCGAAGGCTCAGAGAAGGTTGGGGGAGGGGACCCACTGGAACAGCTGTTGGGAGACAGATGGTAGCCTCCCGTCAAGGCCATCCAGCGTGTTCTTTAACGTGCACAGGGTATGGCTCTCCGTATACGGGGCCACGACTTAACTTCCCATCCGATGGACGGCGGCCTTTCCAAGCCCATCGGTGTCCCCTACTGACCGTGGGCAGGACGGGAAATTTTGCGGAGATAAATCTCAACGCTGACCCAGCTGGGACTCGAACCTGGGAACTACAGATTACGAGCCTGGCGCGCTACCGACTGAGCCACCCCCGCCCCATAAATAATGGGAGATGGGGGCAAGTGGCGCAATTTTAAGAAGTGTAACATTTTCCCCTTTGTTTAAACGTTTTGAAAAAATTCTTGAAGAATGTGAGAAATAGGCAATTTTTGGCCTCCATTACTTTTATTAGCATTTTCAAAGGATCATTGTCAGGGCTGGATCTAGGGGGGGGGGTATATGCCTCTTCCCCCCCCTCCCCCATATCCAGCCCTGATTAATGATGCATTCTATGGTCTCATAATATTTCGAAAATAAAACTATATTTAAAATAATGAACAATTTCACTTGGTTAATAATAAGAAAAAAAATCCCAAATGAAACTTCGTGATTTTTTTCTCTGACAATTGCGTGTCGCGTTCCACTCCTGCCGATATTGAATCTGTACCCAACTAATTTTATAACTGTTAAAATACATTTATACCAGACAGAAGATAAGATCTCCTCCTACTCAGTTTCCTTCCAAGGTTATTCCCATTAAACGTTGTCAATAGAAACACCTTCAGCTCCACACGACTCCCGGATATTGCACATAGTTAAGAAGTTACCACTCCACCCGCCGATATCTGTCTTTCACAGAAAGCCTTAACCGCACATTCATCTGCTCAGAGCACACACCTGCTAGTCAGTCTCTCCCGAAACACCCTCGCATGTGATGTATAACAGCTCAGCACTTCTGGTCGTTGTTAGCCAAAAGAGTGGCAGGGTTGTCGTTAGTGGCTCTGGTCTACTGCTTCTAATGCTGCTTCTATGGAAGCTCATGAATACTGATGTAAAGCACACCCTGCTACTTGTAGGAGTAGGTAAGTCATTCGATGTGTGATGCAGTTTCTGTTGCATAAATACCATGGCGCACCTAGCGATATGCAAAGTTTAGTGTTTTTTGTCCTTTGCTTAAGAACATATGTTGCTTTCTTATACAAAGCATACTCATTTTAAAAAAAGAAATTACCATTCAGTTTTTTTGTTTTGAATTAAGATTTATTTATTCCTGAACTCTGGCGACAGAGAGTGATAGAGTAATGCACATAGAGGGTAATTTCTCACTTTTTGGTGCGCCTCGAACGGAAGGACATGGAACTATTTTTATATCTGTGACCTCTCTACTGCCATAAATTACTATAATGCATGCAGTTTAAGAAGAATGTGACATAAAATAATTTATTTATTCTAATTTTATAAAAATATTATAGAATAATTGAAGACTAAAACTACCCATGTAATTTATTTAATTCGAATTTATACGAGAAATAAATAGAGTATTTAAAATTATGTTTAAGTCTGCGGTAGTTTGTTCGCTGCTCAAACACTGGTGTGTTGCTCTATGAGAATTAACATTAGAGCTATAGGGAGATTGAGATGATACTTTGACAGTTCTCGTAGATCGTTGATTGATAGGTTATTGACCAAATGATTGATTAAATGGTAGGTCAATGGTCTATTTGATTGGCTGATTTACAGGCGATAGATAAATACTGAATTAAGAGGAATAGAATTCCTCATACATGATCGGTAAAAAACCATGCACAAGACAAAAAAATATTATCCGAGAGACGAAAATAGTGAAACTAAACTAAATAATAATAAAAAAAATCCCATAAAGAAGAAGCTTGCCACAGAGATCTGACAGGAGCCTGTCAGTTTATACGCCATAGTATAAGGTCTGAGAGGATGGCGAGACCTCAACAGAAAAACCACCCATACATCCATGCCTTTGCCGGGGCTCGAACCCAGGAAGAAGGAGAACCCTTGACACGCTTGTTATCTAAGGGACCTCCCTTAGATCAGTAGCCTAGCGCCCTAGGTTATAGAAACTCGGATGGCATTTGATATAAGGGGCATCCACTTACTAGCATTTGATTCTTGAGCAGTTGATGTCGATGGTTGACTAGACTTAAAATTAAGTCTAGTAGTTTTCTTGAAAAAACGTTTTATGTCTGCCTGCTTCGATGCTTTCATAATGCAAAAATTTAGAATGCAAATGTTGAAAATGCCTTACAGGGCAGTGAAACAATTTTTCTGCACAATAAATTTCACGATATTTTCAAATCCTTCGGTAGCAGTCCATGAGACTCGTTCGACCTGTTTCCCATCTTCATTACTTTAATCTCCTTGAACCTTGCATTTGTCCTGACTCAAAATACTTTAGATAATTTATTAAATACGAGGGGCGTTCAAAAAGTTCTTGACATTCATCTGCAGAACAAAAATCATTGCACTTAGCTCAACAAAACGTTTACTCTCTTTCAAAGTACTCTCCTCCAGCATCTATACAAAGTGCAGACGTCTACGCCAATTCTGGAACGCTTGGTGGTACTCCTATTGGGGAATATTCCACAACTGTGAATGAAAGCTGGGGGAGGGGGATGCTCAGTCGGTAGCGCGTCAGGCTCGTAGTCTGCAGTTCCCAGGTTCGAGTCCCAGCTGGGTCAGCGTTGAGATTTATCTCCGCAAAACTCCCCACCCTGCCCACGGTCAGTAGGTGACACCGATGGGCTTGGAAAGGCCGCCGTCCGTCGGATGGGACGTTAAGCCGTGGACCATATGTGGGAGAGCCATACCCTGTGCACGTTAAAGAACACGATGGATGGTCTTGACGGGAGACTACCATCTGTCTCCCAACAGCTGTTCCAGTGGGTCCCCTCCCCCAACCTTCTCTGAGCCTTCGGGGTCCTTGTGACCTGGCCATTTAGCCTATGGTGTGCAAAAAAGTGCCACTCAGAGGTAAAACAACCGAATCCAACCCTGAATGAACGCATTTTGCAAGATCTTGCACCCTTGAAAAAGACTTCCCAGCAATTTCCTTTTCATTTTTGGTTGATTCGCAAGCAATCAATCAATCATTTGGTCAATAACCTTTCAATCAATTATCTATGAGAATTGTCAAAGCATCAATTTGCATATTCTCCCATCGTTTCCCAATTGCGATTTACGCTTCGCCACTTAGAAAGTAATACACAAAATTTCGGTTTAAATATTTGGAAACAGCCAAAAATCGCATGGTGTAAGATCGGGAGAATATAAAGGATGGGAGTAGTGGCTTGTTTTTTCCTGCTCCAGATAGGCCGTAACTTGCCGGGTTTTGTGAGCCTGGCAGTGGCGGTTCGCGTATAGGCACTGTGGAACTGCAGCACCCCCAATTTCAACTTGATATTATCGATAACATTTAATATAATGGGTCCTTTTTTCTTTAATTCTTTCTTTATACTTGTACAATATATAATCCTTAAACTTAATGTCAGTAGCCATCCCCCAGTTTATGAAAAAGATACAAAAATCTTTGTATGGAACTGTGCGCTTCACAGTACTAGAGGCGAGGTGTTTGACTGTTGTGCGCATGCGCACATAGGAAGCTACACGATAGGCTGCAAGAGAGAGAGAGCACTGTCGTTCCCGCAGTGCCGACCCTGGCGTGCTGGTTAAAGGTAGTTTTTTTTTTACTCCGCGTGTGTTGTGCTTAAAAACCGTGTACCATATTCTTGAATGTGATAAAGTGTAGAATTAGATTATTATCCTGCTTCCAGCTATTCTATTTGATTCATTTTTTTTTCGCGCAAATTAAAACAAGAAGAATGGATTTCATTTTTAAATGAATAGATTAAGCTTGAACTGTAACAATTTAGGTTAAAGTAAGTAAAAAATATTTGATTTTGTTCTTTTAGGATTTTATCAAATTTCTGAATAAATTTTCTTTTTATACATGTTTGTTTCCTTTTACACAATTTTAAAACAAAGGCAAAAAATTTTCTGGAGCAGCACCCCCACTAATTTTAGCTACGAGCCGCCACTGGAGCCTGGCATTGTCAGGAAGAAGGAGAACCCTTGACACGCCTGTTGTTGGCCGCTGCTCCTTCATCTACTTAACCATTCCGGGCAAAACAATGTTGGTGTAATATTGGACATTTATATTCATTTTTTTCAGGTAAGGTATCCACGGCTATCACTCCTTGGGAATCGAAAAAAAAAAAATGTGAATATCCTCTTCCTTGAGGAAAAGTCTTGTCGAAGGATTGGGGACGCTGTTCATCTTCCGCAACCCAAACATAGTTGTCCATCTTTCTTGGAATTGTATAGTAATAAAACTACATTTCATCACATGTGATAATTTTGCATGTTGTGATCTTGTCCACTGCCCTTTTTTGCTGATCTGTTTGGCACAGATCTTTCGAAACTTTAAATATTGATGAATAATTGTTTCCACACTGGCAATCGATGTACTGACATCTATATTTATTACCTGAATGGTGATGTGTGGGGATTTCCTTAATGAGTTCACGAAGAGCAGCGATGGTTCTCTCGTTCACGGCCTCCTTCGGTCTACCTGCACGAGGGATGTCTTCGAAGCTCTGCCGCCCATCTCTGTGCGCATCCATCCTGTAACAGTGCCATATGAACAGGAATGATTCACATAGACTTGTGATGCATCGGTATGAATTTTCTTCTCCTCGTTCCCAGGCAGCATCCTTGTGAAAATGTAAAATCTTTGCCTCACCTTTAGTAGGCTCCATAGCAACAACGCACAGATTTCGCAGATCGAACTTTACGCGCCGCCAGCGAAGAGAGAAATGATGACAAATTTAGAAAAGATTTCAAACAAGTCGTTTGTCATTAACTTCGTAGGAACGTGTGAAAATCTACTGACACGTGTTAAGAACGTTTCGAACGTTCTCTTTCCCTTTCTCAACCTTTCCTGATCCCTAAGGGTCCTTGTGACTTAGAGGGGCGGGGGTGGCTCAGTCGGTAGCGAGCCAGGCTCGTAATCTGCAGTTTCCAGGTTCGAGTCCCAGCTGGGTCAGCGTTGAGATTTATCTCCGCAAAACTCCCCTCCCTGCCCACGGTCAGTAGGGGACACCGGTGGGAGTGGAAAGACCGCCGTCCGTCGGATGGGACGTTAAGCCGTGGCCTCGTGTGCGGGAGAGTCATACCCTGTGCTAGTTAAAGAACACGCTGGATGGCTTGACGGGAGGCTACCATTTGTCTCTCAACAGCCGTTCCAGTGGATCCCCTCCCCCAACCTTCTCTGAGCCTTCGGGGTCCTTGTGACCTGGCCATTTAGCCCATTGTGTGCAAAAAAGTGCCGCTCAGAGGAAAAACAACCAACCTTGTGACTTAGCCGTTTAGCCCATTGTATTAAAAAAATTCTGCTCAGAGGTAAAACAACTCAATCCACAGAGTAATGGCACTACAAGACTAGCATACAACCATCTTAAATGTGTGTAAACAATTAGTCAGCTTCATGTCTTCCCCTCCATTTAAAGAAATTCCTTAAATTCCCAATCCTTTCATTTCCGATTCGTATTTCAATTGAAAAGAGGTCACTAGCAGAAGAAAAATAATCGTAAATATTTTTTCCTGAATTTGAACTTTTATTATTCCGTTTTAATGGTTTCTCTGTTCTTTCTGATAAATGGCGTTATTATCCACTGCACTTCAGTGCATTTCCCAAGTAGTACGATTTATTGCACTCAATTACTTTCTGGTCACATTTTGACAAAATTAGAAGATTAGCAGTTCCATTGTTCTTCAACGTCAGTCATTTAATATTCACCCTCTTTATAAATAATAGCGAACAGTTTGCTTAAACTGTCATTGTGTGTTGTACTCCGAGTTCGTTCTATAAAATGGTTCGTGATTCAATGCTGACTGAGAAATAGAAGTCAGTAGAGCTGGAGAGTCAATAATCTTGGCACTTTTGTTAATTACTCTTTTATTACTAGCCGTTAATTTCGAGATCACACATGGACCAATTTCAAAGATTCGCATCCTGAGCTTCCCATTTTTGAATCGGAGCCTCTCAAGCATTGAGAATTTATCGTTTTCTCTTCGATATTGATTTGTAGCATGATATACGTTCGTCTAGGACACAAGGGTGAAATACTAATGAATATGATAAGGCCTGGTGTACTAAGAACTGAGCCAATCCCAGATTACGAGCGTGGTGTACTAAGAACTGAGCCAATAGAGGTCCTGCCATCCTCTCAGATCTCCTACTGTGGCATATAAACTGACAGGCTCCTGTCAGACCTCTGTGGCAAGCAGCTGCTTGAGGGGGTATTTATTTATTTTATTATTTAATCATAAAAATGGCATAAATTGAAAATTGAAAATTAATTAATTAATTAAATATATAAAATTAATAATAATAACCGTTAATAAAATAAAATCGATTTTGTTTTATGAATGGATCCTATTTTACGACTTATTTCTGAATGTTGTTCTATCTTTCTTTCCTTAGTTTTTTCTAAGCCAAGTCCTGAGTCTTGGTCACCTTCCTCAACTTGTTCCGAATCTTGGGTCTCTTTTTTCAGCCCTGTTCGGAGTCTCTCCTACGCCAATCTTGTTCTGAATGTTGGTCATCTTCTCTAAACTTGCCTTAGTCACGTTCTTCATCATTTATTTCAGTCATCGTAACCTTCTCCAAAAGCGTTCGCAGTCTACATCCTCTTTCAAATCTTCTCCAATATTGTTCGGAGTTTTCATCATCTTTCCAAACCTTCTCCAATAGCGTTCGGAGTCTTCATCATTATTCTAAACTTTCCCCAGTGGTGTTCGGAGTCTTCATCATCTTTCTAAGCCTTTTATGTACGCCACCTTCTCCAATAGCGTTCGGAGTCTTCATCATTATTCTAAACTTTCCCCAGTGGTGTTCGGAGTCTTCATCATCTTTCTAAGCCTTTTATGTACGCCACCTTTTCCACTTGTCCTAAGTCTTGATCACCTTCTCCAACAAGGAATTTATCTCTGCAATCGACGATAAAGGAGACACCGATGGGATTGGAAAGACCGAAGTCCATTGGAAAGACATTAACTTTCCATTTTTAATACTTTTGATCACCTTTCCAAACTCTATCCTGAGTCTTGATCACCCTCCTCAACTTTGATTTTAGCCTTATTCGGACAAGATTAATCAGCAGAAATGAGGAAAGTTTAGTGTTTTTCCCAAACACTTTAATAGTTGTGTAACCTTTACCAACTCTGTCCTGACTCCTGAGTCTTGATGACATTCCCCAATCTTGTTCTTAGACTTTATTATCTTTTCCAATCACTTTAATAATTTTGGCACCTTATATAATTTGTTACTTTTAATTATAATATCTGGATTTCAATATTTTTTTTGCAAAATTTCAAATGTTATTCTGTTTGAAGTTCGTATGTACCACTTAAAATATTTTGCTCCAATTCCGTTGAATCTTGACTAAAATAAGAATTATTATTATCAAACGGCAAGTCTTGTTCCTATGATTCAGACCCTGAGGAACCTGTCAGTTTATGTGCCATAGTAGATCTGTGAGGATGGCAAAGACCTCAGCAGAAAAACAACACAAGCATCCATGCCTCACCTGGAACCTTAGATCAGTAGCCAAGCGTGCTAACCACCAGGCCACGGAACGGATCTTCTTTTCTACAGCCTCACGAGACGACTTCGTCAGTACACCACACCGCCATAGGGCGGCTAGGCGCGTAGCCACGGAACGGATCTTCTTTTCTACAGCCTCACGAGACGACTTCGTCAGAACACCACACCGCTATAGGGAGGCTAGGCGCGTAGCCACGGAACGGATCTTCTTTTCTACAGCCGCACGAGACGACTTCGTCAGAACACCACACCGCCATAGGGAGGCTAGGCGCGTAGCCACGGGACGGATCTTCTTTTCTACAGCCTCACGAGACGACTTCGTCAGAACACCACACTGCCATAGGGAGGCTAGGCGCATAGCCACGGGACGAATCTTCTTTTCTAGAGCCGCACGAGACGACTTCGTCAGATCACCACACCGCCATAAGGAGGCTAGGTGCGTAGCCACGGGACTGATCTACTTTTCTACAGCCTCACGAGACGACTTCGTCAGAACACAACACCGCCATAAGGAGGCTAGGCGCGTAGCCACGGGACGGATCTTCTTTTCTAGAGCCGCACGAGACGACTTCGTCAGAACACCACACCGCCATAAGGAGGCTAGGCGCGTAGCCACGGGACGGATCTTCTTTTCTAGAGCCGCACGAGACGACTTCGTCAGAACACCACACCGCCATAAGGAGGCTAGGCGCATAGCCACGGGACGGATCTACTTTTCTACAGCCTCACGAGACGACTTCGTCAGAACACCACACCGCCATAAGGAGGCTAGGCGCGTAGCCACGGGACGGATCTTCTTTTCTAGAGCTGCACGAGACGACTTCGTCAGAACACCACACCGCCATAAGGAGGCTAGGCGCGTAGCCACGGGACGGATCTACTTTTCTACAGCCTCACGAGACGACTTCGTCAGAACACAATACCTCCATAAGGAGGTTAGGCGCGTAGCCACGGGACGGATCTACTTTTCTACAGCCGCACGAGACGACTTCGTCAGAACACCACACCGCCATAGGGCGGCTAGGCGCGTAGCCAAGGGACGGATCTTCTTTTCTACAGCAGCACGAGACGACTTCGTCAGAACACCACACCGCCATAGGGCGGCTAGGCGCGTAGCCACGGGACGGATCTTCTTTTCTACAGCCGCACGAGACGACTTCGTCAGAACACCACACCGCCATAGGGCGGCTAGGCGCGTTGCCAAGGGACGGATCTTTTCTTCTACAGCAGCACGAGACGACTTCGTCAGAACACCACACCGCCATAGGGCGGCTAGGCGCGTAACAACGACTCGCCCATATACCTAGAATGGAATCAATATAGAAATTTTTATGAACTTATCTGGTTTCTATCGCCTAGAACAGTGCTGCCCAACTAGCGACCTGAACAAGAATTTTTGTGGCCCGCGAACAAAATCAAGTTTTTACTTGAAATTTTAAATAAATATCTGTAATCCACTTTATAATTTTTTTGTCAACTTAATATTACTCGACATGATATGCAATCTTCAACTTACTCATTCAATAAAGTTTACAAAACATTCTTAAGCCGATCGGCAAACTTCTGAAACCTTTTAAGAGCGGTGTGGCATCATCAAACAAATGTTTTTATGAAGCGGCAGGTAATAAGAAGCATCTAACGACAGCACGAATCGCTTTCACTGCGCATGCATATGGCAAGGATTTTGCCAGACAAAACTAATCGCTAACTAAAAGATCATTTCGATCTCCGCTGTGGATATTTGGTGATATAAGAATAGGACAGGTTAGGTCTTATCCTATTCTCTTTTTTGGCCCGCGGTCTTAGAGAAGTTGGACAGCACTGGCCTAGAACACCTAGACAAGGACAAGACTACTGGATTAATTGTTAAATTCACTAATAATTAAAGCAGGTAGGGATATTTCTTCGCAGAATTTCTCATAGGGATATCCCATAACCCCCCCCCCCCCCCCCCGATATAGCGATTGTTGTGTTGTTTTACTTCTGAGCAGCACTTATTTTGCACAGAGTGTGTTAAATGGTCAGGTCACAAGAAACCCAAGGTCTCAAGAAAGGTTAGGGAAGGGAACCCACACGGAGAGTTGTTAGAGAGACAGATGAAGCCTTCTGTGAAGGCCATCACGCATTTTCATTAACGGGAACAGAGTCTGGCTTTCCTGCACACCCCGCCACTGGTTAATGTCCTTCCAATGGACTTCGGTCTTTCCGATCCCATCGGTGTCTCCTTTATCGTCGATTGCAGAGATAAATCTCGCACATATAGAACTCGAACCGGGAACATCAGATTACGAGCCTGGTGTACTAAGAACTGAGCCAATCCCAGATTACGAGCCTGGTGTACTAAGAACTGAGCCAATACCACACTACGAGCATGGTGTACTAAGAACCGAGCTAATTCCACACTACGAGCGTGGTGTACTAAGAACTGAGCCAATCGCATACTATGAACCTGGTGTACTAAAAACTGAGCCAATTCCAGATTACGAGCCTAGTATACTAAGAACTGAGTCAATCGCAGACTACAAGCCTGGTGTACTAAGAACTGAGCTAATCCCACACTACGAGCGTGGTGTACTAAGAACTGAGCCAATCCCAGATTACGAGCGTGGTGTACTAAGAACTGAGCCAATGCAGACTACGAGCCTGATGTACTAAGAACTGAGCCAATTGAAGATTACGAGCCTGGTGTACTAAGAACTGAGCCAATCCCAGATTACGAGCTTGGTATACTAAGAACTGAGCCAATCCCAGATTACGAGCCTGGTGTACTAAGAACTGAGCCAATACCACACTACGAGCGTGGTGTACTAAGAACTGAGCTAATCCCACACTACGAGCGTGGTGTACTAAGAACTGAGTCAATCGCAGACTATGAGCCTGGTGTACTAAAAACTGAGCCAATTCCAGCTTACGAGCCTAGTATACTAAGAACTGAGTCAATCGCAGACTACAAGCCTGGTGTACTAAGAACTGAGCTAATCCCACACTACGAGCGTGGTGTACTAAGAACTGAGCCAATCGCAGACTATGAGCCTGGTGTACTAAAAACTGAGCCAATTCCAGATTACGAGCCTAGTATACTAAGAACTGAGTCAATCGCAGACTACAAGCCTGGTGTACTAAGAACTGAGCTAATCCCACACTACGAGCGTGGTGTACTAAGAACTGAGCCAATCGCAGAGTACGAGCCTGGTGTACTAAGAACTGAGCCAATCCCACATTACGAGCGTGGTGTACTAAGAACTGAGCCAATGCAGACTACGAGCCTGGTGTACTAAGAACTGAGCCAATCCCAGATTACGAGCCTGGTGTACTAAGAACTGAGTCAATCGCAGACTACAAGCCTGGTGTACTAAGAACTGAGCTAATCGCAGACTACAAGCCTGGTGTACTAAGAACTGAGCTAATCTCACACTACGAGCGTGGTGTACTAAGAACTGAGCCAATCGCAGAGTACGAGCGTGGTGTACTAAGAACTGAGCCAATCCCAGATTACGAGCGTGGTGTACTAAGAACTGAGCCAATGCAGACTACGAGCCTGGTGTACTAAGAACTGAGACAATTCCAGACTACGAGCCTGATGTACTAAGAACTGAGCCAATCCCAGTCCCTCGTTATAGCAGACATCGCCTCTTGGACCTGATGATAAGAGAGCCGAGGCTCTCTTTACAAAGAGGTCCAGAATATAGATGGATGTGGAAGAAGAAGAAGAAGACATCGCCTCTGATCTACAAATAATAAAAAAAAATCTAAAAAAAAATTCGAAATATTCAATACGAGGAAATGGTATAGAAACGGAAACATATAGAAACCAGATAAGCTTCATAAAAACTTCTATATTAGTACTATTCTTGTATTGTATTGCATGTATATATATATATTCTATTCTTGTATATTCTCCATCATCCGGTGATATTTTTCACTCTCGGAGAAAAAAAATAAACATATAAGCGGGGACTAGTAAGGGGCACTGAGCTCTGTAGCATCACGATCCTTCAGAGTCCAGGGACGGGGAATCTCGGCCGTTCAGGGTCTCGATCCTAGGAGCAAGACTTGTTTGATAATAATAATTCTTATTTTAGTCAAGTTCCACGGAATTGGAGCAAAATATTTTGAGTGGTACATACGAACGTCGAACAGAATAATATTTGAAATTTTGAAAAAAAAAAAATCGAAATCCAGATATTATAATTCAAGGTGACATACAAAGGTCCAAAATTATTAAAGTGGTTGTAAAAGATGATAAAGACTAAGAACAAGATTGGGGAATGTGATCAAGACTCAAGAGTCAGGACAGAGTTAATAAAGCAACGGAGAAATTATCACGAACCGAAATTAAATTGCACATTTCTTTAAAACCAGGGGGGGGGAGGGCTCAGTCGGTAGTGCGCCAGGCTCGTAATCTGCAGTTCCCAGGTTCGAGTCCCAGCTGGGTCAGCGTTGAGATTTATCTCCGCAAAATTCCCTACCCTGCCCACGGTCAGTAGGGGACACCGATGGGCTTGGAAAGGCCGCCATCCGTGGGATGGGACGTTAAGCCGTGGCCCCCTGTGCGGGAGAGCCATATTCTCTGCACGTTAAAGAACACGCTGGATGGCCTTGATGGGAGGCTACCATCTGTCTCCCAACAGCTGTTCCAGTGGGTCCCCTCTCCCAACCTTCTCTGAGCCTTCGGGGTCTATGTGACCTGGCCATTTAGCCCATGGTGTGCAAAAAAGTGCCGCTCAGAGATAAAACAACAACCCAAATCTTTAAAACTCAAAACGTGATCAATACAATATTCCACTTCAATTTTCTTTTAAAAATACGGTTAAATGAATCACGGTTAATCAAGTGAAAGATAATCGATTTTTTGCCGTATTTCAATGAATACCGATTTCTCGTTGACAATCATTTGTCATTATTGCAATTAAAAAACTTTTTCTAATAAAGGCCCGATTTATAAGACAACCAACAGACACGACTCATCTGTTCCCCTCACAGAGTTTCCCCATCACTTATTCGACAAAATTAACCACCAAAGTCCACAACTTGCTCTCTCTACACCCCCATTAGCTCCATTTCGAAAGTGTACCGTTCTCCTTTGTCTTCCGCCGACAGTGAATCATTTCCTGGTCACTAAAAGATGTCAGACAGTCAGGTTCCTCAGCGTGCCGCTGTTTACTTACTGGAAGAGACCGCATTGCTTGTAAGCAGCAGAACCCGACTGTTTGCTTACCTCTCACCTGCAGAAGGCACACGCCGGGCTGGCAGGGACCGACTCCACCGAGAGAGAGACCAAGACGTTGATAAACCGTGTAGAGGTGTGCGCACACATACACATTGATCCGCGCCATCTTCGTTGCTGAGAGGCGGTGTCATGCAAAGTGTTGGGGGGAGTGTCACAAGAGCCTGTTATGCTCCGCAAACAAGAGTCATCAACGGTCTCTTTGAACTCAGCTAACAGAAGAGCGAAAATCAAACACTTCTCTGGTCTGGCTAAACTGTTGCCTGGGTCTTGCGAGTCATGAAGAGGGAACGAGGGATGGCCGATAGGGTCATCACTAAAGGCCAAGCACTTTCAGCTGAAAGCAATTGGGATCCGTGGAGTATATGGACACTTAACCTTAGAGTGTAAATGATCTCTTTGTATGAAGGTGACTAACATGAAATTGGAGGTAGGAGGGCGGGGGGGGGGGGGGGGGGGGCTCGTTTTAAATTTAATCAGTAAAATTATTTGCGAACTTTTACATCGTATTGAAAAAAAAATTGATTGACATTTACAAAGGATTTTATATGAATTTTTATTCCTTAAGTAATTACTTGGCACAGATGTCTCAGAGTAGACGGGGCAGGAATGGTGCAGCTGGTAGCGCGCCAGAGTCGCATTCTGTAGTTGTCAGGTTCGAGTCCCACCTGTTCCAGCGTTGAGATTTATCTCCGCTAAACCTCCTCCCTGCTCTCGGTCAAAGAGAGGACCAAAGATGGGTTTGGATTTCCAAACCAACAGACTCCTTTCTGCACACGATGGAGATCCCTTTTTGCACACGACCTCTGAGAGACTCATTTTTGCACACGACTCTGAGAGACTCCTTTTTGCACACGACTCTGAGAGACCCCTTTCTGCACACAATGGAGACCCCTTTTTGCACATGACCTCTGAGAGACTCCTTTTTGCACACGACTCTGAGAGACTCCTTTTTGCACTCGACCTCTAAGAGACTCCTTTTTGCACACGATGGGCTAAATGGCCAGGTCACAAGGACCTCAGAGGTTCAGAGGAGGATGGAGAAGAGGTGGAGATGGTAGACCCATCGTTTTGAAGCCTATCGGTATCCTTTTTCTGACTGAGTGAAGAATGGGAAATTCCAGAGAAAATTCTCAACACTGGTGGGACTCGAACCTGGGAACTGCAGATTATGAAACTGGCGTGCTACCGACTGAGACACCTCCAGCCCAAGAGCATATCAGTATAATACGTCATAGAGATGATCCGAAATAATGACGAGACCTCGGCAGAAAGACAACTTCTTTGCTTTATTCGGGGCTTAAACTAGGTCAGGGGTGGGCAAATAGCGGCCTGCGGGCCGCATTCGGCCTTTAAGAGTTTTTTTGTGGCCGCCAAGACAGTCAGAAAAATCCGCCTTGAACCGAGATTTCCTTCCCGTGCGCGACCGAAGATTCGTCTCGTATTTTCCACTAGGACGGCCACATCAATACGCATGCACAGTGTAGATACGAAAACAATTGCCTACCCCTGAGCTAGGTGATATAATTTGAATAGCAACTGCGGAGACACACTAAGAAATTGCACAAACCTTCAAACGTTCTCATAGATATTATTGCTTATGGAACCTCTGATTTATCTGACAACTTCTCAGTCTTTCCAGTTCCAATTCAAGACGTTTCTGTTTAGCTCCGACATTTAAAAATTACTTCCTTTTGAATCATTATTTCCGATTCCTTTTGCAACGTTATCGACTCTTTTGACAAAATCGAGATAAAGACGAATCAATAAAATGGGCAATTCCATTAGCTGTTATTGAAAAGAACTTTTCATCCGTCAGTCATCCGGATTTAAAAGAATGGCACTTTGTGCTTACCTTTGTGGCTTAGCTGTCACTTTGGTACACAGAGAGAGAGACAATGCTATCATTAGCAGAGGACACTTCGGAAGATATCAGCACAATGAATCCGCATCAAAGTTTTCAAAGTGAAGTGAATTTTTAACTGAAGCAATGTAGGATTGTGCAATAGTACTGATTCTGAAAAAAATGGTTTGAAAATAAAATTTGTGGTTTTTCTAATAAATAAGAAATTGAACCTAGGTTTCTATGACTCAGGAAATAAAGTTATAATTTATGACCATTTAGAAGGTTGTTTTACCTCTGAGAGGCACTTTGCGCGTAATAGGCGAATGGTCAGATCACAAGGACCCCGAGGGGTCAGGGAAGCTGGGAGAAGAGGACCCATTGGATAGCTGTTAGTGTTGGGTTGGTTTGTTTTACTTCTGAGCGGCACTTTTTTGCACACCATGGGCTAAATGGCCAGGTCACAAGGACCCCGAAGACTCAGAGGAGGTTGGGGGAGGGGACCCACAGGAACAGCTGTTGGGAGACAGATGGTAGCCTCTCGTCAAGGTCATCCGGTGTGTTCTTTAAAGTTGCGTTGTTTTACCTCTGAGCGGCACTTTTTTTCACACCATAGGCTAAATAGTCAGGTTACAAGGACCCCTAAGGCTCAGAGAAGGTTGGGGGAGGGGACCCACAGGAACAGCTGTTGGGAGACAGATGGTAGCCTCTCGTCAAGACCATCCAGCGTGTTCTTTAAAGTGCACAGGGTATGGCTCTCCCACACACGGCAGCTGTTAGGAGACAGATGGTAGCCATCCAGTGTATTCAGTCACACGGGAGTCGAGGCCGCGCAGTGTGTTCTTTAATGTGCACAGGGTATGACTCTCCCGCACACGGAAAACGGCTTAACGTCCCATCCAATGGACGGCGGCCTTTCCAAGCTCATCAGTGTTTCCTACTGATCCGAGGGCATGATGGGGGTTTTACAGAGATAAATCTCAATGCTGGCCCAGCTGGGACTAGAACCTGTGAAGTGTAGATTACGAGGTTGGCGTGCTACCGACTTCACGGCTTCCATGCTTCTATAAAGCAACATGGTTGCACAGGCCTGCTATAATTCTACGATCTAAAATATTTTATATGCTCTATTGTAAATCATTCATATTGATTCTGGAAATTTCATCGAATTTCCGGAATCTCGTACAGTTTTTTCCCCAAGTCGCTTGTTGTTACACAAGAGGGTCATTTCATTGTCATTAGTTCACATTGCATTGTGCTTAAATGTTGGAAGAAAGGAAAGAGCGAAAGATTTCATTATGATATCAAAAATATGCAGAGAAAGTATCAGGGATGGTACAGTCGCTCAAAAAAAGTATCCGAACACTATGGTTGATTACAGAATTCAGAAAAAAATATCTGGCAACGATTTTTTTTAGAAATTAGTGATCTGGCAACCTTCGTGTCACGTGACACGAAGGTTGCCAGATCACTAATTTCTAAAAAAAATCGCTGCAAGATATTTTTTCCTGAATTCTGTAATCAACCATAGTGTTCGGATATTTTTTAATATATATAATGCGTATGAATATATAATGCAATGAATATGGAGCGTGTGCAGTTACCGTTCACAGCAAACTGGAGCGGTTGCGGTTAATGTTCACAGCACATTCGATCGTGTGAGCTCACAAAGACCTGGATCGTGTGGGCTCCCTCACGGAAATATTGAGCGTGTGCAGTTACCGTTCACAACAAACTGTATACGCTCCAGATATTTTTCCTGAATTCTGTAATCACGTGACACGAAGGTTGCCAGATCACTAATTTCTAAAAAAAAATCGTTGCCAGATATTTTTTCTGAATTCTGTAATCAACCATAGTGTTCGGATACTTTTTTGAGCGACTGTACCACAGAAAAACTAGCTGGCACAGATAGACGACCAAACACCAATTCTTGAAGCAGCATCCTTAGCAGGCAGTCGTAATTCTGATTTTCCCACCAATTTTCGAAGTTTGTGGACATTTTACTTTGTACTTCAGTATCTACTACTATTTGTTCTTTTTATTGTCTTTAGAGAAAAAGGAATATAAAAATTTATCAAGATTATATGAAAAGTATTACAATATAACCTAAAATAATTGCTGACTTAAAAAATATTCTAACTGTATACTTTTCAAATAATTACTTATTATTCGGCAGAGCCGTCCCATGGCCGAGTGGTTAGCGCGCTTGGCTACTGATCTAAGGGACCTGGGTTCGAGCCCCGGGTAAGGCATGGTTGTGTGTGTTGTTTTTTCTGCTGAGGTCTTGCCATCCTCACATACCTTCTACTCTGGCATATATAAACTGACAGCCTCCTGTCAGATCTCTGTGGCAATCAGCTGCTTGAGGGGGTATTTTTTTTATTCGGCAGAAGGATGAGCATAGCTATTGCCCTGCAGTCGCCATATAAGGAAGTCTTCTATATGCGCTGGCTAATAAATCTGTGAGTGGAACATTAGCATGATGTCTGATTATTGCTGGTTAATATGGGCCGAGTGGTTAAAGTGCTTGGCTACTGATCAAAGGAATCTAGATTCGAGCTACGGGTAAGTCATGGATGGTGTTGTGTTTCTGATGAGGTACCATCTTCCTCAGAGGCCTGGGGTCGGGGTGGCTCAGTCGGTAGCGCGTCAGGCTCGTAATCTGTAGTTCCCAGGTTCTAGTCCCAGCTGGGTCAGCGTTGAGATTTATCTCCGCAAAACTCCCCGCCCTGCCCACGGTCAGTAGGGGATACCGATGGGCTTGGAAAGGCCGCAGTCCGTCGGATGGGACGTTAAGCCGTGGCCCCGTGTGCGGGAGAGCCATACCCTGTGCATGTTAAAGAACACGCTGGATGGCCTTGACGGGAGGCAACCATCTGTCTCCTAACAGCTGTTCCAGTGGGTCCCCTCCCCCAACCTTCTCTGAGCTTTCGGGGTCCTTGTGACCTGGCCATTTAGCCCATTGTGTGCAAAAAAGTCCCGCTCAGAGGTAAAACAACCCAAATCCTCAGAGGCCTAATACTGTGGCTTATAAACTAACAGGCTCCTGTCAGACTTCTGAGGCAAGAGCTATTTGAGGGGATATTTATTTATTTTTTTTATTTACCTAACTGAAAACTCTTTCTTAACATAGATAACAAATTGATTCATGTTAACGTTTTTTTTTTTCCAAAATTTGTAAAAAATTCTGATCTCATAGAAAAAAATAACGATATTTTTGTGAAAAAAAATCACTTATTAGAATAAAAACAACTTTTAAAAATATGATATTCTCTCTCAGGCTTGTGTTATTTGAATTACATTGGCTGACAGAATTAAGGTGACGCAGCGTTTTTCATCAATATTTTAATTTTAACAACATCCCCGAAAGTGAAAATGCGCTCTTGTAAATAACATCACATGGAAATCGATCTACGATCCCACAATTCCTTCCAAAATAAAAATTGGTAATGTCCATAAAATCACGGGTTGCTACCAAATCACTCCATTTCAAATTGTTGCGTGAAAGGAGGGGGAGGGGAGTTAATCTCATTATTGTTACTGAAGACTGCAATCCATCATCGTTTAGATGACTTCTTCTGATGGCGGGCTGTTCGAAGATTAGAAGCAGGAGGGTCGCAGGTGGAGGTAGAAATTGAAATTTAATGGTGACATCCAATGCTCCACTATGCAAGATAGTATTACATCTTAGGGGTGCCACCATAACCCATCTTCTGGTGCTAAAAAAATAAAATAAAACCCCCCTCAAGCAGCTGCTTGCCACAGAGGTCTGACAGGAGCCTGCCAGTTTATATGCCATAGTAGAAGGTCTGAGAGGATGGCAGGACCTCAGCAGAAAAACGACACATACATCCATGACTTAATCCGGGGCTCGAACCCAGGTCCCGTAGATCAGTAAATAAATAACAAAAATAAATACCCCCTCAAGCAACTGCTTGCCACAGAGGTCTGACAGGAGCCTGTCAGTTTATATGCCACAGTAGAAGGTCTGAGATGATGGCAGGAAATTTAATGGGATGGGGATGGCTCAGTCGGTAGCGCGCCAGACTCGTAATCTGTAGTTCTCAGGTTCGATTCCCAGCTTGTCCGACTCCGCAAAACTCCCTGCCCTCGATTAGCAGGAAACACCGATGGCCTTGGGAAGACAGTCGTCCATCGCATGGGCCGTTAGGCCGTGGGCCGTGTAAAGAAGAGTCATACCCTGTGCACGTTAAAGAACACGCTGGATTGCCTTGACGGGAGGCTGCCATTTGTTTCGTAATAGTTGTCCAGTGGATCCCCTAACCTTCTCTTAACCCATCGAGTCCTTGTGGCCTGGCATTTAGTCCACTGTTTCGTGTACAAAAAAAGTGCCGTTCAGAGTTAAAACAACCCAACTTTAAATTAAATTAACTGCAGTAGTCGCATGGGGGACCAATGTTACCCATTTGCTGAATAAAAAATTTCGGCAAAAATTTTACTTTTTTTAGGTTAATTTAGAATTTTCAATAATTTTCGTGCTAAATAAAGTGATTCTACATCTAAAAGCATTTATTTATCACAATAAGCTGGGTGACAATAATATTTATTATGACAATAAGCTGGGTGACAATAAGCTGGGTGACAATAAGCTGGGTGGGGGCATTTATTTATCACAATAAGCTACATCTAAAAGCATTTATTTATCACATAAGCTGGGTAAGGATTTATTTATCACAATAAGCTGGGTGTCACTAAAAGCATTTATTTATCACAATAAGTTGTGTTAGTCGCGCGGGAGACAGAGTTTATTGTGATAAGCTGGCTTATCACAATAAGCTCTGTCTCCCGCGCGACTAACGCAAGGTTAACATTCTTGCTGTTAGATAGCAGAGAGAAAACATGTCGTCTGATTTTGGACTTTGAATGCCAACCTTTTGATAATTTCGCTCCCTTAATGTTAAATGAAAAAAGGAAAATAATAGAAACTCGAGAACGAGAGGAAAGCGTTTGCGAAGAATGGTTGGCCGAGGTCCAGTGCATATCCCAGCACCGCCCGAACCCGCACGGACCAGCCTTTCAATGAGAAATGGAAAGCACGGAATGACCCTGTAAGTCCTAGAAATACCCTGAGTCCCATGAGCATCAGATAACCTAGGGGAAGAAAAGAAAAAGTGTTTTTTTAGGGGGGGGGGGATAGGATCGATGATTGTCCAGGCTGTCCCCGAAATCCTTAAAAACAGTTCCAGAGAGCAGGAATTATTACCAGATTGGGTTGTTTTACCTATCAGCGGCATTTTTTTTGTGCACAATGGGCTAAATGACCAGATCACCAGGACCACGAGGATTCAGAGAAGGTTGGGGTAAGAAGGCCATTGGACAGCTGTTAGGAGATAGACTGTAGCCTCCCGTCAAGGGCATCCAGCGTGTTCTTTAACGTCCACAGGGTCTGGCTTTCCTGACCACGGCTTACCGTCCCATCGACGGACGGCGTCCTTTCCAAACCCATTGGTGTACCCTACTGATCAAGGGAAGGGAGTTTTGCTGAGATAAATCTCAACTCAGATCCAGGCAGGAGTGCAGATTACGAGTCTAGCGCGCTACTAACTGAGCCCACCCACCTCGAATTATTACCAAAAGAGTTTGCGAATGTCGCCCAATAGTTACTCAACCCGAACTGACCGTTGTTATCTGGCTTAAGTGGTAAGAGACATTCATTCCATCTCTCTTCTGCCCAATAGATTCCCCTTCACAGGGGTTGGGTTGGGTTGTTTTACCTCTGAGCGGCACTTTTTTTGCACACAATGGGCTAAATGGCCAGGTCACATGGATCCCGAAGGCTCAGAGAAGGTTGGGGGAGGGGACCCACTGGAACAGCTGTTGGGAGACAGATGGTAACCTCCCGTCAAGGCCATCCAGCGTGTTCTTTAACGTGCACAGGGTATGGCTCTCCCGCACAAGGGGCCACGGTTTAACGTCCCATCCGACGGACGGCGGCCTTTCCAAGCCCATCGGTGTCCCCTACTGACCGTGGGCAGGGCGGGGAATTTTGCGGAGATAAATCTCAACGCTGGCCCAGCTGGGACTCGAACCTGAGAACTACAGATTACGAGCCTGGTGCGATACCGACTGAGCCACTCCAGCCCCCCTTCATAGGGGCGGAGGGCAGCTACGCCGGTTGTGTACAAGGACACAAGGTCCTAATCTGCGGTTCCCACGCTCGAATCAGAATTGTGTCAGCATTGAAATATATCTGCGTTAAACCCCTACCTTGTCTCGGTCTCGAAAGAGGACATCTATGGCTTGAAAGGCCGCGTTCATCAGATAAGACGGAAAACAGTGATTCCTTGTGTTCAGCCATACCCTGTGCACATAAAAAAAAACACGCTGGATGTCCTTAACGAGGATGGGGCGGGGGTGGCTCAGTCGTTAGCGCGCCAGGCTCGTAATCTGTAGTTCCCAGGTTCGAGTCCCAGCTGGGTCAGCGTTGAGATTTATCTCCGCAAAATTCCCCGCCCTGCCCACGGTCACTAGGGGACACCGATGGGCTTGGAAAGGCCGCCGTCCGTCGGATGTGACGTTAAGCCGTGGTCCCGTGTGCGGGAGAGCCATACTCTGTGCACGTTAAAGAACACGCTTGATGGCCTTGACGGGAGGCTACCATCTGTCTCCCAACAGCTGTTCCAGTGGGTCCCCTCCCCCAACCTTCTCTGAGCCTTCGAGGTCCTTGTGGCCTGGCCATTTAGCCCATGGTGTGCAAAAAGGTGCCGCTCAGAGGTAAAACAACCCAACCCAACTCGCGTTCATCAGATAAGACGGAAAACAGTGATTCCTTGTGTAGGAGAGCCATACCTTATGTACATAAAAAAACACGCTGGATGGCCTTAACGAGGATTTCCCATTTGTCTCCTAACAGCTGTCCAGTGGGTCCCCTCCTCAACCTTCTCTGAGCCCTCTGGGTCTTCGTGACCTGGTTATTTAGTCCATTGTGTACAGAAAAGGAATCATAACCAACCCTTTTAAAATAGATTGCAGAATCCATTCTCTCAATATATGAACTGAAGATGCTTTTAATATCCGATTGGTAGGCTGGAAAGGGAGATGCCCTTGAGATGTAATGTACCGTGGCGTAGTGTATCGTAAAGTGACACTTTCTGCCTGCTAAAGAGCACATCACCATACAGACACTGTTCACCATAGAGCACACTGATTCGCCTTCACAGAGATTATGATTTTTCGTCAAGGTCAATCAGTGTTATAACAACTGTTCACGCCACTAAAAAAAATGTCAGTCAGAATTCGCTTATTTCACTAAAAAATGATAGTCCTGATTTGCTTACTTCACTGAAAAATGATGGTGTTCATTTGGTTACTTCACTAAAAAAGAAGGTTGTGCTCATATGCTCACTTTATTAAAAGAAAAATTCCGGATTCAAAAAGTCCCCTTCCTATACCCAGTTCTGAGGAATGGGTCTTTGTAATCTGCAAATTTAATCTATCGTGTACACAAAATGCTGCAAAAAGGTAAAAACAACCCACCGACAGTCTCTTTACTCACGAAATAATTTTTTTACGTATTCCAGAATCTGATTATTAACCATTTTTAGGCATTGCGGGAGAGAGATTTAACTCAGCAGGCCCGCTTCTGCCTCTATGCATACAAAACCAGAGCTTCCGTGACGGAACGCCGTTATTTTCATCACCCTCTAGGCAACTCCGACTCCATGAAGTACGACAGCCCAAGAAGATGGAGAGCACCCGTAACAACGCGGCAGACTTTCATGTCCTCCGAGAGTCTTTCTTTTGTTGCCTCTAGACCGCCTCTAGTCATGCAAAGCCACGTACGAGTCAAATACTCATTCATTCATAAAGCATCAGGCGCAGACATTACAACTCACTGCTAGACAACGCTAAGATTATGCTGCTCACCGCAGAAAGAGATTTGTAGCATTTCCACTCCCACTATTCCTACAGTAGCTTCGGCACACCTCCAGTGCAAATCTCACTGAGCCTCCTTTGTATGCTGTGGAAGAAAGCTCAGGTTCTGAACCTTCTCAGCGTGTGTATAGCAGTCAGTATGCTCTGGTCAAGACACAATTTCGCTTAACTCATTGAGTGGAGGTTGCGTTGGGTTGGGTTGTTTTACCTCTGAGCGACACTTTTTTTGCACACCATGGGCTAAATGGCCAGGTCACATGGACCCCGAAGGCTCAGAGAAGGTTGGGGGAGGGGTCGACGGACGGCGGCCTTTCCAAGCCCATCGGTGTCCCCTACTGACCGTGGGCAGGGCGGGGAATTTTGCGGAGATAAATCTCAACGCTAACCCAGCTGGGACTCGAACCTGGGAACTACAGATTACGAGCCTGGCGCGCTACCGACTGAGCCACTCCCGCCCCCCATTGAGTGAAGGTATTTCTGTTTTCTGTGTTTATTAGGTTGCACAGAGAATAATGTTTTTAATTAACCAAATTATCAACGAACATACGTTTCAAGCTCGATGATGAAATAAATTGGTTACTTAGAGCAATGGTTCTTAAACTGCCTTTAGTCAGATGTAGACTACTATTTTTAGCAACGTAAGCAAATACGAACCACCATTTTTAGTGGTGAGCACATGAGCACAACCTTTTTTTAGTGAAGTAAGCAAATGAACACCATGATTTTTTTAGTGATGAGCCTCCTTTGTAAGTCTTTCTGGTGACTGACTTTTTTTTACCCTTTTCTTACCTTTTTTTGACACCACCATTTTTTAGTGAAGTAAGCAAATCAGGACCATCGTTTTTAGTGAAATAAGCAAATGTGGACCAACATTTTTTATGACGTGAGTATATAAGCACCATTTTTAGGGAAACAAGCAAATGAAGACCACCATTTTTTAAGTAAAGTCGGCCGTCCCATGGCCGAGTGGTTAGCGCGCTTGGCTACTGATCTAAGGGACCTGGGTTCGAGCTCCGGGTAAGGCATGGACGTTTGTGTTGTATTTCTGCTGAGGTCCTGCCATCCTCACAGACCTTCTGCTATGGCATATAAACTGACAGGCTCCTGTCAGACCTCTGTGGCAAGCAGCTGCTTGAGGGGTATTTATTTTTTTTTAAGCAAATGAGGACCACCATTGTTAGGTGAACTAAGTCAACGGAAACCACCATTATTTTTAGTGAATTAAAAACCAATACCGACCACCACTGTTTAGTGAAGTAAACTAATTTTGAGCACCCATTTTCAGTGAAGTAAGCCAATGCAGACAACCGTTTTTTTTTAAAAAAAAGTCAATGGCAACCACCATTCTTTTTAGTGAAGTAAGCCAATGTGTCCACCCAATTTAAAGGGAAGTGAGTCAATGCAGACCATGCATTTTTAGTGAAGTACGCAAAAGCGGACCAACTTTTTTTTTAGTAAAGCGAGCATATAAGCACCACTTTTTTTTTAGTGGAGTAAGCAAATGAGGACCACCATTCTTTTTAGTGAAGTAAGCCAATGCAGATCACCATTGTTTTATTGAAGTAAGCCAATTCGGACCACCCATTTTCAGTGAAGGAAGCCAATACAGACCACCATTTTTTAATAAGTCAATGGCAACCACCATTCTCTTTAGTGAAATAAGCCAATGGATTGGATTGGATTGTTTTACCTCTGAGCGGCACTTTTTTGCACACCATGGGCTAAATGGCCAGGTCACATAGACCCCGAAGGCTCAGAGTAGGTTGGGGGAGGGGACCCACTAGAACAGCTGTTGGGAAACAGATGGTAGCCTCCCGTCAAGGCCATCCAGCGTGTTCTTTAACGTGCACAGGGTATGGCTCTCCCGCACACGGGGCCACGGTTTAACGTCCCATCCGACGGACAGCGGCCTTTTCAAGCCCATCGGTATCCCCTACTGACCGTAGGCAGGGCGGGGAAATTTTGCGGAGATAAATCTCAACGCTGACCCAGCTGGGACTCGAACTTGGGAACTACAGATTACGAGCCTGGCGCGCTACCGACTGAGCCACCCCTCCCCAAATAAGCCAATGTGTCCATCCATTTTTAGTGAAGTGAGCCAATGCAGAACACCAATATTTAATGAAGTAACGGAAACGCAATTTTTTTACTGAAATAAGCCAATGCAGACCACCCTTATTTTAGTGAAGTAATCCAAAAAAGGCCACTATTATTTTAGTGAAGTAAGCAATGCCGACCACAGTTTCTAATTAAGTAAGTAAATGCGGAAAATTAATTTTTATTAGTAAACACCGCAAACTCCTTTTTATTTCTTTCAATAGTAATCTGGAACATCATTTTTTAAACAACAAACGTGGCAGATCATCTTTTTCATTGAAGTGAGCAATGCGGATCGCTGTGTTTCAGTCAGTTAACATGGCGGACTACCATTTTCAATCAAGTAAGCATTACGGAACGTCGTTGAGCAATCAACGATGTGCCGGACACCCATCATTAGCCAATAAATACAGCAGACCTTCATATTTTGCATGCACGTCGGTGAATCTTCATATTTAATAAGCATGACGATGAATATTCATATTTAGTAAGCATGGCGGTGAATCTTTATATTTAATAAGCATGACGATGAATATTCATATTTAGTAAGCATTGCGGTGAATCTTCGTATTGAATAAACATGACGATGAATATTCATATTTAGTAAGCATTGCGGTGAATCTTCGTATTTAATAAGCATGACGATGAATATTCATATTTAGTAAGCATGGCGGTGAATCTTCGTATTGAATAAGCATGACGATGAATATTCATATTTAGTAAGCATGGCGGTGAATCTTCGTATTGAATAAGCATGACGATGAATATTCATATTTAGTAAGCATGGCGGTGAATCTTCGTATTGAATAAGCATGACGATGAATATTCATATTTAGTAAGCATGGCGGTGAATCTTCGTATTGAATAAGCATGACGATGAATATTCATATTTAGTAAGCATGGCGGTGAATCTTCGTATTTAATAAGCATGACGATGAATATTCATATTTAGTAAGCATGGCGGTGAATCTTCGTATTTAATAAGCATGACGATGAATATTCATATTTAGTAAGCATGGCGGTGAATCTTCGTATTTAATAAGCATGACGATGAATATTCATATTTAGTAAGCATGGCGGTGAATCTTCGTATTTAATAAGCATGACGATGAATATTCATATTTAGTAAGCATGGCGGTGAATCTTCGTATTTAATAAGCATGACGATGAATATTCATATTTAGTAAGCATGGCGGTGAATCTTCGTATTTAATAAGCATGACGATGAATATTCATATTTAGTAAGCATGGCGGTGAATCTTCATATTGAATAAGCATGACGATGAATATTCATATTTAGTAAGCATGGCGGTGAATCTTCATATTTAGTAACTAAGCGTAGCAGTCATTCTTCATATTTGTTCAGTAAACATGACAGTGGACCAACATGCTTTAATCAGTAAACATAGCGGTTGGGTTGTTTTACCTCTGAGCGGCACTTTTTTGCACACCATGGGCGAAATGGCCAGGTCACATGGACCCCGAAGGCTCATAGAAAGTTGGGGGAGGGAACCCACTGGAACAGCTGTTGGGAGACAGATGGTAGCCTCCCGTCAAGGCCATCCAGTGTTCTTTAACGTGCACAGGGTATGGCTCTCCAGCACACGGGGCCACGGATTAACGTCCCAACCGACGGACGGCGGTCTTTCCAAGCCCATCGGTGTCCCCTACTGACCGTGGGCAGGGCGGGGAATTGTCAGCAAAGGTAGTAAAGGGATTCCACGTATTTACAATATTTCAGAAAGCTCTAAATAAATAGTACATTTCTTGCGATTACATAACAGCGTTAACTCTTATTACTTTTGGTTGGAATTATGTCAATTTAGTATGGCAACACTGGCTCTCTAACGGATCACAAGATGAAATTGGCTGTTGATGACGTAAGAATCTCTGGAGCATTGAATGCCTCCATTCTGACGTTTAGATTCAATTTACAAAATAGCCAGTAAATGAACAGCAGATGATCGGGTTGTTTTGAGCGGCTCATTTTTATTCACAATGAGCTAAATGGCCAGATCACAAGGACCCCCGAGGCTCAGAGTAAGGTGGGGGGGAGGGGGACCCCCACCTTACTCTGAGGTGGGGGTCCCCTCCCCCCCACCTTCGATCGAGGATTGTTGATTGGTTTGTTTATTGGTTTTAATTATTAAATTAATTAATATATATTTATTTATATTATGATTGGGTTGTTTTTACCTCTGAACAGCACTTCTTTTGCACACAATGGGCTAAATGGCCAGGTCATTGTGTGCAAAAGAAGCTCTGAGAAGGTTGGGGGAGGGGACCCACTGGAATAGCTGTTGGGAGACAGATGGTAGCTTCCCGTTAAGGCCATCCAGCGTGTTCTTTAACGTGCGCAGGGTATGACTCTCCCGCACACGGGGCCACTGCTTAACGTCCTATTCGATGGACGGCGGTTTTTGCAAGCCCATCGGTGTCTCCTACTGATTGTGGATAGAGTAGGGAATTTTGGGACGGGGGGGGGGGGATTCAGCGGAGTATAAGAGGCGAGACTCGAGCCTGGAAACTGTAGATTACAAGACTGACGCGTTACCGCCTGAGCATCCGCAGCCCAGAACAGCTGATAAAGAACTAGATCTATAACCCATTCCTGGGACTTTTAGAGAGATCTCTTTGCGAGGATCTATGCTTTGTTAAACATGTATCACGTAATGGAAAGAAGGTCTACATAAAGTGTTAGACTTCTTAAGGGATTTGCAGAAAGAATGAGAATTCGTTAAATCCTCTTTGGATGATATCCTCCTTAGATCATAGGCTAAATAATAAGTCACTGACCTAGAAGAACTGTCGAATTGTCAATCATAAACTCTTAGCAATCGCCACTTACACTACGCCGCTGATATTTCGCATCTTTGGTCTCAACAGATAAACAGACTTGCTGAACATCTTCTCACCATTATATATTATTCAAAAAAAGTTGCTCTATATTCACCTCACGTTGTACGCACTTCTTTGGCCACCTTTGAAGAACCCTTCCTTCTGGCCGCACCTATAAAACAAAAGCAGTCTTACACTACAAATAGAGCAAACACAAAAATGCTAATTTTAACATCAGTGTATTGCATCCATCCAACCGCTTTTAGGAGGCATTTCCGTTACGTATCTGTTCGCACCACCCCTTGAAGCAGTGACGTCGAGGAGTTTACCCGTCATTGTTCACCTGCAGCGGCGGCGACGGCAAAGAGGCAGCCTATAACCGGCGATGAAGCCGAGTGATAACCGCTGCATCGAGCTGCAGTCATGGCCTGGTTCCCACGACAAGCTCTGAACCTCCAGCTACTGAAGTGATGTGTCCAACTGGTCCTCTGCCCTGAAGATGGCCTGTTTCACATTTGATCTCTCTGAGAGAAACAGATTCCCACGAATTTCTGTGCCTTACGTTTTCCGGGACTTCACACCCAAGGTCAGGGTCGACCTGGGTGTGGCGGTGGTTGAACCAGACTGCTCTCGAAGCATGCGGGGGTGAAGAATTATTCTTTTCCCACGCTGAAGTTGCAAAAAATAGTGCGATTATATTTAGTACGGTCTTTTTCACTTCCGTACTTGTTCCGAGTGATTTTAGGAGGTGTAGGAGAGACTGGAATTTGTCTTTTTCCCTGAAATGAAATTAAGATAACAGAATATTTCGGTCGGGAATATATGGCGAAATATTATACTGGATGTTTAATATGGAGTGACTATAAATAGCCTGAGGGGTTCCAAATATTTATTTTGAAAAAACTAAAAGGCTACATACAGGGTTGGGTTGTTTTTATCTTTGAGCAGCACTTTTTTTTAGCACACCTTAGGCTCAACGGCCAGGTCACAAGGACTGCAAAGGATCGAGGCAGGTTGGAGTGAGGGAACCCACTGGAAAATAGTTAGACTATCCAGCGTAATCTTTAACCCTTTCAGGACCATAAGGTTTCTAAGAATAAATATTAGTATGTAACTGTTTATTTTAGTTTGTTTAGACGTAAAATAAATAAAAATCATAAGAAAAATACATAACAATGTGTAGTTTTTTTGGAATTTTATGGGAAATATTTTTCCCAATGGACTATAAAGGTAACACAAATTATAGTTAGGCTTATTATGCAATGTCTTTTATTTATTGGTTTATTAGAACAAAATGTTAACTAAAATAATCCAAAATTATGAAATAAAATTACTATACAAAATGATGTGCTAATTATGATATTCTGCGAAGCAATTTCTTTTGGTAGTGAGGCAAAGATGGACATTGCACATGGTACATATATTATGCGTCCTGACAGTTCTGTTTTTGTTTTCTAAACGTTCCCGTTTACGTAATTGCGTTCGGCATACGTTCTATTTTGACATTCTGTGTAAAAAATGCAGATAAGGTTATAATTAAATACGACAATCACCAATTTTAAAATGGGAAAAATGTTTCCCTTAGTCGTGAAAAGGTTAACGTGCAGGATATGGCACTCCCGCCTACGGAGCCACGGCTTTACGTCCCATCCGACGGACGGCGGCCTTTCCAAGCCGATAGGTGTCCCCTACTGATCGAGGGCAGGAATTTTTGCGGAGATAAATTTCAGTGCTGGCCAAGGTCGTACTCGAACTTCGCTGCTGATGAAGAGCCTGGCGCGTTATCGACAGAGCCATCCCCGCCCGCAAAGCATACAGAAATGAATCTTATTTTGTGTGTGATCATCAACGTGAATGATTTTTTACGAAACGCTAGAAGCTGCTAAAAGTTTTAGATTGCTTAGCCGTCTCATGTGCAAATGGTTAGCGTACTTGGCTACTGATTCAAAGGGACTTGGGTTCGAGCCCCGGGTAAGACATGGATGTTTCTGTTGTCTTTCTGCTGAGGTCCCGCCATCCTCACAGATCTTATACGATGGGGTGTAAGCTGACAGGCTCCTGTTAGAACTCTGAGGCAAGAAGTTGCTTGAGGGATTTATTTGTTAACAGTTGGCCGAGTGGTTAGCGCGCTTGGCTTCTGACCTAAGGGATCTGGGTTCGAGCCCCGGGTAAGGCATGGCTGTTCGTGTTGTTTTTCTTCTGAGGTCCTGCCATCGTCTCAGACCTTCTACTCTGGCATATAAACTGACAGGCTCCTGTCAGACCTCTGTGGCAAGCAGCTGCTTGAGGGGGTATTTATTATTTTCTTAAACATTGAGCAACAGTGGCTGATTAAAGTAACTGAATGCTCCAGCAGCAAAAAATTCGAGCGGCCTATAATTGTAGACGTTGATATAATTCGTTCGAAAACCGCTTCCAATATGCCTGTACCTGTAACATTATCATCCTTGACTCTGAACTATAGAGAACTAACAGAAACGAAACAACATCATCGGCAATATTAATTAATCACAGTAATTAAATACTTTGCAATATACAACCATGTCTACCTACTGCAACACTGATCAACTTTTATCTGATTTTGTTTCTTAAGCATGAATTCCAACCCGATTTAATGAAGTTAAAAAGAAACGCAATTTTTCCTTTCGGCAGGAGTAAGATCCAAATTTATAAACCTCTTAAAAGCGTGCCAAGTGTTCTTACCTGTTGAGCTATCCCAGCCTAGTCCTACCTTCAGCTAACGGAAGACCATGAAAAATTTTCTATTATCTGCGGGTACTCGTGGCGCCATCTATGGATCAGAAAACTCTATAATATTGCGTTGCGGCAATAATCTTGTTATACAATAACAAGTTTTTTATCCGTGAAATAGCATATAGTTGGGTTAATTCTTTCAGTCTATTATGCTTGTTTATTATGCCAACGGAATATTTTCTCCATTTTACTTTTTACAGAAATTTTTAGATAAAAATTCTTAGAATCATCGACACCATATTGCATGCTCCATCTTTCATAAAACTTGAAATGCGAAAGACATATTGTTCAAGTTTAAGGTTCTAATGGATTGCTTTTGATCTTTAATCTCTGCACATTATTCTTCTTTAAGAAGCTATTGATTAGTCTTCCCATTAGCTTAACATTGAAGTTCCAATTTTATCACCTGTGTGCAGTTATTTCAAACTTCAGTCACTTTTTCCAATATAAATAATAATAATAATAAATTACCCCCTCAAGCAGCTGCTTGCCACAGAGGTCTGACAGGAGCCTGTCAGTTTATATGCCACAGTAGAAGATTTGAGAGGATGGCAGGACCTCAGCAGAAAAACGACACATACATCCATGCCTTACCCGGGACTCTAACCCAGGTCCCATAGACCCGTAGCCAATCGCACTAACCACTCGGTCATGGTACTTCCTTGTAAATGAGTTAACGTACAATATATGAATGGACCTCATCTTTAGGTGTATCACCACTATCAGGATAGGAGTGGGGTAGCTCAGTTGATAGCGCTACAGGTTCGTAACCGCAGTTCCTGGTTCGAGTCCCACTTGGGCCATCATCGAGATTTATCTCCCCAAAACCCCACTTTGCCCTCAGTCAGTAGGGGACACCGATGGACTAGAAAAAGCCGCCGTCTGTGGGATGGGACGTTAAGCCGTGACACCCTGTGCAGGAGAGCCACACCCTGTGCATGTTAAAGAACATACTGGATGGCCTTGACAGGAGGATACCATCTATCTCCTAACAACTGTCCAGTGGGTCCCCTTTCGCAAAACTTCTCTCGGGGTAATTGTGACCTGTCCATTTAGCCCATTGTGTGCAAAGAAGTGCCGCTCATACGTGTTGGGTTGGGTTGTTTTACCTCTGAGCGGCACTTTTTTGCACACCATGGGCTAAATGGCCAGGTCACATGGACCCCGAAGGCTCAGAGAAGGTTGGGGGAGGGGACCGACTGGAACAGCTGTTGGGAGACAGATGGGAGCCTCCCGTCAAGGCCATCCAGCGTGTTCTTTAACGTGCACAGGGTATGGCTCTCCCGCACACGGGGCCACGCCTTAACGTCCCATCAGACGGACGGCGGCCTTTCCAAGCCCATTGTTGTCCCCTACTGACCGTGGACAGGGCGGGGAGTTTTGCGGAGATTAAGCTAATACGTGTGTATGGAAAGCTATTAAGACAATGAGACTATTCTCTGATTCACATAAAGAATGGAACGGAAAGGCTTCCTTAACGAATCTCTTTTCCTGTTTTAGCTTATTACTTTTAACCACGAAAGTGAATGAAAAGCAAGATGCGACGCCCGAGATGCATCAATCGTAACTCGTTAGAAGAGAATTTCTATGTAAATGTATTGCATCGCTAATGTGCTAGTGTAAAAGAAATTATGCATCATCATTACTTTACGATATACAGAAATTCAAAACAGCATTTTTAATTGCTCAGTTTCATAAACTATATATAACAATAATTAACATTAGAAAAGTGCTTATTGACTGCATAAGGCGCGAAACTAATTGCTATGGCGCAGTATAACACGTGCGATTTTTTCTTGCAAGAACTCCTGTGGGTGTGGCATCTTTCATTGGTTATTGGATTCTTTGATCTACATTCTTCATCTGAAGTAAAGTATACACAGTTGACGCATTGACTGATCAACGGTTGATTGAGCTGTCAATTACTTGTCATCAACTAATGATATCACAGATAGTCAGTTGATTCAATGATCTCATTGGTTAATTGACACCTGACTGATAGCTCAATCAGCCAATGATCTTTGAGAAGCGGAATACGTAAACCATAGTCTCATTATCTCAACTGCTTCTGGAGTTACACATTTCGCCACTGGGGCGTCAAGATCTGAGCAGCTGATTTTCACTTAGTACGTTACACAAATTGCACTCACCAACATGCTTTGTATGAAGATTCGAACTCGGTTCCAATAACACCGAATGTCAAATACGTCACATTACTTCGGTACTTACTCGTGAGTTCTAAATGGGTGGGGCAGCATAATCTTGTATACAGAGAAAACAACAAATCAGGGGTGGCAGTGACTCAGATGGTAGTGCGCAATATCGTCGATTTCCGCCTATAACCCCAATTCTGTCCTCGTTGAAGCGAGAAATATCTATTGGATTGGAAAAGAACATATATATGTACGCGTAATAAGCCTCGGGGTCCTTGTGACCTGTCCATTTAGCCCATTGTGTACAAAAAAAGTGCCGCTCAGAGGTTAAATAACCCAACCCAAATCCACTCCAGTAACACAATGCAAAATTTTTTCTGATCAGTATTGTTGGATTGTTTTACCTCTGAACGGCATTTTTTGCACACCAATAGGCTAAATGGTTAAGTCCCAAGAATTCAGAGGAGGTTTGGGGAAGGGGATGGATATCTCTTGCACACGGGGCCACGTTTAACATCCCATCCAAAGGACGGCGAAATTTCCACGCCCATCGTTGTTCTCTTTCTGACCGAACACAGGGTGTGGTTTATTGGTGATAGATCTCAATCTTGATACAGTTGGGAGTCGAACCTGGGAACTGCAGCTTACGAACCTAGGGCACTATCAGCCGGCGCACCCCTCTTCCCTGATCAGTGTGACAAGATTTCATAAATTTATTATCATTCAAGAGATAATAACATTATGCTTTGTATTAAGATCCCAACTAACTCGGTTCCACTAACGCCCAAAACAAACTCGCCACCCACCCGATAGCCAAGGCTTCCTGGAATGACCTTCAACTGCAGCATTACCACTAGAATTTCATTTCCATCTCCCTAATGCCTCTTCGCATTTGCATCCGAGAGTTTCGCAACAATGGTGCAAGATGATCGGCTCCCCGAGGCAGAGGGAAGAACATCGCGTGGGTTATTAGCTCGTACATCTTCCCAGGATTACCCACGGTGCTCTATTGAGAGGCAGCACGCGAGTCGTCCATCAGCATTCTCTGCCACTGTGTTCCCTCCCCCCCCGGGCTACATGTCAGGTAATTTACATTACGGAGACACGCCTTTTTCTCAATTTTACGACCGCCTCTGTCTGGTGCTGTAAAGGCTTAAACGAGCCTTTTCGAAATGCAGAGATCTTTACTGTTATGTGAGGATTCCACTGAGATATGTGCCACAGGGTCAGAAGCTAAGCAAGTTCCGAAACGTAGGTACTGCGCAGTGTTCATTCCAATGGAGAAGTGCTATTTCTATTCATGTGCCCTTTTTGTGGTTAACAATGTGCCGTTCCAAGAATAAGTTGTTGTGAGTTAGAAAGTTTTGTTTGCATTTTTCTGTCTCTTTTTTCTTCTATAGCAGTTGGATTGTTTTAACTCTGAGCGGCACTTTTTTTGAGGGACAATGGGCTAAGTGGCCAGGTCACAAGAACCTCGAGGGCACTGAAAACTTTGGGGAAGGGGACCCACCGGACAGCTCTTTAGGAGACAGATGGTAAACCTCCGTCAAGGGCATCCAACGTGTTCTTTAACGTGCACAGAGCATGGCTCTCCCGCACACAGAACCACAGCTTAACTTCCCGTCAGACGGACGGTGGTCTTTTCTATCCCATCGGTGTCCCCTACTGACCGCGGACAGGAAGAGGAGTTTTCTGGAAATAAACCTCAATAGTGGCCCAGGCGGAACTCGAACTTGGGAACTGCAGATTACGAGCCTAACGCGTTACCGACTGAGACCACCCCCAACGTCAAGGCCATCTAGCGTGTTTTTTAACGTGCAAAGGGTTGTTTATTTCTGTACATGGAGCCACGACTTTTATGTTCCGTCTGACGAATGGCAGCCTTTCCAAGACCACTGGTGTCACTTTTCCACCGAGGACAGAGCATGAGTAAGTGGGTTGGGTTGGGTTGTTTTACCTCTGAGCGGCATTTTTTTTGCACATCATGGGCTAAATGGCAAGGTCACAAGGACCCCGAAGGCTCAGAGAAAATTGGGGGAGGGGACCCACTGGAACAGCTGTTGGGAGACAGATGGTAGTCTCCCGTCAAGGCCATCCAGCTTGTTCTTTAACGTGCACAGGGTATGGCTCTCCCGGACACGGGGCAACGGCTTAACGTCCCATCCGACGGACGGCGGCCTTTCCAAGCCCATCGGTGTCCCCTACTGACCGTGTGCAGGGCGGGGAATTTTGCGGAGATAAATCTCAACGCTGACGCAGCTGGGACTCGAACCTGGGAACTACAGATTACGAGCCTGGCGCGCTACCAACTGAGCCATCCCCGTCCCACATGAGTTAGCGGAGAAAAATTCTCAACTCCGGCACAGTTGGGACTCAAACCTGGGAATTGCAAATTATGAGCCTTGCCTACCGTCGCTCAAAAAAATATCCAAACACTATGGTTGATTACAGAATTCGGAAAAAATATCTGGCAACGTTTTTTAATTGAAAAAAAAATCGTTGCCAGATATTTTTTCTGAATTCTGTAATCAACCATAGTGTTCGGATACTTTTTTGAGCGACTGTACATCTGACTGAGTTAATCGCAGCCCATAGGTCATTGATCTATTGTATATGATTAGAAGGACTGGGAAAATCCAGCCGCAAGCGAAGAGTGAATTTTCTGTCATGGCCTGTTACTTTCAAAACTAGGAAAAATTACAACAGTAAAATATTTTCAGAAGAAAGAACAACGTTCATCATTGAATGCAATAGTTCGTTCCATATTCCTTTTTAAAGCACTTAAAAACACGAGATATATTTTCCTGCTACATCCTACGTTGGTGTATACGTATCTTTGCCCTGGATTGTAAAAACTGTTAGCTCATCAGATTTTTCCAATTTTCTCATCCCTGTGTATGAGAACTGTCGGAACGTCAGCTCGGCAGTCGCATAGTTTCCCATTGCAGGAAAAAGGCGTTTCCCTTTGTCGCTCAAGCCTCACCACCACTGTTTACATTGAGATGCCAGTTTATTAAGCACACCTCCCTAGTAGCGTGTTGCGCCTACTTTGGCCTTTAGAACAACCCGAATTCGTCGAGGCAAGTAACTCACAAGATGATGGATGCGTTGTGCAGGAATGTTGTACCATGAGGAAATGTTTGTGTCCCACAGTTGTTGTAAATTGGCACAGTCTCGCTGCAGATAGTACTTACCACCTCATGCCAAAGATGCTCGAGACGGTTTAGATCTTGGGCTCTGCAGGCTAAGCAAGGAAAACTCGTCGGCATGTTCTTGGAACAATTCGGTAACGATACGTGCCTTGTGAGCAGGTATATTATCATGCTGAACGTGTCCATCTAAGTGAGGATAAATTGTAGATATACAAGGATGAACTTGGTCAGCAACGATGTTCAAATACGCTGTGGCGTTCGGATATTCTTTGATGGGTATCAGGGGGTCTAATGTATACCAGGAAAACATTCCCTACACCATCACACAGCCACCACCGCCCTGTACTGTTGACACCAGACAAGATGGCTCAATGGCCACGTGTTCTTTCTGTTGACACCAGACAAGATGGCTCAATGGCCACGTGTTGCTTCTGTTGACACGACAAGATGGCTCAATGGCCACGTGTTGCTTCTGTTGACACCAGACAAGATGGCTCAATGGCCACGTTTTGCTTCTGTTGACACCAGACAAGGTGGCTCAATGGCCACGTGTTGCTTCTGTTGACACCAGACAAGATGGCTCAATGGCCACGTGTTCCTTCTGTTGACACCAGACAAGATGGCTCAATGGCCACGTGTTGCTTCTGTTGACACCAGACAAGATGGCTCAATGGCCACTTGTTCCTTCTGTTGACACCAGACAAGATGGCTCAATGGCCACGTGTTGCTTCTGTTGACACCAGACAAGATGGCTCAATGGCCACGTGTTCTTTCTGTTGACACCAGACAAGATGGCTCAATGGCCACGTGTTGCTTCTGTTGACACCAGACAAGATGGATCAATGGCCACGTGTTCCTTCTGTTGACACCAGACAAGATGGCTCAATGGCCACCTGTTGCTTCTGTTGACACCAGACAAGATGGCTCAATGGCCACGTGTTCCTTCTGTTGACACCAGACAAGATGGCTCAATGGCCACGTGTTGCTTTGTTGACACCAGACAAGATGGCTCAATGGCCACGTGTTGCTTCTGTTGACACCAGACAAGATGGCTCAATGGCCACGTGTTCCTTCTGTTGACACCAGACAAGATGGCTCAATTGCCACGTGTTCCTTCTGTTGACACCAGACAAGATGGCTCAATGGCCACGTGTTGCTTATGCCAAATTCTGATCCTCCCATCAACATGATGCAAAAGGAACCTTGATTCGTCCGACCAGGCTATCTTTTTGTTTCGGCGCTTTACATGATCGGCAGCTGTTGTAGCCCATTCGCGAAAAATGTCCGATACCTGGTGCCTTCGGAGATGACCTTCTACACACCAATGTTTAGTTCTCTTGTAATTTGTCTGGTTGCGGTCCGTGTGTTCGCTTGCGTGATTCTCGCCAGTCTCCTCTGACCCCTCTGATCCACAAGCTGTTCTCATCCACAGGATTGCTGAACACTGGTAGTTTTTGCATTTCGCACCATTCTCGGTAAACCCTAGAAATGTTGTGAGTAAAAAGACTAGGAGTACTGCCGTTTTGGAGATGCTAAAACCGGTACGTCTAGTGCCAACTATCATGCCACGTTCAAAGTTGTTCAGGGCTCTCGTTTTGTCCATTCCGATACTCCATCCAACTTTAACTGATGTTTGAAGAGCTAGTCTGCCCGATTTATACCACACACACCGCGGTCACATGACATATTATGAGTTGGAATGAACCGTTTATGTGACGACGGGTGGTGTACAGTCGCTCAAAAAAGTATCCGAACACTATGGTTGATTACAGAATTCAGATAAAATATCTGGCAACGATTTTTTTAGATATTAGTGAGTGAATAGTTAGCGAATAGTCCGAAATTAGTGATCTGGCAACCTTCGTGTCACGTGACACGAAGGTTGCCAGATCACTGATTTCTAAAAAAATCGTTGCCACATATATTTTCTGAATTCTGTAATCAACCATAGTGTTCGGATACTTTTTTGTGCGACTGTACCTAATAAACTGGCATCTCAGTGTATGTTGATTTTACGATCAATAGGCGTGGGGCAAACGTTTTAGGTGAAAGCTCGTTTTGGAAACTGAAAAATATAAGGTCGAGCCGCCAAAGAAATATATAATGAATAACGTATGTGTAACCAAAGTAGAATAAAGTGAAATATGAACAATATAATTTTATTAAAATTAATTACTTTAATGAGAATTCGCTTCCCCGAGGTTAGACCTCTTATTTTCTGTAGGTTCTTTTTTCTCTTTTACAAATTAAATTTAATTGCCGTGGGCTGTAGATAAAGAGATAGGTCTGATCTACACTGTGCTACTTAAATTTGGGTTGTTGTTGGGTTGTTTTACCTATGAGTGGCACTTTTTTGCACACAATGGGCTAAATTGACAGGTCACATGGCCATTAGCCCATTGTGTGCGCTCAGAGAAGGCTGAGCGCACACAATGGGATCAATTTGAGAAGGCTTCTGAGCCCGAAGGCTCAGAGAAGGTTGGGGGAGGAAACCCACTGGAGCAGCTGTTGGGAAACAGATGGTAGCCTCCCGTCAAGGCCATCCAGCGTGTTCTTTAACGTGCACAGGGTATGGCTCTCCCGCACACGGGGCCACGTCTTAACGTCCCATCCGACGGACGGCGGTCTTTCCAAGCCCATCGGTGTTCCCTACTGACCGTGGGCAGGGCGG